>OY755044.1:23246230-23989177 GCA_963576565.1 Aspidapion aeneum
GTAGGTGACAGACCGGAGAAATCTCTTTTTGACAAAAAACTCACAAAAAAGGCAACGCTATTCAAGGTCTGTAGAGGATAGGTTACCTGGTAACTTTCTGACCAATCAGAGCCAGTTGTTGAAACGCGGGAAATGACATCACCCGGAGTGCCCAATTAAATAAAAAGCATTTATTATAGTACGAAATATTCAAGTTTCTTCCGTTCCTTTATTGACTTAAGTGTAAATATTATGTTTTGTTATTTTTAAAGTATCTCTAGTAAGAATATTCATAAAATACATAAATTAACTCAAATATAAAACTTATCTTATACCAAATAGGCACAATGTTTTGGGAAGCTTTTGGTCTGTTAAAATAACTACAAGTAGAAAGTACAAGTAAAGTAGAATAAGTATTTACAGTTTTTAAATAAATATAGTAGGAAAAAATAAAAGAAATGTAAGAAATAAACCATCGAAGATTAAAAATACTTAAAAACACATGTAAACAAAGCGCTCTAATCAAATCCTGGCACTCCAAATGACGCGCTGTCACCCCGCACGTCGCTTCGACCATAGAGTTACCAGGCAACCTATCCTCTACAGACCTTAAACGCTATTTATCACTGTGAATTTTTGAATGCACGCACAGCATCCAAAAAAACCCATGCCCTTTTATATTTGTTGCAAATCGTTATATACAGACATTATTCTATCAAGTAGATATATGAGTCAAACAAAAACTATAAAGAAAAGTTCATCTCCACATAAGATATAGAGGTCGTAGTCAATCTTAGTGAAGGTCAGCAAAAAGCTAAGAGTATTGTTATAGGAGTGTAATATAGAGGGAGGATGGTGTAAAGATGAGGGTAATTTTTAAAAGTCTTCGGTACTTATAGCTCGACGCTAGGGTGAAAAAGCGCAGTTAAAAGCCGAGAGGTAAAATTTGTGATTTGTGATTAGTTAGATATAGATATTTTTCAGTGCTGATTTATGAGGTGGTAATTACCCCTCCCCCCCCCCCTAGAAAACATGCCCTTTTTGCTAACAATGAAAGGAAAAAAAATTGTGTGTGCTTAAGACCACACGGCAGAAGTGTAAACTTCAACAAGGAGAAATTAATAATACTGGCCCATAACATATTCTGCAAAGCGGACCGAACCGAACTCTTCTGTGTACTGGCCTTCATCTACATCATCATAATATCGCGCGCTGAATGTTTCTCTCAGTTAGTCGACTCGAGTGTTACATAGCCAAGCCTGACGGCTCAGTTCAATTCGCTACCCACAAAAATTGATAAACGCGCCTAAAGAAGTTTACACTTAAAAAAAAAAGAATTTCTTTCCTCTAAACTAAAACCCAGATCCGCGCTTGTTTTTTCTCAACCTCTAAATCAGCGGTGGCTGGTGACGTAAAGTAGGTGAAGAGCTAACCATATAGACGCACAAGTACAGACGTTGTTTCCTTTTAAACATCATGCTGTCGTAGAACATGGTAAACCAGTTAAGAAGGAAAACCCGTCTTGTGTCGGTAAAAAGTTTTATTTATCAAATCGTTTGGAATGTCTTTTCATCCTGTACAGATTTTAAACATTAAAAATTTATACAGGAAGATATGTCATTCCAAATAATATGATAAATAAAACTTTTTGCCAATTCACAATATGGTTTTTCCCTTTTCTCCACTAATGTACCGTGTTCTACAACGATGTACGAAAGAAATCAATGAGTGTACTGGTGTGAATATTGCTCTACTTCACCCCACTAGCCAATAACGCCTCTGGTCCTACACGTCATTAAAGCTACACAGTTTTTCTGCCAGATTGCTTTTTTAATTAATTTTTTCTATTCTTTTGGGTATGTCCCCCAAAAAAATATGCAGAACTAAATTAAATTAGTTTTGTCGGACACGGACAGGTGCGTATATTTGAAAATGTTTAAATATTTTTAGTTCTTTTTTGTTACCTTTGGCCATTAATAAAAAGGATAAAACAAAAAATATTTTTTTAAGTCAAGTTAATTCTAACGCTTGAATATTCTACTATTCAACTTTCACAACCCTACTAATACCGCTAATGAGCGAGCACCTCCCAATACAACTTTCTTCCTGCGTCAGCACTTATTGGCGATGGCTCGTTGCCAATGCCATAATTGCTGACATATCAAAGCCAAGTTCGTTCAATGACTTTTATAAGGTACCGCCTCATCAGCACTTTGGTGAAAGTGAATTTTAAATAATTTAGAAACAATAAATTTTATGAAAAATCTGATTTTAATATTTTACCCTATAGTCTAGGCACTTGCCTAAGGCCTGTAGGATCAAGGTACATTTTGCTTAATATTTTGTGTTACAACCAAAAACTTCGTAGGAGCTTTATTTTCCGAGATATTTACTGAAAAACTATTTTCAAGGCTAATATATCATGTCTTCACTTGAAGTGTGCTAATAGGCTAGCTAGGAAAGTATCAGATCCGTCATGGATCCATTTATTTTTCAATTTCTATGCACGTTAACGCACCTGATCAACGTAGCTATTTTTTTCAATTTAAACAGTAAAATACCTTACGTTTACATTTAAGTTACACCAGGACAAAATCTCTTTTTAATTAAAAAAGGTGTTCTCGGATTATTCAGCCTTTTAGGCTGTTTTATTTTAAATTAAATTAAAATCTTGTTTCGTTAGGGCTTTTCCTCATGCTTTCAAGCAGGTATTTGGTCGTTTCACGTACTTTAGAGAAAGCTTTGTGTAACAGAAGTTAGTAATAGTGTAAAAAAAAGGGTATTTGTTTTTTATTTAAAATTGGTTTTAAAAAGAAGTTCAACTTTGATTGAAAGTCAATTAAATTGTTGGTCTAATCTTGCAAGAATTTTGTTCTTCGATTGCTGTACGACTCTGCACCAAGCGCGGATTTGTGAGGGGAGGGTTAAAGTTACTTCCCCTAGAAAAAAATGTATACACTTTTAGTTAGTAAATAAAGGATTGACAGATAATTACCCCCCCCCCCTCTCTGTAAAAAAAATAAATGCACAAATATTTTTTCCCCCTAGATTTAAGCCCGCAGATTTGGTCCGCATTAACCTGAATAGCGGCGGCGACGCGTGACTTTTTCTAAAGTGTTACCAAAACCAGATGTGAAAAATCTTTATTAAAAAAAGTTTATTTTGAACCTCCTAAATAGTTTTTGCTTATTTTGAGCATTTTGTTCTGGGGGCACGACACTGCCCCGACAAGTTCACGCAAACTGCTGTACCATCTTTTCTTGAAACATTTCAGCCCATATTTGACCTATCTAAAACTCTACTTCGGAAGGAGCTGTGACACTCAAACTTTGCGCAGTCATAGATCTTTTTAGAGCTAACAACCCCTCCAAAGCTCATGGACTTCCATAAAGTAGTAAAGTAGTTACGAAATTTTTTTAACTTCTTCTTTCACCGCTCTACAATTTCCAATGCTTTAAGTCCTGTTAGTAAATATATATTTTTTTGTGTGTGTCTGTCAGTATATTATTAAAATTGTCTTTTTTGAACAAAAAATAAAAAATGGGAACACGATGTGTTGCTTGTAAACACGACTTTTATAGGAGTGAAAAGCCGTTTTCTTTTTTGAAGTAAGTAGCTTTGATTATTTAAAAAACTTTGTTTGTACCTAATCGCAGTATATATCCAGTTATAAATTAAAAATCAAACGTCCGCAAACTTTCAAAACCACAGAATATCATCGGAGAGTAAAATTGAAAAAGGAATGGTAGCAGCTCTTGCGCAGCGTACTCTCTCTCCAAAAAATGTCAATATTTTTGCCTCATATATGTAAAGGCCTATCCAGTTATATATATAAAGATATCATTGTGGGTTTCCCTATACTAAAAATCGCTAAGTAACGTTTTTTGGAATTTCAACTCACTCAGTGTTTTTTTTCGTATCTGTATGACGCCAAAATACTGCAACTCGGTGCTTTTTTTGATAAACTGTATAGTTTGTGAAATATGAATTTTCAAAGTTTTGCCATTTTGGTCTTATGGGTTTCCCTATACTAAAAATCGCTAAATGACGTTTTCTGGAATTTCAACTCACTCAGTAGTTTTTTCGCATCTGTATGATGCCACAATACTGCAACTGGGTGCTTTTTTTGATAAACTGTATAGTTTGTAAAATATGAATTTTCAAAATTTTGCCATTTTTGTCTTATGGTTTTCCCTATACTAAAAATCGCTAAATGACGTTTTTTGGAATCTCAACTCACTCA
This sequence comes from Aspidapion aeneum, assembly GCA_963576565.1. Lineage (NCBI taxonomy): Eukaryota > Metazoa > Arthropoda > Insecta > Coleoptera > Brentidae > Aspidapion > Aspidapion aeneum. Next base: position 23,250,453 of record OY755044.1, read on the forward strand.
GTTGTTTTTTCGTATCTGTATGACGCCACAATACTGCAACTCGGTGCTTTTTTTGATAAACTGTATAGTTTGTAAAATATGAATTTTCAAAGTTTTGCCATTTTTGTCATGGGTTTCCCTATACTAAAAATCGCTAAATAACGTTTTCTGGAATCTTAGCTCACTCAGTAGTTTTTTCGCATCTGTATGATGCCACAATACTGCAACTCGGTGCTTTTTTTGATAAACTGTATAGTTTGTAAAATATGAATTTTCAAAGTTTTGCCATTTTGGTCTTATATGGGTTTCCCCAAAAACATTCAACTAAAGGTAGACCCCGTATAGAAATCCTAAACTTCATCAGACATAAAAAGTATTATACTGAAGGTTTCTTTCAAATTCGCAACAATGTTGCCAGTACTTTTATAACTTGTAATTTTGAAGTAGGTACATAAGTAAAATGGTAACTAATAAAAATCGAAAGAATATTTTGTTTTTGAGTTCGGCTTACGTTTTGGATTGCTATACATGTACCTGTAATAGAATATGTTTACCATCCTATGTGAGAAAAGGTATTGTTTTCATTAATTTTTTTTTTGAGATTTTATCATTAATAATGTTTTTCTATACAATTTGATTCTAGGTTGTAAGTATAACCTCTAGATATGTATGTATGCATGTCTGTCTGTTTGCCTATATGCACATATGTATATAAATGTATGTATAAATTTTCGTTTACATAGGTACCTAAACTTAAAAAAATCATAAAACATTTGCTTTTTAAGTCCCTGTTTGTATAGATCTGCGTGGCGGTTTAAATCCTTACCTATTTGGAATTAAAAGGAAAATATAAATTAGAAATAATCAGCTAAAATTGGTTTTTTTCGAAGATTGTTGTTTGTCGATTTTTATAGAACGTACAAAGATTAGCACAAAATTGCAATTTTTGTGCAGTCAACCAACTTGAGTTTGTTTTTTGCAGGAACACAAAATAACTAGCGGCTATATCCTGTAATGCAAACCATTTTTTTTAACTGCACATGCGCACCTCTCTCTTTCTTATCACATAAAATTATCTCCCTCTTACTAACTTGACACATGCTCGACCACAGCTGAGAAGGAGATAATTTTATGTGAGAAGAAAAAGTACGGTAGCGAATGCGCAGTTTAAAATATTGATTTGGTTTTCGGTTTTCTGAAAAAACGGGACTCCATGTAAGTGTGAAAAACATTCAACTAAAAGTAAGTTTAATTAAATTTCTTTGGTGTGAGGTTAGAGTTCATAAATAGTTTATTAATTTTGTCTTCCTAGGTGGTATTTAAAAAGTTATTAAAACCAGAAGACTAAACTGCACTTTTAACTATTAATTATTGTTCTCACTACAAATGTTTTCGGTATAAAAATAACACTTGCTTTTAGTCCAAATAAATTTAAGTTAAATGTTGTGATCACAAAAGTTAAAAAAACCTTTTCTTTATATAATATATAATAGCTTAAAAAAATTAGTCTACAACCCTCCCCTGGGCAACTCTGGAAAACTCAAAAAGCTTTTTGATTTGATGTTACGCGAAAATGGAACGTCGCAGAGAAAATCTTTGTTGACAAAAAAAATTGTGTGTGCTATAGACCACATGGCAGAACTGTAAACTTTAACAAGGCGAAATTAATAATACTGGCCTTCATCTGCATCATCATATTGCTCGCTGAATGTTCCTCTCACAGTTAGTCGACTCGACCGACTTCACCCGAATGAGCGTTGCATAGCCGAGCCTAACGGCTCAGTTCAATTAAGTACCCACAAAAACTGCTAAACGCGCCTAAAGAAGTTTACACTTCAAAAATTCCTTTACAATTTTTCTTTAAATGTTATAGCTCTAGACTTACATGTATAGAAAATAGAGGGCACCAAAATTGACAAAAATCAGTTTTTTGCATTTTACGCAAAAACGGTAAGTCGTAGGGAAGAATTTTATTTAAGAGAAATATTACCCATACGAGTCTTTACAATCAATCTCCATAGTCTATAGGTCTACAACGACATGTTTAAAAGGTAGATGGCGGCTAAGTTGTCAAAAATTGTGTTTTTTTTATTTTACGCAAAAACGGTAAGTCGTAGAAAGAAACTTTATAAACATAAAATGTTAAAGGACACAATTTTCTACATTCTTTCCTTTTGGGCCACAGGTTTACAACTACGTGTAGAACATATAGGGCGCCAAATTTGCAAAAATAATTTTTTTATTTTATGCATGTCCTAGAAAAAAACATTTTTGACAAGAAATCTCCAGGACGCCATTCTCTACAATTCACCTATGTGAGTTACAGCTCTATGATTTATGGTTTTTGCGTAAAACGCAAAAAAGTATATAATGGGCATTTTCGGCACCCTCTGTCTTCAACACATGTGGTTGTAGAGCTGTAAATTGTCATTGTCGCATTGTAGAGAATTGTGTTTTGATCATTTTATGTCAATAAAGTTTTTTTTTATGACTTACCGTTTTTGCGTAAATTGCAAAAAACATAATTTTTGGAAATTTCCTTCTAAACGTGTGGTTGTAGACCTTTAGACTATGGAGACCGATTGTAGGGAATCCTATGGGTAATATTTTTCATACATTAAATTTTGCCCTACGGTTTACGTTCTCACGTAAAATGCAAAAAACTGATTTTCGTTCGCTATTATTCAGAAAAAAAATTAATAGCGGCAACCATGTAGACCAAACGTCACCCTTGCATCATTTATAGTTGCCTTTGAGAGGTTATCCGAATAAACGTGTGTTTTAGTTGTTTTTTTGGGATATTTATCACAAAATAAAGATTTTTTTTTATTAAATAACTTTAAAAATGCCTAAGAAGTGCATTCTGTGTGATAAAAGTGACGAGAAGTGGCTGGATTTATCATTTCACCGGTAAGTTTAAATCTCTTTCAAAAAACCGTCATATTGTTTTCGTTTTGGTAAGACAGTGGTGTGGTTTATAACTTTTTTTACAAAATATTAGTGATTTATTTTACAAAGAAGTTTTAAGAAACATTATTTATTGTTACAAATTCCCTTATTTTCCCACCTCTAGTGTTTGGGTTTTTTTGGAAAAGTTTCTTAATTTATTCTGGCAATAATATATAACTCTAAAAAATATATTTCTTATGTAAACAACCATTTTCAATATGTAATGTTATGTTATGTCATGCTACTGTACAGTTAAAAAACATTTTAAAAATATTCAAATTTATGAGTTTTCTAGGTTCCCCACTGATCCAAACAAGAGAGAGCTTTGGAGGGAGATTAGTCAAAATGGGCATGTCTTTGTTCTGACCACTTTGATCCTCAGTATGTTCGTTTAGCACCTACTGGTAGGCACTATCTTGTACCAAATGCCTTGCCCAAGAGTGAAAACTTTGAGTTTTTGTCTTCTAGGTAAGGAAGGTCAGGTGTTAAAGACTAGTTCAAATTAAGAAAACTACTTACTACTAGTGGTTAGTAGTTAAATATTCAACTATCTCTTTTTATTATAAAGTATACATAATATATTTTCACTGGTTGTTTTTGATGTTTGATCATCATGTAATAATGTAAAAAAGTGGTTAGAATTAACAAATATAACTATAAGAAGAAAAAAGGTAGTACCTACTTTTACACAGAATTTTTTTTTTTTAACTTTCTTTTCACTTACTGCATAGTCCCTGGTGATTAATAAAAAATCAAATGGATTAAAATATTGTTCTTAATTTTTATATTTGCCAAATTTATTAATGTTTGTATATACAGGGTGTCCCATAACTTAGGGGCCATAGGCCTACAAGTGATAGAGGAGGTCATGTCTGATAAAAAACTTATAACGCATGAGTCAAAACTTTCTTTGTCGAGATACAGAGTATCGAAGTTGGCAATTTTTTTTAACTTTTGTGATAATAACTTTTTAAAAAACGCAGTAAAGATATGAAATTGGGTAGTCTTGTATTAGAACAAAAGCAATAAATTGAAATTAATTTAAAAAAATTAATTTGAAAAAAGTTAGTCAATTTTTTTAGAAAATACTCTTTTTTTGGAAAACACTTTTATGAATGCCATATTAAATGCAATGTTTTTTAAATATTTTTTGTTAATAAAAACAAGTCTCTAGCGAGACATAATAATGAAATATTATTGATATTTTTTAAAAGAGAAAGCAAAAATTAATTTAAAAAAAATATATTATTTTTTATACATTTTCGAGGTTATTTTGACAGCCTGTACCTCCTCCACTTGTAATATTATCAAAAAAAAGGAGTACCACATTTTTTAATCACAATTAGCTGAGTATTCAGCTGGCTGTGACGGATTTTTTTTTGTATAACCCGTTTCCACCCACTCCTCTTTAAAAATCCTATATCTTAAAAACAGATATATGTTGACCCTATGTTATATAAACTTTTTTATAACCTCCTCTATCACCTGCTGCACTATGGCCCCTAAGTTATGGGACACCCTGTATAATAATCACTTAATTATAAATAACACATTTTATTTTTTTTATTTGGTAAATAAAATTTAAATAGATTTTTTTATGGAAATCAAAAGTATTTTGTTGATAAAACTGAATAAGTCATATTTTTTAACATTTGCAAATGTAAAAAACACAGACTCATACCAAATATTTTCTAAAAAAACTAATTGCTAGAGTTTAATAAACTAATGAATGGATTTTGGTAAAATGCTCTGAATTTCGGGATTTGTGGATAATTTGCGTTATTTAGTTTTTTTCTCTAAAATTAATTTTAATATCTACAAAAAATCTTTACAGGTACATTTGACTTTTTTTAGTAAATGCAATTAATCATCTTGATTATTTAAAATTTTTGTCTAAATTATTTTTTAGTTCCACTTCATTATCGTCAGCCGTTGACACTCCCAAATCTGCAAATATCCGGCCTGATATCCAATTTGATGATTTGATTGAATTCCCTAACAGCTTAAAAGATAATACAATGCAAACTTGGTAAGTTTAACATTAGCCTACAGCAAGAGGTGTAAAAGTTATGGTATATGTCATAAAAGTGAATAATATGGGCAAAATTTTTGAAATATGGTATTTTTAAAATTTCTTATTTATAGACTATTCTTTCTACAATTCTCGGGACATTTTTGGGAGATACATAACTTTTATGTCTATTTTAAATAGAACTTGCCATTTTTGCCTAAAATTACATAAAAAAACGTTGCTTTTTTTAATATGACAAAAGCAGACTACATGATTTTGTGCGGAAAATACCCAAAACTCTGGAACTGGATTGATTGAAGTTTTCAAATGCATTACTTGTGCTTTGATAGTTGGTACAGGATCAGTTTTATATACAATTTTAGGGGGATTCTGTACTTTTGGTCAGTACTGTTTGTTGGTACCTATTATGTGAAAGGTAAAATAAAAGCAAGGAGAAACATATGGACCGATAAAAGAAAAAGTCTTAAAGCTCACTACAAAATATAAATAAATATAAAGGGAAGGTCAGGTTTCTTATGTGCTGATGGATGTGAAGTAAGTTAATCTAGATCCTAGGTAGTTGCATATTGATTATTTTTATGTATTAATAAGTTGTCTTTATTAAACTTTATGTACCTATTATTTTTAAATACTAAAAACAATGAAAAGTTAATTGCTTTAAAAAGTTATATTAAAATAATTTTAATAAAAAAACATAAACCAATGAGTGCTTTTTATTTCGAGGCAAGAGTTTTGCTGATAAAATATAACAAAAAAATCTATATTATAAGTATAGGCTTTCCCATTTTTATCATTTGGGTGGTTTCAGGAACTTCTAGAGAAGATTGAAGAAAAAACGACTACACCTTAGTGTGCTTTAATTTGAAGAGAATAATGATGGTAAACATCGGATATCAATATTATAAACATAGAAACCGAAAACACCCAAAAGTGTCGAAAATGCACCCTGTACACTAGGGGATCAAATAGACTCTTTAAATCCTGATGCAAAAATTTTGATAAATATCTCAAGGTCTGAGTAATCTACTTACTGTAAAAAATTTACTAAGAGCAATGTATTACCAAGGTGAAAGAGTAAAAAGCTAAAAAAACACCTTTGATAATTTGAAATAAAAAGAAACCCTTTTACCTGTGTTTTAAATTTTAGGGATTAAAGTAACACTTTTCTATATCCAGAAAAAAATAATATAAATTAGATTTCTTATCTTTAGGGAAAAATAATAAAAATCAAAACTACGGATATTACCAGCTGTAAATAAGTTATTGATTTCTAATATTATAAATCGGTAAAAGAATTAATTCTGTAAAAAGAGTCATTTAAATAGAATGGCTGACAAAGCTGTACCGGTAATATTTTACACTAATTTAAATTTTATAATTTTGGGTGCAAAAATTTTATACGAAAATGTCTATATATATTTTATTTTATTTTCAACAAAATCTGCACGCCCATGGTTTTCTCACGGATTTCTCTTTTATACCTATTACAGTGTTGCCTGCGAGGATTCGGCGAAATTTTCTGAGATTTCATGCATGATGAATGAATTTGCGTATTATATAATGGGGATGCGTCTTCTAGGGTTCCTTGAATTTCTTTGGGTTTCCCGATACTAAAAATCGCTAAATGACGTTTTTGGGAATCTCAACTCACTCAGTGGTTTTTTTGTATCTCTATGACGCCACAATACTGCAACTCGGTGCTTTTTTTGATAAACTGTATAGTTTGTGAAATATGAATTTTCAAAGTTTTGCCATTTTTGTCTTATGGGTTTCCCTATACTAAAAATCGCTAAATGACGTTTTCTGGAATCTTAACTCACTCAGTAGTTTTTTCGCACCTGTATGATGCCACAATATTGCAACTCGGTGCTTTTTTTGATAAACTGAATAGTTTGTAAAATATGAATTTTCAAAATTTTGCCATTTTGGTCTTATGGGTTTCCCTATACTAAAAATCGCTAAATGACGTTTTTTAAAATCTCAACTCACTCAATGGTTTTTTCGTATCTGTATGACTCCACAATACTGCAACTCGGTGCTTTTTTGGATAAACTGTATAGTTTGTAAAATATGAATTTTCAAAGTTTTGCCATTTTGGTCTTATGGGTTTCCCTATACTAAAAATCGCTAAATGACGTTTTTTGAAATCTCAACTTACTCAGTTGTTTTTTCGTATCTGTATGACGCCACAATACTGCAACTCAATTTTCAAAGTTTTGCCATTTTGGTCTTATGGGTTACCCTATACTTTTTTTTGAGCGAAAAAACAAATATATCAAAATTTTTTTGTTTGTTAAATATTGTGAATGAACCAAGTTTTGTTAAACTGACAATATTACGATTCTCTGTCCCTTTTTACCCCCCAAAACCTAACCCGCAACGCCCATGCTCACGCATTTATTTTTTTTTAACTTCGTTTTTCACCGCTCTACAATTTCCAATGCTTTAAGTCCTGTTAGTAAATTTATATTTTTTTTACCTTAAAAAATGGTTATTCTACTATCCTATTTGTGATTTGTCATTAAAGTGTCTGTCAGTATATTATTGAAATTATTATTGTTGAACAAAAATAAAAAATGGGAACAGGATGTGTTGCTTGTGAAAAGGAGTTTTATAGGAGTGAAAAGCCGTTTTCTTTTTTGAAGTAAGTAGCTTTGATTATTTAAAAAACTTTGTTTGAACCTAATCGTATATCCAGTTATAAATTAAAAATCAAACGTCCGCGAACTTTGAAAACCATAGAATATCATCGGATAGTAAAATTGAAAAAGAAAAGGTAGCAGCTCCTGCGCAGCTTGCTCTCTCTACAAAAAATATCAATATTTTTGCCTCACTTTGCATATATGTAAAGGCCTATCCAGTTATATATATAGAGATCATTGTGTATATCGCGTAAGAGATTTGAAATTTTTCAACATGACCCGTGTTTCAACCTGCGAGGAGAAACGAGTATTAGTTTATGGTCTCACAGATCATACGTCACTTCTCAATTGGTTTTAGTTTTAACATTACCGTATCATTAAAAAAATGTTGCCATTCAATTGAGTTGAAGTCTATCAAATTTTTTTATGAAATACTTGGTGAGAGTAGGTCCAATTTGCCAGAGCGTCCAGCAGTATGTGTGTGTGTGTGTGAGCAGGAGTTACATGGGTGTAGCTCTAAAAAATAACCAGCTTACGGAGTTTAGTTTTTATACAAAATTAAATAAAAATTACAAAGTAACAATGCAAATGGCTTTAAAAAGAAGTGCTACCAGGAGCAAGGTAATTAACTAAAAGTTAATAATTTTTTATGGTTTTGCTAATATAATTTTTTCATAATGTTAAGTATAGCTCTCAACAAATTATAATATTCATCAAAATCGGTTTCGTTATTAGCATTTTACTACTACAATGTCGGTTTAGAACGTTTTTCGACGTTATCCGATGTCTATTCTCTAGCTCCTTTGATCCTGATAATCATCTTCTGTCAGGTTTTTTTTACTCATTGATCTTTGATTGACTGTTGCCATTCTAGTTTAGGACGCCCTCTTTTTCTGCGCCTTATTGGTTGCCATTCTAGGACCTGCTTTGGTAATATTTCGTCGTTCATCCGTTGTACATGGCCGTACCATATCAGTTGTCTTTTAGTGATGTCATATGCTTCCGTCGATTTCCATTCTTTTTTTTATGATCTCATTTCTTATGTGATCTGTTCTAGATATTCTCATTGAACTTCTTATTGCATCCATCTTGACACTTTTTATTTTTGTGTTGAATTTTTCTGTTATGCGACAAGTCTCTATTTTATACAACAGCGTGCTTTTCACCATTAATTCATATATGTTAAATTTTACATTCTTTTTTATCTCTCTGCTCCATAAAATACTGTTTATTCATCCAATAACCTTTTTGCTTTTACTATTTCTTTTTCCAGTTCTTTACAGTCCGTTCCTGTTTTGTCAAATGTGACACTGACACACAAGTATACATACTCATTGCATGGAAATATTGTTTGTCCATTATCTAGTTCTCAACTCACTTGATTCGTTTCCAATACATAAGTAATGTGTCTTGTCCACATTCACTGTTAATCCCCACTTTTGGTATTCTTCCATTAACTTTCTTCTCATATACATCATGACTGCTTTATCATTAGCTACAATTACTTGGTCATCAGCAAACTGTAGTGTGTATATGGTAAATCGGTCATTAAATTGTATTCCCATGCCGTGTACTTTAATTTTCCAGTTTTTTAGAGCTACAAGATATATATTTTAAAAAGAGTTGGAGAGTTACAACCCTACCTTAAGCCTTTCATTACCAGGAATTCTTTTGAAAGTCGATTTCCAATTTTAGTTTTAGATTTTGACCCGTTGTATATTAGCTTTTAACCTATTTTAATATATTTTCTTTGTGAGCTGATAAACTACTTATTTATAGCTCCACGTCCTGTTTCAGAAACAATCATTCTTGCAGGATTAGCGCCCTAAAGAGGATTAGCAAATCGAATGGTGTACCATTTTCAGATATTCGAGAATATCGAAACTAAGGCATGCTGTTATATAAACGCCTTCGAATGAGTCACGTAACAAACAAGATAAAATATTAAGCAGTGCAAATTAAGTTAATTTTTATTGTATCTCCAGAACAACAAAGACGACAAAGACATTCTAGCCAGTAAGAAGGGTGGTAGGAAAAAAGTGGGGACTCAGCCCAAGGATCATACACTGGATCTACACGGCCATCATAATACAGGGGATCCGTGGTCTGTCAAAAAGCAGAGGCTGGCCACCTTGAATATCACCGGAGCTTTAAGGTCTACTTCTAACATAGCCCTGAATATTATCCTAAGCCTCCCACCGCTGTCCACCTGGATAAAGTAGAAATTGATGGCAGCATACCTTAGGATAAGGCACGCATGCGTGTGGAGAAGGAGCGGTGGACTTAAACGACATTCGGAGATCGTAACTGTGACGAAAAGGGAGATTCCTCTCTCGGCGTACAGGCTAGCGATGCCAGAGACGCGGTTAAGGGAGAAAAGGAGATATCGTGTAACAGTACCGCCATACAGACGGATCAAGACTGACAGACCGGAATTCGACCGGTGCAGGAGTGTACGTGGAAAGCAAGGATATTGGAAAAAGCTACTCACTGGGATCCAATGCAACAGTCTTCCAGACGGAGGTTTACGCTATACTGGCTGTAACGTGGAAGGAAGAAATTAGGAACGAAACAGGAAAGCGCCTCTGCATCTGTTTAGACAGTCAAGCTGTGCTGAAAGCACTGTGTAAACCAATTGTGTCCGCGGATTTTGTGCAGAAGTGCACGCATGCACTTTAGGAGTTGGCCGGAGTAGAAGACGTGGTGCTCGTATGGGTCCCATGCCACATGGGAGTTGCAGGAAACGAGAAAGCGTCAACTCACCAGGGGTGAATCCCGGCAGAAATGCGTCGGGCCAGAGCCTTTCCTGGGGCTCGCAAAAGGGCAAATGAAGTCGGCCCTAACAGAGTGGACCAAGAGAGAGATATAAAAGAAATGGACCAACACAGGAGACGCCAGACAGGTGAAGAAGTATGTGATAGGATACAGCAAGTCCCGTGGAGACTGGCTGCTCCCTAGAACACGAAGAGAGGTAGGAGCCATAGTGGGAGTCCTAACCGGACACTGCGTCCTACAGGGACACTTGGCAAAGATGAGAATGAAGGAGGAAGCGACGTGCGAGCAATGTTGAGCCGAGGACGAGACCTCGGCGCATTTCCTTTCATCATGTGAAGCAAACAAGGAGGCAAGAAGAGAGGTATTCGAAGAGGAAGCCTTTGAGACGAAGGATCTTCTGAATCTGAAGTGACGCGATATTCTGCCCTTTGTAGAGAAGACGGGCAGATTCTTTAGCGAAGGAAGGACGTAGTAGGGGAGATGCCCGGGGGTCGGGCGAAAAGAGCGCTTCATGTAACTAGTCGCCAGGCGTAGAGCCTACGCCACACTAATCCTAGTACTGCTATCTCCAGGGAAACTGTATGGCCCAGTTTACGACAATATAATATAATTCAAGAGTGTTGCTATTCTCCAATTGGATGGTGGAACTTAAAATCTTTGGATTTATAGGATCGATATGATTAAAAAATACTTTTAGTCTAGTTTGAGTCAATTTTAGCAACCTGCCTTAGAAACATCTAAACCTTCAAAAAACACCAAATTTGGGACATCTTCTAGACCTATTTTGATCTAAACAACCAAATTATTAACGTTTTATGTTTAGTTTTAGAATGTGGCACTGCATGGCTTAAAACTTCTCAACTTACGTGTATAAACGCCTTAACGAGCTTTCGAATCGGTTTACTTTTGAGGTTAGCGGATCAGAGAACCGTTTTATGAGAAGATTATCTTAACGATATTATTAAATGAAGTGTCTATAAAGCATACTTGTCTATTGTATATCTAACTTGATAAGATCATGAGTATATAGGCTTACTCTGGAATTATAGCAGTTTGATCTTTGAATTAAAATAATAAGACGACTTCAGAGTTATAAGTTAGATAGAAACCTCAAGATAATCGAAAATCTTTCTATTCAGACAATAATGAATCATATGTGAGTGGGCCTTGCAGCCCGTCCACTGCGACTACGAGGACTAACAGAAGAGACCGAATGTAGACTCTGTATGGATGATGACGAAACAGTCTAACATGTACTTTGCGAATGTCCGGCTATTGCACGTTTACGTCAGAACACTTTCGGTAAACCTCAGATTGACTCAGAAGATCTGAACAGTGTCTCACCCAAACTGATAGCCGGCCTTTTTGGAGGATTAGGCATACAGTGGTGAGAAACCACTCAAAAGTGAGCCACAATAGACCCACTGGTGGCCGCAGTGAAAGATCTGCAAGGCCCACTCACACATGAATCATCCAATACAGCTGTGAGATAATATTAATTTATTCCTTGTCAATACCGGTCTTGCTAAGAATTTCAGTTAGACTAAACTAAGCAAAATTAGCAGGCTAATTTGTTTAGGAATAACCGGAGAAATGTCAACTTGCCTGACTAAAGCCTAGAGGCGATGATAAATCAGCCTTCACCATACAAAAGTCGAGACATTAACACACGCCTTTAGGCTTCTGCAAACAGACAAACTGCAGCCTGGCAACAATACTAGAGATGATAACGCTAGACAGCAATAAAAATCCAACGGACCATATGACAGTCTTTTTGGACATAGATATTCCATTCGAAGTGGTAATACAGTTGCGGTCCTGTATCATGGTTTGGCAAACAGATAGATCCAACAGCCAGTTTGGGCATAACGGGCTCATACTTTAAACTCTTCTTACAAATCGACACCATATTTAAAGCAGAAGTGCTGTCTAAATGTCAGAGTGTTGAAACATGTGCCTGAATGAGAAGCGTATCTTTATACTTCTGAACAGTTTAGCAGCCAAAAGGGCCGTAACGTCTTTTTAGTGTGTTTCAAAGCTAGCCTGGGAGTGTAAACAGACCTTAAAACGAATAGCTCGAAAGAACAAAATTACACTGATGTGGGTACTAGTAGATCAGGGATTTGACGAAAATAAGAAAGCAGACGTCCTTGCAAAGAAAAAGACGGCAACAGCTTATTACGAAACAAAACCTTTCTGTGGACTAATAAAAAACCACTAAATAAAAGAACTGAATGAATGAAAAATGAATCAGTTGATGTCCAACTGAAGACAAACTTCGAGAAAAAGAAAATCAAAGTTGAATTGCTTAGGCAAAGCCAACGATGACAACTGCAGATTCTGCAGTAGCGTATCAGACACAGCGGAACATCTTATCTATGGATACTCTTTCGTAAAGGACTGTAGTACCTCAAAAGAGGTACTTTAACGCCTCGAGAAGTGAGCCGACTGAAATAACTCCCAACAAAATAGCTTACAAACCTTGGAGACAAAATAAGATGCATACCTCTGCTCATGTAACCTTTATTAATAATAGGTTTAAGGTCAAAATTAAGAGAAATAGGTACCTACTTAGCTTTTTAACACAAACTCCATTACGGCAAATTCCTGTTTTATTTTCCCGGGGCTTTTCCAATTATACGGCTGGTTTGTTAAATTCGACTCGCATCTGTGACCCCGACGACATTACTGTTATACGCTATTACAGACGCAGAAAATCAGTGCAAAATAATAATTTTTTTCGACGAAAAAATACGGAAAAATAAAAGAGAAATCTTGGATAAGAAATGGCTTTATTACCGAGTATAACGTTTAACCTTTATAAAAAAACAACACCAAATCAACCTACTTTATGCGGGTGTTTCTACACAAGCGTCTGTTGAGAGGAACATAATATCAGTATATTTCATATCAGTACTATTTTGTCAGTTCTACGTATTACTCGAAAACAGCATCCTGTTCTCGGGTATTAGTTAAAGATCATTTGATGTAAATGATAAATATATATTAAGCGGGATACAAAAAAAAATAAAGCTCCCCTGTCCTGTTTTTGGGAAGATCCTCTTTTAGAAAGGTAAAATCTTTGTTAACCTAACCTTAGTTAGGGCTATCAAAACGGACGGGCCACGATCCAGAACTTTGTTGACGTCTAGCGAAGGCTGAATTTTGTTTTTGATGGTCACGTCACGCCACAGCTGATTGTCTTTAAAATATTGATGTTGGAATATTTTCTTTTTTAAATAAGGCCAGTTTTGAGATTGTTTTCACTATATTTTTGTAAAAATTAATTTTTATTTGTATAGTAAATCTTAATTTTTTAGAGCCACTTCATTAGCTCACACAAAAATTAAATTTAAAGCAGAAGGGAATGAGTTCGTTTTTGCGTGGAAAGTAATCGGCTCACCTACACCTATTGGGCACACTTTTAAAACTTTAGTTCTTTAAATGTGTTTACAACATCAAAAAATGTGGAGGTCAGTAACAATAATTTTTTGCCTATTTATATCTAGAGATCTGAGCCCTGAAGGGGAGAAAAACTAGAGATATCCCAAAAAAATAACCCCAAAAATTAAATTCGCCCCGCCTGGGAAAACAGAGTCTATTAAACAAAAAAACAATGGAAAAAATCGGCAACACGCTAGAAGCTTACCTTCTGTGATTCTGCAACATTCTCTGGCGGCGCCGCCCGTTTCTTGCGTCTGGAATTTCGGTCTTCAACCCGAAAAACACATGTGACTTCTTCTAGTTTTTTGGCGGAAGTGGTTTCTTCATTCCCCTGTCACACACAGGGTGGCGCTTCAAAAACTTCCAGCGTGAGAAAAAAACGCGAATGATTTCAATAAAAATGATCAGGTGATCAGAAAATAGCTTTCAACAAAGCGAGAAATTATCACCTGATCGGAATTTTTCCCAAGCAGGACTTTCCTTTTTTGAAGGTTTTTGCAGAAAGCCCAAAATATCAAAACAAACTTTAAGGTTAGGTTTTCCCAAAAATTCAAAATAAAACAATAAAGAAAAAATAATTGGCAGCATTAAACAATATCAAAAAATTAAAACACTTGTCTCTAAAACAAAACTGACCACTAAAAGTAAGGTTAAAAACACTCCCGTAGATTCAATTCCCTGTGTAAAAATATTGTGAACTCAAGATCACCGGTGAACTTTAATTTACTCACCGGTAAACTTAAATTATGCAGTGATCTTAAGTCCACCCGTAAAAGTGAACATTTTGCTCTCCTCACCTCACGGGCAGTCATGAATAAACGTCCTGTACTTGATATTTTGTAGTTGTCAGAATTTGAAGTCCTAACCTAAAATAATAAACAAGTCAAAATAATATTCAGGTAAATAAAACAGACAGTTGTGCCCGAAACAAAGAGGAAAATAAGGTTTTCTCACCTCTATGGAAACTTATCCGTAAAATAATTTCTAGAGCCTCTAATTCTGGGTATTGATTTAGCATACCGTGTTTGATAAATCATTGAACTGAATGATATTGTGAAATTTTATTGTACATGTTTCTGATTTTTAAGGGAAATGAATTCTGTTGGTAGCTCTAACGTATATTCCACTTAATGTAATGAAGTAGTCCTCATAAACATCCGTACATTTTCTTTGGAAAACTTGTTTTCGCTTTATGAAAACGCCGAGTTTTTTGGAGCGAGCACAGATTTTTCTTCAGCTGCATTTCTCGTTTCTAATTACTTAATTAAAAAAGACGTTTGAAAAAAATGAAACTCATTAAGAAACAAGATTTGGCTTTGATTTTAAGCTGGATTATCTTTAAATGTCCTCGTAATTATCTGGTAGTTTTTTTCTCTTTAATGAACTTGGAGTCAGCGTCATCTTAGAATAGCCAGAAATTGAATTTATACATCTAAATTTGATTTAAAACTAGAGAACTGTGTAGAAAACTTAGAGAAAAATTTGTTGCTCAAAAGGATTATTTATTAAACTTATTTGATCAAAATAATAAACTGTATGTATCAGTGGAAAAAACTTTACAATTATATTTCTTCAAAAACGGCACTACCCAATTGCTACCATCACTGTTACTAGGTGACAAAGTTCTTTCTTTTGCTAATAGGGCTGGTGCTTTGAATGATTGTTTTGCTGCAAGTTTTTCTGACAAGAACCACCCTGTAGATGTTGCTGCAGACACTTTTTCGAGTCAGTAAGAACCTTTTGGTTTCTGTCGTAGGAATATACTAATTAGCTTTAAAACATGCAAACGAAATTTTTCAGAGGGTTCAGATGGTCTATGCAGTGGTTTGCTTAAGTTGGCTGCGAAGAGTATTATTCCCTACTTTAAAGTCATCTTTTATTTCAGTATAAATAATTCTTCTTTTTTAGCCCATAGTATGCAATTATATCAGAGGACAACTTGATGGTTCTGACTTATTTTATGCAAAGCAGTATGGTTTCCGTTCTTCATATTCCTGTGAGTCGGCCCTCCTCACATTCACACGGAGTATTATTCAGTCCCTTAAAAAAATATCAAGTTGATGCTATTGCACTTGACTTTCAAAAAGCATTTCGTCGCCGTAATGCAGAACTATTCTGTCTATGTCCAGTTTTCCCATTTTTCGTTTTTTTGCGGAAACGTATAGCTCCAAGCGCGTTTTATTGAATGCAGAAATATTGGAGGTCTAAGAGATAAAACGTCCCCACCATCCCCCCGACCAATTTAAGCGATGATACCTTGACCCCTGTCCAACTAGAAAAACGTTCTCTTGTAAATACTTAATTTTGTAATAGTATTTTGTGTGACAATAGTTCTGCTTTAAGGCGACAATTTGACTTTGTGCCACATGATAAAATAATGAAAACATTTTCTAAACTTAATATTGAAAAGAGTATAATTTTATTGTTTCAAAATTTTCTTTAGGACAGAACTCAACGTGTAATAGTGGATGGGGCCTGCTCGGAGGAGAAAGGGGTTTCATCAGGCGTGCCTCAGGGGAGTGTTGTTGGTCCCCCAGCTTTTCTTATTTTTATTAATGATCTACCTTTGTCCGTGGACTAGGTAGTTATTTTGTTTTCTGATGACTGCTTAATTTTCAGAGAAATGATGTGATGTGTGAACTGTGTAAAATTGAAGTATGGGTGAGGGCCAATTGCATAAGATTTAACATCCGTAAGAGTCAGTTTATCAATTTTAGCAAAAGGAAATTCTTGTCGTCTTAAAATATTACTGATAATAATATAGCTTCAATCTTTATTGGCATTTTTACATCTGTCAACTCGTTAAGGATGCTTATAAAGTTTTAAGTTATGTGATGCGTAATTTTAAGAAAGCTACAAGGGAGGCTCGAGCGAAAGCTTTCCTGACATATGTCTTTAATCGCAAATTAAGAAGTGCAGGGGAAGGCCGACGCTGAGTCAACCTTAATCTTAAAAAATATTTCAGACCATCCGCAGCCTTGCTTTTAAAAGCTTACTACAACCACCCGTCTATATAGATAGAAACGATCATTGGTTCAAAATTGAACCCTTAAAATTTAGAGGTATTGAGTTTAGCTCACCATTGATTGCTGGAGTCAAACTGTGGAATTAATTGGACAAGTTTATCTTTAAGGATGGGCTTCCCAATTTTCCCTCCTTTAAGAATAAATTTGTTATGTTATTTTGTTATTTCATTCTTTTACAATTAGGTTTTATTATATAGTTTTGATTCTTTTTTTAATGTGCAATCACCGGCCTTTAGGGGTATTGTAATTTTCATAAATAAATAAATAACACGGAAGCAGTTTGTTTAAGAGGTGGCTTTTCATCATTCCTAGCAGTAAGGCTAAATAGGTGTGTGTCCTTGTGTCCTTTGACTTTACTACAGCTAGTGCTTACTTAACTACTGACATCAATTAAGTTTCATAAAACAACACTAACAACTAAGATTGCTCTTGTGCATCAAATAATTGTCAACTAAAAACGTTTATCAGCTAAACACTATTTTTAGGATAAACAAGAATAAACGATATTATGCGAGATTCTCAGCCTCACCTTTTACTGCTAGGTCTTTAAGTATACCTTTTGTATTCCGTTTGTTTTGATGATTTTTTTTTACAGACTACTGCAAGTACATTTTCTTTTATTTTCAATTTAAAAATAAAACCCCTTTTAAATTTCCGTGCAAATATTTGGCAAGCTCTTTCGAGTTCGAAGTCACTGTTATAATTTAACTAATTGCTGAAGCTTTGAATATTGAAATCTTTAATGAATTCTCAGCAGTATACAATCTAAGGTCCTTAGAAGAATAATACATTTGTAGAAAGTCCTAAGATAATCTTGTTTTCGAGGTTAGCGAGAGAACAACAAGAAAAACGTCAGAAAAATAAATATTTACTATAGGTAATGACTAGTGCCTCTAGACCAAATACGTTATAGCATAGATACACGTTCAAAGAATCGAAAAGTGAAGCCCTCATAGCTGGCTTTGGAAACAATGGCAAATTTAAATTCGGGGACGCGAATTTTCAGGTGCGCAGGCGTGTCTCTTGTCATGTAGACACACATTTGCCGTATGGGTGGAGGCCATCTGTGTTGCTTGTTTACACTTTGCGGTGGTTTGCGTTTGTCGTGTAAAATGATGTTTTTTTTTCTGTGAAAAATGGGAAGTAATTCACGAAAAACATGTGCAGTTTAGTAGTAAGGGAGTGTCATTCCATCTAGGTAACTACTTCTATTTTTCCTCATAATTTGTTAATAAAGTTAAGAGTAGTTTGTAAATGCCAATAAATACTCTTCATGATGTCTACAATAAATCTGCACAATTATTTTTAGAAAAACTATAATTTTAATCCACAATTTGATAAATTTTCACCCAATCAACTAGTTTTTAGAAAAAAATAATAGACATAAGCCTAAACTTTTGACAATGGTCAAATAATCTAGTGACGTATCGGAGTTTATTCCAAAACCAAGGTCTGAAGAGAATAGAGCCGTTTTCAAGCGAATAACTAGTAATTACCTCTGGTTATCCCTTGGTTGACATTAAAAATCAGCTGTTAAGGCCCTTAGCCTATTACCACAGAAACGCCGCTTGAATAGCTTTTTTTATAACCGGTTATTGTTTGTTGTTGCCTTTTGCGATTTTTTAAAGAAGTTTAGTTGGTTTTAGTTTAGATGAATAATAATCTTCTTGCCATTATTGAACTTAAGTTCTTCTCGACCGACTCTGAAATACTGGCGTATTTGATTCGAAAAGGGCATAATTTGGAAAAAAAAATAAGTATGATAAACTGTGGTTAGAGGACTACAATGATACTGTTTTTTTTATGATATTTCGTGTATCAGTCCACATTGGGTAAATTCGAGTAAGCCAAGGGTTGATGAAAATAAAATTTTGGCAAGACAATATAGAGGAGGCCATCACTTTGTACAATTTTCCTTCATAATTGAGGCACACATGATAAATTTCACTCATTTCAAAAATTCACAGAACATTTTTCCGAAAAAGAAACAAAACAAATGATTGTGAGGTTAGAAAACGCAATAACCTTCCTCAAAAGTGTGGTAATTACCGGTAATAAACGATGACGTCCAAAGGGCTCATTTATGACGTCACTCTTCAAGGAGTGGTATTTACCAAGGCCGCTTGAACGGCAGTGGTAAATACTAGTAATTACTAGTTATTCGCTTGAAAACGATTTAGGTTACAGTTGGTGAAGCGGGAAATGACGTCACCCGGGGTGCCCATTTAAATAAAAACATTTAGTATAGTAGGAAATCTTTAAGTTTCTTGTGTCCCTTTATTGATTTAAATGTAAATATGTTTTGCTATTTTTCTTAAACCGTCTCTAATAACAATATTGATAAAATACATCAACTAATTAAAATATAAAATTTATCTTATTTTTATTATCATATATTTTTAATTTTTGAAATATTAATAATATTTGACATATCTGATATACACAATTAAATTGAAATTAATAAAAAAATATATAAGTTTTTTTACGACTTATTTATCTTTAATAACATGGCAAATCACCCTGTAAAATTAAGAAAACTGTAGTGTTTCTTGAAGCATATTTTATTCTATTCTCTCCAAATGCTATTTACTTTTAAGAAATATTTTGTAGTTTTAACGCTCTCAGTCGAAAACGGCAAATTTCAATTGACCAAATTAATTAATATGGACTTATACAAATTTATTCAGAATAATTGGTTTTGTCCTATGTTAAGGGCACCTCTGTTGCAAAAACTACTTCAGACACGTAGTTATATACATGTCCTACTAAGGCGTAGTAAATCCATTATAGAAAAAAATGACTTTGGTTTAAATTTAAAAAATTCTTTGGATTTTGGAATTTTTTTAAGACAAAGCCATTATCTTGAGTTACCGTAGCCGCCTACTTGGCATTTTTTCAAACAAGTTAGAAGGTAACTGATAATTGGTGTTTTAAAACTTAGAAAAGAGATGGCGCTGAGAGTGCGGCACCAATTATTAGTAGCCTTATTTATCCAAGCCATGCGTTGTAGTTCATTTGAAATCCAATATGCCGGCACTCTCGTAATAGCCATTTTTAGAAGCCTTTTCCAGTACAGATGTATATAGTTACTGACTTTGGACAACTATTAGTCAAAACGAAAGTGATGTGCACTCTTTCCTAGCAAGCTCTTCATGACTAAAAACCCTGAATGTATGACATATTTTTAGAAAAGAGAGACACGACAAACCCATCCAAGTCACTAAAATTAAAATTTTTGGGTTATGTTATTTTCTTGCTAAGTTCATTGGGATTTCACTAAAATAATTTAAAATGTCAGAGGTGAGTGACATCAATCATCATGCAACATATTAACACATAGGTTTTGTTAAAAATAGTTTATTTTTATTTTACGACTCTTATGAATTAATAAGGACAGAAGGTGGGTTCCTCTAAACATCGCTAAAGTATAGAGGACCGATATTTTCATCTTTTGATTTTGACTTTAAAACATTAAACTTTGAAGAATTTTTCGCTTCTCTATTTCTTTAAAATATGTCATACATACATATACATACTCTAGTTATGATAAAATCATCAGACTCTCCCTCACTCTCCTCTCCTCTCACTCTCTCTCTAACTCTAACTGCGCGGCGAAGGTTGAGAAAGAGTTACTCTACAGCGGCTTACGCAGCTTGGCTCAAAGGTCGGTCTGCGCAGGAAAAATGTGTACGTGCAGGCAAAAGCTAAAGGAGTATTCATTCCTTGGCGTGACTCGATAGATATCAAAAAAATATGATTTTCTGCAAAACTGTATGTTAATTTCAAGTGTACTACACATAAATCTGTGTGTGTCGAAGGCTTAAGAAGTCTTCTTAAGATATACTCAAACAACTATCTAAAATCTTTTAGCTACGATATTTTATTCTTTTCAAGCTAGATGTTCTGTAGATTCCGTCGTTCATGAATAGTTAAGAAAGGAAGAAAAATTTAGGTAGTTTTGTTTAAAAAATTGGTTTGCGTTCCTGTTTTTACCCATCATTGCAAATGGCAAACATTCTTAAACTTATTTCCTAGCAGTGATTTAAAAAATTTTCGCTCGACTTTACGTCAATGCTATCAAAACCATCCAAGTAAACCAATAATTGATATCAACTTTCTTGGTCCACCAAAGCGGAACATTTCCCGTGGTTATTGTGTGTTCTCGAAGTTTCCCTGTCTTTCCGCCCTTCCATTTACACAACACCACGTAGTTAGAAACAAGAAATGTACAGTGCGGTTAAATTTATAGTACGGTTTTAAAATCACCTGCTGCGCAAGCAATTGTCGAAATAACACTTTAGTTACATTTACAATCAATTTCAAAGCTGCTTGCTGAGAGCTTGACATATGGGTTTGTTCAGAATCACTTACATTCCCAATTTGTCGTTTGCTTGATATTTACATAGAGAAACGTTAATTAGAATGAAAATATGCTCGTTCCAAATTGATTGTAAATGCAACTTGAAGCCGGCTGTCCATGAAGTGTATTACCATTGCGGATTTTTTTCTTGGGCTTTGATTAGCTGAACTTTTAAAATTAACGAATAAGAAAAAGATAAATCTGTGCCGATAATACGCTTCAGTGACATCCGACATTATTTAGAAGGCAGGACCCTACAACTTCAAATAAATTTTTTTGTACTACAACTTAACCTTTGTAATTATGCACTTGACCCTAACTGTTTTCCGGTGTTTTATGGCGAGAGAGATGATCCGTACATTTTTATTTACACACGTACAAAAAAAAACAATTTATGCATTATTGTTTTGCCACGAAGAATATTGGATTACAAACAGATATTTGCTGCGGTTTGTTTATAGTTCTCTTACATTTGACATTTCGTTCACTGTTTTAGAAATAAAATCAGGTGCTTGTCAACCGCTGTTTTTGTTTATTTGTGTTTTTGCCAGTTTTTCAAATTAAATTTCCAACATGTTAACAAGGCCACGGTAAAATAAAAGTATAGGTAGGTTTGGTTAGGCTGCAAAAAATAGAGGACACGACCCTCAAAAATCAGCTATTCTCGGGAGACTGACTTTTACGTTGGGTCTTATGAGAGGTCAGACGTTTTTTTTATGATATTTTCAAAATGGCACAGTAGATTACCGCGAAATATCAGAGAAATATTGTCAGACACCATCCGAAATTTCCACCAAATCATCAAGATTTAGTATTCCTTATTTTGAATTCAAATTACGTGCCATATAATGCCAACTGTTATATCTGACATGTATTTGACTTTGTCATCTGTGTTTGTCACATTCGCTTTTGCTTTAAATGTAATTTTTGTGTGAGCTAATAAAGCAGTTCTGACAAATTAAGAATTACTATACATTTTTAAAAAATTGTTCTGCAAGAATATAGTAAAAACAATCTCAAAACCGGCTTTATTTAAAAAAAAATCAAATATTCAAATTAACTATCATTCCAACTTCAATATTATAAAGACAATCAGCGTGACAATCAGCTGTGCTGTGACGTTACCATTAAAAAAAATCTGCCCCCGATGTGACGACAACAAAGTCGAGGATCGTGGCCCGTCCGTTTTAATAGGCCCTTCCGTTTTAATATCCCTGGGCTGCCTTACGGGTTGCCTACCAGTGCCCTTCTACTTCAGCTGTTGTTTCAGCTTTTTTAATGGTACTTAAACGGCGTATCCAGTCTTTTTATTTTCGTTGGTTATGAAATACAGTATCTAGCTCTTTAAAAGTTCTGGGATGCACCCAAGAAAATCAAGGTAGTTTTAGCCTGTAGAGAAACACTACCTGAGATCTTCTGACGTTTCTTCTTTTTCTGGCTGGACTTCTTCATTGACGCTTCCATGTTAAAACAGGTGGCCAGTGTGTCGAGATAGCAAGAGTTACTGGTAATTCATAAGATACGTGATGCTAAGTTTTCGCACGAAGAGGGGACATGGTATTATATCAAAGTTTGGACAGCCGTTTATTAAATCGTTAACTGATGGGTATTAGGAGAAATTAATAAATTGTGACAGTTTTACCCAATAATACTACAACAGCTGTGCTATCTACGATGCGAAAAGGTCTTAATAAGAAAAAGAGTAATTCATATATCGGATATTCTCTTAATTTTTTTAAATCGCTATTTTACGCTTACATCGCAATCAGCTGTTCAATGACGGCAGTAGTAACGTAGCTGATAAT
Source organism: Aspidapion aeneum (assembly GCA_963576565.1). NCBI lineage: Eukaryota > Metazoa > Arthropoda > Insecta > Coleoptera > Brentidae > Aspidapion > Aspidapion aeneum. Next base: position 23,273,465 of record OY755044.1, read on the forward strand.
GGTTGTTTTTAAGGTTAGCAAAGAGATGGCGGCACTCATTATTAGTAGCCTTATTTTATCCAAGCCTTCCTTTGCGGTTCATTTGAATTCAAACATGCCGGTACTAGTAGTACCTAATTTTTAGAGGCCCTTTTCTAGTATAGATGTACACGTCATTTATTTAAAATCACACCCTTTAATTGTAAAATGTGGACATCACGTCCTTTAATTTTCCCATCAATTTTCCCTACATTAAACCGCATGAGAAGATTATTATTTATTCGTGTGATTTAACTACCGCTTTTTCTTTGGTTTATACCTCTGGGATTTATTAGAGCATAAATAAATTATACATTTTAACCTTATTTAAACCTTAAACCTTTTATTCCCCTCGGTTACCTCAAAATGTGGTCCTTAACCGGCAACCCTAACTAAACCATCAAAAGTAGAAACGTTTTCTAAATTTTACATACCCCTTTACTCCTGTTGCATAACCTACGTAAATTTGAGGCACTTTTACATACACAGGGTGTTTGGGAAAAACTCAAGATGCTTCTTTTAGTTATAAGATCAGCTGCGAAAATTTCACTCATTTTTGTAACGCATTTATTATTGTAAAAAGGTTTGAAATGTTCTTTTAAGTCAATTACCGATCCCTTTTATTTTACAGAAAATCGGTTTGTGTAAAAAGCCTCTTTCACGCTCGCAACTCAAAGAAACTAACAAAGTAACGAATACAAAAAATGGCGGACATCCCAAATTATGAATCGATAGGCATTAAATTTGAAACTTGGGTTATTGAAGGTCAGCGTAGGACTTTAACTTAGGTTTAAAAAATATCTATATATTATATTTATCGGTTTCACAACGTTCTACGTCTTATATATATATTTATCGGTTTCACAACGTTCTACGTCTTCCGATACCCAATCTCCACTCGTTTCTGTTTGCCCATAATTCATCATCTAGGCCTCTTACTCTTATTTCACTATCTATTCCTTCTCTCCAGCTTCTCCTTGGTCTTCCTCGTTTTCTTCGGCCAGTTGGTTTCCATTGTAATATTTGTTTAGGTAGTCTTCCATCATCCATTCTTTGTACATGTCCGTACCACACCAGTTGTTTTGTTCTTATATCATCCACTAGAGTACGTTCACCCACTGTCATAATTTCTCTTATTCTTTGATTGGTAACTCTTTCTCTTTTTGATTTCCCTGCTGCTTTTCTCCAATAGTCCATCTCCGTAGCGGAAAGCATTTCTTCTGTTCTATCTTTGATTGGCCATACTTCTGAGCCGTATGTAATAATACTTTTTACAATGGTGTTATATATAAGCTTTTTGTTATGTTTTGATATACTTTGGTCCCAAATTATTCCATTTAATAAAGTTATTGGTTTTCTTCCTTGTACGTTTCTATATTTTATAGCTTTGTCTAGTGTTCCGTCAGCTGTAATTTTTAGACCCAAGTATTTATACTCATCACAGGACTGAATTCGCTGCCCAGTATTTAAGATTAGATCCTGTTTCGTTCCACCAATACACATATACTCTGTCTTATTGATATTAACCTCTAGTCCCCACTTATTGTACTCGTCTATTAGTTTTCGTGTCATATATTCGAGGTCGTCATAATCCTGAGCCACCACTATCTGATCATCGGCGAAACATAAAGTATACAAGGTGGTTTCATTCAACGGAATTCCCATGTTTTGGCATTTTCTCTTCCAGACTTTAAGGACCTGTTCCAAATATATCTTGAAGAGCGTAGGCGAGATACAGCAACCTTGTTTAAGACCTTTATTTACTAGAAAGCCTTTGGTTAGTTTTGCTTTTATTTTAACTTTTGCCTTACTATTGCGGTATAACTCTTTGATGGCCCTAATTAGTTGTACGCTTATGTTTGTCTTTTCCAACGCTTTCCAAAGTAGATTTAGTGGTATACTATCATATGCCTTCTGCAAATCTACGTAAAGCAGATGGAGCTCTTGTCCGTATGCCATTTTCTTTTCAATAACTTGGGTTATACAAAAGAGATGATCTGAAGTCGATCTACCCGCCCTGAAACCAGCTTGTTCTTCTGCCTCTATATCTTTATATTCGCTCTCCACTTTATTTCTTATTATTTTGCCATATATTCTGCTTAGCGTACTAGTTACAGATATACCTCTATAATTGTCACATATATCTTTCCTTCCTTTTTTGTGTATTGTGGATATATATGACGTTTTCCACTCAGTTGGTACTACAGCTCTATTTAAATATCTTTGGAAAAGATTCCGTAATCTACAAAACAATTCTTCAGTGCCATATTTAATAAGTTCAGCTGGGATATTTCCGGGTCCGGCAGATTTACCGCTTTTTAAGGTTTTGCACACGTTTTTGACCTCAGATATTGTGAGGGGTACTGGAGATCCCATCGTTCTAATGATATTGTCTCTTTCGTCTTCCTTGAATTCTGCTCTATCTTCAGTTAAAAGTTTTTTAAAATGCTCATCCCATTCTTTGTCTGGTATTGGTGAAATAATATCTCTGCATGTTTCTTTTTTGATCGATCTTATAGTTTTCCAGCTTTCGGTACTTCTCCTACCTCCTAAGTAAGAATCTATTTTCTGTTCTACGTCTTCCGATACCCAATCTCCACTCGTTTCTGTTTGCCCATAATTCATCATCTAGGCCTTTTATTCTTATTTCACTGTCTATTCCTTCTCTCCAGCTTTTCCTTGGCCGTCCTCGTTTCCTTCGGCCAGTTGGTTTCCATTGTAGTATTTGTTTAGGTAGTCTTTCATCACTCATTCTTTGTACATGTCCGTACCACACCAGTTGTCTTGTTCTTATATCATCCACTAAAGTACGTTCACCCACTGTCATAATTTCTCTTATTCTTTGATTTGTAACTCTTGCTCTTTTTGATTTCCCTGCTGCTCTTCTCCAATAGTCCATCTCCGTAGCGGGAAGCATTTTTTCTGTTCTATCCTTGATTGGCCATACTTCTGAGCCGTATGTAATAATACTTTTTACAATGGTGTTATATATAAGCTTTTTGTTATGTTTTGATATACTTTGGTCCCAAATTATTCCATTTAATAAAGTTATTGCTTTTCTTCCTTGTACGTTTCGATTTTTTATAGCTTTGTCTAGTGTTCCGTCATCTGTAATTGTTAGACCTAAGTATTTATACTCATCACAGGACTGAATTTGCTGCCCGGTATTTAAGATTTAGATTAACCTCTAGTCCCCACTTATTGTACTTCTATTAGTTTTCGTGTCATATATTCGAGGTCGTCATAATCCTGAGCCACTACTCTCTGATCATCGGCGAAACATAAAGTATACAAGGTGGTTTCGTCCAACGGAATTCCCATGTTTTGGCATTTTCTCTTCCATACTTTAAGGACTTGTTCCAAGTATATCTTGAAGAGCGTAGGCGAGATACAGCAACCTTGTTTAAGACCTTTATTTATTTGAAAGCCTTTGGTTAGTTTTGCTTTTATTTTAACTTTTGAGTTACTATTGTAGTATAACTCTTTGATGGCCTTAATTAGTTGTACGCTTATGTTTGTGTTTTCCAACGCTTTCCAAAGTAGATTTAGTGGTATACTATCATATGCCTTCTACAAATCGACGTAAAAAATATCTAAGTATGCTATTTATAAACCGGTTTGTCCCAAACCCAAAGTGATTACCCTGTGACAAGGATTTAGCGAGTGAGTTGGAAAGGATGAGGAGTTTGCGTAATCTCTATAGATATGGGAAGGGAACAGATAGCTTTTTGATGAGTGCGCAGCCGCAATTTTTTTTTATGGGGACATCATGGTGAACATCCTGAAAATTTTTCTCCGATACTAGCTTACGAAATAGACAATAAAAAAAATGATTTTTTTGCCTACTACAAGATTTTTAAGGGATAAATACTTGAATTGTTGGTTATTAAAAGTATTGGAAAAATAATCTAAAACAAAATCTTTCTTTTTTTTTAATTTAAAATACCTCTGTGTATTTAATCACATTGCATGGTTTAGTATATTAAAACCGATTGATAGTTAAGTTCGTCAGGTTATTGTAGATCTCCACTACGCATAGCTTGAATAAGTGGTTATATTTCTGTCGGGCACATTGTTTTACATGTTTTGATGGTGAAGTTTTTAATTGGCAGGTGCATTATTTTCCAAAGAATGTAAGCAACTAAAATTGCAATACAAAGGGGTTCAAACATTTTAAGAAACATTCATTAAAAGAACAGTCGCCGTCGTGGTGTAGTGGTAGCAATGTTTGTTTTCCACACCGGCGGTCCGGGTTCGATTCCTGGCTAGGTACTTGGTTGTTTGTGTTTGTTTAAAAATGCTTTAACCTTGATCGAACTTTGCTAAACTGGGCGATTGATTCTAATTGGATGGTAGTCCCAGTATAAATAAAAAAAAACAGTTAAGTGATTCATCGTTTCCAAATTATAATTGAATGGACTGGACTATAGGTTGCCAGTAACGACGTCTTAAAACGTAATAATTAACACACAAAAAATCTCAATAAGAGTATTCTATTTACTTCCCATGCTCTGGCAATCACACAAGTTAAAAATCCAACTAAAACTAGAAAATAAAATCGATTTTATTTGAATTTATCAACTGTACCAAAACCGAAAATAATTAACAGAAACCAAACCGAACCAAAACGTTCTTAAGATTATGACGTCTGGGACTTAAGAGCCGAAAATAAACATGCGCAGAGCTACAAAAAACCTACAACTGAACCGAACCACTTGTTTAGAAATGCGTGTTTCTAAGCTCATCAAAGTTTTATTTTGATCTATTAATACCTAGATGCACCGTAACAAGGCTTAGCAATTCCACTTTTTCTCTCTCTCTTTGTTGTTTTGTATGTGAGCAATTAAGTGACTAATCGAAGAAATGTGCTTACGGTACCCTAGAGTTAGGTCACACACGTCATAATCTGAAGAAGGTTCAGGTTTCTGCTCTATTTTCTAGTTTTTAATAGTCATTGCTTAAAGAGTGATACACAAGATGGTTTAAAACAAAACCGTTTAACCTCAAAGTTCCTGTATTAATATTTGTTTATGTTGAGGTCTTCAATCAAAATAGGCTATACCTCAGTGTACTAGGCGGGCACTTTGACAAACAGACACACACCTAATAGGATTATAATGTAGCATTTCGAGTGACAAATCCTATAGCAGTGCCGCAGGAACACGTACTTCTAATAAAAGATACACATTAGCCTATGCTGGCCAGGGCTCCGACCGAGGCGTTGTAAAGGATATTCGTAACCGTCCACACATTCGGAAATAGATCCGCCATTGTCATACGAACTATAAACTTATTTGTTTAAGGAATGTGTTGGCCAAAATATTGACAGATCAATCGTGTCGACCCAGACGCAAGAAACAATCGAATTAGATACTATTTACAAAAAAAAAATCACACGTCTATACATTAATTTACATTAAACAATTACAAGTATATATCATTATATTTGAAACAACTTTTTTGATACCATAGCATAGACAAAAAAATTGCTTTCTTTGGTTAGGAGACAATCGTTTTTTTTTTTAATAACTTCATTAAAAAAGACCATTTAATATACATTTATAATGCGCTAATAGAGATAAACGTATACATGGTTGTAATGGATAGGGTGAATAGATTTTCTTCTTTAATTCATAGCGGACTGTAACTTTCTTTAGGTGTAATTTTCCAATTTAATATTTCTTGATCGCGCAACCATACAAAAGCAATAGAAAAAATGGCACCTACCTTTTGATGGTTATTTCTCTGCTTGCGGGCCCGCTCTTGAAGTAGTCTCACGTTCAGTCTTTGGATTGAGGATGGTAGCACTTAATAACTAAGGTTTTTATGTTTAATAGTTAATTTTCGAAAGAAAATTAGTCTTCGAAAGAAGAGAATGAATTTTCACTAGTTCACGTGTTTTTTCGCTTGACAGAATGTCATCTCATGCGTCTTTTGCGCATGTCCTTAGCACCCGCGTTGTTTCGACGGCGCAAGGTGCCACAATTTGAATTTGTATGGCTGATTATTTTTGAGGCGAAATATATAAATTATAAATAAAATAAAGCTAAAGAAAATTGCAGTAACATTTCCCGCCACCGAAAACGAATGTTTTCAATTATAGTAATTTAGTAGAAAAAAAAAACGCGTTTATGCATTTTTTAAGTAAAAAATAGAAAAACAAAAGATAATTCCAAACATTGTTTGAACAAAAAAAAATAATAATTTTTTTTCCTATTTTGAAAAGAAATTTATATTTACAATTAAACTAAAGAAATTAAAATTTAATATTTTAATTTTAATCTGAAGCCATAGGCAAAGGGCACAGTTTAACTATAGGTCGCTTAAATAACCCGATTTTAGTTTTCACCGTAACAACCCTTACATGCCCATCTCGGCCGGGGTGTAACTCGACTATGCGTCCAAGTAACCAATGAATTGGTGGCTCATTTTCATTTTTAATGAGTACCAATGTATTCAATTCAATGTTGGGGTTTGGCTCGTGCCATTTTGACCTTTGTTGCAGGGTGTTCAAATATTCTGATTTCCATCTCTTCCAGAAATCTGTGTTCAACCTTTGTATAAGTTGCCAACGAGATAAGGAATTTAGTTTTAAATGAGAAAGATCTGGATCAGGAACTGAATTTAGTGCAGATAACGTAAGAAAATGCCCTGCAGTCAAAGGAGCTAAGTCGTTCGGGTCAGACCTTTGCGCCCATAAGGGTCTGCTGTTTATCAATGCTTCAACATCGGTTAAAAGAGTATAGTACTCCTCAAAGTTTAAGATTTGATCACCGATAACACGAAGTAAATGGCTTTTAACGGATTTTACACCAGCTTCCGCAAGCCCATTGAAATGTGGGGCAGCAGGTACATTGAAAAACCAAGAAATTTTTAAATGATCTGCGGCGTGCTTTGAAAGCTCGGTAAGCTCCTTGTAAGCTCCCTTGTATGTAGTTGCGCAGTCAGAATAAATATTGGTGCAAACTCCTCTTCGATTGACAAATCTCCGAAAAGCAGCAATGAAAGCCTCTGAAGTTAGGTTAGAAACTAGTTCTAGATGAATAGCTCTAGAAGCTGTGCACACAATCACTAAAATGTAAGCCTTATGAATGACTAATTTACGCCCTTGAGGTAATTTTATAGGTCCAGCGTAGTCAATGCAAACATTTGAAAAACATTTCAGCTGTGATATTCTGAAGCTTGGAAGGTCACCCATGTAGGGGGTAAGAGCTTTGGGTTGAGTGCGATAGCACTTAACGCAAGATGATAAAACCTTTTGAATAACTCTACGTGCTGAAAGTACCCAAAACTGTTGTCTAAGTAAATACATAGTTGTATTAAATCCTGGGTGCAAGTAGGTTGAATGAATATTTTGAATGATCAGCTTGGTAAGTGTGCTATCACTTGGTAATAGTAGGGGGTGTTTTACATCATATGATAATGTGATTGAATTTTTAATCCGCCCGCCAACTCTAATACGATTTTGGGGGTCGAGAAAAGGCGCTAATTTGCGATATGGTTTTGGTAAAAGTTCATTATTTTGAATTTTTAAGAAGATATCAGAAAAATGTTGATTTTGCACGTACTTGACAAGTACAAGTAAAGATTCTTGTAATTCAAAAAGCGTAATAAAACCAGTGCGTTTAGTGTCCTGATGCTTAATGTTGAAAAAGTATCTGTGCCAAATAGCAATAATACGTTGAATTTGTAAAATAGATGAATAATTATGTAAAAGATCGTTTATTCAGAATTGTGGCCAAAACCTGTATTTTCTCTTCCTCTAAAACAGAACTAGTAATATTCGATTCTGACAGGGAAGCTAAATTCCATTCAGAGCGAGGAGAACATATCCAGGGGGGACCGGTAAACCATAAACAATGATTAATTAAATTATCTGGAGTTAGGCCGCGACTGGCGCAGTCGGCTGGGTTCTCCAGAGTTCGGATATGATACCAGGGAATATCTGGAATGGTTTCCTGGATGTGACTGACTCTATTAGCCACAAAAGTTTTCCACCTATGCGGAGAGTTAGAAATCCAAGCCAGGACTACCTCTGAGTCAGAAAATGCTAAGATCTCATCGATTGTTATCATTGGCGAATAAATGTCAAGGACAAATCGAAGCAGATCAGCAAGGAGCGTAGCTCCCAATAGCTCCAGTCGAGGAATCGAAACTGTTTTGAGCGGGGCTACCTTGCTTTTTGCAATAACAAGGGAAGATTTGATTTCGTTTAATAATTCGATACGTAGATATATAGCGCATGCGTAGCCGCGCTCTGAAGCGTCGCAAAATGCTAAAATTTGGCAACGTTGTATGTTAGATGAAAAAATGTATCTAGGGAGAGAAATCTCCGATAAACTAGAAAACTGTGAGTTAAATTGTAACCAAGTTTCGCAGATGTGGGGTGGGGGTTGATCATCCCAATTGATTTTTTGCTTCCAGAGTTCTTGCATTATTGATTTTGCGAGAAGAGTTACTGGCGATATGTATCCGCAAGGATCGTATATTTTAGCAATTACAGAGAGGATTTTACGTTTTGTTAACGGACTATTATCTTGATTGCATTTATATGAAAATGTGTCTGACGAAGGGTTCCACTGCAGCCCTAAGACCTTAATACTAGAAGGTTGTTCCTTATCGAAAGATATTGGAACTTGACAATCTGAAGGAGACAATGATGATAGCAATCTTGGGTCATTGCTTGCCCACTTACGTAGTTCAAACCCACCCTATTTTAGCAAGCCAATCAGCTCTTTTTGTAGCGCTTGCGCAGAAGACAAATCAGAACTGCCCGTACAGACATCGTCCATGAAAACGTCTTGAAGAACTACTTTTGCAGCATTTGGATACTTATTTTTCTCTTGAAAGGCTAACTCTCGTAAGGTTCTGATTGCTAAGAAAGGGCTTGAAGTGAGTCCGAAAACAACAGTATTTAAACGATATTCTTTTAGGGGTTCATTGGGGTGGAAACGCCACAATAAACGCTGATAGTCTCTATGTTCGGGTACTAAATTGATTTGCAAAAACATTTTTTGAACATCACTAAGAATTGCTATAGAATGAAAACGAAACCTTAATAAAATAGTTGTAATATCTGCATGAAGTTTAGGGCCTGGTAAAAGGGTCTCATTTAAGCTATAATTCTTACTTCCAATTGAAGATCCATTAAATACAATTCTCAAACGCGTGCTTGTACTATCGGGTTTTAGTACCCCGTGATGTGGTAAATATGAAACATTCATTGATTTCGGTTCATTATTTGAAATAAGGCTCATGTGTCCGTTTTTTAAATATTCTAGCATAAAATCTGAATACATCGAATACATTTCAGGATTTTTAAGAAGTCTAGATTCTAATGAAATGAAACAACGGTAAGCTCTAGAAAACGTGTCACCTAAGTCGGGTTCAGAGTGCCTAAAAGGTAAAGCTACCATGAATCGTCCCGTGCTATCATGTGATACCGTATTTTGATAAATTTCCTCAGCTTTTTTCTCATCTGGGGATAAATAGCTTTTTTGAGGAATCGATTCAAGCTCCCAGAACTTCCTAAGAGTCAAGTCTAGAGAGTTATCGAAAGCGGTAAAGTAGTTTTCGATTTTTAAAGGATTGGATTGATAAGATATGTTTTGTTCGACCCTGCCTAACAACACCCATCCCAGCTCCGTCTCTAGGGCGACTGGTTGACCTTGACACCCAGAAATACGACCTGATTTAATAATTTGGGAATAAATCTCCGCGCCTAGAAGTAGATCAACAGGGGCTGGTTTGTAGAAGAAGGGGTCGCCTAGTTTAATGTTTGAAAGATAATTCCAATTTCTTGGATTAATTTGGACACTAGGTAAAGAAGAGCATAATCTTTGAACGACTAAACCGTTAAAGGAAAATGTGGGATCAGTTTTTCCAACTGGACGAATAGTGCATTGCGTCATACCTTTTGTTGAAGAAGAAGATTGATTTATTCCTAGAATAGGAACAGATAATTTTTTCCTAGATAAACCTAACCTATTTAAGCAGTTTTCGCTGATAAAAGAGGCTTCGCTGGCGTTGTCTAGGACGGCTCTCACTACTTGATAGTTCCCGCGTGCATCGAGGATTTCTACAATAGTGGTAGACAATAGTACTGTGCTTTGACAGTTTGGGGTGAATGAGGTATAACAGTTGGTTTGGTTAGGTTGTTGTCGAGATGTATTTTGCGTTAATTGTTGATTTTGTTGCGAAGTAGAAGGATATTGACTTTGATTGATTTGTTGTTGAGATTGATCTTGAATTGGTTGCATTTGTGACTTAAAATTAGATTGATTAGAATGCTGCATGCTAGTTAAGGTTGGGTTAATATTCTGCTGAATATTTTTATCATAGAAAGGTATTTGATTTGAATCGATATTATTAGGATATAAACTATAATTTGATTGTTGATTTTGCGTTGGTGACGGAATACTTGAAATAAATGTTTGCATGTTAGGTTGGGCTGGGTTAAATCGAGTTGTGACGTCACATAATAAACTATGGTGACGTAACCCGCAAGATTTGCAATTAAAAGGCGATAAGCAATCTTTTAAAAGAAAATGATTTGATCTTAAACAGTTGCCACATACATTATATTGTCTCACGAAAGCGAGACGATCAGCTGGAGTTTTTTGTAAAAAAACTTGGCATTGAGAAAAAGGATGTACCGAAAGGTTACATAATTTGCATTGTTTTGATATTTTTGTTTGAAAGTTGCTTTGATTATGATTATTAAAGTTTGGTAAAATTTGTTGTTTTTGTGGTATGCCTGTCATGAAGGAGTTTTTGAAATTATTGTTATTATATGAATTTGGTTTTGAACTATTGTAGTTACCAGATCCAAAACTTTTAGATTTTTTTTCCATATTTGATACTGAAGGCTGAAAATACTGAACCGATTCTAGTGCTTGGCACTGTTTTTCTAAAAACTCATATAGATCGGTGTAACTAGGAATTTCCTTTTCAGTATGGCAAACCTCAAAGGCTGATCTAGTGGGAGTATCTATTTTTCCCAGCAATAAATTAAACAACGGAAACTGCCAATCTTTTGTATTAAATTCTAAGGCATTCAGGGCCTCTAGATTTTCAGTAAACGTGTCCAAAATATTTCTAAGATCTTTAGAGCTCTGATTTGATTTCATGGAGGAAACATGCACAATGGAATTCCAATATGACGTAGCTAAAAGGCGCTTATTGTTGTACCTTTTTTGTAGATTTGAAAAGGCAATTAAATAGTTACTATCAGTAACTGGTAACGACTTAACCAAATTTAATGGTTCACCCTGCAATAAAGTAATTAAATACCGAAATTTTGAGGCATTCGATAGTGCAGGATTTTTGTCTATTATGCTTGAAAAAAGATCTAGAAAAGTCGGCCATTTTAGCATTGAGCCCGTAAAAACCGGAATTGAAGGTTTAAAACTTTCAAAACTATGACTGGTGGGAGTAGGCGCAGAGGACTGCGGCCTAGAAGTGCCTGGAATTGGAAATAACTTACAAAATATTGCTTTTGCTTGAAAATAAAAAGTGTCACAATTTTTTCGAATTGTATCTTCCGTATCGAGATCTTTATCGTCGGTCAGCAACCCAATCAATTCGTTATGGAGATGTTTAAACTCAAAATATTGATCTTCCAAAGTTTCAAAAGCAATTTGAAAGATAGGGCGCTCGGCTTCATCATCCTTGGCTTTTACCGCCAAAGTATAGATTTCAGTGATCCTGGTCAAAGCGATTTTTCTTTTTCTAGTAAATGTTTTTAATTCTGCATCCCCCATTTTGATTGTTAAGTATTTTTTTTTACTTGGTTTTAAATTATTGAAAAAAAAGGTATCTATTTTAAAACAGTTTTTGAGTTTTTGATTTTTTGTAATTGGTTACTTGGATTTTGATTTATTTAAACACTTTTATTTTTTTGCACTTTAGCGCACTAAATATGTTTAAAATCGCGGAAACGCGAAACCGAAAGGCGATATTTGATAGAAGATTTGTATTTTATTTTTGCATTAAATCAAATTTTGAAAACACAAAATTCCCGAATAAATAAATGCATTAAATTTATCGATAGTAGGTAGTAAACAAGACTGACCGTGAAGTTTTTATTTTAAATTTAGAAGGCCACACACACACGCACACATACGTAGGTATCAAGGAAACTCGATTACCTACAACTAAACTGTGCTCCGTTTGATAAGAATGAAGCCCAATATGGCGTTCAAGAAAAATTAGAATATTTTTAAAAACGCTTTTTCATAGCCTAGATGCGGCTCGGAGGTCCATAAAATGTAATGGATAGGGTGAATAGATTTTCTTCTTTAATTCATAGCGGACTGTAACTTTCTTTAGGTGTAATTTTCCAATTTAATATTTCTTGATCGCGCAACCATACAAAAGCAATAGAAAAAATGGCACCTACCTTTTGATGGTTATTTCTCTGCTTGCGGGCCCGCTCTTGAAGTAGTCTCACGTTCAGTCTTTGGATTGAGGATGGTAGCACTTAATAACTAAGGTTTTTATGTTTAATAGTTAATTTTCGAAAGAAAATTAGTCTTCGAAAGAAGAGAATTAATTTTCACTAGTTCACGTGTTTTTTCGCTTGACAGAATGTCATCTCATGCGCCTTTTGCGCATGTCCTTAGCACCCGCGTTGTTTCGACGGCGCAAGGAGCCACAATTTGAATTTGTATGGCTGATTATTTTTGAGGCGAAATATATAAATTATAAATAAAATAAAGCTAAAGAAAATTGCAGTAACAATGGTGTATATTCGTTTCAAAAAACTAAACTTATTTAGTTAATTAATCCGATCCGTAGGATGCGGGTAGCCAGTGCATGTAAAAAAGAGATGGATCGTGGTATTGAGTTGATCCAATGCTAAATCTATATAAGTGTCAGATTAATCCAAGATGGTGAATGTCTAAAAGATAGTTGCGTATTTATTTACATTCTGCTCTTTTTTTTATTTGAGATTAAAAACTTAAATTTCTTTTGTGATTGTGTAAAGTTTTTGCAATTTTTAATTGTGGTTTTAAATTATAGAAAGTAAGTACAGTACCGTTGTATATCATAATGAATTTTACATAGATAATGTAGCTAGATAAAAAAGCATATCTTTGCGTTAATAAAAATCTTTATATCTCAAAAACCATAACAACTGTTACCATGGGGATTTCAATGTTTACTGAGTGTTTACATGTAAAAAAATCCTGAGGTTTCAGTTTCAAAATATGAACAAAATCTCAAAAGAGAGAACAACAAGTTTACCTATTGAAAAGGCAAATTTTTTCTTGTACCTTGTTTAAATGTTAATTTTTCTAAATATTAAAAATAATATAAAAAAAAACAAAGTATTTGATGTGTCTCTAAGCCCGTCATGGTAATGTCCCACTTTTCCTCCGACCTTGTTTCACTTTTCATCATAATATTATGTTTATTTAGACAAACAAAAATACACATACTTCCATAATAATCAATAAAAGATAAAAAAATATTAAGCCTTTATTTTAAAAAAATGAAATCAATACGACAGTATAACAATTATAGTTTAGTTATGATATTTAATAATAAAATAACACACTAAAAGAACATTAAATATATAATAACGTTATTGTTATTTATATTTTTCATGAGCCTGAAAGTCAGGTACCTACCATCGGGAATATTAGGTACTTATTACTTTACGATATTTTTTTTCAAAATCGGGACAGTCAAGTACTTTATAATATCGCCTTGAATTTATGTCATCCTTATTATAAAATCCCGATATTGCTCCGTACCCGTGAGATAATAATTTGTGCATTCTACAGTAACATGTTTCCCCGTGCATTTTACGCAACGTGGTTCTTTAGCGCAATATTTTTGCGTGTGTCTATAAGACTGATATCTTTTGTATTGAGAGACTAATTTTGAGGTTTTTAGTGCTTTTATTTCCACTTCAATCCCAAGGATACTGGAAATATCAAAAAATTTGTTGATATCTTCATCGTGGCTAAATGTGAGCATAAACATATTAAGAGGTTGTCTTGTTCTCCATATCAGTTTGTTGCTGTCTTCCAGTGCCTTAAAACCTATTTTTCGTAGATCAGCTACAATTTTTTGTGGGTCACATGAGAAGTGTGCCTTTTCCGCTATTACTCTTATTGGCCCTATTTGTTTGTTTTCGTATCATCATTAAGCATTTTAGTAACCAGCCGATAGCTGTCTGCGTCTTGTACATTTTTAAAAATATTTTCGTTATTTAAAACTTTTATTTTAACTCCTTGTATGATATTTAACTTTTCATAAATATCATAAAAATTATTTACGCCATTTACCATAATCGGTGGAAGTAATGGAGCTTTTTTAACCTTAGTAGAAGGTTCTTCATTTTTTGGTTTATGGGAGGGCTCTCCAGTGCCCGAGCTTTCTTGTGGTGGTGAGATTCATTCGACTTTTTTCCAAACTTTTCATTTTGTCTGATTCAGTCAGTTTCTCTTGCCAGATCGTCCTTATCAGTATTGTAAGACTACAGACTCTTCTTTTTGAGTAACTTTTGTCTCTAAATCTGCAAACTATATATAATAAATATTGTTTAGAGATATTTAACACAACAATTTTCGCGCGCGAGGTTTATTATAAACAAAACAAACCCCAACCTTGACCTCGTTAGCACCATTATGTAGGTACGACCCAATACAACCGTACCGAACTGCGATCGAGGGAATACTGTTGGTTAAAGTAAAAAAAAAAAGTCCGTCACTCCTATTCTTTTGGTGGAAATTAGTTTTTTTTAAATCACGAAAAACTTAATTTAAACACTCCAGCAATTTTAGAAAATATACATAAAATAAAGTGAGGGGTGTTCGGTCGATATTTAAAAAAAACAAATATTTTTTATGCTAACAAAAAACCTCAACTTTTGTCACTCCTCTGTCTCAAACCCCGTCACCTTATTTTTGGGTTCTAATTTTAAAAAATGAGTCAAGAAAAGAGTATGACGAAATATTGTCAGGATAGAAAAGAATGTCCTATTAAGTGAATGACACAAGTTACGTTTATAAGCAAGTGGACATTAACCCTAAACATTCTAAGGAAATGAACTTCTGTATATAGTTCAAATTGTATTAAAAGTAATAAATTGTATATAGAAGTATTATAAACAACGTGGCTAATGGGATTTCGATGATGTTTATACAGGAAACAAAACAATCTCGATATCCTATCAATGGCAAACGGTTTGTAATAAAAGCATCTCCAAAAGAGTTTAGCAGTTAGTTGTACGCTGAGAACCTAACGCCCAGGCTTAGTTAATAGTGAACAAGTAGTACTTTAGTCAAGTATAAGAAGTTAAGCCTATCAAAGAAGATTTGTAGACAAGATGTATTTAAGTACAATGTAAGTAGTAAATATAAGTATTATAATAAAACCATTACACCTAACTTAAACTGTGTTCGTCACGATAAAACCCCCTCGTGACAAATGGTGGAGGCGCCGCTGTCTTTTTTGAAAGACATATAGGCATATAGTGGAAAAAATGTATTTTTCAAATTATTTTTAATTTTTTTCATTTTTCTTAATTTCACTCTTTTCACTATTTGTTATTTCATTTTAATTTTTTTAAATTATTTTAAGGAGTATCGAAAATTATTATGACGCTCCAGCCGAAACAATCGATTCGGGCATGCATTAACTAAATATTGAATATTACATTTATTTATTTTTTATAATTTTTTTTTCAATTATTTTTCTGTCATTAGAATTATTTCTCCTATATAAATACCATTTTCATATAATTTTCAAACTAGATGGGCAGAAAAAATAATATTTTTTTTTTTAAATCAAAAAACGCAGTTTAAGTGTGGTGACATGTTACCTATTATTAGTGTATATTTTTTCGCATATTAGTTTAATTCATTTTGTCTCGACATTTTCAATTCGGTATTTTCATACGTTTTTTTTTTTTTCTTAAAAAGATGGTTTCTATAATTAATGGGTACCCCAGCCAGAGTCACTAGAAGCGTCACAAAAAGTCTTAGTGAAGACGATAAAAATAACGTCTTCGCCTCTAGTTCGCAATCTGCGAGCAGTCCCTTTTTAAAAAACACCAAACTCTCAAGAAGTCCTGTCAGAAAGACAGTAAATTTCGACTTATCCTTCGTCGATCCGAGTGCCGAAAATCACTCAACCCCTAAAAAAGTTTTACAAATTTCAAAACAAGATTTTAAATTATCCCGTGGGCAAAATTTATCTTTTGAAGATTCAAATAATTTAACGGTCATTTCCAATAAAACGGAAATTCCTTCGACCGAAGAAACGTTGCAAGACGAAAAAAGTCAAACCATAATTAACCAAGGGTTGAATACAAAATCTAGCTTCAATAAAAAAGAGGACTCAGCCATCACAAAAATTTTTAAAATGACAAATACAACGCTAAGTGACGCTCTGACGGGTACGACCAGTAATCCGGCATCACCCAAATTTATAGACCCACCTTACTTTAACCCAGGGTTAGACTCCCCGGTGAATTTCATTACAAAATACGAAAAAGTATCTCAAGTAAACGGTTGGACCGAAACGCATAAGATAGCATATTTTAAAAATTATTTGGAAGGCGCCGCCTTCAGATGGTTTTTAGAATATAGTAGCAAAACCGAGAATGCAAATAAAACTTGGGCTCACTTAAAACAAGATTTTTTAAAAGAATTTGGGGGTGACCAACCTCTAAAAAATCTCAAAATGAAATTTAAAAATAGAAAACAGGGAAGTGCTGAGGATATTAAACAATATTATTATGATTTATTCAATATGGCGTATGAAATTGACGAAAAAATGCCATTTGACCAATTTAGAGAACATTTTGAAAGTGGGCTACATAGCTCCTATACAGAGTCATACGAATTAATAACCTCATCCGACCTGGATCACAAAAAACTAAGAGAAACAGTTTTGAAATTAAGTGCTATCAGACAAAACGTTTTAATAGACAAAATGACAAGACAAACAGAAGTTTTGACAATCGAACAAAATGATAGGAGCTAACCCATTTGCCGACAAACTAATTGCCACATAGAAGAGATCGCCAAGTATAATTGTATATTATTACAATGTTAATAATTTTTATGAATCACAGGAGTGAGATTGAGAGATGTAAGGGGAATAAATTATAATGAAGGGCGTATACCATAGAAAAAATAAATGTATGACATACATATTTTAAACTTAGTTAAATAATTTCTATAATGTCTTAAAAGGTGCAAAACGCACACATTGTTTTGAATGTATAATAAAACAAATTGTGGAATGTATAAACAAAGTTGTATTAAATTAAACATATTTTTTCGAATGTTATCAAATGATATAAGTTTAAGCAGGCTAAATAAGCAGGGTTGCCAGGGTATAAATAATTCTAAAATGAACCGAGAACAATTAAATAATTTTTTTTTCTCATTTTTGTAATTTTTGTCTCTTTTCAATGTACACATATGTAAATATTTATTATGTCCTAACATCGTTTGTACATTAATTTTTTAGATCCACCTATTCTACTCGTTCCCAACATGAAGAAAGAAGACATGGAAGAACGATGACAACCTGACATAACCAAGACGTCACAAAAGGCCTAGCAAAGCGGCCAAAAAGATCAACCAAAGTAATGCAAAAGACGAAAAAGTGGTGAGCAGGGCCGATTAGCACTGGTGTACAGCAGACAAATCGCCATAGAGCCAACCCACCAAGTAGTCAACCCAGACAGAGCTAACAGCCGATACCACAAGGCAACAGCCGATAACACAAGGCAACAGCCGATACCACAAGGCAACAGCCGATAGCACAAGGCAACAGCCGATAACACAAGGCAACAGCCGATACCACAAGGCAACAGCCGATAACACAAGGCAACAGCCGATACCACAAGGCAACAGTCGATACCACAAGGCAAGACAGCTACCCAGAGCGCAGCATGAAACAACCGGGGGGAGCCAACTCTAAACCCCCGCCAGTCGTGCCGCCAAATCAAACACTACGAACAGAAAAAAGGACCTACCATCCAGGTCTTCCTGAGGGAATGGACCGCACAAGTCAAAACGAGATAAGGACAGTTGGCAACAAAGCGAGATCTGAACATTCTCAAGGCAGCGTGCAAGACCCACAAATTCGTCACGGCAACACTGCGGTTGATACTTCTTTATAAACCTACATTGGACTAGGTTGCGTCACCTGAAGAATGCAAAACAATCGGAACGAGTAGATGGGAATGGATAAACAATTATTTTAGTTAATTAGTTTTATAATTTATTAGGTACAGACGACTGTTATATATTTTTTTGTGAAAAATAGTTTAGTAGACAATCTGTGGGGACAGATTTTTTTAAAAGCAAGGGGGATGTGTCAGGATAGAAAATAATGTCCTATTAAGTGAATGACACAAGTTACGTTTATAAGCAAGTGCACATTAACCCTAAACATTCTAAGGAAATGAACTTCTGTATATAGTTCAAATTGTATTAAAAGTAATAAATTGTATATAGAAGTATTATAAACAACGTGGCTAATGGGATTTCGATGATGTTTATACAGGAAACAAAACACATCTCGATATCCTATCAATGGCAAACGGTTTGTAATAAAAGCATCTCCAAAAGAGTTTAGCAGTTAGTTGTACGCTGAGAACCTAACGCCCAGGCTTAGTTAATAGTGAACAAGTAGTACTTTAGTCAAGTATAAGAAGTTAAGCCTATCAAAGAAGATTTGTAGACAAGATGTATTTAAGTACAATGTAAGTAGTAAATATAAGTATTATAATAAAACCATTACACCTAACTTAAACTGTGTTCGTCACGATAAAACCCCCTCGTGACAATATGAACAATAAACACCTCGACTTCTTTCTAATATGTCCTAATTTACTTATATATTTACCTATACATAAAAAGCAATAAACAAAATTCAGGACTAAATTTTAAAAATTAACACCTTGGCCCACTTTTCGTCAGGCATAACGAAATGTGGGCCAAAGTAAAATATCTTGTCCATTAGTTCGTCACCCATCTTTTTTTGTTAAATATAAAAACACTAGAAATACTCTGCCAATATATGGGCCCCTAAGCTCACACTAGGTACTATAGTTATAGTGTACGTGTGAGCTAATATAACTAAAAACTGAAATATATTTTATTTAACTCCAGACTAAATTACCTTTTGTTTGATACCACACAAGCCATGTTTTGCCTTAAACTCAAATTTTTGAAATCTACCCCCACCCTTAAAAAAACAAAAAACTAAAATGTATTTTGTTAAACTCCGGACTCAATTACCTTTCGTTTGATATCACACACGCCATATTTTCACTTAAACTCTAATTTTTAAAATATACCCCCACCCTTTTTTTTTAAATAAATTAAAATGTATTTTGTTTAACTGCAGACTCAATTACCTTTCGTTTGATATCACACACGCCATATTTTCACATAAACTCTAATTTTTGAAATCTACCCCCACCCTTTTATTTGGTTTCTGTTCGGTGGATTTTGTTCATTTTTAAATGGGACCATCTCGACCCAAGACCCAGCCTAGGTACCAAATTTCATTAAAATCGGCCAAGCGGTTTTTCAGTTATGCGCGT
This sequence comes from Aspidapion aeneum, assembly GCA_963576565.1. Taxonomy (NCBI): domain Eukaryota; kingdom Metazoa; phylum Arthropoda; class Insecta; order Coleoptera; family Brentidae; genus Aspidapion; species Aspidapion aeneum. The sequence continues at coordinate 23,293,065 of OY755044.1, forward strand.
TGGTCGTTACAGACATACAGACAGACAGACAGACAGACAGACATACAGACAGACCGACAGACAGACAGACAGACGGCGCAACAAAAAAGTTTCAAAATCATCTGAAACGCAAAGATATATAAAAAATTTTGAAATCGGAGCAACTTTTTTTTTCTCGAAAAAATTAGGATCACCAAAGCTCACACTACTATAGTATAGTATATGTGTGAGCTAAAAAATATACGAAAAATTACATTTGAACCATCTAGTTTATGTTTAGAGTTTTTTTTTTAATTTCTACTTTATAAAGAAGTTTAATGAAATAATATATAGACGTGCAGTTTTCTAACCTAAGAAAACATATACGACAAGGTTGAGTGTTTACTAACAATAGAATTAAATTTTGCAGCAATCTTGTTTTAAAAGCTGCCGTTTTAGCCTTTATTGACATTGTTGCTAAATATAAAAACATAAAAAATAAATTAAAACTTGGCAAAAAAATAATGTCAGTGATGAGAATTGGGACAAGGACCTTAGTATTTCATCCAAATCAAATTGGAACATTGACATGACGTCGAAGACTATTTTACTTAAATTTTATAAGAATCTATATGCTGTTTTAAAGGTATCGCTAAAAGACATTAATCTTCATATAAAGCTGGTTTTTCCCGAAGTCTGTTTTTTTTATTTGCCTGGCTTCAAGCACAAAAATAAGTAATATGGATATGTTCTTTTTTCAACATTTAAATTTGGAATACGTGTGCAGGTGAATTTATATTTCTACTTTTAAAGCTACTTGAATTTGGACATGGGGGACGAGAATCTTTCCTCCAATATGCATAATAACCCCAAATCTAGGCACGGCTTAGGGCTAAAGCTCTCTGCTGGTCTAAGAGACCCAAATTTACAGTTACGTTGGGGTAAATATAATCCAATAAAAAAGGAAAAAGGACAACAACAAATACCGTTGACGCTCTCTCTTTTAAAATAATATTGAAACTTTGTCTTGATCGATTTGATAACCTTGTAACAAAACGGGACTTGAATATAAATGGTACTTTTGCCATTTATAAGTTTTTAAATATTTTTAATCAAATATTGTTTTCAACATCAACAAGGATTAGTTATATGCAAGATCAGGTTAAGAAGAAGTAAAATTTATGGCAACACCAGCGACTTGTTTTTTGGCATATTTTCAGGTTCGCTGTATTTTAATAAAAGTTGTATTCGGCTAATATGTCCTTTGAGCCAGTAACATCAAAATAATTCATATTTTGTAACTGGAAACAAATTTGCTAAATTATTTTCAATCTTTATAAAACACACTGTGTTAGTTTAGTTTCTAACGGTTTTCTACGTCTGGCTTTGGTATTTTGCCTCTTAGTGGAGCGTTTAAAGCGCAGTCTATCTCTTTCTCGCCAAAGCGACAAGAAGTAGAGTTCTAACGAATCAACGGCAAGCTACTTGTGCCTGCAAGCGCAGGGTGGCTTTGCCTAAGACAAGAAAGTCGTTAGAAAACACTCTTTAGTTGGGTTGCGTACAGTTCACTTTTGATAAAAGGGGGATTTTTTCTTCAACTGGAGAAATATTAAATTTGTCAATTATTTTAACTGTGTATAAGCTATTAACTTTATTATTCATAATTGTTTTGGTCTTTTCTTTTAGTGTTTATTTTAACTTTAACTTTAAAGCTTTTGATTTTATTACTGTTTCCAGTGTTTTGAAATACTGTTTTAATCTTTCTTAACATCAAATACAAACCATTCGTTGCCCTAAAATCGGCATACATATATAAACAGTTGATTGTGAAATAAAAATATTTACAACAAACATACAAAAGGTTTATAAAACTCCAAGAACCGTCAAATTCCCTTTCGAGAATAAATAAGTATTAACTTTAATAACATATAATGTTTTATAATTTACAAAAGTTGTAGCCTAAATTGGTAGCTCACAACATTTAAGCCTTGGCCACTTGAGTTGACAGAACCACTGTCACAAGGCCGCCTTTTACAACCTCAAGGGGTTTTTTTCAAGAAGAGGCCATAATGCCCGTCTGGGTTTTTGGTTCGGCAACAAGTTTTTATGTTTCAATATCTTACTAATATCTACCAGCCCGTTCTAGGTCTGCCTTTTCTTTGTCTTCCTACAAACTTGAAGCTATATGCTTTGTTTGGATTTTATCACTCATACGATTTACCCGCCCCAGCTATTTGTTTCTTTAAGCTTAGGTTAACAACTGAGTCATGTGTGAAGCTTTGCTTGTTTAGCTTAAAGTTTATTCTGTCTCTTCATTACCATAAAAGTAGTAGTAGCAGTCGTGATGTGACCCGTGGGTCCGATAAGTAGGCTATAGTGAGCCTTGTTTGCCATGCCACTTTCATTTGATGTCTCGGCAGCTCATTAGACTTTTTAGTTCACTTAACAAAGTATCTCAGTCCATTTGAGTAGGCAACACATTTTGCCACGAGTTGCCGAAATGACTCTTTTTCCTGTCTACAAGCCTGGCCAAGTTGCACGATCATCAACATCGAAGTCTTTAATTAGAATTAAGGGGAAATTCAACTGTGCAAACTGTGCTTGACAATTGCGCTTGCTTAACTCGGCTTCGTTAAGCAGCGGAACAATAAGGACTAAAGTAACAAGTTTACTGCCAAGGAGCAGCCTCACACCCTGTAATGACCAATAAGGCTTATGGTACAGTAAACTTAAATAGATATTGTGAGAACAACTATCAAATGTTAAATCTGCTTTATTAAGATAAATCTTTTCTTTTTACGCAAATTGTTATCGTTGGTGAGAAATGATAAAATATAAAATGTAATATTTCGTGCTGTTTTATAAAACTAAATAATTTATATAAGTAAAATTAATAAACTTGAGAAGGCTAATTTACGTTCGGTTAAAACCTAATTTTGCAAGATCAGCTGTATGTTTAAATATAAATAAATAAATATGAAAATCGTGGTTACCACTTATTAATCTGGTTGTTATTTTCGCGATTCTGAGGAACTGATAGCTTTGATCAACCTTACCTTACAAGAATTTGATACATGGTGTGCCAAAAATCAGCTAATCTTAAATTTAAACAAGACAACTTGTGTGCAATTCAGATGCTCTAATAATAAATCAAAAATCGAATTAGGTTCTATAGCAAGCAGCCCAAATACTAAGCTTTTGGGTGTTTACCTAGACGAATTTCTTAAATGGAATATACATACAGATAACGTCTGCAAAAAGTTAAACTCTGGCTACTACGCAATATATAGACTTAAGCATATGTTCGAGCAAAAATCCTTATTAGATATGTACTATGCACTAATTTATTCTCATCTAAGTTATAATATTATTCTGTGGGGCAATAGCTCTACAAATCAGCGAGTATTCATTGCACAAAAAAGGGTGATAAGACTTATTTTTAATTTGGATTACAAGGAGAGCTGTAAGCCGACTTTTATCGCAAATGGTTTGTTATCTTTGCCATGCATTTATATTTATAGACTTTTATTGCACACAAAAAGAAACGCAAATTCCTATTTTGCAAATGCTCATTTTCACTCATATAGCACAAGGTCTGCGAATGACTTTGTTTTGGATTCGCACAATTTATCAAAGTTCGAAAACTGTCCTTCCTAAATAGAGAAAAAACTTTTTAATAAATTGCCTGATCAAATTAAAACTTTACCAGATTTAGTCTTTAAAAAAAACATTAAAAATGTACTCATACAAAGCTGTTTCTATTCTGTAAGAGAATTTTTGAACTACACATTTTAATCTTGTTAATTATTAATTAACGTTAATGTTGTTTTGTCTTAACGTCTGTAAAGTGCCTATGTGCAAGTTTTTTTTCTTTAAAATCAATGTAGTTTAAAAAAAACCTTTTAATTGTATTTTGACTTATTTATATTTTTGACTTTTATTGTTTAATTTAGTTATTATACTTTTAATACTGTAGCATTTTTTAAGTATTTTGTGCCTTGACCATGTACATCCGTTGTAAAATGGCTTTCGTACAAATAAAGATTTCTATTCTATTTCTATTCTATTCTATTGGACTTTTCTTTGGTTCATTTCTAACCTTAGGAGATTATTACATCTTTTCTTTTTGGTTTAATAAACTTATTCTTTTTCAAGATATTGCATCTTATTAAGTTTATTTTGACTGGGTTAGTGTCTCGTGCTTATGTAGTGTGATATAGATTTTGACCAAAACCCAAAATTTATGGGATTTCTCGGGGTCGTGTTTCATTCTAAAGGAAACAAGCCAAATTACATTGCACACTGCAGTCTTGTTAGGCCCAGTTTTCCAATGCTGCAAAATTGGCCATATTATGAGCAAAATTGAAAATATTACTGAAATTCTTGTCCCCAGGAAATATCTTTGTATCTATCAACTTTTTAACCCCAATTTTTTTTATAAAGTTAAAGCTGTTTTATTCTACTTATTAGAATCCCGTAATATTTACCTTTATGGCTCACGCAGCAATGACTAGTGAAGGTATTGTTTTCGACGAAAAAAAACAATATTTTTTAACAACCGAACCGACGAAAATGTGTCATTTGGGTGTATTTTCACCTATCTTAGCAACATCGTCGTGACGTCTGTCCGTTTGTGTGTGTGTGTGTGTGTGTGAATTTTTGTCCCGCCTACAATAGCTCCTAAATGGCTATACCGACTTCCAAAAAATTTACAGGTTAAATAGTGTGCAATACTGTATAGAGCTGATTAGATTTTGGTTTAAGATCCATTAATGTTAACGACAGTTTTTGACAGTTTAAAAATTCAACAAAAAAACTTTTTAACGGGGCATCTCATAAATATGCGGTTTCTGGAATATAGTGTTTCTTAACAATTTGTGTTTTACTAAAAAATTCGTAGGAGCTTTCATTTCTGATATATTTATGTAACAAAACGGGATTTGAATATAAATGGTATTTTTGCCATTTATAAGTTTATAAATATTTTTAATTAAATATTGTTTTCGACATCAACAAGCATTAATTACATGCAAGACTAGGTTAAGAACAAGTAAAATTTATGACAACGCAGCGACTTGTTTTTAGGAATGGTTTTCAGGATCGCTGTATTTTAATAAAAGTTTTATTCGGCTAATCTTGAGCCACTAACATTACAATAATTTATATTTTGTAGCTGAAAACAAATTTACAAAACTATTTTAAATTTAATAAAAAATATTGTGTAATTTTGGTCTGTAACGGTTTTCTAAGTCGACGCCTCTTTGGCTTTTGCTGATGTTTTGTCTCTTTTTCTGAAGCATTTAAAGCACAGTCTATCTCTTAGAGTTTAGGCGAATCAACGGCAAGCTATGAATGCGTTGAAAGCAGGGTGGCTTTCGCTAAGACAAAAAAATCGTTAGACAGCATTCTTTAGTTGATTTATGTACGCTTCACTTCGCTTGACTTAAGGGGGGTTTTTGTTCAACTGGGATGTGGAGTTCAGTTGGTGTGTTAATGGGCTAGGAAGGTATCACATCCATCATGGATCCATTTATTTATTCCGTATCCTGGCATTTTATATATTTTGTATCAAGTATGTATATATTTATTAAAAAAGAAAAACTGCCATATCCCAAAGAACTGGGCTTTTGAAAACCACAAATATTCTTTGTTTTTTTTTAAATAATGTGTTACAAATTAAAAATGAGGTATAAACTTTGACCCTACCTCTTGATTTCCTCCACTGGCATAGTTTGGCAAGCCTTTTTTACTGCTTTCATTGCTATGTGTTTGTAATAAGTCAGGTCATATTTTTTTGTTCCTCTTTTGATTTTCAATATTTTTAAGGTGAAATTTTCTTTAAAAAGTAGTACGTATCTACCTTATTATGTTCCCCCTTGACAGGCAGAAAAAAAGGGGACTTGTTATGTTCCAAGATTTTTTAAAAATTGTTTAATAGAAGTATAGTTTATGCATTCATCAGAGAAAAATTGTACCGGTAGTTTGTACCGAATAATATTTTCTCTGCTGGCCTTTTTTAACATTAATAATGTATAATTTATAGTTTTAGGACCACTATAATGCCGTTAGAGTATAGCCCCATATGAAGCTTTGATCCAAATTTTATCAATTTTCTAAAACTTTTTTTCCTGAATATGGTATTCCCATGAAGAGGTAATATTTTGAAATTTGCTCATACATTAAAACCTCTCCTTGCGGACACCTCTATTAAGCGGACACTCTCTTTAGGTGGACAAATTTGTTGGACACAAGCTTTTCCCTATTTCTTTACATGTAAAATTCACTCCTATAACCGGACACTCTAATAACCGGAAGCGGACAATTTTTCTTGGTTAAAAAAATCTCAACCTCCCTTAACCAGACGCCAACCTCTGACAAAAGGACGGAACGCTGTGTAGTATGTTGGCAAGAACGCACTCTGCAGCCGGGAAATTAACTTTTTCCGTTTTAATGCGGAGACTAAATACTTCTGTCGTATTTAGAACAAATTTTATTCGGCGGGACTGCTGTGTTTTATTTTTCTTGTTCAGTTGTGTCTATTAGTACACAACTGAACAAGAAAAATAAAACACTTTTGAAATGACGCCTAGTAAAAAACTTTTTTACTTGAAAAAATGGAACTTGGAACGTTTCGGAGAAGAAACATCTATCAGCACAAAAGATCGCTGAAAAATTTAATATTGGAAAAACTCAAGCAGCGGAAATCATCAATAAATATATATTAAAATTTCGCAGTTCTCTCCTACAACCGGACACCTTCAATAAGCGGACAAAATCGACGAAATCGTGAGTGTCCGCTTATAGGAGGTTTTACTCTATACATCTGCAGATAATTCTTTTTGTTGACAAAAGGTCACTCACTCTTTATCATATTTAAAAGTTCCACATTGCAGTCGTGTTTTATTTCATTTGGCAAAAATCTAATTTAAAAGTAATTCCAGCCCATTTTCGAAACCCAGTTTTAATACACGGTTTTAAAATTTCAAACCGTTTTCCCCGCGTGGACTAAATATGTTTAAGCCCAAACAAAAATATCATTTTATGATAAAATAACTTGTTTAAAATGGCATTTTTGCTCTAGTTTTTCGATTTTTGTAATCAAATGTTTGTTTTACTTAATATTAAAATGTTTTAAATTTAAATCTAAATAGCAATTTCGTAATTTAATATTTTATAACATAATAATTTCCAGAAAGCAATATATTATAGAACCAGTAAAACGTTTTTTATAATACATATAACAGTGGCGCACCCAGGAATGTGTCTTGGGGGGGGGGGCCGACAGCTACGAAGCGCGCGCCCTCACAAAACTTGCGACCAAAAAAAAAAAAAAAGGTCATCATGTCTTTTCGCAACTACGCCCCTGCTTGGGGTTGGGGGGGGGGGGGGGGCCCGAAGCCTCCCGATGTCAAATTTTAAGATATTTTTCATGTTTTATCATCAAATATGTCGAAAATATATTAAAAAATCTAAGGCTTGGGGGAGGCCCGGGCCCCGGGGCCCCCCCCCTGGGTGCGCCCATGCATATAATATTTTATAACATAATAATTTCCGGAAAGCAATATATTATAGAACCAGTAAAACGTTTTTTATAATACAGTCGATAACTCAAAATCTTTGATAAGTCGAAGCACACTGTTGGCAATGGCGTCAAGGGTATGAAATATGTGTAATTTGGTCTCGATAACTTAAACTTCGATTAGTCAAATATCTTGATAACTTGAACATTGTATGTGGCACCAACTTCGATAAGTCGAATTTTCTGGGTGAATCCCCTAATTACGAATCGTTCTAACTTGTTTGTTTGGACTGGAATGTTTTAAAGACGCAATTTAGTGTAACTTGGATTCGATTTACTAAACGGGCAGGGGTTGATAATAATTTACATGTATTTTTTTTTAATCGAAACTTTTCCTAAAAAATATACCGCTGAAAAAATTATTTAGAAAAAACAAAACAAAAAGGGAATTTTTAGTAAAATAAGAAATACTCTTTAGAAAATATGGCCCGCAAAAAATTATTTTTCTAATGTCACAAAATACTTATATATATTTAAAAAAAGCCAACTAGATACCTACTTTTAAGAAAACAAAAATCTAGAAAAATCCAAAGATCGCACAAAGGCAATTTTTGTGATTAAAAAAAACGGAAAAAATAACCGCTGCAGGCAAAAGTTTTGGAAAAAATCGGTAATTTTTAAAAAAGTCGGGCCCCAAAAACGAAAAAAATTAAAAGTAGGTACTTTTCAGAAAATAAAAAACTGACAAAAATAGCACCAATAAGTTTGTAGAAAGAAGATGAACATTTTAGAAAAAGTACTTTTTGGAAACATAACCATGAAAATCCTAATAGAACGAGCCACGAATACCACTTTCCACTATATATTGTGTTTATAGACTTCTAAAAATCTTTCGATAGCATTGAGCACTAAGCAGTAAAAGCATCTTTAATTAATAGCCGAATAGATTACAGATATACAGACTTAATAGCCAATATATATAGCGAAGCAACAACATCAATCAAAATCCACGAAGGAACCAAGCCAATTCGCATAAGAAAGGTGTCAGCAAGGGTGACATCAAAGTAAGCAGACAATACTTAAACCACCTAAGATATGCTGATGATATCACCTTAATAACAGACAAGAAAGACGAACTCATAAAAATGCTGGAAGAACTGGATACAGCAGCTAAAAATATAGGCTTAAGTATAAACTACACTAAAACTAAAATCATAACAAACACAGATTAAAATATTACGATCAGAATAAACCAAAATATAATAAAACAAGTAGAGGAATATTTATACCTGGGATAAAATATTAAACTAAAAAAGAAAACCAAACAGCTGAAATCAGGAGACAAGTAAGATTGGCCTGGGCAGCATTCGGTAAATTAAGCTACATATTAAAAAATAAAAAATATCCTCAGTACCTTAAAACGAAACTGTATAACCAATGTATCCTTCCTGTACTTATCTATGGAACCTAGACCTGGACACTTACAAAATCAAACATGGATAAGGTAAAAAAGCCCAAAGATCAATGAAAAGGGATGTCAGAGGAGAACTAGCAAAATTAAAATGGAAATTTGCCGGTCATAATATTAGACAGAAAGACGATCGATGGAACAAATGTATTGTAAACTGGAGACCTTGGGAAAATAAAGAAGTAAGGGAAGACCAAGACCCCAAATGAGATGTGCGGACGATTTAAAGGAAGACGCAGTAACTAGACGACGGCGCAGACAGAGTGGAAGATATTGGGAGAGGACTATGTCCAAAGATGGATTGAAGAAGGTTAAATAGAAATAGACTTTTCGGAAAAAATATTGCCCCAAAAAAAAATCGCCAAAATCGAAAAAAAAATTTCGGGGAAATATGATGCGAAATACAAAAGTATTGGTTAGTTTCAAAAGTATTGGAAGCACGGACGGGCTTCAGTCAGTTCTATAATAAATTTTGCTTATCTTGTTTTGAGGAAAGTAATTTTGAGAAATGATAATAATATGATGAGAAAGTTAATGGAAGAATACTAAAAGTGGAAATTAACAGTGAACGTGGACAAGACACAGTACTTATGTATTGGAAACGAATCCAGTGAGTTAGAACTAGACAATGGACAGGTAATATCTCTATGCAATGAGTATGTATACTTGGGTGTCACATTTGATAAGACAGGAACAGGCTGTAAAGAACTGGAAAAAAGAATAGTAAAAGCAAAAAAGGTTATTGGATGTCTAACAGTATTTTATGGAGCAGAGAGATAAAAAAGAATGTAAAATTTAGCATGTATGAGACAATGGTGAAAAGCACGCTGTTTTATGGAATAGAGACTTCGCGTAACAGAAAAATACAAAACAAAAATGAAGTGTCAAAATGGATGCAATAAAAAGATCAATGAGAACATCTAGAACAGATCATATAAGAAATGAGATCATAAAAGAAAGAATGGGAATCGAGAGAAGCATAACGGATGAAATCACTAAGAGGCAACTGATATGGTACGGCCATGTACAACGAATGAACGACGAAAGATTACCAAAGCAGGTTCTAGAATGACAACCAAAGAGGGCGTCCTAAACTAGAATGGCAACAGTCAATCCAGAGATCAATGAGTCAAAAAAATCTGACAGAAGATGATTGTCAGGATCGAAGGAGGTGGAGAATAGGCGTCGGACAACGTAGAAAAACGTTCTAAACCGACATGATAGTAGTAGTAATTTTGAGCTTTGGGGGCTCAGCCCCCCATAATTGCGCCCCTCACCCTGTATTATCGATCGATCGACATTAAGACAATACTATCAGCCATTTACCTTGTTACCCAATGCAAACTCCTCATTACAAATTAATAATACACTTAGCATCGCTGAATAAGCAACGTCTTTACGATTGTTTGGATTACATCCAAATGACAATGCAATAATGGAACAAGTAAATATTTAATTAAGGGTCCCATTATTGGATTTTGGATGCAAGAAGGAGGAGGCACGATCAATAGGATAGATGAGCCTATTGATTTAGATTTAAGATGTGATTAGAAACATGATTAGAAACTTAACGCGTTGTGTACAAAAATATTAGGGACCTTTTGCCCTCGTTTAGCTGGCTTTATACTCTATAAATGCGACAATAAATGACAGATGTCATGTGATATTTATAAGCCCAATTTTGACCTTTTGCAGACAGAATTTTTTATCCTTATCTTTTATGTTTCTGTCAAAAGCTTGTTTTGTGTGTTGTAGGCACAGCTAATTAAAAAGTTCCGAAAACAACTAAGGAAAAACTGAAAGAGCAATACCAGTGAAAAACTGCCAGGAAAATATAGGATTAGGTCTGTGTTTACGGTTTACTTCTTATTTTTACTTCTTATTTTTATTACGCATTTCACAGAACATTTATGACTTTTGGTTAGTTGGTGAACACTGTTGCCAAACAACACATACCTATCAGTTTTTATAAAAAATAATGTTAAATAACTGGCATAAAATTAAATCTGCGGATTACCCGGCATTGGTAGCTCTTGAAATAATTGCCTGGTATCAAAAATATTTTAATTTACATTACATTTTATATAACGTTATATGCGCGGCAACATTTTCTTTAAATAAAGAAACTAGTAGACTGCATTATTGGAACACAAGTAAGGTCAAACACTATCCTTTAGTAAAGAATAATGTTCAAACCAGGTATTTACATAAGTCTATCTCACCTCATTCATCGAATTACACAAAAGCGCACCAAGTGCAGATTCATTGGTCGCTGGGCGTCATGAGTCTCCTGAAGTAACGCGCCTGATTGTGACTGTTTTAAATTCAACCAATGCCAAACCATTATATCGGGATTGCGCAGAAATGTTCCTAAACTAGTTGCGACAGACTTATGGAATATTAGATATTTCCTTCTCTCTTTCGCAGCTTAACAATCTCCTCATTGCATTATGAGATCCGCTATTTGGTCGTATATTACATTCATAACATATTGACTCGTAAGCGGACCGAACCGTGGTCTTCTGTGATTACATTTGATCAGAAATCTTAATCTGTGTCTGATAAAATGCGCTTGGCTGTGTTCTCTTTTTGGGAGGTCGTAATCATTATTAAAATAAGGTAAGTATAACCTAACCGTGGTCAGTTTATCGAAACGTATCCTAACCGGGCGAGCCTGCTCAGGTTAGGATTCATTTGCGATCACTTGATTGATCACTTGGGAAGGGTAGCTATAACTTTGAAAAATACGAAAAATATTAAAATATTTTCATAAAACAAATATTCAAAAAATGATTTCCAAAGTTTTCTCTTAGTATATGCATCAGTTAATTTACATTACATGGACATTCGCACAGTACATCTCTGACTGTTTGGTCATCCTCTAGCCAGAGTCTGCATTCGGTGTCTTTTGTTGGTTTCATTCTGCATCTGGGTACTCCTGGAGTACCCAGATGCAGAATGAGACTCTTAGTAGTCAGTGACCTGTAAAAAGTACTATACGTATCTCCTGTCTATGTCTAATCTGCGGCCTCATTTCCCTTGTGCTCAAAATGCCCCGGTATCCATACTAATAAAACTTACATGTTTAGCAACTACCATTATAAAATAATATAATATCCAAATTACTGATTGGACAAATAACCCAATTTCATAAATCTGTATTGTGTGCTTAATTGGTCAACAAAATGATTTCCGAACATTTTCCGATTTCCTAATTAAACTTAAAATTGTTATAAAAAATATATATTTTTCCCCGGGCCATCTGCAGAGGTAGAGGGAGCTCGGAGAATCTGCCTTTCTTCCTCGTGCAGAAAATGTCACTTTTTCGCATGCCTTTTAGTTTTGTAAGTGCCACTTTTCCGCACTACTTTTATACACGCTTCGAGAAACCTAAGAATCGGTGCCTTAATATATTTGTTTTTAGTGTCTTTAACGACCCAACTTTGGATGTGTGGTTATTTCCGCATGCACGAAAAAAAAAATGTGTTCCTAACTTTTGCGAAAGGGTTTTTTTCTACACTTAATTGCTGGCGGAACTCCGCTATGCATCGGTCGGGCAACTGCAATCGCGTGGAGAAAAGTGAGAGTTTCCGCACTTCTTAGGAAAAACAGTGAAACCTGTGAAACCTCCTATAAACGGACACTCACGGTTTCGTCGATTTTGTCTGCTTATTGGAGGTGTCCGCTTATGAGAGAGAACTGCAAAATTTTAATATATATTTATTAACAATTCCCGCTGCTTGAGTTTTTCCAATATTAAATTTTTTTGCGATCTTTCGTGCTAATAGATGTTCCTTCTCCGAAACGTTAACAACTTCCTTTTTTTTCACGTAAACTAAGAAGTTTATTACTAGGCACCATATCAAAAAGATCTATTACTACCCAACTGAAGAATAAAAATGAAACACAGCAGTCCCGCCGAATAAAATATGTTGTAAATACCACAGAAGTATTTAGTCTCCGCATTAAAACCGAAAGACGTAATTCCCCTGCTGCAGAATGCGTTGTTGCTAACATACTACATAATGTTTATGCACATGTCATGCAGCGCCCCGTCCCGGTATCAGAGGTTCGCGTCCGGTTAAGGGAGGTTTCAGCATTTTTTAACCACAAAAAATTGTCCACATCCGGTTATTAGAGTTTCCGGATATAGGAGTGAATTTTATATGTAAAGAAATAGGGAAAAGCTTGGTCGAACAAATTTGTCCGCCTAAAGGAAGTGTCCGCTTAATAGAGGTGTTCGCAAGTAGAGTTTCACTGTATACTATTGTTTATTCGTTTGATTTTACTGCAATGAACTTCCTTGTAATCATATTTCTTGTGTCAAAATTAAGATTTTTTTAATACTCGCAGACACTATAAACTTTTAAAATGTTGGTGTTGCAAAACTGTAATAAAATTTTATTAAAACTGTGAAGAGCCAAAATCGTTTTCTGCAGTTCAACCAGTTTTAACCCCCTTAATTGATATGAATGGCTTGAAGGCTTGCGACTGCCCCAAAGTTTTCATAACTATTTGACGGGTGAAAGCTCTGGAAACTTGAAAATACAAGTATCTTGTTAGCTATAGTTCTTATAAGTTCTTGAAAATTGGTTTGACTTAAAACCTCCGACTTTCAAAAGCGTTAGGATAACTTCTCGTAAGGATAAATATATAATAGGTAAAACACTCGCCAGTATTACTCTCGCATGAAACTCTACCACCAGTACTTACTGAAGGGTCTACAGTGCTAACCCTCAGATGCACCGTAACAACGCTTAACTAATCCATTCTCCCTCTTTGTTGTTTTGTATGCGAGCAACAAGGACTACATGCTACATTCCTAGGTCTACAAGTCTAGATTTTGGTTGAAGGTTTATTTATCCCGTAAATACAATAGTTTTAATAGGTATTTATATAAATTGTTCATAAATGTTCCGTTGTAACAGACATTATATCCGCAAAAACTTAAAAATAAATTAAAAAATTTAATATTTTGGTTTAAAAGTAGCAGCCATATTTAAACCTCCAAACGTCACAAGGAGATGTCCAATTAAATCGGTTTACGTCAATATCAGCTGTCCGCTATGTTTTACATGTTAATTATTTAGACAAGTTAGCGCAGCAGATTCTAATATATCTTGCCCTTTTTACAATATTTATTTAATACGGTAATGCATCTACAGATATAGTTTTAAGTTATTAGGGACATTTTGGGTCAGTTAAAATAACAGAAAATTTGACAGCTGTTACCGTTATTTTTCCTAAGATTAATGGTAACATTCAGGGCAAAAAAAAAGAGATTTTAGATCACATAAAAATAACATAACAGAAATCAGAGATCAAATACTCAATCAACAAGAGATTAAATACTTATATTTTTTGGCTAATTAAATAAGAATATAATCGTTGATGCATCTTGTTCCCCTTTTAAGGCAGTAGTCAGGTCTATTAAAAAGGTAGAATATTGCACTCAAGAAAGATTGAAATTAGGTAAAATGGACTTGGAAAATTCCCGTTTATCCTCCCACTAATTATTTCTTACTGTGTTTTTATTTTCTGCGTGCAACTACTGATACTATAAAGTTTAAAAAAAGATGCAGAGCTTTTTGTGAACTGGGTAAATGTAGAAAACAGATTTTATATTATTATTCTGATTATTAAATTATGTTTTTGTCATAATTTTGTTTTATTTTAATTGGTATATATCTATTGTTCGTTTTCTTAGTAATCAAACAAAATCTGGAGCTCCGTACAGACCTGAACATTTCAACGAACAACGAACAGAGCAACAACCAAACGACGAACAGCAAATGGCCTCTTTTTATTTCGACGAGGCAAAAACAAATATAAAGTTTGTGATGTTCCCATGTTCTCAGTTTTATTCCTTCAAGATTCATTATCTTTGATGTTGGGGAAAAACCGACAATATATGGGAATGCCACGAACCGTTCACCAAATGGCTGGGATTTGCGGGATAGTTTGCAAACGCATTTGTAATCCCGTCCAACCTAGTGTTTGCTTCACCGTTCAGTTCGTTGCTCTGTTCCTTGTGCGTAGGTATGTTCAGGACTGTATGAAGCTAAGTTAAAAAACGATAATGATAATTTAAGATTTATAATTTCTTTATTCTTTAATACTTTAAACTTATCGACTACTACACAGCAAAATTAATATTTTATTCCTTAACTTGGCAAACGCTTCAATTTTATTAAAAATTACAATTTTTGGGCTATAAGGACTAAAACTTGATGTGGAGGGATTCGCTGAACCAGGGGAGCTAAAAATGGAGAACTTGTGTTTTCAGCAGTTTTGGAGGCGTCTAAATAGGAAAAATTAATAAATAAGCATTAAAACATTTGTGATTAACAAACAATTTAAATGTTTAAATTAATTTTGGTTAAAGTGCTGACGAAATTTAAAGTACAAGTAATTAAAAGAATTAATCTTATACTTTGGTACATACCTGAAACTGGAATTAAAAAATTCAATACTCCTGGTAGGCTTTCAGAACTAAAACTTGATGTGGAGGGATTATAATAATAATTATATATTAAAACATATTTATTTCAATTTGAACAATTTTAATTGTCAAATTATTTTTGGGTAAAGTAATTGAAAAAAAAAACCTTAAATCTAATACCTTAAGTATTAGATTAAGGGCTTTTCATACCTGAAACTGGAATTAAATTTAGCAAAAAAAAAATACAAGAAACAAGATTAACCTCAAAATATACTGTCAAGACTAACCAGAGCTCAAAAAACGCGGACGCGGACAGTCAAACCATAGCAAAAAAAAATGGTTGGTTAGAAATACAGCAATAACGGCGCAATAACATTAAAGGTCGTCCACCGTAAGTACCGGGCACCGTTATCGTACATAACAAAAAAGGAGCGAGAAGATACCAATGCGCAGACTCAGTAATAACAATAACGGTAACAAAGTGTAAAATAGGCGACCCAAAATATCCCAACTTATGGATTATTTAGCTGTAAAAAATTTTCTATATAGTTTTTTTTATCGATCATGGATTATTTCTATAGTTTTCTTTATAGAAAACCCCTCAGGGGTGGTACTACAATTTGAGACTATTTTTAACAAGAATCCTATGACTGCACGGACTAGATTTCCAAAAAATTTCATATCTTTACAAAATTTTTATGTGGTTTTTCTTTATTTCTAAAGTTAATTTCAATTTATATGAAACTATACTATCATATTGCACATTGGGGTCAACCAAATCTTTGCAGTTATTTGACCTGTGAGTATTAAAAAAATACACCCAAACCGGTCGGTTTTAAGTCTATAGACTTGATACTTAAACCCGGTCTAGAATGCTAAGTTTTAAGGTCTTACTAAATACTGGTGTTCCTCGTTTAAAAATAGACATTCTGGTGGTTCTATTACATAATTCAAGGCTTGTGGAAATAAAGCTATTTTAAGTCACCTATGAAAACATAAAAAAGCAACAAATGTATTTTCCTTCCTAAGCGCGAAAAGCTTTTTTATCTTTTTAATGATGATATGTCAAACCTTTTTCCCCTAAAAATAATTTTATTCTTTTGTAACCCTTTTTTCACTTAAAATATATTTTTTAAAAAATAACAATATAAGCAAAGCTGCCTTCCAATCAATTAAAAAATATATCCTCTTTCATCCCGTTCAGAGTTCCATTAATCTCCACTCTTTAACAATAATGGAGCATTTTCGACCCTCATTTTTCACTTTTAGATTGACAGGTAATATTTAATATTTCTGCATACCTATACAGAAAAATAAAGTTTTTTTTACTCGTGTGCTATAGTTGATTTTGTATTAAAGTGACACCGCGTCATCAAAACCTTGATGGACGGTGAGTAGAGGGGTACATACAGTGGCACGGACTTCCTTTAATTTTTTATTGATATTGATTCCCAAAATGAGGCACAAACTAATTGGTCATTAGCTTACTATTTTACTTGCTTTGTATTGATGTCTTCTTCTAAACGATTTCATTAGAAAGGAACATAATATATACTCTTATCTGGTTGTTCCGAACATATTGATTTAGCCGGGCTTTGACGTTTGCTATTCGTTGTTGTTTTGACTGTTTATGTCAAACAAATTACGACGAAGCTTTTTACAAAACAAATTACTGTTTTTGCAACTAAATCAATATTTGCGCACATTTTAATATAATTTTGGATCCTCTTTTATGTTTCGGATCTTTATTTCTTAGGTAAGTACCTATTTGATCTCTCCTTTAAAAGGTCTTAGTGTTTTATCCTTCGAACATTAAACCCCGAGCGGCACACTGCATATACAAAGTGAAACACTAATTTTTTAAGGCTTCTTTACTTAGATTTTGCCGCAAAATTTGGTTTACCATAGCTATGGCGCGGTGCCACTTTAATACAATATCAACTATAGTAAGAAATCAGGAGTAACAAATTTGATGGACGGCAAAAAATAATTTTAAAATGATATGTAAAGTAAAGCCCAAGAAAACTAAGTTTGCGATAATCAAAATTGAGAAGGAATTGATATCACTAATATAGAAAAAAAAGAAAGACAAAGAAGAAACAAAAACTTTTAAGTATAAAAACTTTGAAGAGTAAGAAATTAGTTTTGATTTAGAAAAACGGAATTTTCGTCGTAGCTAAAACAGCTCCACTACGAGTTATACCTATACAGAAATATTTTTTTTACTCATCCGATCCGCTACTAGGTAATCAGGCGTAAGAAAATGGGAGATAGAGACCATTTTGAACTGATATGTAAAGTAAATCCGAAGAAAACTAAGTTTGCGATAATAAAAGTTAAGAAGGAATTGATAACACTAATATAGAATAAACTCCATGATATATCAGCCTTGAAAACAGTTTTTTGTAAATATCTCAGTAACGAAAACTCCACAAATTATTGCCACTTCTATATTCCAAAAACCGCATATTGATGCGATGCTCCGTTAAAAATTTAGTATTAAAAAAAAATAATTCTCAAAAAACTGTCATCAACATTAATGGATTTTGACTAAAACCTAATCAGCTCGTTGCAGTACCGAACACTATTTTACCTAAAAATTTTACGAAAATCGGCTTAGCGGTTTAGGAGTTATTGTGTTACAAACACATACGTAACACACACACACACATACACACATACACACGTTTACTTGAAATCAGATGGAGAAAATCCAAAAGTGTAATTAAATTGTACTGTTAGTGTCAATGCTTATTAACATAAATTATTTTTTTCGGAAATTATTCATAAGCGGGAAATTAAAAAAAATATTTTTTAGGTTTTCGCATGAATGTTTGTTATTTAGAAATCTTTTGATTTAAAAAAAAAGAGTTTTTGGATGGTTAAATTCTAAAAACCAAATAATGTTCTTGCAAAAATTAGTTTGTTTTTCATTTTGAAAAATATAGAAAATTCAAATGAAAAATCTACTAGTTAAAAAAAGTATTGTGCGTTTATTTCAAAAAAACATAGAAATTTCTTGCATGTTTTTCCATGAAAATTTAAGAAAATTTAAGATTTCTTTAAATCTATGTTATTTAAAAAAAAAGTTTCGGTTACTTTTGAGAAATACACATTTCCGCAAGGAAAATCTTTGGTTTCTGAAATCTGGAAATTCCATAGAGATCTTAAAGAACCAAGTATTTTAAGCAATAGACTTATTGCTTTATTTTTAAGGATTTATGTTATTTGCAAAACACAAAATAATCTTTTATCAACGAACACTTGGGATTTTAGGTACAGTGATGCAAATCTTTTCCACAGCTTTTATTTCATTGGCATCAATGAGGGATTTTAGTACATGTATTGTAGTTACTTCTTATTTATTGTATGTATGCATATACAGAGTATATTCCAGAATGGACACTTTATTTTGAAAAAGTAAATACTAGAAATAATAAGATTCACCTTAAAAAAACACTTTTACACAGGGTCTCTTAAAAACTATTTATAGCTGATATAAATCACGAGACACGAGAAACGAGACGAGATGAAAGAAAGACTCTCTCGAGCGATAGAAGAGTACTATCGTCGAGACGGGAGAAGGCCTTCTCTCGTCACGTCTCGTCTCGTCTCGCGGCAACACAAATTTTCAGCGTCATCTCAAACTTTTCTTTTCGTCGATACCAACACCTTTTCTAGCCATTGCTGCGTGGGCTAGGCAGGAAGGTTAAAAAAAGAAAGACAAAAAAGCAGAAAAAGTATCAGTTGAAAAACTCTTCTTAATAAAAAGATGTAAAGAGTACCAAAATAATTTTGATTTTAAAACAACGGAATTTTCCTCTTAGCTAGAAACAGGTACACTACGAGATACCTATACAGAAAAACTTTTTTTTACTCGTCCTCTGGTAGAAAATCAGGCGTAACAAACTGGGAGCTAGAAATCATTTTGAGCTGATATGTAAAGTAAATCATAAGAAAACTAAGTTTGCGATAATCAAAATTGAGAAGGAATTGATAACACTAATATAGAAAAAAAGAAACACAAAAAAGCAAAAAGAACTTTCTTCTTAATAAAAAGGTGTGAAAAGTAAAAAAATATATTTTTAATTTTAAAACCACGGATTTTTGTGTTAGTTAAAAACAGCTCCAGTACGAACGATCTTGAAAACATGCCTTAAAATAAGTTACTGTGTTTTGATTATTTTTATTTGCTATTATTTCCTGTGTGTGTGTAAGTAGGTTTTATGGCCTGGAACAAGCCAACTGGCCAGCATCTCTCTTTATTTATAAACTCAAATTATTGATGATTTCAGAATGGGAATGACCATCCAGGTTTGATCCAAAAAAATTAAATACTAGGATAACTATATAGATCTTATAATAGATACTTAACCTATTCTTCAGTTGTTTTTTTTTGCTCATGTTATGTTTTTTTGGGGATATATATTATAATTTTTTATTTGTTCTCCCGCTGTTGTTTCTTAATTTTTGTTTTTTTTTCTGTTGTTTTTTTTTATTTTCTTTTTCAGATTTTGTTCTTAGTCTTTTTTTTTGGTTTTTTTTTAATTTAATTTTTTTCTTTAATAATAAATTCATACAATACATGGTATACTTGCATGTTATTGGTAGCCATTAGGTAACCAATGTTAACTGGAAAGTTTATTTTAAGAGCTATCAGAGAGTCAAAAAGATTTGTTAAATTGAAATTCGAAAATCTGCTGCACCCTAAAATGTGGTGATTTAAATCGCCCTGGACTCCACAAACACAGATGTCGTTATTTGCAATACCAATTTTCATTTTATGCGTTGGGTTACAATATGACCACTCCTTAATCTACTTATGACTCTAATAAAGTTTTTATTTGTTTCCATATGAAACCAAGTTTTAGTCGGTTTACCTTGGAATGTTTTTTTATAAAATGATGCTTTGTTAATTAAAACAAAGTCATTATGCCATTCAAATTTTAGTTTAGTTTTTGCTAAGCGGAACACGTCTGTATAGGGAAGTAAAAAATCATTTTCCACAATTGAAAGAGATGTGGCTTCTTTGGCTAGTTTGTCAACTACTTCATTGCCTTCGATTCCTATATGTGCTTTTGTCCAAACAAGTATTACTTCTTTTTGGCCCTCGAACAGCTCTTTCATAGTTTTTAGGATTGACTAAAACATAATTGCAAGGCTGATTATTAACTATTATTTCCTATAATTTAAAATTATAAAGTGCTTGAAAACGTTTCATACATATTAATATTTCCTGTGTATCAAAATGACGAGAAATAATTTTAAATAAATATATTATTAAGGTCAGTGTTACGATAAAAATGATTTATACCGCAACGGTCAGAGGGAAATTTAAAAAGTTATATTGGAAAAAAGTTTCCAGCCCCCTCTGGGGTCGATCATTTAACGTCTCATTTGAGCTGGCGCGTGTCTGCCAGGTTTTTTATTAAAAAAAAAGATTTAGTACTTTTTATTTTCTCGCATTTTCAAATAAGAAGGTGTCCATTGTGAGAAAACTACAGGGTGTCTCATTTAAAACGTTTCACCCGGGATTTCTCGAGAACTGCTAAAAATTTGAAAAAATGCCGAGACACGTCGATTTTGTTTGCGAGGGGGACACTTTTTCGCGTTTTTGCGACATCTTTATCTATCAACCCCTATCGGGGGCGCGCCTCACTCTCTGATTTTGAATAGGGAAAGTGGGTCCAGTGACACCTCGTTGGAAAGGTCATTCAATTCTTTATTTCGAACTAAATTTATTTTTCGTATCAAGCGACTAGTTTTCGTGTTATATGACTTAGAATTTATTTAATGAGCAATCTGAACCAATCGCATCATTTTCCTTAGACTAGCAAACGTTTTTAAAATCGTCCCCTAAAACATTTTTTAAACGTCCCGTAAAGCGTTTTATGGACGTTCTTCGAACGTTTTTTGGACATCTTAAAAACGCTTTGGAACGTTTCCGAACGTGTATTAAACGTCCCCAAATTATGCAGAAGGTATAAAAAATTAAATAGGAGGAGGAGCTTTAGTTTCTAAGATATTTGATTTTGAAGTGTGATAATAGGCTAGCTAGGAAGGTGTCACATCCGTCATGGATCCATTTATTTAAGAAAAATTTCGAAAAAAATTTAAATTACAGGAAAAAACTAAATGCATATTTTGTAATCAGCGTTGTCGAATTATGCAGAAAACATTATAATAAATTTGGCAACGTAGGCAATAAATAATTTGGCAATTTGGAACACTCACGTAATTATTAAAAACAGGTCAGGCGCAAACTATTAATATTCAAGGCTCAGTGCTTTTTTGCAGAATTTTTCTTAAATCAGAAGAGTTAAAAGGCAGGAAATACACTGAGTCACTTTTAAAGTGATATTTAGTTTGATTAGTTTTCATCATTTTTTTTTTGTGCACAATTTGTGTAATCATCGGCATAATTCTTTTTAGAAAAACTGCAATATTAATTCGCAATTAAAAAAAAAATTATAGAAAATCAACTAAAATGTTAAAAAAAGGAACAAAACTTCTTTTTACCCGATTAGTAGAAAACTTGTTTAATTTTTAAATTCACGGGTATTAAAATTTACGTTTTTTGGTATTTTTTTGGCTTAAAATTCCGCTGATTGACGCTAACGTCTTAAAGGTGGGTAAAAACGCTAATCAGCGTTTATCTGACCTGGAAGACAAAAGTACTGTCGAAGGTCACGGATGGATTCTTTTCTTTTTAATCGATCTTTTCATCCATCGATATATCGTCGCTTAGATGTTAAAACCTTTTATCTCAAAAAACCATAATTTTCAGAAAATGAGAAATATTAGGTTTTGACATCTGACTTATTCTGGTCGCGAGATACGAGGAATTTATATTTAGCGCAGCGCATGCTCTTTGTTACCTAATCAAGTTAATAGGTTTTGAAATCGATGGAATATGAATTTATTTCTTAATGGAATCCGTACCTCCAAATCAGTAAATTTTGAGATCCGAGGTTCTAGCATGGGCGACGATATAGCAGTTTATTACTACACTTGTTTCAGTTTCTCTCGTATTTTGATAGATGGCGCTTCTTGTTGAAGTTTTCTTATCATAAACGTAGGATGAAAGAAAACGGTAACTTCGCAAGGGTGTCACATTGACCAAGCAATGTTCTAAGGAGTCCCATAAGGACGAAACAGTTAACTGTCAACATTTGTTAGGTGTCCATTAGATCTTAAACCCCCATGCAGATAAGCTTTCGAGCTACTCACGGAAAAACATGAGAGAAACAAAATCTTCTTTTCACTCGAAAGTCACGAAAACTTCAAGTCCAGGATCGCACACAAATTTTTCGCAGGGAAAGGTGAACTTTATCTATTTAATATTTTATAGAGCTCTCCACCATCTTGGATTTTTGACATACACATATCAAATTTTAAGTCGCCCGAACAAAATATAGTCTTTTATCCATAAAAGGAGCCCAAAATTTCGAAAATCAGTCGACTGGATCCAAAATTATAGCGCGTTCAAAAAGTAACAAATTTTTTGGCTCACCCTCCTGTAGTTATATATTATATTGGAACTTTCCATCCATAGCTAGGATCAATCGCCCAGTCTTTTTAGCCAAATTTTTGCCGAAATATGCCTTGTTGGGACAACAACAACCATATGCCGAGGTGGGACTCGAACCCACAAGATACGCAGCGCGCCCATTCTACGCGCGGTCGGTCCAGTCATATAGCAAGCACTGCAGCCTTATGCACGAACCCACGCGCTAAGTCGGTTGGCCACGGTTCCCAATTTTTTTCTTATCTTCTTAAGACCTCCCCGTTTGTTTTAAATGTCTCCAAGAAAACATAAAATTCTGCAGACTCTTGATTATGTGGCGCTCGCACACGGAATAGTTAAAATATTAAATTTGCCCTTTTAAACGGAAACTCGGCGCCCGAATTTTGGTTGAAAAACTAAAAAGCAAAAACAGAAATATACAAACAAAACTGTCCGGAAAACTAGGACTGCTACTAGGTCGTCACTGACATAATTTATATTCATTTTTCTGAAAAAATAAATGTTCATAAGGTTTTATACCGCAGCCAACAGAAAAAAACTAATTAAACTCGATCTGAGCTACAAGGTTGAAATGGGGGAATGATAAAATTTTAGGGTTGGAAATAGATATACACCTTTACGCAATGAATTCGTTCTATAGAAAGAAACCGCAACGAAAGTGGACATGGCTCAGCGAAATGGATTACATACTGACTACTGATAAAAACATCGTAAGAGATGCAACAGTCCTAAACAGCTTTACAATATGCAGTGATCACATGACAGGACAAAAATCTGCATTGATAGCAATTTCGAAATGAAAAGAAAAATTATACAATGAAGAACTTGACACGAATACACACAAAATATAGCTATATACAAAGAAAGGCTAAGAAAACATCTAACCCAAAACTTAAGATGCGAAAACGAAAATATAGATGAAATAATTGATACGCTGACAAGAGCAATGACTAAAGTAGGAAAAGATATCGCCCAAAAAGTTAAAAAGAGAGAAATTTGTATATTAGAAGAAATAGAGAAACTGATGGAACAAAGACGGAACCTCGAGAAAGAAGGAAAAATAACATCTATAGAATACATAGAAATAAATAAAACTATAAGAAAAATGATGAAAGAAAATAAAAGAAAGAGCCATGAAATAAAAGTTAAGAGAGTTATAGAATATAACAGAAATATAAAATATCTAAGGCCAACTCTAGGTAGATATGAAATAATTAAAACAAAGGATATGAACGGCATAGAAACTAACGCTAAAGAAGATTTCATAAATATCACACAACTATTCTATACAGAATTATACCAAACAAAAAGGGAACCATCGTGAGAAACCATGAAGAAACTCCAAACAAAAACAAATAATATAAACTTAGAGCTAAAACCTGAAATAAGCAAAGTGGAAATAAAGAGAATATTGAAGAAAATGAAAAATAACAAATCACCTGGAAAAGACGGCGTAACGGTAGAAATGCTTAAGTACGGTGGTAAAGCTGTAGTTAATACCCTTCATATCCTCCTAAATAAAATACTAAAAGAAAAAATATTCGTTGTAGTTTTTTTAAATAAAACTAATTTCATTTACAAAATTTGAAAAATAGCCTATTAGTTGTGGTGGAGCTTTGTAAACTACATAAGAGAGAACTTCTCTCAGTTTTCTCCACTAGTGCTCAACCCTCTTTGCATGTATCAGACCAAGAGAGATCTATCAACAAGGGGGGGTAGTAGTACGTATCCTTAAATTATGCTTTAATTTTTCGCAACATTTTAATGTTTTAAAAAAAACCTATTTATACCAAACTTTTTTTAATTTTCCTTTTTTTTATTTAAGCGAATAACCTTTCTCCTTTGCACAGCGATAACTTTCCCTCATTGGACATATTTATAGCGTTTTTTGTAGGCCCATACTCTTTTGAAAATCCCTGTCCCTTGTTATTTACCGCCTGGGCGTTCTTTCTTTCGTAAATAGAATTTTTCAATGGACCCTATTTAGGATAACAACGTACAGAATAGAGCCCGGCAGGTTCTGTCCCGTGAATTTCCATTTTTGTACTGTAAATTTGAGAGGATGCGGGATGTGTCGTCTTGTTAAATCATGAACTTATACAGGGTGAATAAAAAAAATAATTCCATGGTGCCGGGGAAAAAGGAGATAAGTCCATTATTGTTCAAAGCGAGATACCTGTCTTGATTTTGGAAATATATATTGTCAGGATAGAAAATAAGTTACGTTTATAAGCAAGTGCACAATATCCTTAAACAATCTAAAAATATGAATTTCTGTATATAGTTCAATTTGTATTAAAACGTGTAATAAACTGTATATGGAATAAAAACCATAAGCGATTGACTGGTCATCGATGATGTTTATACAGGAAACAAAAAACATCGAGATATCCTATCAATGGCAAATGATTTTTAATAAAAGCATCTCCAAAAGAGTTTAGCAGTTAGTTGTAAGCTGAAAACGTAACGTCCCACACGTACAAGTTAACAGTGAACACAAGTACAATAATTATAAGTATAGTTAATAAAAACATAAACCGAACCGAACCGAACCGAACCGAACCGAACCGAACCGAACCGAACCGAACCGAACCGAACCGAACCGAACCGAACCGAACCGAACCGAACCGAACCGAACCGAACCGAACCGAACCGAACCGAACCGAACCGAACCGAACCGAACCGAACCGAACCGAACCGAACCGAACCGAACCGAACCGAACCCTCGTGAGAATATCAAAACCTTACTATGGGCCAAACAATATAAGTCAGATCTTATTTGTCTTTTTGTCTGAATATGTTAGTATGATCAGTATCAGTCTTAAGCCTGATTTGAAAATTGTAAGCAAACTAAGTTATTTTCCGGAACATTCTTAATAATCGACTTATCTCATTTTTCCCCGGCACCACGGAATTGGGTCACTCAAACACGGAACTATTCTTGCAACTAAAGTACCCTTAGGACTATTCCGAGATTACCTGATCTTCATACTTATTAAAAATTTTGCAACTTTAGCTTCAATAATATAGAAAATATTGCAATTTAAAAAATAATCAAATCCATTTATTACCATAGCATAGCAGCATCTAAAATGATAGAAATCCTAAAAAATGCTGGTTTGGATGGAAGAGAAATAGCGATAATAGCCGAACTATTCTTTTACCATTTACTGTTCAATATGTATTCAGAATGCATTTTTAAAGAAGCTTTAGGAAATATTGAATCCGGAATCCTTCTGAACGGAGAAATTAAGCGCTATGCAGACGATGCGGTCATCTTTGTAGACAGCCTAGAAGAAATAGAAGAGCTCATGGACGAAATTGCACAAAGCAGTTACTTCATATACTAGATATAAATATAAATAAGGCAAAATTTATAGCTATAAGCAAAGAAAAATAAACAACTGTCAACTTACAGTAAATCAAAAATCAATAGAATAGATCACTTTCAAGAAATTCGAATTCGGATTGAAAAGGCAAGGTATATCTTTAACTAAACCAATTTCCAAGTTATCACATATTATTGAAGACCAAGATAAGACTTCTTCGCTGTTATGAGTTATCTGTTCTTTTTTACGATGTGGAAGCATGGATGCTGACTGAGGCGACAATGGAAAAACTAGATACAAGATATCTTTAACGTATTATGTGATAAACAACGAAATTCTCAGAAGGATGGCCAAAAAAATGGAAGGAAGTAGGTAATACTGTGACAATCCGAAAACTCCAATACTTAGGACACATCATGAGAAATTAGAGTAGGTTTAATTTACTGCAATCCATCTTGCAGGGAAAAGTAATGGGAAAAAGAGGTGTTGGTAGAAGAAAAATTTCATGGTTGAAAAACTTCAGATCCTGGTTTGATATAAATACCCCTGAACTGTTTCGGGAAGCAGTGAATAAAGTCGGAATTACATGTATAATAGCCAACATTCGAAACGGATAGGAATTGTTAGATAAATCATAGTGGCATAGAAGGCAAACCAACTTCTATAAATGACTAGTGGTTAGAATGCTATATGGACACTGCCTAATAAAATGTTTCCCAAATAATAAGGTACGTAGGACCAGAGCTTCAAAGCTTACGAAGCCAAGGAAAACCAAAATGGATCATAGGCTTTCGCCTTAGTGCCAAAGTCTGTCCTCCACTGGTGATTTAGCCTAAGGTCACTAGATTACGAAGGTTCTTCTATTAAGCCAGGGAAGTTGCCGTTGTTACCAAAATCTGATGTCCATCGATCGTTAACCCCTTGCTTCACGTCCTTACTTCATTCGATGTCCGCCTTTCAGAGCGTTGCCAACTTAAGAGAAATTTCCCGATTTTAGGAAAATTTCGGCAGCTTTAGGGATTTAGGGAAATTGTAGAAAATTACCAATTAGTTTAAAAAGTAATTGTAAATCAAAAACTTAGGTATTATATAATTTTATTTACAAAATAATTTTATTAATTATCTCCATCTGTAGGTATTCACTAGATGGATATTGATAAAGCGTATTCTGATCGCCAGATATTACTTATAGCCTTTTGGGATTTTATTTTATTAGAAATAAGTATGTAACGTGTTTTATTTCTTTTATTTTCTAATTAAATAAAAAGTTTTTGTTTATTAAAGATCGAAGAAGATAAGAAAAATTCAATGTTT
Source organism: Aspidapion aeneum (assembly GCA_963576565.1). Classification (NCBI taxonomy): domain Eukaryota; kingdom Metazoa; phylum Arthropoda; class Insecta; order Coleoptera; family Brentidae; genus Aspidapion; species Aspidapion aeneum. The sequence goes on from OY755044.1 coordinate 23,320,623, forward strand.
CAAACGCCCAAAAAATTTTATTTTGAGGATAAAAATTTCCAATTTTCACTTAAAAAAATACTTTACACACCCAGGACTGCCGATTTTTAAATTAGGGGAAATCTAGAGAAAATTCAAAGCTAGTATAGGAAATTTTTTACAAAAATTATTGGCAACGCTGGCCTTTCATAAAAATAACATTTGTTTTTTTATTAAGCTACTTTATGCCCAAAGGAAGTGGGTACACGCCGACGCAGCAGAGAAAACTAAACGTCTACATCGCAAATCTCCTGCCAACTTCTTAAAAGGCTTCAGAAGTTAAAAGAGCAGTGATGTCGCTACAACAAGTGAACCAAGTAGCCCCCAAGAAAATAACTTCCCACGGCTGAAGCTTGCGGATCTTGGAGTCAGCAGAATCAAGCATAAGCAATCTTTTGGGCGAAGGTACTTAGCGAATTACTAATCAAAACGATCCTTCATGTAATCTACAATATATAAACTCTTTATTGTCTCTATTTTCTGACACCTCATTCCATCCTGTATTATATCCTTTTCTCTAAACACTTTCTCATAGAAACCTCTTGAGACTCAATAAACTGCCCCATGGGGGAAGGAAAATGTAATCAGTTAAGGTTTACCTATACCTTCCTTCCCGTCGAGAATCTCGACCGGTTAAATTCCAGGAATAATAAAGAAAGGACCACCCTTGCCCGATTCTAGGGGACCACTTTACACTATTTATATCTCAGCGGCGTCGTTAAGAATTAGAGGGTAAGAAGTTACTGTGAGGTTGCATTTTTTTCTTCGCATAATCAAAGAGAGTTTTATTGACGATTGTTGGTTTAGGAAGCTATTTATATCTTCATAACATTTTAAGCAACATGTTTGGATGACCTAACATTAACAATATCAGTCTCTGCACCTGTGTAGGTGTATCTCATTTCAACATTCAAATTTCGTGAGATACTTACTCCTAACATATAAACTTTAAAGATTACTTAGTTAAATCTGGATCTATTTTGCATTTTATATTAGAAAAGGATCCCATCCAGGGAGCTGATATTAAGTCACAGGTACTTCATTAAATAAATCGTAACTATGTTTAATTAAACACCATGGACTAAACATACTACCTAAGATATTAACATAACATAAAAACAAAGAGTTCTGTAGAAGTTTTTCAAATTAGGAGACTCCTAATCTGAAGTTCTATCCTTTTTTTATTGGACTTATTTCTGTGAGTATAAAGCTTCTTAATTAATGTAATTGCAGGAACTCATAAGTTTATTAAAAAGTTTAGGATAAAAAAGTCTAGTAGACTGGCCTCACAATTATTACGTATGTCAAAAACTTTATTGCAATAAATCACACTGGTAAATTTCGTTTCTGCCTAGATTGCCGTAAATTAAACTTAGGAACAGAGTGACACACATACACTCTACCAGTTTCGTTACAGAAAATATCGTTCTCACCACCCTTGCCCGATTTTTCTAAGGTTAGAATTTTTTCTTCGTAAAATCAAAGAGTGTTTTATTGACGATTGTTAGTTTATAGTAATCTTTATTATAATTTTAGTTTCTCAATTAATACATCTAGATGACCCAACGTCAGCAATCAATGTCTTCACTTAATATCCCATTTCAACTTTTGCCTTCACTTTTAAATCACAACCTCTGCTCAACTACGCGACATTCAAATTTCGTAAAATACCTACTCTTAACCAATAAACTTGCTGCGTTTGCAACAAGCCTCTACAAAATTATTTTCTATTAGTTTTCTCCAAAAGACTCTCCAGGAATAAAGCAGAGAGCGCAGTGGGTAGAGATAAAAATTAAACCTAAGAGAGTTCGAAAGATAACTTAGTTTTTTTTATTTTTATTTATACTGGGACTTCCCATCCAATTAGGATCAATCGCCCAGTTTCGCAAAGTTTGAGCAAGGATAAAGCAGTATTTAAACAAACACAAATAACCAAGTACCTAGCCAGGAATCGAACCCAGGCCGCTGGTGTGGGAAACAAACATTGCTACCACTACACCACGACGGCGACTCGAAAGATAACTTAGTTAACTAGATCTGTTTTGCATTTTAGCTTTAGCTTCCATAAAAACCAAGCGAAAATTTTGTTTATCACATTATATTAAGATTAATGGAATAGTCTAATTAAACCATTTCATACCTCAAAGAAACTTGCTTTGATTACTGACAACTAAGACATATTTTATCTCTCTTTTCATAGAGAATTTAGAGTGGATTTGACGGACGCTTGACTTGACAAACCACTTGCCATATATATTAGAAAAGGACTCTATTCAGTGAGCTCATCTATAAGCCACAGGTACTTCATTAAATAAATCTTAACTGTGTTTAATTAAACACCATGTACTACTATACATACTAACTAAGATATTAACATAACATACAACCAACGAGTTCTATAGAAGTTTTTCAAATTAAGAGACTCCTAATGTAAAGTTCTGTCATCTTTTTTATTGCACTTTTTGTTATTATTGTGAGTAAAAAGTCTCATAATTTATTTAATTAAAAGAAGTTTAGACTAAATAAAGTCTAGAAGCCTTACACTTATCACCTTACAACCACCACCTTACAAAATCACACTGGTAAATATCGTTTCTGCGTAGATTACCATAAATTAAATTTAGGAACAGAGCGACACACATATCCTCTACCGCGTTCGTTACAGAAAAATATCGTTCTCACCACCCTTGCCCAATTTCTCTTGGTTTGAAATTTTTTTTTCTAAAAGTCAGAGAATTTTTTTGGCGATTGTTAATTTATAGTACGTTATCTACATCTTTATAATATTTTTAGTATTCCAAACAACACATCTAGATGACCCAACGTTTAATGTTCAATGTTTGCACTTAGTATCTAATTTCATACTTTTACCTTCACTTCGAAATCATTACCTCTGCTCTACCAGTCGACATTCAAATTTCGTAAAATACCTACTCTTAACCTATAAACTTGCTGCGTTTGCTACAAGCCTCTACAAATTTATTGTCTATTAGTTTTCCCCAAAAGACTCTCCAGAAGCAAAGCAGAGAGTGCAGTGGGTAGAGATAAGATTTAAACCTAAGAGGGTTCAAAAGATTACTTAGTTAAATGTAGATCTGTTCTGTATCTTAGTTTTAGCTTCCATATTTCTTCGTGAATTGACCTCACGTAGTATTTTTCTATGACTAAAACTAAGCTAAAAAGTGTAAGTCAAATCATGATTAAATTAACAAATTTTGTTAATTACATATTCTTAAAATTAATAGGATAGTGTAATTAATCCATTTCGTCACTCAAATAAATTTGCTTGGAGTACTGGCAACTAAGAAATCTTTTATCTCTCTTTTCATGGAGAATTCTAAGTGGATTGGACGGACGCCCTTAAAATGTTGGCCGCTTAGCGACCACTTGCCAAAATATATCAGAAAAGCACCCTATTCAGTGAGCCGCTCTATAAGGCACAGGTAGAATACAAGATAAATCGTAACTATGTTCAACTAAAGACTATATGCCTACGTAACATGACACGGACATGTAGACAACGAGTTCTATGGATATTTTTTTAATGTTACATCAAAATAAGATATATCTAATGTTGCACTTTTTATTATTCTTGTCAAAAAAGTGTCTCATTATTTATTTAATTTTCCGAACTTTCAAGCCTATTAAGAAGTTTAGGCAAAACAAACTCTAGCAGGCTGGCTTAAACACACTTAGTATTTACATTACAAAAACAATGTTACAAAGATTCAAACTAATAAATATCGTTTTTGCATAGATTACCGTAAACTAAATCCAGAAACAGAGTGAGGTTCATATCCTCCACCAGTTTTGTTTCAGACCAATATAGCTTCTGCATAGTATAATTTCAATCAAATTTAGTTACAAAGCAACATAGATACCTTTACCATTGCTTTAAAAGATGCAGATTAAGGCTAAAAAAGCTACATTTTGGGAAATGATACCTAAAACGTTACTTTATTTATCAAATGTATTTTTACTTCATTTTGACTAGTCGCTAGCTTGTTTATTTGAGTTTATAGTTTATAAGCTACGTGACTAGTTCTCTCTATGTTACCCTTATAATCACTAAACGGTTTTTACCGACCGTAACCCCGGTGCTAAATTAGCACGATGGAGATTTATTGTTCTTGGGAGTCCCTTTTCTTCGTGGGAGAGATAGTGCGATAAGTAGGAAGGGATAAGAGGTGTTGAATATATGAGCGCTTTTCTTAGTAAATAAGATACGCAGAATAAAATATATTATTATTTGCCTTTGAAAGATTTAAAGTTGGATAAAATTAGGAAGCTGGTTGTGTTCTTGGATTTATATGTTATTATTTTAACTTTAAAAGTAACAAAATAAAAGAAAAATTTAATTGTGAAAAAAATTCCTTTTGTAAATTAGCCCAAAATAGACCTAAATAAACCTGTCTGTATATATATATATATTATACTCTTACCCTTTTTTTAAGATAAGAAACGAGCGTCGAGAATCTCATTTTACCTTCTTACCCTTACGATCTTGTTTTTGACACAAAATCTTTTATCAATCTCAAAAGTACCTCGTTATTTTTGAAATCCTGTCTGTGGGACTCCTCCTTATGTACTCTTACCATGTAGCTTATAAAAGAAGTATTGTAGTACCGAGTATATGGCTTAAAATTGATCGATCTTAATACTTTTAATTCTTATTATATGCAGTTTGTTTAACTTTTTTATCCCTGCTTCTAACTAGTACGCTAAGCAGAATATATGGCAAAATAATAAGAAATAAAGTGGAGAGCGAATATAAAGATATGGAGGCAGAAGAACAAGCTGGTTCAGGGCGGGTAGATCGACTTCAGATCATCTCTTTTGTATAACCCAAGTTATTGAAAAGAAAATGGCATACGGACAAGAGCTCCATCTGCTTTACGTAGATTTGCAGAAGGCATATGATAGTATACCACTAAATCTACTTTGGAAAGCGTTGGAAAAGACAAACATAAGCGTACAACTAATTAAGGCCATCAAAGAGTTATACCGCAATAGTAAGGCAAAAGTTAAAATAAAAGCAAAACTAACCAAAAGCTTTCAAGTAAATAAAGGTCTTAAACAAGGTTGCTGTATCTCGCCTACGCTCTTCAAGATATATTTGGAACAGGTCCTTAAAGTCTGGAAGAGAAAATGCCAAAACATGGGAATTCCGTTGAATGAAACCACCTTGTATACTTTATGTTTCGCCGATGATCAGATAGTGGTGGCTCAGGATTATGACGACCTCGAATATAGGACACGAAAACTAATAGACGAGTACAATAAGTGGGGACTAGACGTTAATATCAATAAGACAGAGTATATGTGTATTGGTGGAACGAAACAGGATCTAATCTTAAATACTGGGCAGCGAATTCAGTCCTGTGATGAGTATAAATACTTGGGTCTAAAAATTACAGCTGACGGAACACTAGACAAAGCTATAAAAGATAGAAACGTACAAGGAAGAAAAGCAATAACTTTATTAAATGGAATAATTTGGGACCAAAGTATATCAAAACATAACAAAAAGCTTATATATAACACCATTGTAAAAAGTATTATTACATACGGCTCAGAAGTATGGCCAATCAAAGATAGAACAGAAAAAATGCTTTCCGCTACGGAGATGGACTATTGGAGAAGAGCAGCAGGGAAATCAAAAAGAGAAAGAGTTACCAATCAAAGAATAAGAGAAATTATGACAGTGGGTGAACGTACTCTAGTGGATGATATAAGAACAAAACAACTGGTGTGGTACGGACATGTACAAAGAATGGATGATGGAAGACTACCTAAACCAATATTACAATGGAAACCAACTGGCCGAAGAAAACGAGGAAGACCAAGGAGAAGCTGGAGAGAAGGAATAGATAGTGAAATAAGAATAAGAGGCCTAGATGATGAATTATGGGCAAACAGAAACGAGTGGAGATTGGGTATCGGAAGACGTAGAACGTTGTGAAACCGATAAATATATATATCCCTGCTTCTACCTAATTTTTTACTTATAATTAAAGAACCGCTTTCTGTCAGCCCTGAACCCTATTTAAGTCTGACTCGAGGGCAAATAGTCAGACCTAAAGGAATAGACACTCAAGAATCTTTATAAAGCGTGGATCGATTCGAACGGCTATAGACAGTCAAAGAAGACTCTTAGCAGGTGTAGCTATAGAAATAAACAAAGAGTTTCAAACAAGGTGTAGCTATATTGTTTGAAATTAGCTATTAAGCAGGAAAAAAGAAATAATTCAGCTTGAAGTGCTTTCAGGTTATTTTACTCTCTAGGAATATTTTACTTGTCTACACCTAAAACACTACAAGAAATGCCAAGGTGGCAAAGAGAAGAAGGAAACAGCGTTTTACTTACTGGCACAGTGTGAGGGAAACAAAGGAGTAAGAAGTAAAGTACTTGACGTCGAGGAATTAGAATTAGAGGAAAGTTGAAAAAATAAGCGGGTTCGACAAGGGATGGGATTAGACCAAAGTATATACTTTGTAAAAGGTGCCTAGGTAAGGTTAGGTTAGACAAGGTGGCAGATTACTAACTGGTAACGTCAGCTGATATCACATAGCCTTTCCGGTTTAGAATAGTGGTAACATAGGTGTATTGAATTAATTTCATTAAGGTATCAGAGAAACTACTTGAAAATCTTACATATATTATAAATAAAGAAAAAACGGACATGCACCTGACGATTAGAAATTTGCATTTATATATTCAATTCACAAAGAAGGAAACACGCTGGATTACAACAATTACAGAGGAAATTCAGTAACCAGTATTCTTAGTAGATTGTACAGTAGGATTCTTAGAGAATGATTTTCATGAACAAGAAGATGACATCACTAAAAGACAACTGATATGGTACAGCCATGTACAACGGATGAACGACGAAAAATTACCAAAGTAGTTCCTAGAACGAGAACCAATAAGGCGCAGAAAAACCGGACGCCATATAAACTGGAATGGCAACAGTCAATCTAAAGATCAATGAGTCAAAAAAAACCTGACGCAAGATGATAGACAGGATCAAAGAACGTGGAGAATGGGCGTCTGACGACGTAGAAAAACGTTCTAAACCAACATACATAGCAGTATTTAGTATACTTAACCATTTCTGTGTGGATATAAGGGACAGAAAGCTTGAGTGATCATTTAAAGCAGTCACAACTGTTTATAAATCTGGCAAGCGCGTCAAGCCCTATTTCCTCCAAATCTTCTAGATCTTGGAAGTAAGATACACCTAGAGCTTTACAGCTCGTCCTGGCAAGGCTGGGGCAGTCACACAGCAGATATTTTATGCTCTCAGGTTCCACCTTATTCCTACAACAACGGCAATAGTCATTTACCTATGCCTGAGTAAGGTTTCTGTTCTCTTTACATTCAATTTTGATCATAGCTGCCTTGAGATGCTAAAGGTTTCCAACCCTACAGATCTTTTCTCTGCTAGCTTTACCATGGTACTTTTAATGTAAGATTACACCACCTGCTATGGCTAGTCTATTGTCCGCTTTATTACCTTGTATGTCCGAGTGACCTAGAACACAACAAATAGTAACCCGATGTCAATTCCACAAATCATGTTGGTCATTATTTGTACTATTACTATATTTATGTAATATTTTAATGTTAAATTTCAGGTGTCTAAATGTGAACACCTACTTTTTTTTATTTTACAAAGACACCTTATTTTGAAACCTGCATTTTCCTTTATTGTACGTGACTGCAACATGCCTGCATCATTTTGGCTTTGTGCTGTCAATCTTTAGAGCAGGTTATTTTCCTTTTCTTGTGGCGTATTTTGTGTAAGAAAACAAGCTTGAAAATTCCAACAACCAGATAAATCACGATCGTTGGTGAACTCGATTATTTGCGTACTGTGTTTATATATTATTTTAATACTACTAAGTCGGTTTAGAACGTTTTTCTTGTCCGTTGTCCGACGCTTATTCTCCACCTCCTTCGATCCTGACAATAATCTTTTGTCAGGTTTTTTGACTCATTGATCTTTGCATTGACTGTTGTTCTATTCTAGTTTGGGACGCCCTCTTTTTCTGTGCCGTATTGGCTGCCATTCTAGGAACTGCTTTGATAATCTTCATCGTTCATCCATTGTACATGGCCGTGCCATATCAGTTACCTTTTATTGATGTCATCCGTTATGCTTCCCTCGATTCCCATTCTTTCCTTTATGATCTCTTTTCTTATATGATCGGTTCTAGACATTCGCATAGATCTTCTTATTGCATTCAATTTGACACTATCCATTTTTGTGCTTTTCACCATTGTTTCATCTATGTTAAATTTTACATTCTTTTTTATATCTCTGCTCCATAAAATACTGTTGAGACTTCCAGTAACTGTTTCTGCTTTTTCTAATCTTTTGTCCAGTATGTTAATGTCTTATCAAATGTGACACCCAAGTATACATACTCATTGCATAGAGATATTGTTTGTCCATTTTTCTAGTTCTACTACATTAACTTTTAACCCTCACTTTTGGTATTCTTCCGTTAACGTTTTCATCATATACTGCATGTCTTTATCATTAGCTACAACTACTTAGTCGTCAGCAAACTCTAGTGTGTATAGGGTAAATCGGTCGTTAAGTTGTATTCCCATGCCGTGTACTTTACGATTCCAGTTTTTTAGAGCTACTGCGATATATATTTTAAAAAGAGTTATAGAGATAATACATCCCTGTCTTAAACCTTAAGTTACCAGGAATTTTTTTATCGCTTTTATGTATGTATGATTGATATTAGTTTGCCCTAAAACTGTCCATAATTTTTCTACTGGAACGGTATCATTTGCTTTTTGTAGGCCCACAAATGTAACATGAGTCTCAATATTTTTGGCACTCCTTTTCTCAATTACTTTTTTAAGATAAAAAACATTATCACTAATATATTTTTTAATACCTAGTGGAAAAGATCGATTTCCTTTACAATAGGCAAATTTTTTACTAAAATTTTTGTTTCTTAAAGCGATAGAATCATAGAAAAAATTGTATTGAAATAATAAGTCTTTTTTTAGATTATACTTTGCATACCTTGCTTTGAACTAGCAAAATATTTTTAAAAAAATAGAACATATAACTTCTGCGTAAATTACCATAAAATTGATTTTGCGTAGATTACCGTTAATTAAATATAGTTAGATAGCGGGATATTTATCCTTTACCATTTGCCTTAGAGACGTAGAATTTTTATTTTTCTTTTTAACAATTTATTTTGGTAATTTCTCGGTATATGCAATTACAGCGTATTTACCTTCAGTATTGAAAAAGCCAAAACCCAGCTCTTTAAGAACTCTTAGGAGTCCATTTTTAAATTACGTAACGCAAAAACCACTACCTGTCTCTCTTTAACATATTGAAAGTAACATAAGGCTCTTTCGCTTAGTGCGTCACGTAAGTTAAGAACAAGCCCTATCTTAGAGCGTTGCATCAAAAATTTAATTTATTTGAGAGTTTTTTCTAGGAGCCATTTCATCTAGCTCCTACATGTGGTCATTAAGCTACGTGTATACCAGTCTTGCTCTGTAAAAAGTGGTAGTGTTTAACATAAATACAGCGCTGAAGAACTGATCCTGAAACTCTACTCCTCCTGCAAAACCAAAGTACACTCTCTCTAACTCAAAGTCCATCTGCGTCTATTGTTTATTAAACAATCAGATTTAAAGCATTCAGTAGAACAAATTAGGTTCTAAATTTCTTTCTTTCCATTATTTACGAAATATTTCAAAGTTCGTTTTATTAAATTCTATTTAGTAGTGAGTAGCTACAGCTAGATGACTAGCTTCAGAATTTAGCTTTGTAAACTAAACTTCCAGGAATTTTTAATCAAAATGGTTTAAGAGTGTCGCTAAACAAAATGCTTAAACTTATTAAAGATGCCTTTTACTCTTTAGGTCAACATTATTAGATATTTCACTAGTAGTAACTTAACTAACAAAGATTATGAGACCTGTTTCCTAAATTAACTTTATCACCAAGTTTTATAATGCAGATTAATATATTCCTAATAAATACCATACAATACAATATACATTCAAAACAAATTTTATACTTCACACACAAAGTTTGTGCCTCACTCGCGAGTGCCAGAAAGAGAAGGAAGAGTTGGTTTTGGATGTTTTCCTACTTACACAAGGTAGCATCTCCAGACGTACGTTTCTGTGTGTTTCACATCAACAATGGAGGACAGCATAGCTAGGTAAGTTAATTTTAACCAACACCAACTCCTACATATGAAATACTCACGTCCGTGCAATTTTTACCTAAAGTTTTTAAAAAGAAATAAATATAAACATTGGTCATTTAGTTTTTTTCATTACTTTAGGTCATCACAAAAGTGTTTTATAATAGAGCTAAAAGGTTACCTTATATCCTTTTGTTTATATAGTTACCAGTAGTTTAAAAGTAAATATGATTAGATAGGCGGCCATATAGAACCTAGTTTCCTTATGGTTTTTAAGAGTGGCTTTTGGTTTTTGCCATTACTTTTAGGCAATTTAAAAAGGTTTTATAGGAAGGCTTAAAGGTAAACTTAATTATTTTGTATTTATAGTTACCCATAACTGTATATTAAATATTATTTAAATAGGCGGCCATATAAAACCTTGTTTCCTTAAGGGTTCTAACAAAAGTAAGTAAATACTTTCGTGTTTTATTTTTTTTAGGTATTTTTGGTAAAAATAATAGGTATACCTAGGAACAGATTGGTACCTACCTATTGCAAGACTGATTATTAAAAACCCAATAATTAATAATTGTTGAGTTTCCGTCCTCCTGGGTAGGACACCCCGGCCTAGATAAGGCCTGCTTAGACGGCCAATATAAGAGGTTGCCCTCCAACCAGCAGGCACAACGAATATCATTGCACTGGCCCTCTCGATTGTGTCGAAATTGCACGATAAAAAACATTTAAAAGTGTTGAATTATAAGCTTTTAAACACTTTAAAAACAAATAAAAAAAATTTAAATGAGGTTATGTTGACTATGTTTACTTTGTTCTTTTTTGTTGGTTTCATAAGGACACTCAAAACCTTGTTGCGATACAGTAACAAATAAAACCAAGTGACCACTATAAAACCATAATGGCGTATATACATTTATTTAAAAAATATTGTAAAGAGAAAATATTTATCTAGTCGTTTTAGCAGTGTTCTTTAACAGTAATTTTACTATAATTTTGATTTATGTAAACCAAGCAGACTTTTTTAGTGGTGAATAGTGTAAATTATTTTATTTTTATTTTAAATATTTGTTATTTTGTTATCAAAAAACTATTAAAAAGCATTTCTGAGCTGGCGCGCTTGTTTTGAGAGCTTTTTAGATACGATTTTATCAGAAAAATAAATCTGGCAAGCAATTTGATCATCAACAAAACGACAAACTACAAAATATTTTTATCTGATAAAATAATTTTGGGACTCTGACATTTTTGGCAATTTTGTGACCTAAATTATTTTATATAGCCATTGTGAATCTAAAATATCGCAATAGCTTTTATAGGAAAACTTCTTTACTCTAAAGGTATTATGGTATTCAACAGAATCGCCAGGATACCATATTACCAAATCTAGTTTTATAATAGGATGGAGGACGTTTCTCAGTTGCTTTTAGAACCTGGCATAATAGCTTTAGGCTCTAAAAGGTTCTATACTGGTGGAACCGCCAGAGGGCGATGCTGGAGTTTATTTCTTATGGTTTTATAGTGAGTTTAATACATAGGTTGCCACCACCAATTTAAGAGTCCCATTTAGGAGGTCTAAGGGGTATATAAGGGTAATGGGAACGTGCTAGCGACCAAACATTGAAACTAATGGTTTTAAGGAAAGGCGCTGGCTATCTTTTAGCTTCTGCTATAAATAAAGAAATGTTACTTGGGCAACCCATTTTTAATATTTTTCTGTGCACAGAAGTGCAATGAAAATTTATGCGTTATTGTTTTTTAGTTTTAAAAGTAGGTACACACTGGGTATATTTATTTTGTATAGGAAAATCGTTAATTAACGTACTGTAATAATATTAATTTCGGTTGGGTTAACGAGCCCTTTATTGCCAAAATTGTTTACAGTGTACATATCAGCATTGCACCGTTTATTGTGAAAATATAACTATCTATGTTGTAACTTAATAATATACTAGAATTTGTTTTAAATATATACCCATAAACACGGGTAGGAGAAGGAGGCCAATGATACGCACGAAGCATAATTCCCCTATTCTAAACCTATGTGTGTTACATATCTGGATATTTGGGAAATACCAATTACCTAGGATGTTAGCTTTAATGTTTTGGATAAGACAAATAAAATCATGAAAATCCTAATAGTACGACCCAACGAATACAACATTCCACTACATATTACCATTATAGACTTCGAAAAAGCTTTCGATAGCATTGAGCACTGGTCAGTAAATGCATCTTTAATTAATAGCCGAATAGATCACAGATATACAGACTTAATAGGCAATATATATAGCGAAGCAACATCAATCAAAATCAACGAAGGGACCAAGCCAATCCACATAAGAAAAAGTGTCAGCCAGAGTGAAACAATATCCCCTAAATTATTTAACCAGGCCATAGAAAATATTTTTAAAAGCTTAGATTGGGAAGAAATAGGTATTAAAATAAGCGGACAATACTTAAACCACCTAAGATATGCCGACGATATCGCCTTAATAACAGACGAGAAAGAAGAACTGATACAGCAGCTAAAAATATAGGCTTCAGTATGAACTACACTAAAACTAAAATCACAACAAACACAGATGAAAATATTACTAACATAATAAACCAAAAGAAAATACAACAAGTAGAGAAATATATACCTGAGACAAATTATTAAACATAAAAAAGAACAGCTGAACAGCTGAAATGAAGAGACGAGTAAGATTGGCCTGGGCAGCATTCGATAAATTAAGCTACATATTAAAAAATATAAAAAATTCTTAGTACCTCAAAGGGAAAATGTATAACCAATGTATGCTTCCTGTACTTACCTATGGATCCCAGACCTGAACACTTACAAAATCAAACATAGATAAGGTTACAAAAGGTAACGGATAGAACAAGGAATAAATGGATAAGAAAAAGAAACAAAAGAGATAGCAAATTTAAAATAAAAATTTGCCGGTTATAATATCAGAGAGAAAGACGATCGATGGAACATATGTATTGTAAACTGGAGAAAAATAAAAGATGTAGGGGAAGACCCCAAATGAGATGGGCGGACGATTTGAAGAAAGACGCGGGAACTAGATGGATGAACACGGCGACAGACAGAGAAGAGTGAGAGATATTGTGAGAGGCCTATGTCCAAAGATGGATTGAAGAAAGCTAAATAGATATATAGATAGAATAAAACCAAGTTTTCACTTTGGCGTATGATTCCCCGACGTGGACGGTAATAATACGCACTTTTTTAATCTGAAAGAAACTGCCTATAACATTGGTAATTGTTTATCAAACTATTTTTAGCTCATTTTTTGGTAAAACATTGTTGTTTAAGTCACAGACAGAAAGACAGACAGACACATAATAAATTCGATTTATTCCTCCCTCTGTTTGGAGTAGCACGGTATATTAAAGTTAAAGGTATAAAAAAAGTTCATAAACTTATATTAAAAATAACTTATCAGATAAAAATATTAAAAACAGAATACTAATTATTAAAAGCACAATTAAATAAAGATAAAATGATTTATAAAGTTGTGCCTTAGTTGCGCAAATTGTCGATTTGTAATTTAACGGGCATTAAATTTACTTGTGTTCATTTTAAACCATTTTTATTGTCAACATAAAAACTTTTACTTTGCTCTATCGGTGGACTTGCTCGCGTTTGAACACTGTGTCGTCATATTTTTATCATTTTTCGCTTCTTTTGACAACTTATATTAAATTATTCCAACGAATAACTCTTACTTATAAAACTTTAAAGTGCTGACGCCTCTCTGTAGATGTAACCAGAAGTTTCCCTCCAAACAAAAACACTTTTCTTGCTGGAGTAAGGAAAACTTTGTCAAACTTACAAAAAGAAAGTCGTGATTAGAGTAAGTATGGCCAGCATGCAAGATGATAATATTGTCACACAGTCCTAATAAATTGGCCCCAAAAACTATATACTCAATGGTTGATAAAAATTTATAATTAACTACAAGCAGTTTTACTGTTTTTCTTTAAAAATACATTACTTAATCAATGAGTTAATATGATGCTTAGCAATCAATAATCATTCGCTATAAAAGGAAATCGAACAAATAATAAATTCGACCATGGTTCGTCTTCTGGTGTTCTCATCCGAAAACGAGGGTCCCACCAGCTTCACACTAGAAAATAGGTGCAGTGGTAAGTTCTAACTCTGATTTGGAGTAGTAAATAACAAGAGGCTTAGAGTTATTTTAATGTATTTTATATTTAGTTATTCCTCTGCAATTTCACAAACGAGACTACAGAGGTTGTCATAGAAGGGTCTCGTCCGAAGAGGGAGTTGCACTCCAAAGGTGTGTAAAGAAGACGGACTGTGTGATAAGTCCTACGCTAACTCGTATGCCTAAAATGCCAAACGATGTTACCACTGGGCTTAATTTTTCAGGCCATGCGCCGTAAGCTTTGATTGGACATCGGCCTTCCCCAATATCTTTCACTCTTCTCTGTCTATAGCCGTGTTTATCCATCTAGTTCACGCATGTTTGTTTATTTATTTTATGAAAGGGTCTTTTAAAAAAAGCACTTTGACGTTATTATCCGCATTCATGCAACCAAAAAAATTGTCTTTATCTCTGACCTGCAAAAACAAACACGTAACTTTTTTTAAACGGTTTCATGTATTTTAGTTTGACTTCTTGTGTTTGTCTACGAGGCCGTATTAAGTGAGGGGATGATCAATCCCCTCCCCCACGAAATGTCATGATTCCAATGTTTTGACGAACATATCTTCCTGTTTTGATACGATCAATACTTTATCATAAAATTATTATAATAAGGGTAAAATTGACAAGCAAAAAACGATTAGGAAAACAAAAACTTTAAACTCTATTTCCGAAGAAAAAAAAGCGTTTCATCTAGCCTTTCAAGTCTTGAATGGAGCAAGCAAGGCACAACATTATTCCCGTGTCGCAAAAGACGATTTATCCCGGCAGTAATCTTAAAAGCGTTCTGTCTAAAAACGCCACTCCATATCGATGCTAACAAATTATTCCCTATTCGTCAGAAATTCCGTAATAATGTCGAGCGACCGGATTTTTCGTTAGAAAAACCCAGAACGTAACAGGCAGAAAACACTGATATAGAAGGCAGTATCTATTTCCATTATTTTCTATTTAGCCTTCTTCGATCTATCTTTGGACATAGGCCTCTCCCAATATCGTCCACTCTTTGTCCGTCGTCGTGATCATTCATCTACTTCCCATGAGTCTTCACATTATCCGACCATCTTATTTGGGGTCTTCCACTTCTTTTATTTTTCCAAGGTCTCCAGTTTTCAATACATGTGTACATGTTTGTGAGTCATCATGGGACGATCCAACAACAATTTTCAAAATTAAACGATTAAACTCGTAATTCATTATCATCACTATCTGGGGCTCCCTGGTGGTCCAGATAGGAGAGTTGTCTGGAATTTAACGGTGTCAGATGTGGACTGTAATTTTAAGGGAATAAGGTCATAGGCTAAGCTGGTACAAGGGATTCTGAAATGGTCTAGTTTACCTTCTAGGTTAGTGTAGCAATAAACAAATGTATGTAAGGTAAAAATAATGCATTTTCACTTACCATTTTTATACAGGAAGTGGAACTCATGGGAGGACGTGCTGTTCAACCGTATTTTTTGCACCCCACATGAATGTGGTAGGAGAGTCGCTAACACGCGTGTATTATCGTTCGAAGGCGAAACGGTTCTCTGTGATGCGGCAGCAGGTATCGCTGCTGCGTTCATTCTCCCACATGGCGCCCAGTGGCGTCGTTAATCCATAGGCGTAGGAGAAAAGGAATAAGTAGGAAGGAATGAGATTACGAAGGTCCATATTAAAGGAACTAGGAACCTTAGTAATTCAAAATGCATTTTATGTAAAGTAAATTAATTATAGCAAATTGTAATATTTGCCTTTAAAACCGCGGGAGTTTCAAATGCAAATAACCCAGTAATTTTAAGTACTTAATTAGTTAATTAATACTAAATAAACAAAAAATAGAAAATGCTCTAGTGAATCACCAAATAGCCTAATTCGAACCAATTTGGTAAATTATAGTAAAAAGAACATATTTACAAAAAGGAAGGCGGGACGAACCATTTCCCACCCCCCTGAGAATGCCCAGGGGCATTTCAGAGAGTTTAATTTGTAGGCAGGGCGCATAGTTTTACCAAAGGCCGTTTGTAGGTACCTTTAGTAGTCTTTACAATAGCAACCCGTGGAACATTATCAGAACCTTTAATAAGGTCTTCAATGCGGCCTAGGGGCCAATCCAATGGAGTGGAATTTTCATCTTTGATCAGTACCATAGTACCAATATCAATGGAAGCAAGAGGTTGGTGCCATTTGGCTCGCTGTTGCAAAGTGTGCAAATATTCGCGATGCCAGCGAATCCAAAAATCGCGGTGCATTCTTTGCAACAGTTGCCACCTGGACAGCCTGTTTAACGCAATATCGCAGTAGTTTGGATCGGGTATTGTACCTGGAGGCCTCAAATTTAAAAAATTATTAGGAGTCAAGACCGCCAGATCAGTAGGATCGGTGCTTAAGGCACATAAAGGACGTGAGTTCATTATGGCTTCAACTTGGGTTAAAACCGTATTTAATTCCTCATAGGTGAGTATTTGATTTCCAACTACCCTGTGAAGATGAGTCTTTAAAGATTTAATGTTTGATTCCCAAATGCCTCCCATGTGGGGAGCAGCAGGTGGGTTAAAAGACCAAACTATACCTTCCCCCTTCACGCAATCAGAAAAAATTTGTCGCAAGTATTTTTCAGAGGCCACGAAGTTGGTCCCGCAGTCTGAAGAGATCTTTGAGCATAGTCCTCTTCTAGCTATGAAGCGGCGCAGAGCAGCCAGAAAGGCTTCTGATGTCATATCAGAGACTAACTCTAAATGCACGACTTTAACAGCGCAACAGATAAATAAACAGACATATGCTTTCATGGTTTTTGCACCTCTGGTCCGACCAAGAGTAATCGTGAACGGACCACAAAAATCTATACCTACATTTTCGAACACCTTTGCTTCGGAAACTCTAAATTTCGGTAGGTTACCCATAGGGGGTTGAAGGGAGTTAGGTTTAGTTTTCCAGCAAGTATGGCAAGAACTTAAAACTTTTCTCACTACCTTTTTAGCAGACAATACCCAGAAGTTTTGCATTAGTAAAAAAGTTGTGGTCTGTATACCACAATGAAGATTGCTGCGATGCAAATCTAAAATCAGTAATTCAGTGAATTTTGCACTAGAAGGCAAAAGAATTGGAAATTTTTTATCGTATGATAAATTTGAATGGCATAAACGGCCTCCAACACGAAGCAAATCGTAGCTTTCATTATGCAAAAATGGACATAATTTTTGAAAAGCTTTTGGAAGCTGTTTCTTATCTTTTAGTAATTCAATTTCTTTTTGGAAAGAAAAAGATTGTACGCATTTCGAAATAAAAAGTAAGCTTTTGTAGTAATCCTGATTTGTAAGGTAATCAGTAGCAAAATTGTATGAGGGATTTTTAAACTTTTGTAACCCTCGCAAAAAGTAAGCAACTATTCTCTTAATTTTAAAAAGAGAACTGTATTTTTCAAACAAGTTGTTTACATAATATTCAACTGTTTGTTCGCAAGTAAAAACGTTAAAAATATTTTTTCGCTGTTCTTCCAAAACTGCATTCCCATCGTAAGTAACTGTCATAAAATCCCAAGTATTTGTAGGTTGGTTTAGAAAAGAAGGCCCTTCTAACCAAAAATAAAATCTTTGTAAATCAGAGGGATACATTTCCCTAGTACCGCAGTCAGCAGGATTTTGTTCAGTAGGAACATAATGCCAAAACTCAGGGCTAATTCTTCCTTGTATATAGGCAGTTCTATTCGAAACAAATGTTTTAAATTTGTGAGGAGATCCCTGAATCCAAGATAAGGTCACTGTGCTATCAGTAAAAGCAAGAATTTTATCAAATTTAATTTTTTCCGAGAACGTTTCTAGTAAAAAATCCATTAATTTAGCCAACAAAACAGCTCCTAAAAGCTCTAGTCTTGGTAAAGTTAGTTTACGACGCAACGGTGCGACTCTAGATTTACTACAAACAAAAAAAACTTTAATGTTTCCATCAGAATAAAAAATTCGAATATAAGCGACAGCACAATAGGCCCGTTCTGAACTATCGCAAAATCCTACTAGCTGGATTTGACTAGCATTAGGCAAAATTATTTGACGAGGAATTTTAACAGAATGCAAAAACTTTAATTCATTTTTAAATTTTTCCCATTTAAAAACAATTTCCGGACTGACAGGGTCGTCCCAGTTTAAGTCTTCTGCCCAGCAGTATTGAACAATTAATTTTAAAATTAAAACTATTGGCGCCAAAAAAGACAGAGGGTCGTAAATGCGGGCCAAATTACTTAAAATTGTTCTTTTAGTGCATGTTTGGAGAGAACAGTCGAAAGTATAAAAAAATTCATCAGTATGAGGGTTCCAATTTAAACCGAGAATTTTCAAAGTTGAATTTTCAGCATCTAAATCGAGAGAAAGAGCCTTCATCGAAATGTGTGACTCAGGAAGATCGGATAGTAACTCGGGACAATTGCTCGCCCATTTACGCAATTCGAATCCACCTCGGCTAAGTAGCTCGATTAATTGATTTTTCATCTCAGTGGCCTTAAAAAAGTCATCACTTCCCGAAATCACATCATCGACAAAAACTGCCTCCTCAATGATTTTTGAGGCAAGAGGAAGGTCCTCATGCTCTCTAGCAAGTTGCAGCAAAGTTCTGATAGCCAAAAAGGGGCTACAAGAGACCCCGAATAAAACTCTATTTATTTCGAAGTCTTGAATAGGCTGGTTAGGATCAAACCTCCAAACTATTCTTTGAAAATTAGTTTGACTAGGGTCAACTAAAATCATCCTGTACATTTGACGGATGTCGCAACAAAAGCAAAATTTATGCAAACGATAAAGTAATAAAATTTTTTGTAAGTCCCTTTGTAAAGGGGGCCCAGTATAAACAGCGTTGTTGAGCGAGATTTTGCCAGGGGCGTGCATGCTCGCATCAAAAACCACCCTCAGGGGGGTGCTAGTAGAATCTTTTTTAAACACCGCATGGTGTGCAATATAAAAATGATTTGAAATTTCGGTCGGCAAAGGTGCAGAAACCGGTTGCATATGATTATTATCTAAATAATCTTGTAAAACAGAGCTGTAGGCAGCATAAAAATCAGGGTTTTGTAGCAATTTCTTCTCAAGGGAGAAAAAACGACGTACGGCAATGGATCGAGTGTCGCCAAAATCTGGAGCAGTAACTTTAAATGGTAAAGATACAATATATCTCCCCTCCTCATTTTTTGAGGTAGTTTTCAAAAAATAATTTTCGCAAAACTCATCTTCGGGGTCAATGGCCTTGACATTAGGTATGTCATCTATTTGCCAAAATCGTTGTAGATTTTTATCTAAATTGACAAAAGAATCGTTCATTGACGTAGTAAAAAATGTTTTAATTTGATTTGTAGTTGAAGGTGAAAGTGAAAGATTGCCCATTATTCCCCAACCAAAAATAGTATTAATGCAGACGGGGTTGTTGGGTCCCGTAGACAAACGACCATCTAGCAAAATGTAAGGGTACACATCGCCGCCCAACAATAAATCAATTTTATCGCTTTTATTAAAGCCTGGGTCAGCTAGTGCTAAGTTGGCGAGAAAAGGAAAACTTTTAATCGAAAATGAGGAATGAGGTAAATCACTACAAATTTTATCGAGTATTATCGCATCAAAATTAAAAACAAAATTATTATCACGCAAAGAGGATATATTGCAATTAATTCCAGATTTTGCCGAAGTTGTCATTCGATCTAAGCTTTGTAGAGTCATGGCGATATTAAATTTAGGAAGGCCCAAACTATCAGCACATGACTTAGATATAAATGAAGATTGAGCACCAGAGTCACAGATGGCGCGCACTGTGTGCCAATTTTGAAAAACATCCTGTATTTGTATTAAAGCGGTACAGAGAAGTACTTCGCGATCATTTAAAGACATACCAGTAACAATGGTGTTAGTGGTTCTATTAAATTCGGTAGCCACGGGGCTCCTCGGGGGTTGCACTGCAGAAGTAGAGGGGCTACTCGCAGAACTAGGTGTAGAATTAATAGGAAAAAAATGTAAGAGACTGTGATGAAATTGGCCACAATGTAAACATCTTTTTTCTGATTTGCATTGCTGGGGTAAATTATGCTTTGAGGCCAAACAGTTGACACACGCTTTATGTTGTTTAACAATCTCAAAACGTTGCTGGGGAGTTTTCGCCAAAAAATTAGGACATCTGTATATTATATGATCGCCACTTTTACAGAGAAAACAAAAATTTTGAGGGTTTGGAGTATTATTTAAGCCACTTTGGCCATTTGGAGACTGGGAGGCATTTTTGGAGGCTCTCTGAGTATTAGCAAACAAAGCAGATCGATTTTGAAACTTTGCTTGATTTTTCTGACTTGAAATTGACAAATCTTTATTTTTTAAGTAATCTTGAGTTTGTTGTATTTGTTCCAACGCAATGCAATGGCTAGAAACAAAAGCACGAATTTTATCATAAGAGGGGATCTCATTGGAGCAATAATTTTGCTCAAATGCCTTGCGCGTGGTTGGGTCCAACCTATCCAAGAGCATTTGTGCCATAATATAATCCCAAAACTCCGTTTTAAAACCCATGACTTTTAAAGCCCTTAAGTTTTTCGAAAAACAATCAAGCAAATTCCTCAAATTCGTAGCATTCTCTTTAGTAAGAGGAGAGAAGCCTTCAATTGCCTTCCAGTGAAGGTAAGCTTGTAATCGTTTATTTGTATACCTATCCACCAAGGTGTGGTAGGCATTTAAATAATTTTCAGCAAGGATAGGAATGTCAGAAATGACATCCAGGGCAGGGCCCTTTAAATTAGAAAAAAGCAAATTGAATTTTTCAAAGTTTCCCAGCGACCTATTATTGTGCACGGTAGCATTAAAGGCTTGCAAAAAGGTTGGAAACTCCTTAAATTCCCCTTGAAAAAGAGGTATTTTTATCCTAGGCAGTAAACCATGCTGGTTTGTGGAGGCACAGGGACTGCCCATGGGATTTATCGTACTGCTCAAAAGCCCTCCATCTTCAAAGGGTAGTTCGAAAAGTTCGTAAAATATAGTGGAAATCTCGTCACAGCGTTTGCAAAAGTCCATAAACACTTTGTTTTCTACTACTAAGCGATCCTCATCAGAGGCTACCAACGTCAACAAAGTATTATGGTGCTTTTCAAAATCTTTTTTGATTTTTGACAATGTCCGAAATTTGACTTTAAAGCCGCTGTGATAGGCAGGGTCATTTTTTGCGAGGGTCGCGGATTCAATGATCAAATTTAGCTGTGAAATCGCACTATAGCGCAAGGCTTTAGCCTTTAAAATTTTATCCGAACTAGACATGATTTAAAAAAAAATCCAAAAAATAATTGACAAAAATTAGGTAAACTGAAAAAAAAATCAAAATTTGGACACCCTGTATAAATATTAATGTCCTACGTTTAATTACAATAATCAAACTATAAGCGCACAAAAGTAAAGAAAATACCCGATGCAAACTAATGATAACAAAAAAACTTGTGTATAAGTTTTTTTATCTTCGCCTCGCGAATTCAAATAAGTAGGTACCTACTATGTATTAAATTTAAAAATAAATACCTACAAATCAAAAGCATTTAATTTGGTAAAACTATTTATCTGCCTTTACACGAAAACAAATTCTCAAGTTAAGAATTAAATTTCCTTCAAAATTTATTATGCACGCAAAAAATGGATACAATCATAGCCATTTGCAGACAGATATTATAATAGTAAATTAGAAATAGATATATTCATAGCAATTTTTACGCAAAAACGAATATAGTAAAGCATCCGCAATCGGATATAGTCATAGCAATTTGCAATAAGCAAAAATGAATATGGCAATTTGGAGATTTTTTTCGAGCAAATTGGATATAATTATAGCAATCCACAAATGTGAAGGCACAACGGCTAAAATAATAGCACTTTGCAGACACTATTTTAAACTATTTCCAGTGACAAACAAAAAAACACCCAAATTCTATACGGTTTTTTTTTTACAAAAAAGAAACGAAAAAACTTGATTTATTCGAAACAAAAAAAAGCATAGTAGTTTACAGATTTTATCTGTGTTTGGTTTTTCGCATGAAAAGGCTAAATTTATTGTTAAAAATATTTAATTTTTACACAAAAAAAATCGCAAAATGTATTTTAGAAACCTAGGGGTTTTCTAAAGTAGGCATGTAAGAAAAACAAGGGTTTTTCTTGCATTTGTTTTTACACAAAAAAAAATCGCAAAATGTATTTTAGAAACCTAGGGGTTTTCTAAAGTAGGCATGTAAGAAAAACAAGGGTTTTTCTTGCATTTGAAACCAGTAAAAAAGGCATTTAGGAAAAACAAGGGTTTTTCTTGCATTTGAAACCAGTAAAAAAAAACTAACCTAAAAAGGCAAAAAAAACGATTCCAGAAATCCGGGTCGCTAAGGATCAAAAATGGGGCTCCCTGGTGGTCCAGATAGGAGAGTTGTCTGGAATTTAACGGTGTCAGATGTGGACTGTAATTTTAAGGGAATAAGGTCATAGGCTAAGCTGGTACAAGGGATTCTGAAATGGTCTAGTTTACCTTCTAGGTTAGTGTAGCAATAAACAAATGTATGTAAGGTAAAAATAATGCATTTTCACTTACCATTTTTATACAGGAAGTGGAACTCATGGGAGGACGTGCTGTTCAACCGTATTTTTTGCACCCCACATGAATGTGGTAGGAGAGTCGCTAACACGCGTGTATTATCGTTCGAAGGCGAAACGGTTCTCTGTGATGCGGCAGCAGGTATCGCTGCTGCGTTCATTCTCCCACATGGCGCCCAGTGGCGTCGTTAATCCATAGGCGTAGGAGAAAAGGAATAAGTAGGAAGGAATGAGATTACGAAGGTCCATATTAAAGGAACTAGGAACCTTAGTAATTCAAAATGCATTTTATGTAAAGTAAATTAATTATAGCAAATTGTAATATTTGCCTTTAAAACCGCGGGAGTTTCAAATGCAAATAACCCAGTAATTTTAAGTACTTAATTAGTTAATTAATACTAAATAAACAAAAAATAGAAAATGCTCTAGTGAATCACCAAATAGCCTAATTCGAACCAATTTGGTAAATTATAGTAAAAAGAACATATTTACAAAAAGGAAGGCGGGACGAACCACTATCACTTTCATTATATTTATGCAAATTGGGTGGGTCTTGGTGTGTGCTAAGATCAGGTTCTCTTTTTTCCTATTTTATTTGGCTCCCCAATTCCTGAATTGTAGCATTTTGAGATTTCGTCTTTAAATCTGGATCTGGACCTATCTAAGTACTTAAAATCACCACTTTTATAATTCAGAATAAGCACCAAATTAAAGTACATAAACATAATAACTATTTTTGTGCCAAGAGCGTGATACTCTTTTTTATAATTTAGATATTTTAACCTAAAGGTGGCGCTAGAATTATTATTTCTCCTACAAGAAACTACACAACCTACGTGCAGTGTGCCTTGTTTGAGGTGTTTAATATGATAATAAGCACCTCGCTTGGCATGGTCCGGTTATTCGGATATCCGTTCAGGGCATTGCAGACTAGGGAGCAGTAGCAGTAGTATAAAGGAGAAGGCCTTTGGGCTGCCAACTAGGCCTCGACGTGACTAGGGAGCAAAAAATCTGTTCTAAACTTGTAAATAAAGGTTAGTGGACAAAGTAAAGCCGAACTGGAAAAAATCGGAACTATTCGTTTTAAAAGTGCCTTTAAAGGGCCGAACTCTAAGATGACGTGGGAAAAATTCCACTTGCATGCTGGTCGGCTGAAACTCGGGACTAAAAAGTTTAAAAAAGGGCTTTAAATTTAAAAGGAAAGCGTGCAAGTAAAGGGCTTTGTTTTTAGCTTGAGGGAATACCTACCAAATATAGACAAAAATGGCACAGAAGAGTCAGAATAACTTTCATAGATTTTTGGTCAGAATGAACTTGTAACAAATGCAAACAAAATTAATAAAGACAAACGTAAAGTTTAGTACCGGTGAATAAAGAAAACAACAATTTTCCGTGGCTAAGCGGGCATTGAAAGTTTTTGTTTCTCTTGTATTTTTTCAAGGGAAGCTCGAAAGCTTACACCCACGGGGGTCCAAGATCTAATGGACACCTATTAAGTGTTGACAGTCAACTGTTTCGTTCTTAAGGGACTTCAGAACACTGCATGGTTAATGTGTCACTTTTGTAATGCTGTAGAGACGGTATATGAATCTAATCTTACGATATTGGTAACAGAAATGAAAAAAAATAATGCCTGCGATACCGTATGCTTTCACACAAGTGGCGACATCTACAAATACAAAAGAAACTATTAGAGTAAAAACAAAAGGCTTTAATTCCGTGGGTGTACAGCTTTCAAGCTGCCCACGGAAAAATACAAGATAAACAAAATCTTTCTATGCCGCTTAGCCACGAAAAATTGTTGTTTTCTTTATTGACGGGTACAAAACTTTTCGTTTATAAAATAAATCATCGCGAATGCGGTAAAAATGCAATATGCAGTGACCCGACCTAAGGGACAAATTTTGTCACGGTCATTGATACTGTTTTTCGTTTCTCCTGCCTGCCTTTTGTTTTTACTCTGGTAGTATGTCGCCAATTGTGTGAAAGCATACGGTATCGCAGGCATTATTTTTTCATTTCTCTTACCAATATTGTAAGATTAGATTCATATACCGTCTCTATAGCTTCACAAAAGTGTCACATTGACAATGCAGTGTTCTAAAGAGTTCCTTAAGGACGAAACTGTTAACTGTCAATACTTAATAGGTGTCCATAAGATCTTGGACCACCGTGGGTGTAGAGCTTTCGAGCTGCCCACGGAAAAATACAAAAGAAACAAAACCTTTCTATTCCCGCTTAGCCACGGAAAATTGTTTTAAAAATTATTAATTCGTATGAGTGATAAAATATTAGCGAAGCAAGCATATCCTGTACTGCGAACAATTGGAGGCAATGTGAGAAATAGATCGGCAGATGATATTGAGGAGAAACTAGGAGTAATTTATATTTGGACAAGGAGGTTAGATATAATCAGATTCAGATTAAGAATGAAATCATTATCAAAGGCAAGAACCCACTAAGAGTTAAAAACCGATCAAAAAGAACTGAAAGAAGACTTACTATTTTCTGCGTAGTGGAATTTTTTTTAATGCTGTTTATTTATTAAATACTTGTTTCTGAAACATGTATAGAAAAGGAATTTCTCATAATGTTTACCTGGAAATTACAAAAATATTGCCGCAAGGTATTTTTCATTACATTACTTGGGAAAACAGTTTAATTTGTAATAAGGAACTGCAAAAGACGGATGATGACGGAAATAAATCTAGGTCGTAGAAAATTGCTCGGGAAAGCTGCACAGTACAGCGAATATGTTAAGTTTGTAATTTGCACAAATTGGACAGCACATCAAACCAGATTTTTGTATGTTGTAGCTCCTTAGTGTCAACTCTTTGCTTTATTGGCTGGTCTTATTGGCTCTTTTGTTAATCCCTCCGGATTAGTAGGTTAGACATCTTGTTGTCAAAAATCCCTAAAGGGTCTGAATCCCTTAAGAGCTTGAAATTCTGTACCTCGATCGATTCTTGAAGTGCACTTAGTTTGTGAAGCGACCGTAAGTTTGCTCTGGATGGTTAAACTTTAGAAACCATAGTTGTAGTTCTAACTTTACCATCCATACTCAGACTGATCCTGTTTTAACCTACACGGATCGAAATTGGACAGGTGCAGGAGTAGTGGAAAGCAGAGGTATTAGAAGAAGTTACTCGCTGAGATCAAATCCAATAGTTATTGGGGCAGATGTTTACGCTAAACTAACGGTTATATGGGATGGGGAAATTAGGAATGAAACAGGAAAGCACCTGTACATGTGTAATGTCCGCAGGTTTGATTCAGCAGTTTGTGGATGCGCTACAGGATGTGACCGGAATATAGAAGGGGAACCTCGTACGGGCTGCAGGTAATATGAGAGTCCCAGAAACCCGGTAAGCGGGCAGAAATGCATCCGGACATAGATAGCCCTTCCCGAAGCTAACAGATTACTTCATTCCTAGGAAAGTTGTTCCAAACGAAAAGGTTTAAATATAGCAAGTCTTATAGAGATTGGCTACTTGGCAGAGAGGTGAAACCCGTGTGGGAGTACTAACTGGACATTACGCCCTTCAAGGACACTTGGCGATAAAAAGATTGAAGGCGGACCCTAAGTGTGAAAAATGTTGGGCCGAGGACGAAAGCTTTCGAGAGGTAAAAAGTGAAGTTTTTAAAGAGGAAGGACTGTCCAGGTCAGGTCTAGGGCTTCCTCAAACACTACTGTAGTCCTTGCCATAGGCAGTTACACTTTTGTGACATTTCCAACCTCTTTATGTATCATGTATGTACATAATGCAGCAACAAGAAAAATTCTAAAAAAACGGCATGTATTTGAGTTGTTTTTATTTGTGCGTTTTTTTTTGTCAAAATACTGTCAGCATCTTTTTATTCAAGAGAATGACAGTTTTGGCTTTAATTTTATACCAACCTAACATATTAAAATTTTCAAATATTTCTGGTTAGGAAATATGTTAATGTCATGTCAAAGTCACAAAAGTGTAACTGCGTCTTGTAAGGACTATACCACCTATATTACTGCTACTCTAAACTCGTAGGTAAAGCCTGACTAGGCTCTCTTTTTTATCCACAGAGAAAGTGTTAGCAGGAAAAAGACACAGTCTACTTTGTTAAAAAAAGTTTCGGTAATAAACTGATAAAACGCTACTGAAGATATATTGTTCCTCTCTGGGTTTTAGATTGGGTTAAAACTAAAAGTAACGTAAGTAATGTGGAAAGTTTTTCCACAGTTTTGAGTTATATGCGGTGTGAGAGTTCTGCACTCGGACAAAACTGGGTTTTTAGAATTTGTTTTGTGCACTGCGATAGGACAATTTTACAAAATATGCAGTTTTCGAGTTTATAGAGAAAATTTGCATTTCAAGCTGTTTAAATTTTGTTTAATCTTTTTGTCTCATCTACGAGGGTTGTCTTTTAAGTTTTACATATACAGCCAGGGCTATCAAAACGGACGGGCCACGATCCTCCACTTTTTTGACGTCACATCCAGGCCTGATTTTTTTTGATGGTCACGTTACGACACAGCTGATTGTCTTTAAAATATTGAAGTTGGAATGACGGTTCATGAATATTTGATTTTAAAAAAAAAATAAAGCCGGTTTTGAGATTGTTTTTACTATATTCTTTCAGAACAATTTTTTTAAAATTTATAGTAATCCTTAATTTTTCAGAGCCGCTTCATTAGCTCACACAAAAATTAAGTTTAAAGCAGAAGCGATTTGACAATCACAGATGACAAAGTCAAATACATGTCAAATAAAACAGTTGGCATGTGGTACATGGCGAGTAATTTGAATTCGAAATAAGGAATGCTAAATCTTAAAGAGTTTAACCTTTTAATCATGTTGCTTCCTTACAAAACTTTGGTGGAATATTGGGATGGTGTCTGAGAATATTTCACCGAAATTTTGCGGAAATCTGTAGTGCCATTTTGAAAATATCATAAAAAAACGTCTGACCTCCCATAAGGCTCAATGTAAAAGTCAGCCCCCGGAGAACAGCTGATTTTTTCAGGATCGTGGCCTACAGCTGTAATAAATCAGTAGATAACTTTTAAAATCTTTATTGTTTGTTGGTACTGTAAAAATTGCATTCTTGAACTGCATCCTCTGGCGACTGAAATATTTGACCACCCATTCTGGATTTTGCGGAAAAGTATAGAAAATCGTTGGGACTTGGGTCGGGACTGCATGGAGAATTTTTTTAAAGTTAAACATTCAATGGTTGTTTGAGCTTTGTGCGAACTTGCAATGTTTTCCGAAGCTCAGCGATGACTTTCGGAAAACAAATGGTGATGTACCAATAGGCAGTAACAGTCCTTTGATCCTCAAGAGGAATTGTTGCTACCTGACCTGCTTTAAATTCGTCTGGTACGCAATATTCAGAGACAACTTCTATGATCTATTGGCATTTGTATGATAGGCATGAGCCTCGGAACTCGCACATGTAACTAAATCCTATTAGCAGTTCCTGAATATTGCGTACCAGACGAATTTATTTTAGCGCCATCCGCCCCTCAATATGGTAAAGCTCCCCGGTGGCTCATCTATAAGGGTTATTTACTCAATGCTGCAACTGAAATACAAAAAGAAGAAAGAGCATTAAGTCAAGCATTTCTGTCGAACGACTTTTCTGAACGAAAGACGTACTAAACCCCTCCCTTTCTGGTAGCCCAAAAAACATATTTTGAAAGAACATGGCACAAAAGCGAATCAAAATTTTAGCTTTTTTTTAATATTATTGAACGAAAGGGGTCAAATCAAATTTACATATATTTTTCCAACGCTTTAAATCCACGTTAAAATCTAAATCAAAAGAACAAATTATCATCAGGTCGAATACTTTTTCAATCAGGTTAGAAACGTCTCTTAAAACATTTAAATACCTTTTGAAAACCATGAAACGCTCTTCTTGTTTCAGGCAGGTAAAACTTCGGGCAAAACTCAAAAGAGTTTGAGGCCATAAACCAAACTCATGACAAGTAGAGTCGTAACTTTGTGGGAAAGTGTGTCCATAAAACGTTTACAAAAACCAGAAAGGGTACTCACCCGGGGCCTTTAATGGGGGTTCTAAATTAGACGGGAAATAGCCTCTTGAAAGAAAAAATATTATGGGGAAAAAAAATCCATTTAAAATGGTTTAAAAATGTTTAAAAAATTAGACGTTAAATACCTTTTTTTTGTCGCCGTCCTGAAAATATAGAGTTAGAGCTACAAAAATTAATATCTTCTAAACTAGACATAGAAAAAAAACATTTTTTTTCCTAGAGTGACACTAAGTTACAGAAATAAGCAGGTAAAGTTTAATTAAAATTTACAGAGCCGTTTTTCAAAAATAAATTAAAAATTATATAAAGGCAAAAAAAATTCCAATTTTTTTTTAAGACCCTTTGACTCAACTAAAAGCTATAGTATTTTTGTTATATAATAAAAAAAATCTGTGAGCTGTATTTTATTACAAAATATTTATCAAATTGATATTTGTCATACGAAAAATAGCTTAAAACAGCTAAAGTCAATTCTATTTAGTAAGAAAAAATACCTGCAATAAAAAAAATTAATATCTATAAAAGTGAGGTCAATCAAAAAATAAAAATATTTTTTTTCTTTAAATATTATATAACTCTATTAACCTGTGCCAAAATAAAAACTGCTAGTTATAAAATTCGGAAATCCTGCAGATATAAAAAAAAAAATGTTTTTTTGACTATCCCCCGTATATTATTTCTTAAATAGACAAGAATGACATCATAAGTGACTTTGTCCTTAGACATTTACTAAGTCATTTTGATGGCCAATTAATTTTTTTCGGTCAAGATGTAAGTTATTATTATTAGAACATACACAAGAACGATCATTTAATGAACTTTGACTGTTTATATCTCAAAAACTGTACATAAAAAACCTAACTTTACTTACATGTTTTTTAGTTACATATCCAACTATAACACACTAAATTACCGAGCCAAAAATTTTCCATAAGGCCTGTGTAAACGCGTGTGGTGTTCTTTGTAGATTTTCTAGAATTTATTGTGCAGATTTCTTGTGGACACTTTAACTTTAATAACAAATTTTAAAGGAAAATACAAATATTTACCTATGGAAAGACACTCCGTTACTTCTCAAGGACATTTTTTACCAAAAACATGCACATGTTTTAAGGGAATTATTTCCCATTTTTCACAGACAAAACACAATTTTACACGACTAAACGCAAAACACCGCAAAATGTAACTACACAACAAATATGGCACTCACCCACAGATCAGCTGTGTCTACGTGCCCAAAGAAATACATGCTCACTTTAAAATTTGCGTCTGTGAATTTAAATTTGCCATTGTTTCCAATGATTGCTTCACTTTTGGATTTTTTGAACCAGTATGTTTGCTCTAAGGTATCTGGTGTTCACGAACCACCCTTTTTCCTTTTGAGGATATTCCCAGAAATTTTTTCCTTGGTAATTTGACTATTTTCTTGCAATAACCTTTCCAATTTATCTTTAAAAATATTTTTACAGTTGATTAAAATAAATGTCTACTCTTTAAGAAAAGGGTCCAAAAAAGCAATTTTTTTGATTGTCATTTTCTTTCCATTGTCGAATCGTATCATTTCCCTTTTGAAAGAAGAATATTATGCGAATAATATTTTCTAGAAAACTGAAACGTCTTCGAGATATTAATGTCGCCCGGGGCATCCCCACGTATTACAGTAACTAAATTATATATCCAAATCGAGTTTTAACATTTTATGAACTTTCAAGAAAAAGGGGCTTTGTCTTGAGGGACTAAAGTTCTGCTGTCCCTAACAAGACGGCCGCATGTCGAATTTTTGACAAAGAAAATCTTTATAAAAACAAATTTATGTTTAGAAAAACCAAAATTTTGACAAAGAACATCAATTTTGAAACTTAGTGCTTTTGGACAGCCTTAAATTTTTACCCACACTTCCTAGACATAAAAGCCGTATGTTTTACTAACTTTATGTAATATCTTAAAAACTAAAAGTGACAGGTGACTTACACTTTGATAGTCAGATTCTTGATAAAAATACCTACAAGAATCAATAAAATAAATATACAAAAATCAACTTACACCAAAATTTTCATAAATAAAAATGTTATAGGCCTCCTTTCCAAATGCATACTTTAAAAAATCCCACCATAGCTCAAACACTAACCTATAAACTTTTCTTGAAATTTGAGAGTCGCAGAGTGAGGTATAATTTTTTTTCTCCCCTGAATGTACCTTAAATCCCCTCCAAAGTTCTCAATTTTGTCATCCTGTACTGATCAAATGCATTCAAATGTAATAAAACGATCTAAAAAGTCAATTTTTTTTTATTTAGATCACTATATTAAAATTTAAAATTAAATTTTTTTTTTAAAAATACAGAAAAAATTAAAACTTAAAAATTACACGTAAAAACAGTAACATGCGGCTATTTTTTAGTATCGAATAAGGGTATAGCCACCTGATCCTAAACAGAAACGCCGTACGTGACGCTATTTCAGTAAAAATACACGTTTATAATAAAATTATGTTATCTATTCAAATGTTGTTACTACTTTAAAGTCTAGTTTTGGAAAAACAAAATGTTTATCATAAGACATAAGACATAAGATAATAAAAAAGTACAAAATTTTAAACGAGTATATCTTAAAACGTCAATTTTATAGATGCGGCTTTCTTTTTAGGGACGGTAGAGTTGTACTTTTAACTCGTAAGTTTTCCTTTTACTTGATATGTATATTGTTACCAATTTTTGGAAGTTATTTTGCCAGACTCCTCAACTTATAGTTTGTGTTATTTTTCTCTTTTTTGTAAATTCCTCTTCCTATCACTTCTCCAACTTTAAAAATCGTATATCTTTATAGAAGTGCTACAATTTTTATTAAAAGTACGAGGTCTTAACTTTTGATTTCAAGAAAATGTATTATTGTAATGAGCCTCTTTTGTGTGACGTTTTTCTTATCTTTTCTCCGGACGCAGTCGGCCACGTCTACAAAAAAAACAATTGCGTTGTTTTTATGACAGAGACATAAAATCACATCACGACAAGAAAATTGGCCTTTTGTTGTAATGTAATTTAATCCTTTTTCTGCGTAAAGTAATTTAAAATGAAGAAATTATTAAGGTATTTTTGGTCAGCATATTTGTTACTGCAATCGCGGTTATCGTTATTATGATTCGACGCAGTGGCGAGCCCTCACGCCGTTATAACGAGCGTCGTTTTTTCATATACATAAATTACGTATATGCGTTTTTTACGGAGGTTCAGCGGTAACTTTATTGAGCTGATATGGTTATTTAAATTGACATTTTAATGTACAGTGGAACCTCTCTAACTCGAACCTCTATAACTCGAACCTTTTAAGCGGTCCCTGCACGCTCTATATGCATTTTAACCTATGTAACTCGAGTTTCTATAACTCGAACTCTCCATAACTCGAACTGTTTTGGTTGTCCCTTCAGGTTCGAGTTATAGAGGTTCGACTGTAATTAAAACTTGTGTTTATTTTTATGTTGCAGTGTATTATGTTCTTATATAATTTGGAAAACATATTTTTTGGGTCTTAAATTTTAATGTGAAGTAAAATATATTTCTGTAAAGCTTGGTTGAGCCTGATCAAAAGACTGAATTATGAAATCATGTTAATTTACTTGAGAAAATTCACGGGTTGTCACAAATTTACGTTACTCCATTATCATGAATAGGTATTTTAAACTCTTTAGCAGCCCCTTGTTATATTAACATTTAACTTACTAGAAACAAACGCACAGACTGACAAAGGCTTGCAGTGGCATATCTCAAATTAAATCTGGGAGGAGTTGGCAAACAACAATATATTATACGTGAGAGTGGAGAAATACGACACTTTAAGATTCAACCATACATAACTTTTTACTCTTAGAATTAAAACTTACATTTATGAAAAATGCAAGCAGGCATGCTCCAGGGTAGAGTACTAGGCCCTTAATTATATTTCTAAAGAAAAACTCAACGTCTTCTCCACTAAAGTCTTTATTGTTTCGGGTTTTATTTAGGACATGTTTCGAGTCTAAAGAGACCCATCTTCAGCTGAAACAAGGTAAACAAAGAAGTGTAACTACATCCGAAGCAATTTTCAGTGCCTATTAAATAGATAAACTAAGATAATAAAATTATATTGTAAGGGATCAAATAATCCACCATAATTCCACCTCCATCATTTTTTTTTATATTTTATAAATCAATACCCCAAACTACACTACTACATAAAACACCCTTAAAATATAACAAACCTTTCAAAAACCTACAAAAGACACTCGTACCTCCAGCAAGCTAATGCAAAGGTTCAAACAGTTGCTAATACTAGTTGAAAATCCAGCGAAAAAGAGGTTTCCTGAGCAGGAGTGGGAAGTGGAGAATTTTGTAATTCAAAAGATATAGAATTGCGTTAATGATTAATACTTGTCTTTTCAGAGTAATCAAATACATCAATAAAGACTTTAGTGAAGAAGGCGTTAAGTTTTTTCTTTGTAATTTGCAAACTCCACTTTAAGAAATGAACTATTTTTTCAATTTAATTATATTTATTATTTACTTGCGATATCCCAATTCTCACTTAGCAACATTTTACGATGGTATTTATTCACGATGAAAAAATGTATTGAAGATTCATTAGAAAAATTTTAGGAGTTCATAATTGGACCAGAAAATGACGAATAAAATTAAATAAAACCAAGTTAATTTATGTTGATTTGACAAACATAAATGTAAATCACATACAAATTACAGCTAACCATATTAAACTTGATACCAAATTGCGCTGTAAAGCACGAGTTAAAATAAAAGAAAACTGGCTAATTAAAAGGAAGTCGAATATAAACTTCATAACAAGTTTTGTTTATAGACAAATACTGAAACCACTATGAACATATGGTTTTTGATCATAGGGTTATAACTAAAGAGAGTATCATCATATCAAAGCCATCGACATGTGAATGTGCAGGCGATTGAGCTTCTAGTTCAAATGCTAAAAAGAGTACAGCTGTTTGTATAAAGTAACAGTAAATAATTAGTTTAATAACAAACTTTTTTCTGTGTCTTTAAAAATGTGTTTAAAAGTAAATGGCAACATTGTCTCCAAAATTGCATGCTTGGTTTAGTTACCCCGAAGTTCAAAAGATTTCTGCGCCCGCGCCCTCTGTTAGGAATCGCTTTTAAATTTTCGCAGAGGAAAAAGTTGGGCGCCAACAAAAAATAAAGTTATGTAAAAAAATTCAGCCGGTTACCAACCAATTAAAAAATAGACCGGTTGAATGTCTTAACCTTCAAAACTTTCCCCCACGGCAAGATACGCCTCTGATACGGGACGGACAAACCTCAAACTGGAGTTTGTTACGGTCATTAATTCTGAAACTTTCTAAACAAACCGGTGTTATCACTTGGTGGGAATGGAAACGGAATATTCCGGTCTTAGAACTGACCGCTTGCTGTTCCTAACATATAATTATCAAATAGTAGATATTGTCACGATGGGGTTTTCTATCCTGACAATATTGTCTGGTAAATCGAGAAAATTGCATAGAAAATTATATTGCTTATTTTAGTAATTAGAACTACCTAATTTAAGAATCCGCCTTTTCATTTAGGAGCATTTCAAAAAAGCGCCGCCATCTTGGATTTTTGGCTATTTTTTCTTTTATTAGCTTTTTATTAAAAAAGTAGTTTCTTTTAAGGCATGTATTATAGAATATTACCGATTGGATTTGACCAAAGTTAAACTGATAAAGCGAAATGGCCGTTTTTGTTTCAATTTGCTATTTCGTTCTCTGGTTCAGAAGTGTCAAGTGCTTGTTAACTACATTTTTAATTTATTTGTTTTATAAAGTGATGACCAAAAGAAATGCCTATATTGAAAGCTAATTAAACTTTACAGGCTATTTTCCTGCACACTTTATTTTAAATAAATACAAACTAATTTCTTTTATGTTTAAGCAATTTTCTTAGAAAGAAATCCTATTGAAAACACTCAAGTGGTGTCCGTAAAGTAAAATCTTTTTGCCATCAACCGAATCCTTAAAGTAGAGCGAGACAGAGTAGGATACTAGAAAAAGCCATAAAATTTTCCACATATCGCAAATTTCACTCCCTTAAAAGTCTTTTTAACTAATATAAGTAAAGGAATAATATATTTTTATATAGATACCGATAATATTTTAAAATATTATAAAAATTTTGAACATATTATTTAACTTAACTGGAATAACTGCTCAACTCCCTAATAATAAGGAGATCAAAACAAACATCTTGTTTGCTAGTCGTTGTTATTATGTATTGCGAAAGCCAGCTCAGAAAGATCTTTTTTAGTGGAATTTCGAATTCTGCAAAAATAACAAACAAACCAAAAGACTACAGGTTTATTTAGAATTTTACGTTTTTAAAGAAAAGCATAAGGGACACAACTTAGCGTAAGCAATAGTATAAAATAAGAGTTATTACGTAATTGCGACTCCTTATATTATTTCATACATAATGCTCAAGAATTCAGAAGCCCCATCAGTATAAATTTGAGTGTGAACCACAAGATAACGGATATAGGTCCGGTTCTACTTAATACTAGTCTTCAAGATGGTCATTTCCCTAAGTACCTAATGTTTTAATGATTATTAAAATAAATATTTATTTATAGTTCTCCAATATTTTTTTTAAATAATTTTCAGCCAATTTTTGTTGTTGGTATAACTCAAAAGCTCGGTAGAAAAGAACAGAGACGTAACTGGAAAACTGGATTTTGCAAGAAAAAGAAGGTCATACGAGTTGCCTACTTCTGAGGACACATATCAGTAAAATCTAGGGCATCTACCTAATACAAAAGCATCGCTGTCGGCCATAATTAACCTCCTTTTTTATTTAATAAACATTTTATATTTGAAATCCACATAAATACGTAAAAATAAACGCCTTTGCGTAAATGGGTTTAGCGAAAAGAGATAATCCGATATAGGAAACAAAACCCATCACAAAATAAGGTTTTTATTAGTCGAGAGACGAAACAGCGACATGAAAATGCGAGAGAAAACTTTTTATCGGGATGCTTTTAGAGAAATGGCGCCTATATTCGTTTTACTTCTCGGTTGATAAAAAGGGGAAAAAACCGATATTACATTTTTTATGAATAAAAAATATCAACAATTATATTAGGTGCGACCTATTGCTGTAACATATCCACTAAGTTTTTGTTAATTGACCATGTCTCTAAGAGACCGTTCTTAAATTACGCAACGCTTAAGAAAAAGAGAAGAGGGTTAGCCTTGCCTTACACTTAATTTTTTTGTAATGTGTTTTTTATAAAAAATGCGTTTCCAAGAAAGGAAGGAGGTAAAAAATACAAAATTTTTCGTTATTTAATTTAAGAATGTTCCTTTAGCAAATGTTCTTGTAAAACTCAAAAAAACCCTCAATCCATTTTATGAAAGTGAGGCATATTATATAAGGACACTCATCGTAAAGGCAAGCTTTATAGGAAGCGAAGCTAACGTCAGGCTTTCTATTTTTTGGTTATTATTTTTGACATGTTTTTCTCGGTTTCGCAAGGGCGGTTCTGTTTTATTTTGAAGATGTTGTTTTACACAGTATGAAGGTACCTAAACTATATATATTTATGTAATTAGAATTAAAAAGTTATGCTGCAAACTATCTTGAAACTGTATCATTATTAAATAGGTCCTTTAGACTATGTTAAAACCACATTTTTAAAATAACAACGAGCCCCCAATGCGAAACCGAGGAAAACGTCAAAAATTATAACCAAAAAATAGAAAATCAGAGTTAGGCTTCGTTACCTGTAAAGCTTGCTTGACGATGAGTGACCTTAATATTATACAGTGTGGAACAGCCAAATGGAATAAATTCGATAACGAATAAATGAGGGAAACACGCTTGGATACGTCAATTTGTATGTTTAAAGGCGCATTTTTAAAAAAAAATATATATATATATATATGGTGTCATTTGATAGTGGGCAATACCAACTTTCTTATTTTAAATGTAACCCCCTGTATATTATTTATTTTTAAAATTCTTCAGAAAATTTTAGTTACAAGTCATATACCTAAGCCTAACCATTTTTGAAATATCAACAGTTTAAAAACGACAATTTCCAGTTTCGAGACGGAATAGTTCGAAAAGGGTTAGAACTATGGAAAAACCGTTTACATGTTCCTATTCTTATTTTTAATTGTCTACGGATTGACACCAAACACGAACACTTCCGATTTAACTGGAATTTCCAATTTTCCATTAAAACTGGATGTGGTTTAAACTTTTTTGAAAATCTCTTGAAATACTCGAAACCCTCTCAAAAACTTCGAAATTGAAACACCCTGCACACACTTTCCTTTGGTTATGTTACTTGTACCATACATCCATAATACCTGTAGTAAAATGTACAGAATGTAAATTGTAGATAGCTCAAAACATCAAATTTTTTAACTTCGTAAAACACATAAAATAAAACATTTCGTTTCCAATGTTATGTTCTAGTATAGCGCAATGACAAAGCGCCTTTTCTAAAGGAAATAACTAAAATTATCATATTGAAATAACTTTCCAAACTTTTCATATTGGGAACACTCTGCTATAGAGAATATATTGCTGTCGTAAAACACTCAATTTTATCGCCCAAGGGCTTTTGAATCTTTTACATGCGATTTTGGCTTAAAAAGTAGAGATTTTAAGCCGAAGCTGCATAATTATTCAATATGTTCGGGCATTATTTGGTACCGCAGCGATATTAATAAACTAATACTAACTAATTTAGTGATTTTGTCAGTTTCTTTATTTTTCCTATTGTATAATAATAAGGTTTTAGCTTTCGAGATGCACTAAAAAAATTTAAAACAAAGTGCTAACTAAAAACGTGGCGAAAGTTCGGCCCTTGATGTATAGGGGACAGTCATCTTTACTGAGAGTTAAACACGATAGATTCAAAAAAGTGAAACCAGTACACGTCGAAATTAGAACCGTATATAAGAAGACTTACGTACCTGGGTGAGTGTTGTACTCGGTAGAGCAATTTTTGCGCTATAATCTATTTAGACTTAATTTAGCTCGGGGATTTCTTTTGGCGGAAAGACGAGACCTCAGTCACCAAACCACATCTCATTCGTCTAGGACACAGACGCGATTTTGCAGCTTTAGTAGCAGTAACTAGCATGATGTGGTGTATGTGGTGTATAATGGACGAATCTAGCAGTTGTCTCTCACTGCTAAGGTTGTGATTAATTTACCTGCGATTTCTTATTGCAACAAATTACTATCAAACTTGGCATATAACATTTGCAACAAGTTGCAATACTAAAGCAGTTCAACTCCCAAATAACAATCAGCTAATACGGAGAATGAAGCCATGTTTAGTAGGTTAATATTCGGAATTGACTGTAGGCGACTTACATAACTGGCAGGAGGTTATACTCGGTGGAGCAGTGTTCACGTTGCACTGTTGAGAAATCACCATTAGCTTGGGGATCCTTCTGGTTGGTGAGACATGACTCCGATTACAATCACCAAACCACATCACATACGACAACACATTACTAGGACACAGACACGATATTACAGCGTTAGTAGCAATCAGTATCATAATGAAGTGAATGTGTTGTTGCTTGATGTGGTGTACGTGCGATTAAATTTTTTAAAAATCAAAGGCGAACCGAGCTGTAGTCTCTAGGTTTGTCTTTTTTATTCGAAAGTATTTTCCTACATCAATTAGTTTATTTTTATATTTAATATTACAACAAGCTACATTTGCCAAACGTCACGAAGAGCGGGTTCATGACAATGTCAACACTAAAGTAGTATAGTTCCTAATTCACAATAATAAAACGATGTTTCGTAGTTAAAATTCAGAAATGACTGTATCTATGACTGTATGTTCTAATCGGCAAAGTAGCTGCGATCTGTTGACACAGGAATTCCTTTTGTCGGTAAGACGAGACCCCGATTAAAATGACCAAACCACACTACATTTAACCCCGCACTATAATGACACAGACTCGATATTTCTGCCTGAACAGCAATAAGTGTCGTAATGTGGTATACGTGTTGTTGCCTAATATGGTGTATGTGCAATTTTTTAATTAGAAAAGGAATTTTTTTTTTATCTAGCTTTAGTATATGTATTACTGCTAAGGTTTGTCTTTTTTATTCCAAGGTATTTCTGGACATCAATAACTTGCGATTCCTTATTGCACCTAATTACTAAGAAACTCAAAAAGTTGAGACCAACAAGAATAATTAGGTACGTACAAAACAAGAATATTTTCCCCAATTTCCAGTTATGATTTGTAGCATGACGTTTTAGAGTAAATTTTAAGTTCAAGCTACTCCCAAATGACAAGCCATAACTTAAACATCATTGAGCTTATCTATCTCGCGTTTATTGCTCTAAGATTTATGTGATTTCTCTATTTTAAATGCTTTGGAAATGGCGGCGCGGCGTCGCTCGCTCTATATTGGAGCTCTATATTTATTTTGGCTTAGTTTCCGTTAGTTTGATTTATATGTTACGTTTTATGTCGTCCTATAAATGCCCTGATTTGTCCAGTTCTGCTGTTTATTGCATCGCGTAGCGCTATTTTTCTTTATTTTAAATTTTATAGCCTCCTCTATTGAAGCAAATTTAGTTGAAAATAAAATATGAAGTTATGCACATAATTGCTATGTTTTCGTGGTTTTTAAATTTGTTTTTAATAAGTTTAGAAAATTTATGTTTTTAATTTATGTTTTCAAATCGATCTTGAAATGTTTATATTTACAAGGAGTACAAGATTATTAGGTAATAAATTATGAGATACAAAATGTGGTTCAGTTTTTATTAGTTTGTCTATAAATAAGGTAGCGAATAATTGCTGGCGGTCAGTTGTTAGTGGTCAATTGTGGGCGGTTTATTTTCTCAGACTACTAGATATAATAGTGGAAATACCGGCTTACATAATGTACCATAAGGTTGATATAAACATTACAAAGTGATATATTCATACATTCACCACAATAAATCTCCCTGTTTGGAACCAGCGCCATTTTAAACTTATAGCGGTTAGAT
The DNA here is from genome assembly GCA_963576565.1 of Aspidapion aeneum. NCBI lineage: Eukaryota > Metazoa > Arthropoda > Insecta > Coleoptera > Brentidae > Aspidapion > Aspidapion aeneum. The sequence goes on from OY755044.1 coordinate 23,360,656, forward strand.
TATATTGGTTAAAAGCGTCAGATTTATGGCGGCGCTTTTAAAAACCGTATCGCTTTTCTCAAAGGGGTTTATTTACAAAGGGCGGGGGCGACTTTGCACCCACTTTAGCCAATAAATTAAAGACTTACGCTTCACACCTCTATAAAATACGATTAGAAAGCGACCTGGCTGCTCTTGCACTATACGCGCGGTTTTCGAGGATTTTAAGTTTAAATTATTATTTTTTTAAGTTAAATTATGCAGTCTAGTGGTCCATGTACTTAATGGCCAGCACCTCACTAGAGATGGGCCAACCCGCGATTTTAGTGGAGCTGTTACAAGACGTGACTGCTCCAGTCGTGTCACGGTAATACATAACAGTGATTTTTTGGAGCAGTTTAAGTCGGGGAGGTCCATTTCAATAAAGAGCCAGACTGTGACTAAAAGTCACTGCTATTTCGCTCGGGCTTGAGCAGACCGTGACTGCGACAGAAGAGTCACAGTGACAAAGTCACAGTTCGTGAAATCGCAACACACCTTTACACGCTAGAAATCTTGAGTTTTTCTTAAGAAATATTAAAGAATAAAGCTATTTCTTTTTCTGCTCTCTGCGATGCATGAAAATGTCTTTATTTTTAGCTAAATCGTACCACTTTAAGTGAAGTTGGTACAAAATGATGTAGTATGCCTGAGTTTGTACATTAAAGTTTCAAAATAATTACCGAGTATCTAGATATCAGACAGGGTGACACAATTTCCATGAAACTATTTAACCGGGCCCTAGATGTTAGGTATGAAAGTAAGCGGACAGTATTGGAACCACCTAAGTTCTGCTGACGATATCACTTCAATAGCAGATAAGAAAGAAGAACTGATAAAAATGTTGAAGTGAAAATATCACAATCAGAATAATCCAAGAAAAAAATAGAACAAGTAGAGAAATATATATGTATCTGAGACAAATTTTTAAACTAAAAAAAGAAAACCAAACAGCCGAAATCAAGAGACGAGCAATATTGGCCTGGGCAGAATTCGTTAAATTAATCTACAATAAAAAATATCATCAGTACCTTAAAACGAAAGGTTATAACCAATGTATCCTTCCTGTACTCACCTGGGCACTTACAAAATCAAACATGCATAAGGTAACAAAATCCCAAGGATCGATGGAAAGAGTAATGTTACATGTAAAGCTAACAGAAAAAGAATAAATTATCAGACAAAAAGACGATCGATGGAACAAATATATTGTAAACTGGAGACCTTGGCAAAATAAGAATAGTAGAGGAAGACCTCAATTAAAATATGCGGACGATTTGAAGAAACATGCGGGACCTAGACAGGCAAGAGTGGAAGATATTGGGTAAGGCCTATGTCGAAAGATAGATCGACTAAGGCTAAATAAATAGATAGAACTGTAGATATCGTAAAACACGCAAAAACTGCAGAACTTTCACTTGCATGAGCTTAACCTTTAATCCTATTTATCAAGTATGTGTGGTTTAAGTAAATTAGCCCTCCCTATATGAGGGCCTTGATTTTTTGTATTATCAAGACAACAAAAACCTTTAACCCCATTTATTTTTTGGCCTGGTTTAATGGAGACGCTATAAATAATAAATTGAAAGTAACAATGTTTAATTAAAGGAGTCGAGCCAAAAATAAATCTATCCAAACTCATTTATGTGTCCTAAGGGGATCCGCGTCGCCAGTTGACTGACTTAGAGAGGCCGATCTAGTTACATTATTAAATCAAACTTTGGAGAACTTCGGAAGTTACAATCTTTGCGCCCCACTTTTCGCTTTAATTAACTTCAGTTAGACTTAGTTCTACAGAGTGTCTCAAGGCTTTTTTTGTTTTTATTATAAAATATCTATGACGGCGTGCAAAATGCTATCTACGAAAAACTTAGCTGATTTTTACCAAACATAGCTAGTAAACACTGTTTAACAGACCTATCCTTCAACAAAACAAACCGTGTTAAAATAATTTAACAGGGTCAAGCTCTACTTTTGCATAGACACACTCTTATACAGAGAGGCACACGCAACTAGGAAGTACGAATCTTGCGCCCAGTTTACTGTCACTCGACCTCTTACTCTACCGGCACCATTGGGCATTGGCTAGCAACGCCAATATTTTTTCCTGATGACCGAAATCGTCGTATGGAATTTTGAAACAATGATGGAATCGGAAAGAACTAATCGTGATGAAACTTCTTTAAGATCTATTTTTACCGATGAAAGCACTTCTCCATTGTTGAAGCGACAGAAACCAACACGTGTATGATATTGGTCTTTTTTGACGTTCGTACACAATTTATCAAAAAACTAAATGTTTGGCGGGTATTGTCGGAGAACACGTGGTTGCATCGTTTCTCCTTGACGGTAATATGAATGGCGCTAGATACTTGGATCTTCTGCCCAGGAAATTGTACCAGCAGCTAGACAAATGTTAGGGGCGACTGGGTGAGATTTGATGAAACATGGATTCAGCAAGATGGTTGCCCTGCGGATAACAAGTTTGTCTAGACGAAGAAAAAGGGCTTTTCGAGCATTTAATTTAATATTTTTGGGGGATCTGATTTATTAGCGACAAAAATCAATAACTTAGCATATTTCGCAGACTAATCTAATTTCTTTTACGCGAGAAAATACCGTGACTGTGCCAGAGATGAGACACAAGTCTCTGGACTTTAAACAATAGAAAGTGACACACAAATAGTTTTGCTTTTGTTCGCTGCTGTCTCGAGAATGCAAGGCAATGGTAAATTCTAAATGTTCCTAGATGGGTGGGCCAGATGATATATCACTCCGTGCATTACAAAAGCTTTCAAAAATGGTTAACAGATGTATTAATATGCTTAAACCTTTTATTTTGTCGGCCAACTTTAGTATATAATTAGCAGAGAGCTTGGCTAGGGGATTGGGAACTATGATGCTCTATTTTAAATATCGCCCTTTGGATTTCACGTCAGAGGTTGTTGGTGACATTTAAGGAGTTGGAAAATTTTGAGTTCTCGTCGACAATGGGGGCCCGACATCACTTTCTGTGACTCACCCTGTATGTTCATTTGACTGGATGCACTTTGGTCAAATGCAGGTCAGTACTTAATAAAAGTTTGTCGTCAAGATACTAAAATCCCCAAGTACACGGTGTCAAATTAAGTTTTCAACTGAAGCGCAGTTAAGCAAACGCATTTTATACATGGAGTGCTTAACTAGACTAATTTACAAGATTATTTTATAATTATTATTGTAAATAAAGATTGATATAGCACTGAAGCGCCAATAGTGCAATTTTTACATTCATTTTGTATTAGACTGAGCAACTGATAACCACAGGGTTTCACTTAGGGCACATTTTTGGGCATGGGCACTCCGAGCTTTCGTAATTGAAACTGCACTGGACCAATTTTTTGCCAGCACTAAAACAGTGTCAGTGAAACACTCATCACTAGTAGCGCTCTATCTTACTTATACGACTTTACTATAAATATATTTATACAACACAAGGTCTACTTAGTGACTGTAAGATATTACTGGCTTGGTTGGTATCACTGTTAGATAGCGTGGTAACTAATATGATTTTTTTTTATTGTCTGAAATCTGCATATTACCTTTTTTATTTTTCACATATATCAATTTAAGATGCGCGTACTTTTATTTTATATCAATCTTTCTAAACGTCATTTAGTGCCAACATTTTACTTGATTTTTACCCCACTCGCATACAGTATAACTCCATCAAATCCCAGCTGACTTAACGCCACTCACGCGTCAATAATTCGCACGGCCTACTTACACGATCCGAAGACGATATAAAAGCAATTGACAGCTGACACTAATCGGGTTATTCTTTTGTTTCCAGATAGTCGACGGCAACGCGAAGACCGACGTATCGAACCGGAAGGAGCCGGGAGTGTTTTGCGGAGAAAGCGAACAACCTCAGACGTTTATGAGTGAAACGTCGTTCGTTAAGGTAAGGCTCGCATACATAGATGGAGTAGATCTTTTAATTATTTAATGACGTTAAGACAAAACTGTTAACTGACACTTTTTAAAGATATGTTAAGAGATTGTAAAAGGAATACCGATAGAAAAAATCACTGTAAAATTGCGATTCCTCCATGCTTATTTCCAAACGAATATCGCTTCTTGATCACTTATTACCTTTCCTTGTCCAAGCAGCAGTGTATGACAAAAGGAAAAAAGGGGTTAGGTGTATTAAGAAAGGACATACATAGAAAAATAATAAAAATAACGTTAGGGCCTATGTATGGTTTATTTGCTTGCAGCTGTGAGTTTATCGATTATGGCAACATATAGCTTTATTCCCACAGAATTAGCACTTGGTGAAAGTATAGTTAAACTGCTGGTATAAATTATTACTTCCTTTCCTCACGATCATGCTCGGAACACCAAATGAGGGAATGTCAATATCTGCTTCAATGTATCTAAAGAAATGAACGCGATGCAAGCATGGATTTGGAATTCTAACTTCTTTAACATGCCCTTTTGCTCTTTAGGTGCTGTTTCACGTGGATAACTTCACAGATCAGACATATTTTAGTTTCGATACAAGGGCGGAGCAACAGCTTGTGGTTTACTTAAGATATGGTCAACATCCCGAACTTTATCCGAATAGAAGAGGAGAGGTTGTTCAGGGGTAAGTCACAAAATATGTATATATGTTTTAATTTGTTAAATACATTGTGTTTACTGTATTGCAATCTAGTCAGTAAGACTAATTGGCAATTTTGTTTCAACCTAATTTACTATAAAATTTAAATTTAAAATTATGATTTATTTAACATTTATGTCATTATTTTGTTTTATTTATTTAGTATTTTTAGTCTTCAAACTAGTATAGTATTGTCTAGAAGCTCAATTGCTTCCACATTTTGCTATCGATATAGTCTATTTAGATGTTTTTTCGTTTCACGAATCGATTTTTGTTGATCAACGAAAGTTGATGAATAAAAAGAACTATGAGAACATATGTTAACTTTAATCGGTCAATTTTTGTTGATTCAACAAATGTTTAATCCATTCAAACTTTATTGTTCAAGTTATGAGTTATCAATATTTTTCAGACGAGTCGAATGTTTCAAACAACATTCGACTCGTCTGAAAAATATACATGAAAAATATACATGTGAACCTTTGTTGGTCGACTTGAGTCACTGTATTTTGTTGCATTTAGCACTTGGCAGCTCTTCGCTTTCAGCAGTATTGTTGTTTTGTAGAGTAATAATAACATAACAATACATAAAAATAATTATTGTAAAAATAAAGATGCCAAAGAAAATACTTTAAATGTGATGGCGCATGAAATAGAATGTTAAGAATAAAATAAAAACAATAAGAACCATGTACAAATAGATGTACAGCATTGACAATTGCAAGTGTTAATGCCCTTGGCGGCATTTTTATTCAACTAATACGATCGATGTTTTGGTTGTGGCCTGAACAAAAACTTGACCGATTTTAGTTGATCCACTAAAGTTGACCCACTAAAATCGATTCGTGAGAACGCGCCTTTAGTTTTTAAATTCATTTGAAATATCGGTACTAGTATGTTGCTTAGCATAATATTTCGCTGTGTGTTAATCTCTTTAGTACAATGAATGGTTGAATACCATATGTACAATACTGATTTCAGTATTTGTATATCAATCAGTTATTTTATAGTAATGGTTAAATTGAACTACTTCGAATTAGCCACTTCATATTTCTAAACCTTTTCTTAAGTGTGTTTTGGCACAATTTGTCATTAATATTATTCCAAGGTCTGATTTGAACACGGTACAGGAATGTTGTCAATAGTGTGATTAAAACTTTTGTTTGTAAACTCATCATGCCTGCATTAGTTTCATTCAATTTTATTCGCCATTTTTTTGTCCAATTGTGACTTTGGCGGAGTGCGGAAAGCTTTTTTATTAATTGTTTGATACAATTTTTAACCGTCAATAAACCAGTATCATCGGCAAATGTTGCTGAGTGACACTTTCTGACTTATATAAAGTACGCTACATTAAGGCACACTTGCTTTAGTTTGAATTAAATTTGAGTTATTTTTTTTATTTTACTCTGAAGTACCCCTTAGATATATATGTTTTCAAAATATCAGAATAGTTTTAGTTTCCAATTAAGGACTTTAAGATGCCACACTTTGTCATAAAATAAAAGGAGTTTGGTATCGACGTAAATTCTGTTCTGTCTGATTACCTCTCCTTGCCCCTTGCTTATGCCAGACCATTTCAAAGCTTGTGTAGGGCACTATCCACTACTTCCCTGCCAGAGTCATTCCTCCTCTACCAGAAGAGGCCGGGTAGTGTCAGATTTCCACCTACTAAAACCCCTCGATCGTGACTTCTAACTGCCATTTCTGGCTTATTGTTCATCCTTTTGATTCCTACGCTAACCACTATATTTATTTCCTCTCCTGTACAAGTTTATTTTTTGTACAAGAGTCTAGTTCAGCGTAAGGTCTCTCATCGTCAAGCAAGCTTTACAGGTAGCGAAGCTAACGTCAGGCTTTCTATTTTTTGTTTATTATTTTTGACATGTTTTCCTCGGTTTCGCATTGGCGGTTCTGTTTTATTTTGAAGATGTTGTTTTACACAGTATGAAGGTACCTAAACTATATATATTTATGTAATTAGAATTAAAAAGTTATGCTGCAAACTATCTTGAAACTGTATCAAATAGATCTTTAGACTGTGTTAAAGCTACATTTTTAAAATAACAACGAGCCGCCAATCCGAAAACGAGGAAAACATGTCAAAAATTATAACCAAAAAATAGAAAATCAGAGTTAGGCTTAGCTACCTGTAAAGCTTGCTTGACGATGAGTGACCTTAGTTCAGCGTCCCCAAATAATAAGTGCCTTTTGCGATACAGGGCCTTGCATATTTTATGTTATACTGTTTCCGGTTCCTGATTGCAGTCTGCAGCTCTACCTTCTGTTTAAGTGAATTTTAGCTGCCATGTGTTCATGATTCCTATTATAGTTCTCACTTGCATCCTACTGCAACTGAGCAGGTCTTTTGTGTGTTTGGCATCCAGGCCTTTATCTTTCTAACCAATGGCTTTCATGTTTTCCCTTACTCAGAGTTTGACCTGGATCTAGTTTAATATACTTTTCTGACGATCTTTGTCTTGCTGGTTAATCAGCTTTTTTATTGCCTTAAATACATCTAAGTCCTGGCACCTATAATAATATGATACTATGTTCCGCCAGTTCCACAAGTTTAGGAATACAAGGCAGCTTTGAGGTATTCTTCAGGCGCATTAGCGCCCTGAGTGCCGCCTGGCTATCCGAATACGCAGATATGATTTGACTGACGTGCCCCATTCTATTTTGCTCTCTTGCGCATTCTAGGATGGCATATCCCAGAGAAAAGTGGAGATTCAAACATGCACTGTCTTAGTCTGACGTAAACCTTACACCAAATAAAAAATACTGATCCATTTAACCATAACCCTCTTCTCTACATAAGACCCCTTTTCCTTGAGATAGCAGAGAATGTGTTAAGATTATCCAAATGTGCGGAAGTTTATGCATGAGTTAACTTTTGCAAAAAATGAGATATATGTCGCCGGAAGGATTTCACCAAAAAAATATATATTTTACAAGTTTATAGTAAAAGGGATATAAACGGGATGACAGGGCGTTTTAAAGAGGATGACATATTGTTTCAAAGAGCCGACAAAGCGTTATTGAAAGGATGATTGATTATTGTGTAAGATTGGTTAAAACTTTGCAATTGTATAAGTAAAGGGGTAGCGTCAAATTGATTGATTTATATCAAGAAATATTGCCAATACTTATACTTTGTTGTTTCAAATATTTTGCGTTTTCTCAGCATTGAATTTTGTTAAGGTTATCTTGTCTAATTTTTTTTATACTGGGACATTCAATCCAGTGAGGATCAATTGTTCAGTTGCGCAAAGTTAGAGCAAAGTTAAAACATTTTAAACAATCACAAACTTCCAAGAACCTACCAAATGTAGCTATCACTACGCTACGGACGACAACGTCTTGTCCGAAAAGGTCTTCTAATATGAAGCGAAGGGGAGAGGGTCAGCTCCGTACTATGCTGCTAGTTATACGTGTTAGTACGGAATTATATTGGATATAAATAATATCTACAGTAGACAGGAAAAAACATTTATTCGCGAAGCGATTTTTTAAATTGATCGCAACGTATCCTAACCTGGACGTACACCGACAGGTTACTATAGGTTTGCGATTATTGGAAGGTTAGGTTTACACCGATTGTCACCTCCCAGAAGGAGGACAGTCGAGCATATTTGTTTCAGATTTGCTATATTGTTTAACTACGCAATAGTTTATTTTGCGATATCATATGCTGTTTAGCTTTGGTGTTTTGGGATTGCAGATGGCGTTAAAAATCTGACTCTTCAGCACAAGCCGATTTTCTTATAACAGATAGAAAAATGCTAGCGCGCATCTATCTACTTGCGTGCCGTCTTACATGCACTCTTATGATTAAAGTTATTATTTTGTTTAGGTCATACTGTGAAAGAATCTTCAGGGACTGTCGACTTCAAACGTGTTACGTCCAGTCGCCAGCCTATCCAGGGGTGTACCCGCGAAATTTACATTGCAGATACTACCTCAACACTAGACTGCCGTTTATTAAGCTGTATATTGAAAATGAGGAGTTCAATATTGACGGGCAAAGGTGTGAGAATATTATGACGTGTCCGATGAGGCCTATTTCTTCTGGTAAGCATTTATTATTACACAATATAGACTGTTTAGGGTTTGAAATTAAAGAAAAGACAAAAATTACTAACAATAACTTTTCCGAACTGCTAGACATTGAACTGTGTCCCGGTCGATTACTGACCACGAATGGACCAACAGGTCAATCAAAATCTTTTCCGACAGTCAAGCAATCTTAAGAGCGCTTGATTCCTATAAGGTCTGATCAAGAACCATGAGAAGCTGCCGGAACACGCTGAATACCAAGGTATTCTGGACACAGAATGAAATCACAGACCGAACTGCGAGGAAAGTGGCAGCTGCCGAATTTTTCGGCCCTGAACCAGCCCTAGGGATGGTTTACAATGCTGACATATCAAACATATTGAAATGGATGAAGAACAGAATTCAACAAAACTGGATAAGTAAACCAGAACTGGCTCACTTTGAAGAGTTCACTAAAGGACTTTGTAAAAAGAAAGCCAGGAACATCACTGGACTTACCAGACAGGAGATCCGTTGATCCCTATAGTCACTGGACTTTTTACGGGTCACTGCCGACTAAGAGTAACAATGCACAGAATGGGACTAACAGAAGAGACCGAATGTAGACTCTGTATTGAGTATGACAAAACAGTCAGACACCTACTGTGCGTTTGTCCGGCTATTGCACGTTTACGTCAGAATATTTTCGGTAAACCTCAGATTGATTCAGAAGATCTGAACAGTGTCTCACCCAAACTGATAGCTAACCGTTTTAAAAAACTAGGCATACAGTGGTGAGAAACCACTCAAACATTAGACCCACTGCTGGTCGGAGTGAAAGGGCTGCAAGGGCCACTTACATATGAATCATGAAAACAATTAATTTGTTAGACTTGCTTTCGTTTCTGCAGATATTTTCTTTGCAATGGAGTTCTTCACACCTATACCTAAATAAAGTCACACTTCACATCCCATTTTGGCCTTTCATATTCTTTGAGATGCTGCAGGTTTCTATTCCGATGCAATCCATGACATACCCTAGCAAATTTATGTTCGGCCTTTGTTTCAAAATACCGTTACCTGAGCAGCATGGAAACTCCTTCCAGTATTCTCAAAGGTTCTTCGAAAGTCGATTTAACGACAAAAACGTTGTCAAGGTACACAAAGAAGTGTAACTATCATCCGCACGTAGCACGGTGTTTATCAAGCGTTGCCAAGCGTCTAGAACATTATGTAAACCAAATGGTAGCCTTCTAAATTGGTGACCACTGCTGTAGATAAATACAGTGAGCGGGCGACTACTGTCCTTATTAGGCGCTAGCCAATAGGCCCGTTTAATATCAAGAGTCGTCATCAGGTCGCGTATGCTACATCTTCATCATCTTTACTATGCTAGCTTTACCGCATCAATGTGGGATTTACCAGGTGGTAAAATGGCCATCTTGCTGTCAATTTGGTTACTGCGTTTGACTACAGATGTAGTTTGGCTAGCCTTATTACCTTCTATGCCCGAGTGACCTAGAATTCAAAATGGATTATCCCGATGTTAGTTACTCAACTCATGCCCAACATCTTCGTTTAGAGGATTAACCCACGGATTATTGAATATTAGCGGATTAGATTTGACCAAACTTAAGTCAACAAATCCAAAATGGCCGCCGTCCCGTCATTTTTAACCATTAGCATTTCGTTCTCTGGTTTAAGAATGCCAAGTTCTTGTCTACCACTGTTTTGGTTAATTTGTATTATTGCCAGTTTTTTTAAATTAAATTTGGGATAAAATCTAACTGTCAAAACTGTTCAGGGTTTTAAAAGGCCAAGATTTGCTTTCTTTTCCAACAAAAACACAACAAAAGTAACAACAACTGACAATCTCCTCCATTTTGACAAGGCCGAGATAAAATCAAAGTATAGCGAGTTTGATTAGGCTGTCTAAACCAATTTTCAGCTTTTTTAATGGTAATGTCAAACGCATGGTGTATCTCTATTTCTTCTAATAATTTTTAGATTAACCTGGCAGTACAATCGAGTTGGGTTTGTGAGAAATAATTATTGTTTGATCATTGATGAAAAATTTTAAACATATTTGTGGGGTACGTATATTTACGAGTATTTTTAAAAGCTTTTATTGCAAAAGTTTCAATATTGGAATTTTCGTTGCTTTCCACACAAAAATTATTATTCGTTTATAAACTCGATTCATCGAGTTATTAAGGCATTGTTGTTATAGGTTAATTTTATTGTCTTTTTGACCGGCGTTGTTTTATTATTGCGTTTGTTTTGTGTTTTAAGCATTGTGTATTTTGACCACGTATTCTTTAAAATAACAAACGGCCATTGTGCCAACACTGTTACATAATCTATTAAACCGTCGTTTTTAGTATATTGAACTCTCCCTATCACGCAAATTGAACTTCGATTACTTTTGTAGTTTCCGAGATATACGCTTTAAGACTGGAGCTTGAGTTCGAAATTCTAGGACGAACAATATTAGGGATGTCAACAAGCAACTGATTAAGAATTTGATGCAAAAGGTTAGGTAGGATTTGGTCTGAAAATGAATCGCAGATCTTATTTCTTAAAATAACAAAATAAATAGCAAATAGAGAGCACTAAATTGGAGGAAAAGGAGAAACGTTCTTCGACATCCTAAGTCCTATACTTCGTAAATTTGTACCTTCGGTTCGGTTACTAACTTTTTATAAATTCACTCCGTCCTACGCTTTTTGATGTTCGCAAATTTTAATAACTTTCTTATTAAAATTGCCTATATTGAAGATAAACGTTTTTTAATGGATAGTATGCAAGAGCTGTTAAATGAACATTCGACAAGAATTTTATAAAAAAAAATATAATCCTTTGACGTATTTTCTAAATTATTTGATATTTAACATTGTAGATGGCGTAGTGCGCCTTAATTTACATTTTCTCTTTGTATAAATATTTTAGAAACATGCACAATAATTGATATAAAGACCTCTTCCATAGTTAAGTGCATAGTTTAATTCTCAGAAATACACAGTTTGTAAACTGGGTAAAACTGGTAATGTAAAAAAATTCAATACTGCTCAATACCCTAATCAACGCTGCGCTGGACTAAATGCAGCGAACTTTGCACATTATATTAACGCTTTATTTAAGACCATCTAAATTACCACGGAGATAGCGAAGTGTCGCACGGGTCTTTTGAGGAGCCACAGATCTCCATCGTGTGGCCCAGATAAATAATATTTTAGCGATAGCGAGAGTGGGTAGATAATTTCATTTGTCGACTTTACTTTCGCACGTGTGTTCGCTTGAAACAAGTGGAGCTGTTTAATAAAAATTATTTTTGTTGGATTAAATAATTCATATTAGTTTTTTTTTGGAGGGCTGCGTATGCTTACAGTTTTTTTTATATACTGATATTTTTCCTCATTCACTTTTTGTTTAGATAGAGTTTGTTAGGACATTAAAAATACAACCATGACAATGATAGGAATGAACCCACAAAACTCGTCGATAGATAGGATAGATAGATCCATCTATCTATCTACCTATTTAGCCTTCTTCGATCTTCCTTGGGACATAGGCCTCCCCCAATATCTTCCAATAATCCCTTCCTTTTGATTTTAGCTGTTTGGTTTTCTTTTTTTAGTTTAATAATTTGTGCCAGGTATATGTATTCCTCTATTTTTTTTTGGTTTATTCTGATCGTGATATCTTCATCTGTGTCTGTTATGATTTTAGTTTTAGTGTAGTTTATACTCAAGCCTATATTTTTAACTGCTGTATTTAGTTCTTTCAGCATTTCTATTAGTTCTTCTTTTTTATCTGTTATCAGGGCGATATCATCAGTATATCTTAGGTGGTTCAAGTATTGTCCGTTTATTTCCCAATCTAAGTTTTTAAAAACATCTTCGAGGGCCTGGTTAAATAGTTAAGGGTATATTGGGTCACTCTTTTTTACACCTCTTCTTATGCGGATTGGCTTGGTTTCTTCATATTTTGATTGATTTTGTTCCTTGGCATATACAGGGTGTTCGTCAAAATTTTTTGGGATATTGTTAAGGTCATTTGCTACCTTTTCACTTGGAACTTGGGTCCTTAGAATCACGGGTAAGGAGATATGAATTTTTTTTTAAATAACCCAAAATCCCACCTTTAAACCCTCGTAAGCTTTTTATTAATGTCTGGAAAAAGCACCATTTTTTTTATAATTCTGTAATCTTATGCTACTTCAACTAATTAATAGATTTGTTAAAATTTATGTACCAAAGGGACATACGAGGTTTTTTATTGAAGAACATTAGTAATTTTGTAAAAAAAAAATCAATTTCAAAATTAAAAGTTAAAAAAAGTATCGACACTTGAGAACTTCATTTTCTTTTAAAAACTTCTCTGGTTGATTACCTTTCTAACGGTATGCTACACATTGATTAAAAAAAACAATTCTGCTTTAAAATACGGATATTCTGTGAGACGGGCAATAATCGTTTGAACTTGATAAGAAAAACAATTTGATGTTTATGATCGTTTCGAACAAAATTTATAAATAAAGAACACAATACATTATTGTTAAAAGTTTTACTTTTGTTTAAGTAAGTAAACGATCATAAACATCAAATTGTTTTTCTTACCAATTCCGAGCAAGTCTCGCCCTTCTGACGGAATATCCGTATTTTAAAGCAGAAATGTATTTTTTTTATCAATGTGTAGCATACCGTTAGAAAGGTAATCAACTAAAGAAGTTTTTAAAAGAAAATGAAGTTCTCAATTGTCGATACTTTTTTTGATTTTTAATTTTGAAATTGATTTTCTTTCAAAAAATCACTAATATTCTTCAATAAAAACCTCATATGTTCCTTTGGTACATCAATTTTAACAAATCTAATAATTAGTTGAAGAAGCATAAGATTACAGAATTATTTTTAAAAAATGGTGCTTTTCCAGATAATAATAAAAAGCTTACGAGGGTTTAAAGGTGGGATTTTGGATAATTTGAGAAAAAAAAAATTCATCTCTTTAGCCGTGACTCTTAGGACCCAAGTTCCAAGGTTGAAAAGGTAGCAAATGGCCCCAACAATATCCCAAAAAATTGTGACGGTTCATGTGCCGAACACCCTGTATATTGTCTATTAAATATGTGTATCTGTAATCTATTCGGCTATTAAATTAAAGATGCTTTTACTGCCCAGTGCTCAATGCTAGCAAAAGCTTTTTCAAATCTATAAATGCATTATATAGTGGAATCTTGTATTTGTTGGCCCGTTCTATTAGGATTTTCATTCATTTTCAATACATACATAGCACAGGGATATCTCTCTAGATTTTTCTAGTAAAGTACATGTATTTATAAGCCCATGTTATGCCCAAATATGTGTTTTATAAAAACAATGCAGGAGTTAAATAGGTAAAACCTTTTATATAACAATAGCTTTTTTTATTTTGGCAAATCTATTATGACCACGTTAAAACTTGATGTATGAAAACCCTTAAAAAACTTAATAAAAAACCTAAAACAGGCCAGATACGCTTAGCTGAATTTCAGGAAAAATCTCACTTAACCTTTGTTTAAATTCCATAAATTATTTGGCGTAAAAAAGTTCAAAGGATAAAAACAGACCAGACCCAACGGATATATAGCACAATATACGCCAAGTTTGGGTACCTATATACATTATATTCCTATTACATACACAACTCACTTTAGCTTACACAGTGTTGAAAGTATGTTGTTAGAAATTTAGGCTAGAGGTCCTGACATAACAATTTTTTTCTTATTTTGATTTTGTCTATTAAATGCGATGCTCTGATGCACAAGAAAGAATCTTGCAATACTTTCCTGCTTTAGAACTATCCGCAGTAATGTGAATGTCTAGCTTAACAATCCTTACTGACAGCAGCTTGCTAAATCTAAAATCTCAGGGTTCTTCCTCCATAAAACCTTGTCAAAAGCTTAAGGTTCCCGCAATTTTGCAGAACTTAGCACTTAGACCAGGGTCTAAATAATACATCTATAGACTTAATCCTCGACCAGTTTAAGTGTTTTATTTTAATACAGGTCAAATAACTGCAAATATATATTAAAATCCTTTTCCAGTAACACTATACCAAAATCAAAAGGGAATCCTTCATCTGAATGTACCTTTTTTAGGCTGTTTTGCATGCTCTCAAGAAGCTGACGTCACGTAACCTTGGCAAAGGTAAAAAACAAAGGCATATTCCTTTGCCTCATACTTCTTTGCTATACTTCCATTTCTAGCCGACGCAAGGGGTGTATGTCATCGCTAATACCCGGTTTCCACCTATGCGTGCCCACCCCGATTCAGAAAAAGCATTAGGTGTCGCGTGATGCGTTTTTTGAATCGGGGTGGGCACTCAGGTGGAAATTAATTCCTTCGGCTTTTTACCCACCATACAGTCCAGATCTTCTTTGTTTGACACTTCTTTGTATGAAATTTTCGGACTTCCATTGTCTTTATTTATTTTAAACAAGACGTTTTTTTGTCAAAAACTCGGAACATTTTGTCAAGGTTTCAAAAAGGATCGAATTAGATCCCGACGATAGATTTGTAAGTTTTGATGTAGAAAGTCTTTACACCAACGTCCCAATAAATGATACACTTCACAAGAAAACAAGGCTATCGGTGAAGGCAGTGATGGATCTATTAGAGCTCTGTCTCCGTAAGTCTTACTTTCAAGTAAAAGATAAGTTTTACGCGCAAAATGATGGAATTCCAATGGGTTCGTCTCTTTCGCTAGTGGTAGCACATATCTAACATGGAGTGGTTCGAGCACCATGCGATCAACACAGCAAAAGTCAAGCCAAAATTACAGAATTTTCTACACTATCTGAACAGTATTCGACCAACAATCTTTTTTGGATGTTCCTCTCAAACGAATGGAAAGAAACATTCAAATGACTGTATATAGGAAGCCTACACACACTGGACAGTACCTAAATTTTAAGTCTAATCATTCTATTGCTACAAAACAAGGAGTTATAAGAAATTTGTATTTAAGAGCCGTAAATATTGGTAGCAATAATGAGGAATTAACCACAGAAATCTACAACATTAAAAAGGACTTACAACAAAATGGTTATTCCGACAAATTTATAAATTCAACGACCTCTAAAATTTAAAACAAACCAAATGTATCAAATTCTTAAAATAATAATCCGTTGGGTGTTCATAATATTCCATATGTTCAAGGGATTTCAGAAAACATAAGACGAATAGCCAAACTCTATAATATAAAAACAGTATTTTTCACCGGGAAATACGATAAGGAGTTTTGTAACTTAAACAAAACCACAAAATTCCTCAAATAATAAGGAATGTATTTACCAAATCTTGTGTGAGTGTGGTAAATCATATGTAGGTGAAACGAAACGCCCTCTTCAGGTTAGAGTAAATGAACATCTAAAAAGTACCCAATTAGGGCATATTCAAAAATCCGGTTTAGCAGATCATGCATGGTCAAATGACCACAGGATTTAATGGTCTGAAACTAAAGTTTTGCATAAGAAGTCACATTGGCGAAAACGAATGTTTCAATAAACTGGGTTTATAATGCAGAATAAAGATTTTAGTCAACCAAGCACGGACATACCAGGAAAACAAGCGTCTTATGATTAAAAAGGACGGCGGGCCATCACACCTGACTGCACACCAAGTAGTCTAAGTAGTAGCCTGTAGACTGGATTGTTTAGTTTACACTTAAAAACGGTTACCGATACTTACTAACCGAAACTTCGTGTTTAAAATAAATAAGGACAATGGAAGTTCGAAATTTTATTTCTAGTCAAGATCTTGCTTTGTGCGACTTTTTTTCCAAAACAACAATTAAAATTTTGCAAAGGTTAGTTTTAGCGCCCTAGATATAAATTAAACAACGAGGAGAATTTAGTGGCATAAGGTCAAGGAAAAATTAGAAAAATAAGATAACAAAAAGATTTACCTCAGGGTGGGATCGAACCAGTGACCTTTCGCTATCTAGGCGAACGCTCTACCACTGAGCCACCGAGGCACTGGTTCAAAATCCGCCTATTTGGAAACCGTTTCGTCATCTCTAGTTTTTCTTTGTTAGTATGGGTGTGTGTTCTCAAGCTTCCGATAGCTACGAGGACACGGTAGGTATCATATGGGGATGGGAGAGGAATACACATTCACGATTGATAGTTGTATGAAACCCTATTTATCCATCTACCAGTGGTGCACGCCATATAGCGCAACACTAAAGGTGTCAGACATGGAATTTCCAACAAACAATATCAAGCCAAACTTAAAATCACAAAGGTTAGTTTTAGCGCCCTAGATATAAATTAAACAACGAAGAGAATTTAGTGGTATAAGGGCAAGGAAAAATTAGAAAAATAAGATAACAAAAAGATTTACCTCAAGCTGGGGTCGAACCAGCGACCTTTCCCTATCTAGGCTATCGCTATCGGGTAAAAATTTTGTTTTGATATTTCTCATTTTACAGGGCATCTACTTTTCGGGTAGAAAAATATTGTCGCAGAGTTTTACCACAAAAATACATTATACAAAAGGCAGACACACACACACAGCGAAAGAAAGAAAAGCTTTTTGCTTTTTGCGGCTTTATTTCAAATAAATTGAATCTGTCGGTTTGAAGCCTAAATCAGTTTATTTTTTTGTTTTTGTCTCCATGTGTGTTTGTGGGGAACCAGCAGGATAAGATGACTTTATTCGTGACCTCATTTTTTTAAATAAAATGTTTTAAATAAATTAGAGTGCTTTTGGTCAGGTTTTTTTCCAGACTGTTACCGTTACCTTTACAGGAGCGCTCTGCCATGATGTTATCTTTATTAGAGTATTTTTGGTCAGATTTTTAGCCAGTCGTTACCCTTATCTTGCTTCTGCGCGGGCGTCGTGGTGTGATCTTTATTAAAGGTAACGACAGGCGCTAATTGAAGCCGAGTATTGGTCCCCTTCCTACATGGCACAAAAATCACGTTAAATTAACGTGAAAAAAAATAAAAAAGTTATTTTCAACTAGAAATCAACCTCATACCATGTAATATTTGTTTTGTTAAATCTACATGCTTAAAGATAACTATTAAAAAAGGAGGAATCAAGCTATAAAAAAATTTAATTTTTGTTGAAGTTTCTGGTGCTGTGTATATAACGTCTTTTTTACCCTCGTTATTTTCATGTGCCAAATTCACAATTAAAAAGTGCTCCACAACATGTCCTAAAACGCCACTAGATTGAAACTTCTTAAACCTTTTGCATCTTTTTTTGTCACGTTTTTTTAACAACTTCTTTTTAATTAAAAGTGACGCGAAAGAAAGTTGTAAAAGTTCACTAGTTTAGAACTACAATACTTCAAGACAATGTTAAAAGATGGCGCTCAAGGCAAGACAAAATCTCTATATATACATTACCTTTTCCCTAAAAGCTAAACAAGATTTTTTAACATTAAACACTTTCACACAATCTTTATCAGGTTAATAACTGATGCGTCGTGATCGTAAAGGATCAGGGGTCAGTTCATTAACTAGTATTTGGAATTTAGAGTCCAAAGCCTCAGAAGAGTTACACTTCTGTGCCAAAGCATGCCTGGATAGATTTCGTAGAAGTGATAAATATCACAAATTGATGTCGCTGCTTTTGGTAATGTCTCAAAAAAATTTGGTAGAAACGCCAAGCAAGTCTAGTTTTAAAATTCGTATAGAAAAGGTGCGAACCTAATGTGAATTTTGACGTTGAAAAAAATCTCCTTAAATTATTTTCAGTAACGTAAAAACATTGTTTCTATTTGATAATGACGTTACTACAACGCCGTTTTTAGCAACGTTATTTTTTATAACGTTAATGAATGACCTAATAAGCTTGTTTTCATATATGAAATAAACGTGTTTTTCTAGCAGCTTTTAAATTTAACATGGACCAGAAGATTAGATTAAATCAGAAAAATATAAAATTCTGATTTATCGGAAAAACTAATCGACAGATTTTTGAAATTTGTTTTGGCATTTACCAGACCTTCAAAACAAAGTATCACTCGATCTACTTTCCCTCTTCAAAATATAGAGCTAATTATTCCCTCAAAAGGGGTGCATGTTACAAAAATTTCAAGACAGCCAAAAAGTGCACCCTCGCAAACAACATAGAATTTAAGGATTTTAAAAAGAGCGTACGATAAATAACCAAAAAAGCTTCTGTTGGCTTAAAAAAAACAGCCTATATAGTTATTGTGACTAATCTTTTATTTTATGTAGTTAATTCAATTTTACGAATGACTGGTTTAAACCAAACATATTATATACTTAAATTGAATATGTATTCATTTAATAAAATTATTGTTTTTCTATTTAGGTCGCCGGTTACAAAAATGTAGGGAAATACAAAATATAGGACAAAATTGGAAAATTATACGAACCGAGAAAATAATACGGTGTTTTATTTGTTCACAGGTCAAGAAAATTGCCCGTTCGACTACATAAAAATCTACGACGGCAAGAACGAGTTCAGTCCTGTAATAGGAACGTTTTGCGGCATGGGGAAATTCCCCTGGTCGATCATTGGGACGTCGCAGGATCTTTTCGTCGAGTTCGTTTCGTCGCCTGCAGGTAATAATGCTATTTTAACCCTCCATACTATAGCTCGTGCCGTACACTCAAGTATGGGCCAAATCCATATACATAATATTCGAATACCCACGGTAACCGCCCATTCATGATGCAAACATGAGGGCCTTGGGGTCTTTAAGCAAAAAAGACCTGATTGGCTGCTTTCAAAGACATATGCACATTATTTCCATATAGTACGTATTATTGCAACACCTACGGTACCTTACGATGCAGAATGCAAACATATTTGAAATAGCAATATCAATGGGTATAAGTCTATCCTTTTTGCGGTCCTTAAGATAAAATGTCCTGATTGGTTATACTTTTACGCATGAATATTATTTTATTCTTGTATTCGTTACGTCAAATCATCGGCGTACAGTTGATAAAAACTCTATGTAAATTTGGTATCTGTGCATTTTTCGTACCTTTATTTCTGAATGTTTGCATGCCAACCATTGTGTAAATAGGTAACAGGGAGTATTGGAATATTACGTATATGGCCAAATCACGATTTTAGTGGAGCTAGTGACAAGACGTGACTGCTCCAGTCGTGTTATGGTGACAAATACCAGTGATTATTTCAAGCAGTTTACCCAATACATGCAAATGCTTGGCCTGAAACAAAATCGCAATAAAAAAACAGTTTTTCGTGGCTAAGCGGGCATAGAAAGATTTTGTGTCTCTTGTATTTTTCCGTGGGCAGCTCAAAAGCTCCCACGAGGGTCCAAGATCTAATGGACACCTTATTAAGTGTTGATAGTTAACTGTTTCGTCCTTAAGGGACTCAGAACACTACATGGTCAATGTGACACTTTGTAAAGATACAGGGACCGTTTATGAATCTCATCTTACGATATTGGTAAGAGAAATAAATAAATATTGCCTGCAATATCGTATGCTTTCACATAAGTGGCGACATCTACAAATACAAAAGAAACTACCAGAGTAAAAATAAAAGATAGGCACATGATATTGCAATTTTTCCGCCTTCGCAACATTTTATGTCGAGTCAGCGGAGTGTGAGCCAAAAATATTACAAACGTAAAGTTTAGTACCCGTGAATAAAAAAAAACATCAATTTTTTGTGGCGAAGCGCGGGCATAGAAAGATTTTGTTTCTCTTGGATTTTTCCCTGGGCAGCTCTCATGCTGTACACTCACGGGGGTCCAAGATCTAATGGACACCTATTAAGTGTTGAGAGTTAACTGTTTCGTCCTTAAGGGATTTTTCAGAACACTGCAGGGTCAATGTGACACTTTTGTTAAGCTACAGAGACGGTATCTGACTCTCATCTTGATATTGGTAAGACAAATAAATAAATATTGCCTGCGATACCCTATGCTTTCAGATAAGTGGCGACATCTACAAATACAAAAGAAACTACCAGAGTAAAAATAAAAGGCAGGCAGATGAAACGAGAAACAATACCCATGACCGTGACATCATTTTGTCCCTCAGGGGGCCAATGCACATTGCATTTTTATCCCCTTCGCAACGTTTTATGTCGAGTCAACAATTTTTCGTGGCAAAGCGGGCATAGAAAGATTTTGTTTCTCTTGTATTTTTCCGTGACTATGTTGCGACGCGAGAGATGATTGGGCGGGGCGCAGAGTGCCTTACTGTGCAAAATGTCACTGCTAATTTGTTTGGACTGGAGCAGACCGTGACTGCGGCAAAAAAAACTTAACGTTGCAGTCACGAATTTCAAGATGGTAGCGAAAAAAACAAACCATCTAAAACTAAGCTCAACGTTTTGTCTACTGTCGTGAAATGACTGAACTACCATTATTAGTTTTAACTTTTGAATAATAAAATAACACAAAGTAAAGTAAAAAGAGACTTTACTTTTTACCAAGAGATAAAAAAAATTGCACAAAGAATGTTTTCTTATACACAATACATAGATATATAGGGCTTCCAGTGCCGTTTATATCAGCATTTTTTCTGTGTGTTTTATTTTTTCTTGTTTGGTTTTTCGTACCCTTAATGACCCTATAGGTGTAGGGAGTTTGACAATAATAGAAACACTGAAGTTAACTGAACAAAATATATATTTCTCTCCCTCTCCCTCTTTTATTGGTTGAATTAAAAAAAAAATTTTTGGTGACGCACTGGTTCAGGTATTTCTTTAATTTAATGCAACCATCAGCACACTTAAGTCTCTTTCACTCACGGAAGTTAAACAGTTTTTGTTATAATTCCGTGCTTTCACTGTATAGTAAACTCTTAAACGATTTTTAAAAAACATTCGTAAATATTTTGATCACAAAATAGTAATAAACCATAAATTTTGTCTTTTATAATATTCAAATCAACTTTAAACCTAAATTTTTAAAGGGTGAGAGTTTAACTTATTTTTTACACGAAATACAACCGTTTTTCAATTAAGTTTATATTTTCGAACGACTTGGTCTATTTTCTCGATCGAATTTACGGTAATACGACTATATAAAGATAATTTTAGGTTTTTATAGATAGCAGAACAAGTATTGTCACATCAATATAAGCTTAATGCATGAAAGTGCACATTTATTTCAGTGTATTATACTATTTTGCAGAATTGTCTTTTTTGATCTCAATGCGCTCTTAACGATCCTATCGTTGCCCCGTGTGAGCCAGACACCAGAAATTGGAATAAAAATTGACTTTTTTAAAAAACAAATAACGTCAGCATCATCGTCGCGTCGAGTGCAAATATTGAATGAGCATTTTAGAATTTTAAGCTTTACTTTTTACATTAGTTTCATCCCATCTTACCAACAACAGTAGCGGGTTCAAATCCTATCGGTTGCAGAGGTCGGGTGCTCCCAGTCCTTTGACGGGGGTAAACTGTGATTTAGTGCTACCCTTTCGTTAACGCCGGTAACCAGGCCGGATGACATTGGATATTCTGTGAAGGCGGACTTTGTTGTTGCACACTCCCTCGGTGGGTAGGGGACAATTCGCCGCGGCCGATTCACCGCGGGGACAATTCGCCGCGAGATTTTTTATTTTATGATGTTACCATTGGTAATTGTTTAAACAGTTTTATTTACCTTGACTTCATATAATATATTTGTTTATTTGTTTGATCATAATTTTTTTGAAACTTTTCCAACTAGGTATTTGGGGTTAGTATACAATTCAACAATTTTTTCTATTAGAAAAATAAATAAAAGGGCGGATCCAAAATGGCGAATTTTCCCATTTATGAACCGATTTGCATCAAACTCGGAACTTTAAGATCTTTCAGGTTGCTGATTATTATTTTTAACTTAATTTTAAAAAATCAAAATGGCGGTTCCACAATGGCGCACTTTCTTATTTATAAACCGATTTGCCTCAAACTTGAAGCAAGGTAACTCAATACAATTTTTAATCTAAATTTTAAAACCTGAAAATGGCGGATTCCTCGGGGCCTAGGCCCCCCCAAGTTTCTTAGATATTTTTAGATATTTTTCACATATTTCATGAATAAAAAGATGACAGAGTATAAAATTCGCCATCATGAGGCTTTGCCCCCTCCCCCAGAGAAATCACCCCCCCCCCCCCAATTTTGAGGCAAATCGGTTTATAAACAAGAAAGTGCGCCATTGTGGAACTACCATTTTGATTTTTTGTAAATTTTAGTTAAAAATAATAATCAGCGAGCTGAAAGATCTCAAAGTTCCGAGTTTGATGCAAATCGGTTTATAAATTGGAAAATCCGCCATTTTGGATCCACCATTTTAATTTTTTTAAATTTATGTCAAAAATTGTATTAAGTTACCTTAAGCGCCGCGATGTTTCAAGTTTGAGGCAAATCGGTTCATAAATAGGAAAATCCGCCATTTTATTTATTTTTCTAATAAAAAAAATGTGAAATTTATTATACGAACCACCAAATAACTAGTTGATAAAGTTTGAAAAAGTTATAATCAAACAAATAAACAAATATAATATATGAAGTCAAGCTAAATAAAACTGTTTAAACAATTGCCAATGGTAACATCATTCATTAAAAAAAATCTCGCGGCGAATTGTCCCCGCGGCGAATCGGCCGCAATAATCTGAAATGGCGGCTTTAGTGTTAACGAAAAACCACAATTAACAAAAAAAAAATATTACATTTTTAATTGCATAAATGCTTCCAAGTACTTTTTTTTAAATAAAATATCCTTAAAAAGTTGAGTAGATATTCTTTTATTGAATTCTTTGAACTTTATAGTAAAGAAGTTTGGGAGGCGAATTTAAGAAAGTTTTAGTTAAACTGGGTCAAAAACTTTTTAATGATATGCTCTTATATTAAAATAAAATCGATTTCTCAACTTTGCTTGATGTGGCCCTGGCCCTTAAAAAAAAATTAAAAAGTTATATATCTAAAGTAAAACTCTGCCAAACAACAACAAAATTGTTACAAAAGTTATTTTTTTAAATAATTATGCCTGGATTAAAAAAAATATCAGGTTACCAATTCTTTATTTCTCCTTTTTTCATTTCTTTATTTTTATAGTTTTTGTCAGAGCATTTAATTTGTAGAGCAAACGTATTTTCATGTTTGATATTATAAAATCTTTGGATTAATTAAAGAATTTTTGAACCCACTAAACTGTATATATGTCGAATTTTTTACGTCACTAGTGGTCTAGCTGATTTTTGTAAACAAAAGGTAGATATGATATGAACAACTAATATTTTTTGAATTTTTTGAAAACTAAGGCAATTTTCCTACTGTGTTTTAGTATATTCTTAAAAAATAATATTTTTGACACATACGTCGTTACTTTTTTTAGCCCGCTTCATTTTTCTCTACACAAAAATTAAAATTCAAAGAAAATAATGCGTTCGTTTCAGCTTCAAAAGTAATCTGCTAACCTACACCTTTGTTTACTTCCCAAGTCCTCGGTTTACCTTTGATACTAAACGATCAGATTCAGTTTGACTTGTATTTTAAGTTTTGTGCAATAAAAAATAAAGCGAGTTAAAAAAAATAACGACAATACGTCTAAAAAATTATATTTTATAAGGATATACTAAAAAACAGTAGGGAAATTGCCTTAGTTTCCAAAAAATATTAGTTGTTTATATCACATCTAACTTTTGTTTACAAAAATCAGCTGGACCACCAGTGACGTAAACAATAAAAAAAAGGGACCGTAGTTTTTAAAGGCCTGTTCAGACGAGTTCAAACAATTTTAAGATGACATTAAAAAAGTGGGCGACCATCCGTGTGGAAAAAAAGGTATATTGTAAAAGCCAAAAAACAGCCTTTTATTTTAAGACTCATTACAGTCTTTCGAATTAAGCTACACAGCACCGTTCTGAGCTGTCTAGTCGTCAGTAAATTATTGTAGCGCCTTTTAACTTGTTAACGAGCAAGTGTCGGCATAGTTTTAAAAGGACCTTTGCAATTTAAAATACAAATTACACCAAATTACCTTTAAGTCTCCCTGTAATTAATTTCATGTAATTTTCTGTAATGTTCCGTTTAAATTTGTTCTTATAACAGCTTTTTGAAGTTTTGATCGTCCTTGATAAAAGTAGGCTAATAACTATTATTTGGAGAACTTGCCAACCAAACTAATTTTGTTGGATCTTTTGTCTGTTTTGTTTTCTTACGCGATAGCATTGAGCACTGGGTAATAAAAGCATCTTTAATTAATAGCCGAATAGATCACAGATACACAGACTTAATAGCCAGAAACCAAGCCAATTCGCATAAGAAAAGGTGTCAAGAAGGGTGACACAATATCCCATAAACTATTTAACCGGGCCTTAGAAAATGTTTTTAAAAACTTAGATTGGGAAGAAACAGGCATCAAAGTAACGGACAATACTTGAACCACCTAAGATTTGCTAATGATATTGCCTTAATAACAGATAAGAAAGAAGAACTGATAAAAATGCTGGAGAAATTGAATACAGCAGCTAAAAATATATGCTTGAGTATGAATGAACCCACTCGCGGGTTAACTAGGCACAAGCTTTTTTCTAAATTTAAGTATATTTTTGTTTACTATTTAGTGTTTTTTTAAGACATTTGCTATTTATTTTTATACATATATATATATATATATATATATATATATATATATATATATATATATATATATTAGATAAGCATGACTTTGTCAATGTTCACTGTATCTATGACAATAAAACTACTTTTGAATCTGAATCTGAATCTGAATCCGAATCTGAACTGCACTAAAACGAAAGTTATAACAAACACAGATAAGGATATCACGATCAGAATAAACCAAGAGAAAATAGAACGAGTAGACGAATATATACCTGGGACAAATTGTTAAACTAAAGAAGGAAAACCAAACGGCTGAAATCAAGGACGAGTAAGATTGGCTTTGGCAACATTCGGTAAATTAAGCTACATATTAAATACTCTGCCAATATATGGGCACTTAAGCTCACACTAGGTACAGACAGACGGCGCGACAAAAAAGTTTCAAAATCATCAGAAACGCAAAGATATATAAAATTTTTTGAAATCGGAGCAACTTTTTTTTCTCGAAAAGATTTGGATCACCATAGCTTACACTACTATTGTATAGCAGTAGTGTGAGCTAAAAATAAAAAATATCCTCAGTACCTCAAAACGAAAGTGTATAACCAATGTATCCTTCCTGTAGTTACCTATTGATTCCAGACCTGGACACTTACAAAATCAAACATGGATAAGGTAACAAAAGCCCAAAGATCAATGGAAAGACAAATGTTACATGTAAAGCTAACATATAGGAAAAGGAGGAATGAATGTATAAGAAATAAAACAAAAGTAAGGAATGTAAGAGGAGAAGTAGCAAAATTAAAGTGGAAATTTGCCGGTCATAAGATCAGACAGAAAAACGATCCATTGAACAAGTGTATTAGAACCTGGAGACCTTGGAAAAATAAAAAAAGTAGGGGAAGGCCCCAAATGAGATGGGACACCCTGTACATATAAAAAAAAGAAGTAACTATCAGAATCAGATCGAATTGTCCCACATTCGCATCCAGTTAAAAAAAAGAAACGTACGGAAAAACGAGATAACTTTGACTGCTTCGGGCATCTAAACTTTTCAGAATTTTTTCTAAATTATGGACTTTTTGCCCCGGGAGTTGAGAGAGAGTTCTGTGGGAACAAAACTTTGTCAATTCGGAAGTTGTGAGTTTTATCGCATTGTATATCCCATAAATTATTTATTAATATTGTCTGCGGGACTTTTTCTCAAACTTTTTAAAGATACCGACTCCGCAATATACTTACTTTGCCAATCGTACCCTTAACTCAATAAACGATAATATTATTATCTGATAATTTTCTCTTTTTTTGGAGAAACAGCGTTGAAAAGCTCCAAAGACAAAATCTCGAATACAAAAATCTTGAACAGCGGCGTAGCATGCCTGAAGGGGCGGGGGGCCGACAGCTAAACAGGGCGCCATCAAAAATCTTGCGACCAAAACAAAAAAAAATACTCTGCCAATATATGGGCCCCTAAGCTCACACTAGGTACTATAGTTATAGTGTACCTACGTGCGAGCTAATATAACTAAAAACTGAAATATATTTTATTCAACTCCAGACTAAATTACATTTCGTTTAATACCACACAAGCCATGTTTTGACTTAAATTTAAATTTTTTAAATCTACCCCCCACCCTTAAAAGAAACAAAAACTAAAATGTACTTTGTTAAACTCCGTACTCAATTGCCTTTCGTTTGATATCACACACGCCATATTTTCACGTAAACTCTAATTTTTGAAATCTACCCCCACCCTTAAAAAATACTGATATGTATATTTTTTAACTCTAGACTCACTTACCTTTCGTTTGATATCACACACGCCATATTTTCACATAAACTCTAATTTTTGAAATCTACCCCCACCCTTTTATTTGGCTTGTGTTCAGTGGATTTTGTTAATTTTTAAATGGGACCATCTCGACCCAAGACCCAGCCTAGGTACCAAATTTTGTTAAAATCGATTGAGCGGTTTTTGAGTTATGCGCGTTGGTCGTTACAGACAGACATACATACAGACAGACAGACAGACAGACAGACAGACAGACAGACAGACAGACAGACAGACAGACAGACAGACAGACAGACAGACAGACAGACAGACAGACAGACAGACAGACAGACAGACAGACAGACAGACAGACAGACAGACAGACAGACAGACAGACAGACAGACAGACAGACAGACAGACAGACAGACAGACAGACAGACAGACAGACAGACAGACAGACAGACAGACAGACAGACAGACAGACAGACAGACAGACAGACAGACAGACAGACAGACAGACAGACAGACAGACAGACAGACAGACAGACAGACAGACAGACAGACAGACAGACAGACAGACAGACAGACAGACAGACAGACAGACAGACAGACAGACAGACAGACAGACAGACAGACAGACAGACAGACAGACAGACAGACAGACAGACAGACAGACAGACAGACAGACAGACAGACAGACAGACAGACAGACAGACAGACAGACAGACAGACTGACAGACAGACAGACAGACAGACAGACAGACAGACAGACAGACAGACAGACAGACAGACAGACAGACGGCGCAACAAAAAAGTTTCAAAATCATCTGAAACGCAAAGATATATAAAAAATTTTGAAATCGGAGCAACTTTTTTTTCTCGAAAAAATTAGGATCACCATAGCTCACACTACTATAGTATAGTATATGTGTGAGCTAAAAAAGGTCATCATGTCTTTAGTTTCCTTTGCCGCCCTCTCAATTTGCCGTTGCCGGCCCTGCTACTTAATAAAGCTTAGGGCGCCAGTACCCTCGGGGCGGGGGGGAGCGAAAAACC
The DNA here is from genome assembly GCA_963576565.1 of Aspidapion aeneum. Lineage (NCBI taxonomy): Eukaryota > Metazoa > Arthropoda > Insecta > Coleoptera > Brentidae > Aspidapion > Aspidapion aeneum. The sequence goes on from OY755044.1 coordinate 23,388,750, forward strand.
CCCCGCGCTCCCCCTCCGCGCTCACCCCCCACGCTACGCGACTGCAGAGATACGAAAAAACTGAGTTAAGATTCGGAAAAACGTCATTTAGCGAAATTTATGGTAGGGAATCCCATAAGACCAAAATGACCAAACTTTGAAAATTCCTATTTCAAAAACTATACAGTTTATCAACAAAAGCACCGAGTTGCATTATTGTGGGACCATAGTGATACGAAAAAACCACACCCTGAATTAAGATTCGGAAAAACGTCATATAGCGAAATTTAGGGTAGGGAATTCGATAAGACCAAAATCACCAAACTTTGAAAATTCATATTTCAAAAACTATACAGTTTATCAACAAAGTACCGAGTTGCAGTATTGTGGGATCATAGAGAGACCAAAAAACCACACCCTGAGTTAAGATTCGGAAAAACGTCATGTAGCGAAATTTAGGGTAGGGAATCCCATAAGACCAAAATGACCAAACTTTGAAAAATCATATTTTAAAAACTATACAGTTTATCAACAAAAGCACCGAGTTGCAGTATTGTGGGACCATAGAGATACCAAAAAACCACACCCTGAGTTAAGATTCGGAAAAACGTCATGTAGCGAAATTTAGGGTAGGGAATCCCATAACACCAAAATGACCAAACTTTGAAAATTCATATTTCAAAAACTATACTGTTTATCAACAAAAGCACCGAGTTGCAGTATTGTGGGGCCATAGTGATATGAAAAAACCACACCCTGAATTAAGATTCGGAAAAACGTCATTTAGCGAAATTTAGGGTAGGGAATCCCATAAGACCAAAATGACCAAACTTTGAAAATTCCTATTTCAAAAACTACACAGTTTATCAACAAAAGCACTGAGTTGCATTATTGTGGGACCATAGTGATACGAAAAAACCACACCCTGAATTAAGATTCGGAAAAACGTCATTTAGCGAAATTTAGGGTAGGGAATCCCATAAGACCAAAATGACCAAACTTTAAAAATTCATATTTCAAAAACTATACAGTTTATCAACAAAAGCACCGAGTTGCAGTATTGTGGGACCATAGAGATATGAAAAAACGACACCCTGAGTTAAGATTCGGAAAAACGTCATTTAGCGAAATTTAGGGTAAGAAATCCCATAAGACCAAATTGACCAAACTTTGAAAATTCATATTTCAAAAACTATACAGTTTATCAACAAAAGCACCGAGTTGCAGCATTGTGGGACCATAGAGATACGAAAAAACCACACCCTGAATTAAGATTCGGAAAAACGTCATTTAGCGAAATTTAGGGTAGGGAATCCCATAAGACCAAAATGACAAAACTTTGAAAATTCATATTTTAAAAACTATACAATTTATCAACAAAAGCACCGAGTTGCAGTATTGTGGGACCATAGAGATACCAAAAACCCACACCCTGAGTTAAGATTCAGAAAAACGTCATTTAGCGAAATTTAGGGTAGTGAATCCCATAAGACCAAACTTTAAAAATTCCTATTTCAAAAACTATACAGTTTATCAACAAAAGCACCCAGTTGCAGTATTGTGGGACCATAAAGACACGAAAAAACCACACCCTGAATTAAGATTCGGAAAAACGTCATTTAGCGAAATTTAGGATAGGGAATCCCATAAGACCAAAATGACCAAACTTTGAAAATTCCTATTTCAAAAACTACACAGTTTATCAACAAAAGCACTGAGTTGCATTATTGTGGGACCATAGTGATACGAAAAAACCACACCCTGAATTAAGATTCGGAAAAACGTCATTTAGCGAAATTTAGGGTAGGGAATCCCATAAGACCAAAATGACCAAACTTTAAAAATTCATATTTCAAAAACTATACAGTTTATCAACAAAAGCACCGAGTTGCAGTATTGTGGGACCATAGAGATATGAAAAAACGACACCCTGAGTTAAGATTCGGAAAAACGTCATTTAGCGAAATTTAGGGTAAGAAATCCCATAAGACCAAATTGACCAAACTTTGAAAATTCATATTTCAAAAACTATACAGTTTATCAACAAAAGCACCGAGTTGCAGTATTGTGGGACCATAGAGATACGAAAAAACCACACCCTGAATTAAGATTCGGAAAAACGTCATTTAGCGAAATTTAGGGTAGTGAATCCCATAAGACCAAACTTTAAAAGTTCCTATTTCAAAAACTATACAGTTTATCAACAAAAGCACCCAGTTGCAGTATTGTGGGACCATAAAGATACGAAAAAACGACACCCTGAGTTAAGATTCGGAAAAACGTCATTTAGCGAAATTTCGGGTAGGGAATCCCATAAGACCAAAATGACCAAACTTTGAAAATTCATATTTCAAAAACTATACAGTTTATCAACAAAAGCGCCGAGTTACAGTATTGTGGGACCATAGAGATACGAAAAAACCACACCCTGAATTAAGATTCGGAAAAACGTCAGCTAGCGAAATTTAGGGTAGGGAATCCCATAAGACCAAATTTTGAAAATTCATATTTTAAAAACTATACAGTTTATCAACAAAAGCACCGAGTTGCAGAACTTTGGAACCATGGAGATACCAAAAACCCACACCCTGAGTTAAGATTCGGAAAAACGTCATTTAGCGAAATTTAGGGTAGTGAATCCCATAAGACCAAATTTTGAAAATTCATATTTCAAAAACTATACAGTTTATCAACAAAAGCACCGAGTTGCAGTATTGTGGGACCATAGAGATACGAAAAAACCACACCCTGAGTTAAGATTCGGAAAAACGTCATTTAGCGAACTTTTGGGGTAGGGAATCCCATCAGACCAAAATGACCAAACTTTGAAAATTCATATTTCAAAAACTATACAGTTTATCAACAAAAGCACCGAGTTGCAGTATTGTGGGACCATAGAGATACGAAAAAACCACACCCTGAGTTAAGATTTGGAAAAACGTCATTTAGCGAAATTTAGGGTAGGGAATCCCATAAGACCAAAATGACCAAACCTTAAAAATTCATATTTCAAAAACTATAGACTTTATCAACAAAAGCACCAAGTTGCAGTATTGTGGGACCATAGAGATACGAAAAAACCACACCCTGAATTAAGATTCGGAAAATCGTCATTTAGCGAAATTTAGGGTAGGGAATCCCATAAGACCAAAATGACCAAACTGAAAAATCATATTTCAAAAACTATACAGTTTATCAACAAAAGCACCGAGTTGCAGTATTGTGGGACCATAGAGATACCAAAAAACCACACCCTGAGTTAAGATTCGGAAAACCGTAATATAGCGAAATTTAGGGTAGGGAATCCCATAACACCAAAATGACCAAACTTTGAAAATTCATATTTCAAAAACTATACTGTTTATCATCAAAAGCACCGAGTTGCAGTATTGTGGGACCATAGTGATATGAAAAAACCACGCCCTGAATTAAGATTCGGAAAAACGTCATTTAGCGAAATTTATGGTAGGGAATCCCATAAGACCAAAATGACCAAACTTTGAAAATTCCTATTTCAAAAACTATACAGTTTATCAACAAAAGCACCGAGTTGCATTATTGTGGGACCATAGTGATACGAAAAAACCACGCCCTGAATTAAGATTCGGAAAAACGTCATTTAGCGAAATTTAGGGTGGGGAATCCCATAAGACCAAAATGACCAAACTTTGAAAATTCATATTTCAAAAACTATACAATTTATCAACAAAAGCACCGAGTTGCAGTATTGTGGGACCATAGTGATACCAAAAACCCACACCCTGAGTTAAGATTCGGAAAAACGTCATTTAGCGAAATTTAGGGTAGTGAATCCCATAAGACCAAACTTTGAAAATTCATATTTCAAAAACTATACAGTTTATCAACAAAAGCACCTAGTTGCAGTATTGTGGGACCATAGAGATACGAGAAAACGACACCCTAAGTTAAGATTCGGAAAAACGTCATTTAGCGAAATTTCGGGTAGGAAATCCCATAAGACCAAAATGACCAAACTTTGAAAATTCATATTTCAAAAACTATACAGTTTATCAACAAAAGCACCGAGCTGCAGTATTGTGGGACCATAGAGATACGAAAAAACCACACCCTGAATTAAGATTCGGAAAACGTCATTTAGCGAAATTTAGGGTAGGGAATCCCATAAGACCAAATTTTGAAAATTCATATTTTAAAAACTATACAGTTTATCAACAAAAGCACCGAGTTACAGTATTGTGGGACCATAGAGATACCAAAAACCCACATCCTGAGTTAAGATTCGGAAAAACGTCATTTAGCGAAATTTAGGGTAGTGAATCCCATAAGACCAAACTTTGAAAATTCATATTCCAAAAACTATACAGTTTATCAACAAAAGCACCGAGTTGCAGGATTGTGGGACCATAGAGATACGAAAAAACGTCACCCTGAGTTAAGATTCGCAAAAACATCATTTAGCGAAATTTAGGGCAGGGAATCCCATAAGACCAAAATGACCAAACTTTGAAAATTCATATTTCAAAAACTATACAGTTTATCAACAAAAGCACCGAGTTGCAGAATTGTGGGACCATAGAGATACGAAAAAACGACACCCTGAGTCAAGATTAGAAAAAACATCATTTAGCGAAATTTAGGGCAGGGAATCACATAAGACCAAAATGACCAAACTTTGAAAATTCATATTTCAAAAACTATAGAGTTTATCAACAAAAGCACTGAGCTGCAGTATTGTGAGACCATAGGGCAGCGGCGTAGCGTGCCTGAAGGGGCGGGGGGCGGACAGCTAAACAGGGCGCCCATCAAAAATCTTGCGACCAAAAAAAAAAGTTTCCTTTGCCGCCCTCTCAATTTGCCGTTGCCGGCCCTGCTACTTTATAAAGCTTGGGGCGCTTCGGGCACCCATGAAGCGCCAGTACCCTCGGGGTACTCCATGCTACTGATCTTGAATACAGTTGCTCGAAATACAAAATCTCAAACACAAAAAATTTCGAAAAACAAACTCACAAACGACAAATTCTCGAAAAACAAAAGCTTAAACGGAAAAATTTTATAAATAAAAAATTATTGTGTGTGCTTAAGACCACACGGCAGAAGTGTAAGCTTCAACAAGGCGAAATTAATAATACTGGCCTATAACATATTCTGCAAAGCGGACCAAACCGAACTCTTCTGTGTACTGGCCTGCATCTGCATCATTATATCGCTCGCTGAATGTTTCTCACAGTTAGTCGACTCAAGCCTATTTCACCCGAATGAGCGTTACATAGCCGAGCCTGACGGCTCAGTTCAATTCACTACCCACAAAAACTGCTAAACGCGCCTAAAAAAGTTTACACTTCAAAAATCGATTTTGTCGTTTGAGATTTTTTCGTTCGAGATTTTTCTATTAGAGAATTTGTCGTTCGAGCTTTTTTTTTCGAAATTTTATCGTTGGAGATTTTGATTTTCGAAATTTTTTGTGTTCGAGATCTTGTCGTCCGAGATTTGTATTCGAGATGTTGTCTTTTGAGCTTTTCACCGCCACCCGTGAATGAGAGTGTGTAGCAAAATCCGCCTTTACCAGATATCCGATCTCATCAAGCCTGGTTTTCATTTATATACTATAAATATTAATAATATTATAATATTTTACATTCCTCCAAAGAATGGAAAATCCTATAGCAGACTAGCGCACAAAGCCACCTTGTTTAAATCCATCAGGTTGTCCTAGAATGTCATAGGAAGTATTAAAATATACAATTTTACTTTATATCGGTGTAATGCCTAAATAATTTGGGTAGGGGACAATTCGCCGCCGCCGATTCGCCGCAGCCGATTCGCCGCGGGACAATTCGCCGTCGGCCGATTCGCCGCAGGGACAATTCGCCGCAGGGTCAATTCGCCGCGAGACTTTTTATTTTATGCTTTTATCATTGGCAATTGGTTAAACAGCTTTATTTAGCATGACTTTATATAATATATTTGTTTATTTGTTTGATCATAACTTTTATGAAAGTTTTCCAACTAGGTATTTGGGGTTCGTATACAATTCAACAATTTTTTTTATTAGAAAAATAAATAAAATGGCGGATCCAAAATGGCGGATTTTCCCATTTATGAACCAATATGCATCAAACTCGGAACTTTGGGGTGTTTCAGGTCTCTAATTATGATTTCTAACTTAAACTTAAAAAAACAAAATGGCGGATCCGAAATGGCGGATTTTCCCATTTATGAACCGATATGCATCAAACTCGGAACTGTGGGGTGTTTCAGGTCGCTAATTATGATTTCTAACTTAAAAAAAACAAAATGGCGGATCCGAAATGGCGGATTTTCCCATTTATGAACCAATATGCATTAAATTTGGAATTTTGGGGGTGTTTTAGGTCCCTGATTATGATTTCTAACTTAAACTTTTAAAAAATCAAAAAGGCGGTTCCACAATGGCGCACTTTCTCATTTATAAACCGATTTGCCTCAAACTTAAAACATCGCGGCGCATTAGTAACTTAATACAATTTTTGACTTAAATTTAAAAAAATCAAAATGGCGGATCCCAAATGGCGGATTTTCCCATTTATGAACCGATATGCATCAAATTCTGAACTTAAGGTGTTTCAGGTCGTTAATTATGATTTCTAATATAAACTTTAAAAAATCAAAATGGCGGATCCACAATGGCGCACTTTCTTATTAATAAACCGATTTGCCCTTAACTTTAAACATCCGGGCGCCTATAAGGTAACTCAATACAATTTTTGACTTAAATTTTAAAACCTGAAAATGGCGGATTCCTCGGGCCATTGTGGAACCGCCATTTTGATTTTTTAAAATTAGGTTAAAAATAATAATCAGCGACCTGAAAGATCTCAAAGTTCCGAGTTTGATGCAAATCGTTTCTTAAATAGGAAAATCCGCCCTTTATTTATTTTTCTAATAAAAAAAATGTTGAATTGTATTATACTAACCACCAAATAAAAGTTTGAAAAAGTTATGATCAAACAAATAAACAAATATATTATATGAAGTCAAGCAAAATAAAACTGTTTAAATAATTGCCAATGGTATATGTTCATAAAACAAAAAATATCGCGGCGAATTGTCCCCGCGGCGAATCGGCCGGCGGCGAATTCTCCCATCCCGAAATAATTTAATATATTTCAGGTCCTCTTCTCAACACCGGATTCCATTTCAACGTGGGCAACTGGCCAGGCCACGTGGACACGGCTGGCAGCCGCAACGGCACGTGCGATTGGCTGCTTTCGTCCCAAAGTCTTCGAGCCTCAGGCGACTCAGAGGGTATCTTCCTCTCGGTAGCGCACTGGTATCCGCCTCACACTAGTTGCACTTACCTGATGCAAGGAGAAGAGGGGGAGATTGTGAGGTTATATTTTCCAAGGTAGGTTGCAGGGACTAAGGTACAAACGTGAAAATGTTTATTTATATGTCTTTTCTTAGTAGCACTGCACTGAAACAATCCAAAAAATACAAACTATTCAGCGAAATATCAACAAAACTCTTTTGAAAATACGAATAACATCAACGAACGCAAACAACGGATTTAGCACCAGTGGTGACGTCAAGCCGCTCTCCTCACCCCGCACAATTTGTTAACACAGGTTAAATTGAACTAAGCAGTCCTTTATGTCTATAGTCCTTGCGTCCCTGCTAAGGTCACTCATCGTCAAGCAAGCTTTACAGGTAGCGAAGCTAACGTCAGGCTTTCTATTTTTTGGTTATTATTTTTGACATGTTTTATTTTGAAGATGTTGTTTACACAGTATCAGTGCCGTATATAGAAAAAAGTTTCAAGGGGGGCCGAGACAGTTTCGGGGGGGGGGGGCCGAGACCTCATGAGGCCGTATTTTATGCTATTTTATATTTGTATTCATGAGATATGTGGAAAATATCTAAAAAAATCTTAGCTTCGGGGAGGGGCCCGGGCCCATATATACGCCACTGCACAGTATGAAGGTACCTAAACTATATATATTTATGTAATTAGAATTAAAAAATTATACTGCGAACTATCTTGAAACTGTATCATTATTAAATAGATCTTTACACTGTGTTAAAACCACATTTTTAAAATAACAACGAGCCGCCAATGCGAAACCGAGGAAAACATGTCAAAAATTATAACCAAAAAATAGAAAATTAGAGTTATGCTTCGCTACCTGTAAAGCTTGCTTGACGATGAGTGACCTTAGCAGGGACGCAAGGACTATAGACATAAAGGACTGCTTAGTTCAATTTAACCTGTGTTAACAAATTGTGCGGGGTGAGGAGAGCGGCTTGACGTCACCACTGGTGCTAAATCCGTTGTTTGCGTTCGTTGATGTTATTCGTATTTTCAAAAGAGTTTTGTTGATATTTCGCTGAATAGTTTGTATTTTTTGGATTTTTTCAGTGCAGTGCTACTAAGAAAAGACATATAAATAAACATTTTCACGTTTGGTTTGTTAACAGTGTGTAAAAATTCGATTCAGGACAAAGAAGAACGTTTGTCTACAGGGTAAAAAAAATTGCCACGATTTTCTCAGCAAATAGGCTTCTTGTTTAATAATATCTATCAAGAAAATTACAAAAGATTGTGAATTGAAAAGGAATATTTTTCTAAATTAAATATTATTATTTATATTAATATTTTTAATCTATTTTATGTATCTATAGGTTTCTGTTTTTTTGTAAAAATGTAATAATAAATACTTTTTTTATGTTCTATATTCCCGTTTTTTAATTATCTAATTAATAATTTCTCAACATGCTTTAAAAATTGGTTGTAATAATTAAACTATACATTATGTGCATTTTTTTCTCTTTGTTTTTTGTCTAATTGTTAAGAACAATATTTGTGCTTTTCCTTTTTTAAATAAATCAATAAATTTTTCGTCTACCTATATTTCCGTTTTTAATTATTATCGCAAAATAATTTCTTTACATATGTACTTTTAAAACAATTGGACTAATTATACAGGGTGTCCCATAACTTGGGGGCCAGCAGCAGGTGATAGAGGTGAGAGAGAGTATTTCCAAAAAAAAAGTTTACATAACATGGGGTCAACACATATCTGTTTTTAAGATATAGGATTTTTAATGTTAGAGGAGTGGGGGAAAAAGGGTTTTGCAAAAAAAAGAAAATCTATCATAGACAGCTAAATACTTAGCTAATTGTGATTCAAAAATGTGATACTCCTTTTTTAATAAAGTTACAAGTTAAGAAGATACAGGCTGTCAAAATTACCTCCAAAAATGTATAAAAAATAATTTTTTTTTAAATTAATTTTTGTTTACTTATTGTTTTAAAAAATATCAATAATATTTTATTTATTATTGTGTCGCTAAAGGCTTGTTTTTAATAACAAAAAATATAAAAAAAAAACATTGCGTTTAATATAGCATTTATAAAAGTTTATACCAAAAAAATAGTTTTTTCTAAAAAAAAATTGACCGACTAATTTTTTCAAAATAAGTTTTACTTCAATTTATTGGTCTTGTTCTGATACACGACTTTACCCAATTTCATGTTTTTACTGCGTTTTTTGAAAAAGTTATTATCAAAAAAGTTAAAAAATTGCTAACTTTGATGCGCTGTATCTCTACAAACAAAGAGTTTTGATCCATGCATTATAGGAACTTTTTTATCAGACCTCCTCTATCACCTGTTGAACAGGCCTCTAAGTTATGGGACACCCTGTATAGGTACTACATTATGTGTAGTTTTTTTTTTCACTTTAAGTATTTAAATTTAATTTATTTAACAGATATTTCAAATATAAAATCATTTATAATCCATGTAAAGACAATATTTTTAAATGTACAATGCCTCAATTTTGCATAAAATTTAATTTGCATAAAGAAAATAGCTCTAAAAGCACATAAAATCCGCACTTTCTGCCCAGCACAAGTGGTGACGTAACAGCGAGTTTGACCTTGAACATCGATTGCAGACAGATTCGGCAAACTGAGCAATCCTGTCTAGTGTATAATCGTTGGCAGGGACGTTCCCTGGAATGAACCGGTCGGCGCAATGCGTATTTTTTCCGCCATCTGTTTTTTTTTCACTGACTGTCTAGCTGATTTTTGTAATCTATGATATCTGTTTGACGTCAACCAAAGACGGCGAAAAAAAGCGACAACCAGTGTATTATAGGGACCGTAGGTTGCAGAAAGGCAGTAATTGTGACCAAAATTAATGTTAAAAAAAGCTTGCCAAAACAAAACTGACAAACAAAAGTAAGGTTATAAATACCACAATAAAAACCCCCGTCGATTCGCTCCCCTGTGGAAAACGGTCGTAAACTTAAGTTCACCCGTAAAAGTGATACATCCCTTCACTATGTAATTAAAAAAAGTGTTTTTTTTAAACAAATTGCAACTGTCCAATCTTTCCCTTTTTTTTGCAAAATCAAACATGGATAAAGTAACAAAAGCCCAAAGATCAATGGAAAGACAAATGTTACATGTAAAGCTAACAGATAGAAAAAGGAATGAGTGGATAAAAAATAAAACAAGAAAAATTAAAATGGAGATTTGCCGGTCATAATATCAGACAGAAAGACGGTCGATGGAACAAGTCACAGTCTTCGTAAACTAACGAGCCACGAACCAGAAGAAACGGCAACACAGCGTGGAGGCCGGTCATTTTCGTCCAAGTGCGTCGCCCACCACGCTGGTTACTGGCCGTTTCCGCGCAGATAATGTTTTTTTTAACTTTTAGTATATTTCAAATCGCGTTACCAAATAAAACAACTGTTCTGGTTTTAGTGAGATGTGTGGTGAACTTAAAATTATATTACCTACTTAATAAAAGCTGTGTAAAAAAGACCTTTTGTACACCGGTAATAAGTGAGGTTAGATGTTTGTTTTTGTTTGGAATTTTTGGTCTGTTTTTTCTTTTTAAATTTTAAACATGCCGCGAAAGTGTTGGGTACCCGGTTGCAAAAGTAACGATGCATCTATGATTAATGAAGAGGGTCATGAAACAACCTTTAGCTTCCCAAAAGTAAATGACCTAAAAAATGCTTGGCTTCAGGCCATACACAGAGAAGATTATGTTGTGACTGCATCTTCAGTGGTTTGTTGGAAACATTTTGACATAAGTGACGTTGTTAAAACCGAGATAATTAGGGATAAAGAGGGAGTACAAAAGGAGGTGCCACTAACATTCCCTAAGTTAAACAATGGGGCAATACCTCGGCTATTTGAATCTCAACCCGAGTATATGTCAAACCCCAAACCTCCAGTAAGAGAAAATCCTGACAGGCGAAAAAAAATTGAAGAAAGGGAGGGTATGGAAATATATATAAATATATATTGCGTTTATAGACTTCGAAAAAGCTTTCGATAGCATTGAGCACTGGGCAGTAAAAGATCTTCAATTAATAGCCAAATAGATCACAGATATACAGACTTAATAGCCAATATATATTGTGAAGCAACAACATTAATCAAAATCCACAGAGGAACCAAGCCAATCCGCATAAGAAGAGGTGTCAGCGTGACACAATATTCCCTAAATTATTTAACCAGGCCCTAGAAGATGTTTTTAAAAGCTTAGATTGGGAAGAAATAGGCATCAAAGTAAACGGACAATTCTGAACCAGAGACGAGTAAGATTGGCCTGGGCAGCATTCGGTCAATTAAGCAACATATTAAGAAATAAAAAATATCCTCAGTACCTCAAAACGGAAGTGTATAACCAATGTATCCTTCCTGTACTTACCTATGAATCCCAGACCTGGACACTTACAAAATCAAATATGGATAAGGTAACAAAAGCCCAAAGATCAATGGAAAGACAAATGTTACATGTAAAGCTAACAGGTAGAAAAAGGAATGAATTGATAAGAAATAAAACAAAAGTAAGGGAGGTCACAGCAGAAGTAGCAAAATTAAAATGGAAATTTGCCGGTCATATTATCAGACAGAAAGACGATTCATGGAACAAATGTATTGTAAACTGGAGAACTTGGCCAAAGATAGATTGACGAAGGCTAAATAGAATAGATAGAAAAAAAGGTAAGTTCATTTAAAGTTTAAATTAACATGTTACCACTTAAACTAGATTCATAGTTCTGTAAAGTAAGCAGTCAGACATAAGAAACTATCCCACAAACATCCTGTTGTTCAAACCTGACAGTAATAACTTAGCAGTAAGAAAGGAACCATTTTTATTTCTTACTGCTCACTTCATACTGCTTACTTCACGGTACTATGAATCGAACTTTAGGGTTGTTCTCACAAATTGTTTAAAAGTAATTTCTCTTCTGTTTATTCTAAGTTTTGTTACATATTTTTTAACATGATTAATGGCCACTGATATTTATTTCCAAATGTTTTGTTTGTTTTAAAAATTAAATGTAACACGCCTAAACACAGTTTATTAGTTTTTACAAAAAAAAAATACAAAATCGCCAAACTACAATCAAAACAAATAGCAGATGTTTATATCTCCCATGTATATATCGGCCCACCAGCCGGCCAATTTGCGATGTTGCCTTTTCTGGTTCGTGGCTCGTTAGTTTACGAAGGCTGCGAACAAGTATATTGTAACCTGGAGACCTTGGGAAAATAAAAGAAGTAAGGGAAGACTCAAATGAAATGGGCGGAGAACACGGCGACAGACAGAGAAGGATGGAAGATATTGAGAGAGGCCTATGTCCAAAGATGGATCGAAGGCTAGATAGATAGATAGAAAGATTAGTTTTACTAAAGTAGGGTTAAAGGCGCTAAATTTTTTGTCTGTCTACGCTAAATTTGGTGCTAACCTAACCTACCCATATAAATTTTCAACAATAAATTTTGGATACTTTTTATGTAATACAGGCTTTAAAAATTCCAGTGTCGCCCAATCGAACGAGAAGGGCTGGCATATCAAAGACTCTATCTAAAGATTGATTTGCTCCAAATTATGCTAATACTCCAATCGCTTCGTGCCTTTTTTTGCACAAAATCATGCAAATGGAAGTTGAAGGGGTTTTTTTTGTTAGTCTGTCTGTATCGATAAAAAAGGTCTAACCCCACGCTGATCTTATTTGTTATTTAGAGAATCTAATTTTTTGTTTTTTTCAAGTCAAATATAGAACTGAAGGAATATAAATGGACAAAAAACTGCTAAGCTTTTCTTTAGAAGAATCTAGAGGCCCTCTATACATTTGACAGATGTGTTTTCCCAGAGGTGGGGAAGTCTATTGCCCGCTCTTTCTAGCATAATCAGTTTTACATTAAAACCGATTTTAGGATATAGTAGTAGTAGTAGTAGTGGTGGAGACCATTTTTTTTGATCTAGCGACTAGGCCCACGGCGCGGCGCGCCCTTTTCGCAAACCCCGATTTGTCCGTACACCATATACCAAATTGATGCACGTGCCCCTTAGGATGCAAGTTTTCTTTCTCTAACAGGACTTAATTTTGCCTGACTCCTCTTTGTCGAGGGCAAGGATCTTTATATTGCGAAGCAAGTATACACAGTGGACCCACGCTTTTACACCCCTTCCGAAAGGTGGTCCTGCTACATGTTAGACTTGCATCTACCTAACATCGCTATCGTTCCAGCAGAACTTGGTTATAGACGATAGACCCCTTTCCTTTTCAGCGCAACAGTCGCGCTCGTTGGGAGTTGATTTTAAGATATTTTTGCTGGCGCCGCCCTGGTTCCAACTGTAGCAGGCTACTGGGCTAATAATCCTGGCTCTTCGGTTGTTGACTCCTGGACTACACCTGCTTATATTGTCGATGTACAAGGTCAACTTATGTTTTTGTGTGCGGGTGTATCGCACACCATTTTGATATTTCGATGTCGACTGTTGAACGCTGGAAAGGAATTGCGCGGCAGGGCTACGTGACATTTTTTTTCTTTACTCCTAAAACAGAGAATTCAATTATTTTCTTAAATTTGGCAGCCGCCATCTTGGATTCTGAAGCCGTAAAATCGGGGATCCTCGAATGAAAATTTAGCTTTGGGTCATAGGTTCTACTATGTCAAATATAAAAAGATATACCCTTTTTTGCAGCTTTTTTTACCAATTTACTCATAATAAGTGCCTTTATTTATTATGTTTTTTAATCTAAAAAGCATTCAATTTTAATTTTTAAATAATTATTAATAAAGCTTATTGTGCTGGTTATTGTTTGCAAGTATTTTAAAAAGTAAATTTAATAATATTTAATAAGTATAAAATACCAAATATTATGAGGAAAAACAAATAAAATTATATTAAAAACCGTTTGCGTGTATATTTTAGTTTCATGCTATAACATAAACAACTGGAAAATATTTTTCAAATTTAAAATAAACATAAACGTTTCGCTTACATTGATATTATTAGAAAACAGTGTATAAATAAAGAAAGGTACATTAAGTTCCTATTCTAAATTACGCTAATGCCCAGTATAGTGGTAAAAAAAAACAAGCGCAAAAATCAGTTTTCCAATTTATTTTTGCAAAAAACATTTCTAGGATCTTTAAAAGTATAAAACTTGTACAATTATAACGTGGTGTGAGAGCAGAACTATCCTATCTCCAAAAAAAACACTTTTTCAAAAGAGGGATTTTTGCTCCAAACTTAAGCACTCTTTTCCACTTATAGGACATTAGTTTTTGATAGTTTGGATGCTAATTTTTGTTGCAAAATATCAAACTTTTTTAAACTGTTTTATCCGTTCAAAAACACAAAATGGTCGAAATGTTAGAATACCTACTTACAGCCGACGCGATAAATATTGAGACAACTATCTAATCCAAACCATTTATTGTATTTAAATGGTAGAAGATCCTACTGGAACACCATGCACCTAGACCTTTATGGGTCCCTTGTGCCCACACACCTACTGAGTTTGATTAAGGTGGCATGGTTTTTTGTCAACCAGTCCATAGAAAAACTCTGCAGACTACAACAAAAAATGATTTAGGCTTAACACTTTGGCTCATAGATATACTAAAAGCCTAAATTACCCACACCCTTCTTTTGGTAGAGAGTGTAACAAATAAGCAACCCCAATCCAATTATGGCATCTTGACAGATCCATGGTTTCTGGACCAGAGCTACATCGATTTTCTTCTCTCTTAGAAGCAGTGTCAGGTGTGTGGAAGCCACCACAAGAATCATGAGAACCTGTGATAATAACCCCGTCATTTGAATAAATCAATGAATGTTATGTGGGCGGGAGAAGTCCCATGCCACCTTGCTGGGCCCGTTGTACGCCACTATCCACTGTGTCAGCCCTAAAAACCCTCCGCCTTGGCAAAGGAGTAGATTTTTCTGGGTTGAAACATGATTGAAACTTTCTGACATGGCCAGGGTTAAGCACACAGCTTCCCAAACGCGACAGTTTTATCGCGGTGTTATGAGTGCAGGGCACTCCGTTAGGATATGTAAAGGGAATTCTTCGTCCTCTATACACCAACGACACTCCGAGTCTTCAACGATATCCAGAATTCTAAAATGTTCTGTTAAGGCGACAGTGTCCTGTCAAGGGCCCTGTTGCCAGTCTCATATCTTTTTGCCCGACTGTGAGAGAAGACCTCGCGCTGAAGGCGCTCACCTCCCCGTTAAGGAGCTTGGACTGCCTCATACCGTCCGTGTCTTCCCAGAGCGCCTGAGAGCGCCTGTTCAAGTCAAATTTTAGGGTCGACATGGCAACCCCGTGATTTAAAAAAGCAAAATCTTCTCCTACTTACTCAAGCTCTTTATACCTGTACACAGGTTACCCAAAGAATTTGAAAGGTCATTGAATCTGACTGGCCAACTGTAATCAGATTAAAAAATCTACGTCACCGGGTTGCCTTAAACCATTTGTCTTATGTAAACCCTATGACGCAGCTACAGTCGTCCAGCTAAGTTCACATGACTGGTCAAATTCTGTAGGCAACCTGTGTAAAAGTATAAAGAACTTGATACATACCTTCATTTTTTTGCAGCTTCAGGATAAACCGTATCGAAGCTCCCATCCAGCCGATAGAGGGCGACTGCGGCGAGTCTCTGACGCTCTATGACGCCTCCTGGCCTGACGATTCCAAAATTATCAAGACTTTCTGTGATACCTTCTCCAAGGCGATGGAGAAACATGATTTTGTCTCCACGAGCAATTCCTTGTTCGTTCGATTCGAAAGCAAGACTGGAAGTTACAGTGGGTAAGATACTTTTTTTGGAAACAAACTCCAATTTTGGTTGTCACAGACTAAAAAAAATATTTATTGAAAGCTTATCTAAGCTTTTTAAATTTTATTATCGCAAAAACCTCCATGTCACTTTTCTCCATCTTCATTTTTGTTGATATTTCGATGCAAAAGCAAATTCTCCATCTGTAAAAAATGTTTTTTCGAAAAAGTGAAACAACATAGGGGTACCACAGGGAAGTAAATTGGGCTTACTACTTACTTTTTATTTTATATATAAATCATCTACCAACAGTTTTAAAAAATTGTACGATACAGATGTTTGCATTACTTTATTTAAAAGGAACTTCATTCGAAAACCTAACTATTAAAATAAATTAAAAATTAAAAAATGGCGTACATTGGCTAAATGCAAACAAATTAAAGTTAAAACAAAATGATGATGGTAACTTAACAAATTTTGCAATCACTATAAATAATGAGAAATTAGAAGTTATAAACTCGTGTTCAAATATCTTGGTATAATAATTATAGATTTAAAATTAAAGTTTGATAAATACTTCAAATTAGTTATTATTTATTAAAAAGTTATATTGGCTCAATGTAAACAAAAACATTTTCTATAATGTGTGTATATTTATTTATAAAATTCAGAACAACCTACTACCAGAACAGCTGAAAGATTTTGTCCCTCAAAATTTAAATTTCCATTCACATTATACAAGATATAAAGACGATTTTCATTTAAATAATTCATGTCACTTTTCTCCATCTTCATTTTTGTTGATATTTCGATGCAAAAGCAAATTCTCCATCTGTAAAAAATGTTTTTTCGAAAAAGTGAAACAACATAGGGGTACCACAGGGAAGTAAATTGGGCTTACTACTTACTTTTTATTTTATATATAAATCATCTACCAACAGTTTTAAAAAATTGTACGATACAGATGTTTGCATTACTTTATTTAAAAGGAACTTCATTCGAAAACCTAACTATTAAAATAAATTAAAAATTAAAAAATGGCGTACATTGGCTAAATGCAAACAAATTAAAGTTAAAACAAAATGATGATGGTAACTTAACAAATTTTGCAATCACTATAAATAATGAGAAATTAGAAGTTATAAACTCGTGTTCAAATATCTTGGTATAATAATTATAGATTTAAAATTAAAGTTTGATAAATACTTCAAATTAGTTATTATTTATTAAAAAGTTATATTGGCTCAATGTAAACAAAAACATTTTCTATAATGTGTGTATATTTATTTATAAAATTCAGAACAACCTACTACCAGAACAGCTGAAAGATTTTGTCCCTCAAAATTTAAATTTCCATTCACATTATACAAGATATAAAGACGATTTTCATTTAAATAATTCATGTCACTTTTCTCCATCTTCATTTTTGTTGATATTTCGATGCAAAAGCAAATTCTCCATCTGTAAAAAATGTTTTTTCGAAAAAGTGAAACAACATAGGGGTACCACAGGGAAGTAAATTGGGCTTACTACTTACTTTTTATTTTATATATAAATCATCTACCAACAGTTTTAAAAAATTGTACGATACAGATGTTTGCATTACTTTATTTAAAAGGAACTTCATTCGAAAACCTAACTATTAAAATAAATTAAAAATTAAAAAATGGCGTACATTGGCTAAATGCAAACAAATTAAAGTTAAAACAAAATGATGATGGTAACTTAACAAATTTTGCAATCACTATAAATAATGAGAAATTAGAAGTTATAAACTCGTGTTCAAATATCTTGGTATAATAATTATAGATTTAAAATTAAAGTTTGATAAATACTTCAAATTAGTTATTATTTATTAAAAAGTTATATTGGCTCAATGTAAACAAAAACATTTTCTATAATGTGTGTATATTTATTTATAAAATTCAGAACAACCTACTACCAGAACAGCTGAAAGATTTTGTCCCTCAAAATTTAAATTTCCATTCACATTATACAAGATATAAAGACGATTTTCATTTAAATAATTCATGTCACTTTTCTCCATCTTCATTTTTGTTGATATTTCGATGCAAAAGCAAATTCTCCATCTGTAAAAAATGTTTTTTCGAAAAAGTGAAACAACATAGGGGTACCACAGGGAAGTAAATTGGGCTTACTACTTACTTTTTATTTTATATATAAATCATCTACCAACAGTTTTAAAAAATTGTACGATACAGATGTTTGCATTACTTTATTTAAAAGAAACTTCATTCGAAAACCTAACTATTAAAATAAATTAAAAATTAAAAAATGGCGTACATTGGCTAAATGCAAACAAATTAAAGTTAAAACAAAATGATGATGGTAACTTAACAAATTTTGCAATCACTATAAATAATGAGAAATTAGAAGTTATAAACTCGTGTTCAAATATCTTGGTATAATAATTATAGATTTAAAATTAAAGTTTGATAAATACTTCAAATTAGTTATTATTTATTAAAAAGTTATATTGGCTCAATGTAAACAAAAACATTTTCTATAATGTGTGTATATTTATTTATTAAATTCAGAACAACCTACTACCAGAACAGCTGAAAGATTTTGTCCCTCAAAATTTAAATTTCCATTCACATTATACAAGATATAAAGACGATTTTCATTTAAATAATTCCGAAAAATTAATTGTAAAAAAATAAGTTTCTTGTAAAAGTTTATCAGATTTTAATAAATTAAAAAACTCTATAAAAAATACAAAAAAAACTAAACACAAAAAAAAATATATATTTTCTATGCAGTTTATTTGATGATGTCTGTTATTCATTTGGGTAAATTTACAGTAGGTTATAAATATTTAGGTCCCAATGATATTTAATAATATAGTTTATAGTTTAATTTACTTTGTTAAATAAAGTTTTTAAGTTAAAATAAATGGATGCATGACGGATCTGATACCTTCCTAGCGCATTAGCACACTCCAAGTAAACTCCAAGCTCTATCAACCTTGAAAACAGTTTTTTTTGTAAATATCTCCGAAATGAAAGCTCCTACGAAGATTTTGGTTATAACACAAATTTTTGAAAAAAATATGCGCTACGATATTTCAAAAACCGCATATTGATGCGATGCTCCGTTAAAAATTTAGCATTTTTTAACTTTTTAACTGTCAAAAAACTGTAATTAGCATTGTTGAATTTTCACCAAAATCTAATCAGCTCGTTACAGTATCGAATATTATTTTACCTGAAAATTTCATGAAAATCGGTTCAGCGGTTTCGAAGCTGTCGTGTTACGGACAGATATACATACACACACACATACAGACAGACATCACGACGATATTGCTAGAGTAGGTCAAAATACACCCAAATAACACATTTTCGGCGTTTTCTCAAAAAAAAATTCGTCGAAAATAATACCTTCTCTAGCCATTGCTGTGCAGTCTAGGAAGGTAAAAAGGTAAAAAGGAACGGCGTAACGGCCATTTTGAATTTGCCACTTATATTTTAAAATCCATGGTCGCTATTCGTGGTTTTCTTGTCATAACATAAATTTCAAACCAAATTGTCCATAATATTTCTGGACAAAATGACGCTCTTATTGTTGATTTATACTGAGGTAAAACATTAGAAAATCTGCTGAATAATATCGTAAAAATCTGCTCGACGATATTCGCGAAAGATGCTAATCTAAGTACCCCGAAAAGAACAGTTTAAAAGATTTATACGCGGCCTGGAGTGGCTGTTCCGAAATTTTTGAGTAATAAAGCGGCCACTTTCGAAAGTTTTAACGTCGAAAGTGCCCTATAAAGCGTCCTCTTATTTTGAAAATATTGCTTTGCTTAAATAGCTACCTCTAACATAACTTCTATATCAAGTCATCCTTTAACATACAGTTAGGTCGTGTGGCTCGGAAAACATTCACTTAAAATTCAGAAGTTTGTTTTTCCAAAAACGCTCGGTCACTTCGATTTTTATCTTTAACTACATTTTACAGGGTGCTCCAACATTAAGTGACCCCATAAAGTTTTTCAAAGGAAAACTTCTAGTTCTATTTTATTTAAAAATTATTATTTTTCCAGTTCGTCTTTGTACTACTGGGCCCATTATGACTTTTTCAACAACACAAAACTGGGTGAACCCGTCCCTGGAAAGCAGTGTGACGAAGTGTTTGCGTCATGGAAACATTCTAAGGGCACCTTGAGGTCACCTCTGAACACCTTGGTCTACAAGCAAGGTCAACAAAATGAAGATGTGACGTGTCTGTATCGTTTTGTGACTGACAAGAGGCTATTTGCGAGGGTTATTTTAACAGTTAACTGTGTCAATTTTAAGGTAAGAAATTGCTTAGTTGATAGAAGTTATGCCGGAGGCAGTTTAAAAAGCAAATCCAACTTGCCCTGCAGACTAGTTTACTATAAAAACTAGGGTTAAAATTTCCATTTTTATGTGCAGGATCACCCTTACAACACAGGCCCCTGTAACAATTGCCTGGAAGACCGAGTAGACAAGTTGGTCGTTTGGGAACCCCTACCTCCTGGAGCCAACTCCTCCCACCCGCCAATCACGTTGAGTCGAGCTGCTCAGGGAGGGGATGTAACGTGTATTTGCCAGAGACAGGTCTGTAATATGGATTTTTCTGGGTTTACTTGTGGATAATCGGGAGAAGGGCTACAAAATATTTCTTAACCAAACTTGCTGGGAATATTTAATAGGATCGGGTAAGTTGCTTTGTTTGTTACCTATCAATATTTTGTCTTTTAGACTCATTCAACTCAAATCATGTCAAAAAGCGAACAACTCAATCTTCAGCTAATAGTGGATGGAGCTCACAGTGCCCCGAGCTACTTTAAGTACGCGAATCCACTTTTCGAAGCAAGCTACGAATTCGTACATGGTCCGTTGTGTGGGCCCGCCCTAATCTACCCGACTACTGATGGAGAAATTCATTATCCATATTATGAAGCCATTGGATTTGTAGATCCACCAAAATCTATCAGGTAGGTTAGGTTAGGTTAAGTTAGAATGTTTCAAAACTGTGGTCTTCTCTGTCCCAACAAAGTTCGGTAAGACTTGTTAAATGGATAAATAGGAAGATGATGTAAAAACAAAGAGCATTAAGACACTGTTTAGTAAAAAGGCCAGAGACTCAATAAGAGATTAGTGATTCGTTTCTTTACACAGCCATCAGAGCCAATAAGTATAATTGGTAAAAAACCTGCAGCATTGAATTTTTTCAAAAACTCTTCCAATAACGATTGCTGGCAAATATTTTTATTTACTTTGACAGATAGAGGTCATTTAGGAAACGCCGTCACGTACTTATTTAAAAAAGTTAACACCAGCAGAAGTATATAATATTCCATTTTATTTATTTATTGTTAAAGTTTAGTTCAAAGCTGTAGACATTATGTTACTGTAGGCACTTACCTTGTAGATTGCGACAGAACTTTTGACAGGGTGCACCTACAAAAGTATATGTGAGACATGAATAAATAGGGAGATGAAGCAAAAACAAAAGAACATTACGAAAGTGTATAACAAAAAGGCCAGAGGCTCAAAAACAAATGCTTTTCGATTAGTGCTTCGTTTCTCCACACAGCTATCAAAGCCAATAAGTATAATTGATAGAAACACCGCAGAAACGAATTTTTCCAAAAACTCTCCCAATAACGATTGCCGGCAAATATTTTCATTTGCTTTGACAGATAGAGGTCATTTAGTAATCCTTGTCACGTACTTCTTTAAAAATAGTTAACACCAGCAGGAATAAGTAATCCATTTTATTTTTCCAAAGTTGAAGTGTTTAGTTCAAACGTGTAGATAAATTTCTGTTACTGTATGCACTTGCTTTGTGGATTGCGACAGAACGTTTGACAGGGTGTACCAACAAAAGATTTAATTTGATACATGTATTAATTGGGAGATGAAGTAAAAACAAAAGATCATTAAGACAGTGTGTAACAAAAAGGTAAGACACTCAATAACAAATGTCATTCGATTAGTCCTTTTTTTTCTCTACATAGCCATAAGAGCCAATAACTATAATTGATAGAAAACCCGCAGAAATGGATTTTTCCAAAAACTCTCACAATAACGATTGCCGGCAAATATTTTCATTTACTTTGACAGATAGAGGTCATTTAGGAATCCCGTCACGTACCTATTTAAAAATAGTTAACACCAGCAGAGATAAATACTCAATTTTGTTTTCCCAACGTTGAAATTCAAATAGTAGACTTTTGAAACGGTGCATTGTGTGTCAAAATTGCATTGAAAGGCGTTGGTTCGGTTCGGTATATATACGGATATATATTATAATCTATAATCTTTGGCGTTGAGTCTTCCTCTGGCGACTGAAATCTTTGACCGCACAGTATATTCTTGATTTTCGGAAAGGTATAGAAATCGTTGGGACTTAGGTCGGGACTGTATGGAGGATGGTCCAATAATTCGACGTTTTGTTAGGTTAAAAATTCAATGTTTTTTGTGATTTGAGCAAACTTGCATTGTCTTGGTTAAGGATGATTCGACGTACATTTTTCGAAACTCAGCGATGACTTTCGACAAACAAATTGTCATTACGAATCGGCTGTAGCAGTCCTTTGATCTTCCAGAAGAATTCTTGCTACGCGACCTCGTTTTGAGACAAATGTGGAGACCATCTTTTTGAATACACTTTGAGAAGGGATGAATTTTGTTGCCTTTTCTTCATCTTGGTTTTCGAGTTTCCTGCCTCAAAGCGGTCTACAGTTTTCTGACACCAATTGAGCATACCTTCTTTTTATTTTTTACTTAAAAGATGTCTTACCCCTAATTCTTCATGCAAATTTTTTTGCATTGAGGTCCTTAAAATCCCCATTAAAGCCCCATCTCACGATATGTCACAGGTCGATCTTCCGTGATGAGCATGCGCACGGCTTCGGTGTTTTCCTGAATCACAGGTGTTTTTGGTGCCCCCGGCCTTGGATCATCGCTAAGGCTAATCCGTCCACGCTTGAATTCTGCATACCTGTCGACTGATGTGGTGCTTCATTACCAAAAACGGAAATCAAAACGGCAAGGCATTTCTTAAAATAATTTCCTTCGAAAGTTAAAGCTCGAAAAATGTTCTCGGTTTTCCATTATTCGACTGATTTGTTAACTTAAAAAATTAACTCTAGCTCTAAAACTTTAAGTATCACACTGACGTTTTGAATTCAGGTTAGGAAAAGATTGAGGTTAAGTGTTAATAACGACATTCAATCAGTGTCACCCTCTACGTTTCTACATGCAAAATATAAAAGCCCTCGTTAATAGAAAGATAAAGCAAAAACAAAATATTATTAAGACAGTGTGTAACAAAAAGGTCAGGGATATAATAACACGCCGTTTAGTGCTTCGTTTCTCGTCACTGGCAGACATTTTGGTTAACAATGTACATGAAACGCGTATTAAATCCTGCCGAAAAAAACGTGAAATAAAGCAAATAGTTCGAGCTATTAGGGAAAATTGGACAATAGATGAAAAATGGGGCCCCGGTTTTTGGAGCACTTATTGCTTGTTGTAACAATCGAAAATAAATACGGGTTTCAGGCGCATTGACGCAGCGGATATATATCGTTTGAAACTGTAATTACTTGTGAACCTATTAGACCTTCTGGAAAGAAAAACACAATATAAAGCTCTATTAATATTAAACTCTACTGCATTAGAGGCCCTTAACAAAAATGGGAAATAATTTGTCAATTGCACCAACCATCGAAAAAAGAAAGTTATTGTTTTTTGTTATTTACTGTGAATTGAGTCGCCTAATCACTAAGCAGGACTTGTCAGGTTGATAATGATGATGATTCGTATTGAGTGGGCCTTGAGGCCCTTCTACTGCGACGACCTGTGGGGGTTATTCTGGCTCACTTTTGAGTGATTTCTCACCACTGTATGCCTAATCCTTCAAAAAGGTTGGCTATCAGTTTGGGTGAGACACTGTTCAGATCTTCTGAATCAATTTTAGGTTTACCGAAAGTGTTCTGACATAAACTTGCAATTGTCGAACATTAGCACAGTACATGTCCGTCTGTTTTTTCATCCTCCTTACAGAGTCTACATTCTGTCTCTTTTGTTAGTCCCATTCTGTGCATGGGTACTCTTAGTCGACAGTGATCCGTAAAAAGTCCAGTCACTATTCGAATCTCCTGTCTGGTAAGTCCAATGGTGTTCTTGGCTCCTTACGGTTGTCGATGAGACCATATAGGAATCAAGACTATGTTTAATCTCCACTTTTTCTTGGACAGTAACAACTCGAACAACTCCAGATCCAAGGCTTGAAGGAATTTTGGATCCATATGTTAAGCAGACACTAATTAATCCTGTTCTTTAACCAGTTCTCCCTCTACGGGAGGATATCGTTTTATAGCTTTCTGCTGTACATCGTTAGGGCTGTTGATATCACTTTGTTTGCCCTGCCATCCTGGTGGTTGGTCCTTATTCTGTATGTTGCTCTGAGTTCCACCGCCTCTAAGAAGACTTGATAAGTTACATGACTTGGAATATATTTGGCAAGCACTTCTTAAGGGCCAAGTTTCGGCATTAAATTTTACATATTACGTACCTACGAAAAAAAATTCAGTTTATCTCGGAAGTAATCGACATGTTCTTCCAGTCAGTACAAATCATCGCAAACACTACTCGCTGCTTGCCAAGTACTTTGCAAGAATTTGGCAAGTAGTGCGTAGTAAGTAGCCGTCTTAATCCTTTAATTTTGTTCTAGGTGTATATGGGAGATCAGAGTAACCCGTGAACGTGACCTCTATCTTCATTTCGAACAAATGAAGTTCAGCTCAAACTACTGTGATGACGGCATTGTTGATATTTATTTGAAAGGTAAGTAATCTTTTCTTTTTAGCTATAGCACTACAACCCTCACACAAAACATCTAATAAAGATTATTTTAAGTGTACTACTGTTTATAGTCAAATATATTTACTACAGGTAAGCCTGTCTACTGCAAATTCCTTTAATAGACCCAAATAAAAAACGGTAAAAAATTCCCGGTTTAGCGTATATGATGCATATAGACAACTGAATGCCGTTACTGTATTTGATAACTTTCCACAACCAAAAATAAAAGATTTTATTTATAAACCAGCGCTGTCACCAATAGGAATTTTGACTTTCAGGCCGTCTAGATCCATATCTGTCATTTTGTGGAGAAAACGTATCACTGGCTAAGGACCTTCCAGTCATTCCAATGAGGGAGCTCAGTCCAGATGGAACAGATCCCTCCATTACCATTCAGTTTATCGGTAAGTAACTGGGGCTAATGATAGATACTACAGATTCATAAGAAAATTTGGTTATTTGTGAATAACCAAAAATAATCAGCTTCTTCGCGGTATTTACCTTTTCCACTGTTTCCAATGGCACCAGGATACGAACTGCCCCCGTTGGTTAAAAGGCCACAATAACATAGGGAAACAAATGCATTTTTGCCGCCTTTTAACTAATGGAGGCAGCGAAGATATTTGAGTTTTGTTCTTATTTCAAAGATCAGTATTATTGATGACCTTATTAATTTTTTATCAGGGAGGACTTCACCTACGAGGGCAGCCTTTAAAATAGCGTGGACGGAACTCTTCCAACTCCCTCGTAACGTTGATGGGACTCTTATGTCTTCTAGGTATGTATAGCCTTTAAAAAAACGGCTGGACAGGCTATTTTCAATTTTGTATGTAATAAACCTCAAATTACAGAAAACCAAAGTCTCTTACGCTCATCAGAAACTGCTTAAATCAAAGATTGTAATGAGATGTCTCAAATAAGAAATCTCCACTACAATAATTAGACCTTTAATGACATATGAGTGTGAATCATGGACCCTTGCGAAAGCTAATGAAGAACAAATAAAAATATTTAGAAGAAAAATCCTTCAAAAGATCTTTGGACCAGTGTAAACAGAATATGGTTAGTGGCGGAGGCGAATCAACTAGACCAGCTTATAGATGACGAAAACATCGTTAGATTTATTAAAAGTAGATTAGCTTGGTTGGGACATGTGCAGATTATGGATGAGACAAGAAATATAATGAATTGGAGACCTGCAGGACGAAGAGTTAAAGGGAGGCTACGAAAAACGTCTATATGATGTCGAAGATGTCATCAAGAATATGGAAACAAGAAGATCGCGAAGAATCGTACCACAGGGCAGAATGTAGGGTCCTGGTTATCCATGCTTAAACCCACCACCCAAGTAACATTATTACCACTCAAGGTTTTGTTAATTTGGTTCCTAGGTTATTTAGTGGGTGCTGTTATGGGTTTTAGGATCAATTTGGCTACATAAAGGTAATTTATATTGCCAATTACCTAAAGGGGTGTTATACAACCAAAAAGTGATTTATAAAGGGAGTATAAATCACTTTTATAAAAACTGATATTCGTTCTGTTCCTTTTAGATACTTTTGGTTTTATTGATTTCTGATTTGTAAAGATGGTCTTATAAAACCATTTTACCTAAAGTTTTTAAAAAGAAATAAATATA
The DNA here is from genome assembly GCA_963576565.1 of Aspidapion aeneum. Taxonomy (NCBI): domain Eukaryota; kingdom Metazoa; phylum Arthropoda; class Insecta; order Coleoptera; family Brentidae; genus Aspidapion; species Aspidapion aeneum. The sequence continues at coordinate 23,415,301 of OY755044.1, forward strand.
AACTTTGGTCATTTAGTTTTTTTCATTACTTTAGGTCATCACAAAAGTGTTTTATAATAGAGCCAAAAGGTTATCTTATATCCTTTTGTTTTTATAGTTACCAGTAGTTTAAAAGTAAATATGATTAGATAGGCGGCCATATAGAACCTAGTTTCCTTAAGATTTCTAAGAGTGGTAAATATAAACTTTAGACTTTTGGTTTTTGCCATTACTTTTACGCATTTTAAAAAGGTTTTATAGGAAGGCTTAAAGGTAAACTTAATTCTTTTGTATTTATAGTTACCCATAGCTGTATATTAAATATTATTTAAATAGGCGACCATATAAAACCTTGTTTCCTTAAGGGTTCTAACAGAAGTAAGTAAATACTTTCGTGTTTAGTTAGTTCTTTTAGGTATTTTTTGTAAAAATAATAGATATACCTAGGTACAGATTGGTACCTACCTATTGCAAGTTTGATTATTTAAAGCCCAATAATTAATAATTGTTGAGTTTCCGTCCTCCTGGGTAGGATAGATAAGGCCTGTTTAGACAGGCAATAGAAGAGCTTGCCCTCCAACCTGCAGGCACAAGGAATATTCATTGTACTGGCTCTCTCGATTGTGTCGAAATTGCACGATAAAAAACATTTAAAAGTGTTGAATTATACGCTTTTAAACACTTTAAAAACAAATACAAAAAATTTTAGTGAGGTTATGTTGACTATGTTTACATTGTTCTTTTTTGTTGGTTTCATAAGGGCACTCAAAAATCCTTGTTGCGATACAGTAACAAATAAAAGCAAGTGACCACTATAAAACCATAATGGCGTATATAAATTTATTTAAAAAATATTGTAAAGAGAAAATATTTATCTAGTCGTTTTAGCAGTGTTTTTTAACAATAATTTTACTTTAATTTTGATTGATGTAAACCAAACAGACTTTTTTAATGGTGAATAGTGTAAATGATTTTTTTTAATTTTAAATATTATGTTATCAAAAAACTATTAAATAGCATTCTTGAGCTGGCGCGCTTGTTTTGAGAGCTTTTCAGATACGATTTTATCAGAAAAATAAATCTGGCAGGCAATTTGATCATCAACAAAACGACAAACTCGGTATATTTTTATGTGATAAAATAATTTTGGGACTGACATTTTTGGCAATTTTGTGACTTAAATTATTTTATATAGCCATTGTGAATCTAAACTATCGCCTTAGCTTTTATAGGAACACTTCTTTACTCTAAAGGTATTATGGTATTCAACAGAATCGTCAGGATACCAAATTACCAAATCTAGTTTTATAATAGGATAGAGGACGTTTCTGAGTTGCTTTTAGAACCTGGCATAATAGCTTTAGGCTCTATACTGGTGGAACCCCTAGAGGGCGAAGCTGGAGTTTATTTCTTATGGTTTTATAGTGAGTTTAATACATAGGTTGCCACCACCAATTGGGGAGTCCCATTTAGGAGGTCTAAGGGGTATATAAGGGTAATGGGAACGTGCTAGCGACCAAACATTGAAACTAATGGTTTTAAGGAAAGGCGCTGGCAACCTTTTAGCTTCTGCTATAAATAAATAAATGTTACTTGGGCAGGAGCTGTAATGTCACCTAAAGAAGAATAAGAACCTAGCAGCCTTAGTGTTGGTTAACAAAAAAGTTAAAAAAGATGAGGATTTATATTAACTAATTATATTTTTATGTCTATGTAGGTTAACAGAAGGGGGCAATCCTGACGACCCCCTTATAGAGGGCTGCGAGTTTACTTGTCCTGGTGAGCAGGGCCTTTGTATACCGGCCAGATTGGTCTGTAATGGGGTGGTGAATTGTCCTAATAACACATTAAGTAAAGGTGAGTCTACATCGATACTTTTTCCTCTAGTTACATCTCTGAGCGGAGGTCCGAAATAATCATAGCGATTCGAAACTTATTCATTCCCACCTTTAAATTTTCTCTTAATTCTGTAGGATTGATCTCTTATAAAACGTGACCAAAGTATACTAAATTTGATTCATTTGTTTTATTTTGTTTTGGCAACGTCGCGTTGTTGCTTTCCTACGTACGTTTATCTCTTTTTGTCGATGTCTCATTTTGGGTCTTCCCTCACATCTTTCATTTTCCCAATGTCTCCAGTTTAGAATACATTTGTTTCATCGATCGTTTTTTTCTGGTATTATGACCGGAAAATGTCCATTTTAATTTTGCTACCTCTGTCATTCATACCTTTTTCTATCGGTTAGATTCACAGGTAACATTTGTTTTTCCATTGATCTTTGGGCTTTTGTTACCTTATCCATGTTTGTGTGTGCAGGTCTGGGATCCCTAGGTGAATACAGGAAGGATGCATTGGTTATACACTTTCTTCTTGAGGTACTAAGATTATTTTTTATTTTTTAATATGTAGCTTCATTTACCGGATGCTGCCCAGGTCAATCTTACTTGTCTCTTGATTTTAGCTGTTTGGTTTCCTTTTTTATAGTTTAATAATAATTTGTTTCAGATATATATAAATTCCTGTACTTGTATTTTTTCTTGGTTTATTTTGATCTTGATATCTTCATCATTAGTTCAAGCCTATATTTTTAGCTTCTTTATTTAATATGTAAATTTAAATTCAATTTTTAGGGACGTATCAACCGCACGACGAATCACCAGACATCTGTCACCAAGACACAATACCAGAAGTCAACTGGTACTACGTCGGCGCAGCAGTTATTTCAGTGGTACTCTTCTGTTGCTGCTGTTGCGTGTGGTTGTGTCGTAGGTGCTGTAGGCACTGCTGTGGAGACCATTAGGTACTGCTGACAATCGAAGGTGTACACCAAAGGAATCCGTGATTTTCTAGTGAAGAGTTAAAAACTAAGCATTTTTACAGTCGATTTTGATCACAATTGACTGATCTAGGCTACTTTCATAACGAATTCGTGAGCCAAGTCACAATATGACAAAAGTGGTGCATTTAGAAACTTCAATTCAGTTCTCAAATTACGTGCTTCGGTGATTTTTCCCACAAAATCATGTAAAGTGGTGACTCGATAGTTTGGATCAATTAAAATCGGGCCGATCCGAATTATCAAGGAATCCGGATTGTTTAATATCAAAATAATTTATAAATGTTACTAAGAAGCGGAATTTAATAGAACATTTTTTTTTTATTTGTAATATTAAAACAAAAACCATTTAGTTTCAATAACATGCAGTACATATAGATTTACAGTGGCGCGTTCAAAAAGTCACTAAAATGACCAAGTCAAGCAAAAATTTTAATAGTTTTCTATTTCCACAGTCATTGACTTTCCACGCCCATTTTCAGTGAGAAAAATGAAATGAGTCGGAAAAGTACCACTTTCCACACTCATATGAGTGCAAAAAGTGCGTACTTTTTGCAGGCAAGTAGAAAAACATTTTTAAAGATTTCCAAAGAACTGAATATTTAAACCCTTTAATTTTTTCTAAATTTTTCCGAATATCGCTGACTGATGTTGAGGTACCCACTCCATACCTTATAGCTAAAGCTTTTCCCGTAACGCTACCACTCTTTAATGCATCAATAATTTCTGACTACTCTTTTGTGGTCAAAGTTTTAAGTTTTCTTTTGGTTGCAATCATTCTCGACACGACCGTGAACTATAACCTTGCCCTCGCCCAGAAATCTAGATAATAACTGTTACGCGTAAATGCGGCTCATATCCCCATACGCCGCATTAAACAAACCAAATAATGAATTATTATGTGAACTACATATACGGCATTTTCTGGAAAAAATGCGAGTCCGAATATTGAATAATCCGGATTACTGAATACCCACATGGACTACAGGGCGATTCCACAGAAAGTGGTCCTAAGCGGATATGTTTGAAACATTTTTATAGGTTATCAATATTAGTCTTAAATTAAAGCCAACACTTCTTAGCTTATAATCTTGAGTAAGGATTTTATATAGTTTTTCTATTTTCCCAAAAAATCTGAAGAAAAAAGCATTAAACTAATTTATACAAAAATATCCATTATTTTCGCTTAAAGATAAACATCTCAAAAAACTGTTTTTCCTTAAGCTTTTGTAGTACCATATACAACAAATGTACAAATTTTCATGCCAAAGTTCGCTTGTTTGTACTTGGTTTAGCCTAAAAATACATGGCATGATAAACTGTTGTCACACACGTAACGAAAACAGAAATAAAAATGTATAACTCGGAAAATAGGCATTAATTAAACGAAATTTTTCTTGTCAAAAGCCAACACATTTATGAGATACCAGAAACAAAATTTATAAAAATTGCATGTTATAAGTTTTTTTTTTATCAACAGAAATAAATCTGTCACACACGTAACGAATATTTTAACTTTTGCAATAAAATACAATATTTTCTAAGTAATAATTTTGTTTAATCAGTTTTCGCCTTAAGTGTCTATTCTTTGAGTAATTCTAAAAGGAATAGTTTGTATAGTCATTGGCGTAAATAAAAAACAAAATAATTATATTCTTCGTTGTGTTCATCCCCAACAAACATTTAAAGTTGTAACGACGAAACCCCAACTAGAAAGAATTTCTTAAAAGTAACCGCAACGTACTCCCGCTACGTCTCAGTATACCATACAGCGACGTTATAATTCCCTAAGTGGGGAACCAATTTCTGGTTATAACTACTTGGCCAAGTGTTTAAAGTCACTGTAGTAACAACTACACTACTACGTCGTAGCCAGGTATCTACTACGTCGTAGAGGCTGTTTTTTTTCCGTAATGGCATAAAAGTTGCGATGTAGTTGCAAATAATATAATCGTTTCTTTTTGGTAGAATTGTTACACAATATGGTGGACACAACAGTTGGGGTTCCCTGGTGGTCCAGAAAGGAGATTGTCTGGAATTTAACGGTGTCAGGTGTGGACTGTATAAAGTTAAGGGAATAAGGTCATAGGCTAAGCTGGTACAAGGGATTCTGAAATGGTCCAGTTTACCTTCTAGGTTAGTGTAGCAATAAACAAATGTATGTAAGGTAAAAATAATGCATTTTCACTTACCATTTTTATACAGGAAGCGGAACTCATGGGAGGACACGCTGTTAAACCGTGCTTTTTGCACCCCACATGAATGTGGTAGGAGAGTCGCTAACACGCGTGTATTATCGTTCGAAGGCGAAACGGTTCTCTGTGCTGCAGCAGATATCGCTACTGCGTTCGTTCTCCCACATGTCGCCCAGTGGCGTCGTTAATCCATAGGCGTAGGAGAAAAGGAATAAGTAGGAAGGAATGAGATTACGAAGGTCCATATTAAAGGAACTAGGAACCTTAGTAATTCAAAATGCATTTTATGTAAAGTAAATTAATTATAGCAAATTGTAATATTTGCCTTTAAAACCGCGGGAGTTTCAAATGCAAATAACCCAGTAATTTTAAGTACTTAATTAGTTAATTAATACTAAATAAACAAAAAATAGAAAATGCTCTAGTGAATCACCAAATAGCCTAATTCGAACCAATTTGGTAAATTATAGTAAAAAGAACATATTTACAAAAAGGAAGGCGGGACGAACCATTTCCCACCCCCCTGAGAATGCCCAGGGGCATTTCAGAGAGTTTAATTTGTAGGCAGGGCGCATAGTTTTACCAAAGGCCGTTTGTAGGTACCTTTAGTAGTCTTTACCATAGCAACCCGTGGAACATTATCAGAACCTTTAATAAGGTCTTCAATGCGGCCTAGGGGCCAATCCAATGGAGTGGAATTTTCATCTTTGATCAGTACCATAGTACCAATATCAATGGAAGCAAGAGGTTGGTGCCATTTGGCTCGCTGTTGCAAAGTGTGCAAATATTCGCGATGCCAGCGAATCCAAAAATCGCGGTGCATTCTTTGCAACAGTTGCCACCTGGACAGCCTGTTTAACGCAATATCGCAGTAGTTTGGATCGAGTATTGTACCTGGAGGCCTCAAATTTAAAAAATTATTAGGAGTCAAGACCGCCAGATCAGTAGGATCGGTGCTTAAGGCACATAAAGGACGTGAGTTCATTATGGCTTCAACTTGGGTTAAAACCGTATTTAATTCCTCATAGGTGAGTATTTGATTTCCAACTACCCTGTGAAGATGAGTCTTTAAAGATTTAATGTTTGATTCCCAAATGCCTCCCATGTGGGGAGCAGCAGGTGGGTTAAAAGACCAAACTATACCTTCCCCCTTCACGCAATCAGAAAAAATTTGTCGCAAGTATTTTTCAGAGGCCACGAAGTTGGTCCCGCAGTCTGAAGAGATCTTTGAGCATAGTCCTCTTCTAGCTATGAAGCGGCGCAGAGCAGCCAGAAAGGCTTCTGATGTCATATCAGAGACTAACTCTAAATGCACGGCTTTAACAGCGCCACAGATAAATAAACAGACATATGCTTTCATGGTTTTTGCACCTCTGGTCCGACCAAGAGTAATCGTGAACGGACCACAAAAATCTATACCTACATTTTCGAACACCTTTGCTTCGGAAACTCTAAATTTCGGTAGGTTACCCATAGGGGGTTGAAGGGAGTTAGGTTTAGTTTTCCAGCAAGTATGGCAAGAACTTAAAACTTTTCTCACTACCTTTTTAGCAGACAATACCCAGAAGTTTTGCATTAGTAAAAAAGTTGTGGTCTGTATACCACAATGAAGATTGCTGCGATGCAAATCTAAAATCAGTAATTCAGTGAATTTTGCACTAGAAGGCAAAAGAATTGGAAATTTTTTATCGTATGATAAATTTGAATGGCATAAACGGCCTCCAACACGAAGCAAATCGTAGCTTTCATTATGCAAAAATGGACATAATTTTTGAAAAGCTTTTGGAAGCTGTTTCTTATCTTTTAGTAATTCAATTTCTTTTTGGAAAGAAAAAGATTGTACGCATTTCGAAATAAAAAGTAAGCTTTTGTAGTAATCCTGATTTGTAAGGTAATCAGTAGCAAAATTGTATGAGGGATTTTTAAACTTTTGTAACCCTCGCAAAAAGTAAGCAACTATTCTCTTAATTTTAAAAAGAGAACTGTATTTTTCAAACAAGTTGTTTACATAATATTCAACTGTTTGTTCGCAAGTAAAAACGTTAAAAATATTTTTTCGCTGTTCTTCCAAAACTGCATTCCCATCGTAAGTAACTGTCATAAAATCCCAAGTATTTGTAGGTTGGTTTAGAAAAGAAGGCCCTTCTAACCAAAAATAAAATCTTTGTAAATCAGAGGGATACATTTCCCTAGTACCGCAGTCAGCAGGATTTTGTTCAGTAGGAACATAATGCCAAAACTCAGGGCTAATTCTTCCTTGTATATAGGCAGTTCTATTCGAAACAAATGTTTTAAATTTGTGAGGAGATCCCTGAATCCAAGATAAGGTCACTGTGCTATCAGTAAAAGCAAGAATTTTATCAAATTTAATTTTTTCCGAGAACGTTTTCTAGTAAAAAATCCATTAATTTAGCCAACAAAACAGCTCCTAAAAGCTCTAGTCTTGGTAAAGTTAGTTTACGACGCAACGGTGCGACTCTAGATTTACTACAAACAAAAAAAACTTTAATGTTTCCATCAGAATAAAAAATTCGAATATAAGCAACAGCACAATAGGCCCGTTCTGAACTATCGCAAAATCCTACTAGCTGGATTTGACTAGCATTAGGCAAAATTATTTGACGAGGAATTTTAACAGAATGCAAAAACTTTAATTCATTTTTAAATTTTTCCCATTTAAAAACAATTTCCGGACTGACAGGGTCGTCCCAGTTTAAGTCTTCTGCCCAGCAGTATTGAACAATTAATTTTAAAATTAAAACTATTGGCGCCAAAAAAGACAGAGGGTCGTAAATGCGGGCCAAATTACTTAAAATTGTTCTTTTAGTGCATGTTTGGAGAGAACAGTCGAAAGTATAAAAAAATTCATCAGTATGAGGGTTCCAATTTAAACCGAGAATTTTCAAAGTTGAATTTTCAGCATCTAAATCGAGAGAAAGAGCCTTCATCGAAATGTGTGACTCAGGAAGATCGGATAGTAACTCGGGACAATTGCTCGCCCATTTACGCAATTCGAATCCACCTCGGCTAAGTAGCTCGATTAATTGATTTTTCATCTCAGTGGCCTTAAAAAAGTCATCACTTCCCGAAATCACATCATCGACAAAAACTGCCTCCTCAATGATTTTTGAGGCAAGAGGAAGGTCCTCATGCTCTCTAGCAAGTTGCAGCAAAGTTCTGATAGCCAAAAAGGGGCTACAAGAGACCCCGAATAAAACTCTATTTATTTCGAAGTCTTGAATAGGCTGGTTAGGATCAAACCTCCAAACTATTCTTTGAAAATTAGTTTGACTAGGGTCAACTAAAATCATCCTGTACATTTGACGGATGTCGCAACAAAAGCAAAATTTATGCAAACGATAAAGTAATAAAATTTTTTGTAAGTCCCTTTGTAAAGGGGGCCCAGTATAAACAGCGTTGTTGAGCGAGATTTTGCCAGGGGCGTGCATGCTCGCATCAAAAACCACCCTCAGGGGGGTGCTAGTAGAATCTTTTTTAAACACCGCATGGTGTGCAATATAAAAATGATTTGAAATTTCGGTCGGCAAAGGTGCAGAAACCGGTTGCATATGATTATTATCTAAATAATCTTGTAAAACAGAGCTGTAGGCAGCATAAAAAATCAGGGTTTTGTAGCAATTTCTTCTCAAGGGAGAAAAAACGACGTACGGCAATGGATCGAGTGTCGCCAAAATCTGGAGCAGTAACTTTAAATGGTAAAGATACAATATATCTCCCCTCCTCATTTTTTGAGGTAGTTTTCAAAAAATAATTTTCGCAAAACTCATCTTCGGGGTCAATGGCCTTGACATTAGGTATGTCATCTATTTGCCAAAATCGTTGTAGATTTTTATCTAAATTGACAAAAGAATCGTTCATTGACGTAGTAAAAAATGTTTTAATTTGATTTGTAGTTGAAGGTGAAAGTGAAAGATTGCCCATTATTCCCCAACCAAAAATAGTATTAATGCAGACGGGGTTGTTGGGTCCCGTAGACAAACGACCATCTAGCAAAATGTAAGGGTACACATCGCCGCCCAACAATAAATCAATTTTATCGCTTTTATTAAAGCCTGGGTCAGCTAGTGCTAAGTTGGCGAGAAAAGGAAAACTTTTAATCGAAAATGAGGAATGAGGTAAATCACTACAAATTTTATCGAGTATTATCGCATCAAAATTAAAAACAAAATTATTATCACGCAAAGAGGATATATTGCAATTAATTCCAGATTTTGCCGAAGTTGTCATTCGATCTAAGCTTTGTAGAGTCATGGCGATATTAAATTTAGGAAGGCCCAAACTATCAGCACATGACTTAGATATAAATGAAGATTGAGCACCAGAGTCACAGATGGCGCGCACTGTGTGCCAATTTTGAAAAACATCCTGTATTTGTATTAAAGCGGTACAGAGAAGTACTTCGCGATCATTTAAAGACATACCAGTAACAATGGTGTTAGTGGTTCTATTAAATTCGGTAGCCACGGGGCTCCTCGGGGGTTGCACTGCAGAAGTAGAGGGGCTACTCGCAGAACTAGGTGTAGAATTAATAGGAAAAAAATGTAAGAGACTGTGATGAAATTGGCCACAATGTAAACATCTTTTTTCTGATTTGCATTGCTGGGGTAAATTATGCTTTGAGCCCAAACAGTTGACACACGCTTTATGTTGTTTAACAATCTCAAAACGTTGCTGGGGAGTTTTCGCCAAAAAATGAGGACATCTGTATATTATATGATCGCCACTTTTACAGAGAAAACAAAATTTTTGAGGGTTTGGAGTATTATTTAAGCCACTTTGGCCATTTGGAGACTGGGAGGCATTTTTGGAGGCTCTCTGAGTATTAGCAAACAAAGCAGATCGATTTTGAAACTTTGCTTGATTTTTCTGACTTGAAATTGACAAATCTTTATTTTTTAAGTAATCTTGAGTTTGTTGTATTTGTTCCAACGCAATGCAATGGCTAGAAACAAAAGCACGAATTTTATCATAAGAGGGGATCTCATTGGAGCAATAATTTTGCTCAAATGCCTTGCGCGTGGTTAGGTCCAACCTATCCAAGAGCATTTGTGCCATAATATAATCCCAAAACTCCGTTTTAAAACCCATGACTTTTAAAGCACTTAAGTTTTTCGAAAAACAATCAAGCAAATTCCTCAAATTCGTAGCATTCTCTTTAGTAAGAGGAGAGAAGCCTTCAATTGCCTTCCAGTGAAGGTAAGCTTGTAATCGTTTATTTGTATACCTATCCACCAAGGTGTGGTAGGCATTTAAATAATTTTCAGCAAGGATAGGAATGTCAGAAATGACATCCAGGGCAGGGCCCTTTAAATTAGAAAAAAGCAAATTGAATTTTTCAAAGTTTCCCAGCGACCTATTATTGTGCACGGTAGCATTAAAGGCTTGCAAAAAGGTTGGAAACTCCTTAAATTCCCTTGAAAAAGAGGTATTTTTATCCTAGGCAGTAAACCATGCTGGTTTGTGGAGGCACAGGGACTGCCCATGGGATTTATCGTACTGCTCAAAAGCCCTCCATCTTCAAAGGGTAGTTCGAAAAGTTCGTAAAATATAGTGGAAATCTCGTCACAGCGTTTGCAAAAGTCCATAGACACTTTGGTTTCTACTACTAAGCGATCCTCATCAGAGGCTACCAACGTCAACAAAGTATTATGGTGCTTTTCAAAATCTTTTTTGATTTTTGACAATGTCCGAAATTTGACTTTAAAGCCGCTGTGATAGGCAGGGTCATTTTTTGCGAGGGTCGCGGATTCAATGATCAAATTTAGCTGTGAAATCGCACTATAGCGCAAGGCTTTAGCCTTTAAAATTTTATCCGAACTAGACATGATTTAAAAAAAAAATCCAAAAAATAATTGACAAAAATTAGGTAAACTGAAAAAAAATCAAAATTTGGACACCCTGTATAAATATTAATGTCCTACGTTTGATTACAATAATCAAACTATAAGCGCACAAAAGTAAAGAAAATACCCGATGCAAACTAATGATAACAAAAAACTTGTGTATAAGTTTTTTTATCTTCGCCTCGCGAATTCAAATAAGTAGGTACCTACTATGTATTAAATTTAAAAATAAATACCTACAAATCAAAAGCATTTAATTTGGTAAAACTATTTATCTGCCTTTACACGAAAACAAATTCTCAAGTTAAGAATTAAATTTCCTTCAAAATTTATTATGCACGCAAAAAATGGATACAATCATAGCCATTTGCAGACAGATATTATAATAGTAAATTAGAAATAGATATATTCATAGCAATTTTTACGCAAAAACGAATATAGTAAAGCATCCGCAATCGGATATAGTCATAGCAATTTGCAATAAGCAAAAATGAATATGGCAATGTGGAGATTTTTTTCGAGCAAATTGGATATAATTATAGCAATCCACAAATGTGAAGGCACAACGGCTAAAATAATAGCACTTTGCAGACACTATTTTAAACTATTTCCAGTGACAAACAAAAAAACACCCAAATTCCATACGGTTTTTTTTTTTACAAAAAAGAAACGAAAAAACTTGATTTATTCGAAACAAAAAAAAGCATAGTAGTTTACAGATTTTATCTGTGTTTGGTTTTTCGCATGAAAAGGCTAAATTTATTGTTAAAAATATTTAATTTTTACACAAAAAAAAATCGCAAAATGTATTTTAGAAACCTAGGGGTTTTCTAAAGTAGGCATGTAAGAAAAACAAGGGTTTTTCTTGCATTTGTTTTTACACAAAAAAAATCGCAAAATGTATTTTAGAAACCTAGGGGTTTTCTAAAGTAGGCATGTAAGAAAAACAAGGGTTTTTCTTGCATTTGAAACCAGTAAAAAAGGCATTTAGGAAAAACAAGGGTTTTTCTTGCATTTGAAACCAGTAAAAAAAACTAACCTAAAAAGGCAAAAAAACGATTCCAGAGATCCGGTTCGAAGGACCAAAAATGGGGTTCCCTGGTGGTCCAGAAAGGAGATTGTCTGGAATTTAACGGTGTCAGGTGTGGACTGTATAAAGTTAAGGGAATAAGGTCATAGGCTAAGCTGGTACAAGGGATTCTGAAATGGTCCAGTTTACCTTCTAGGTTAGTGTAGCAATAAACAAATGTATGTAAGGTAAAAATAATGCATTTTCACTTACCATTTTTATACAGGAAGCGGAACTCATGGGAGGACACGCTGTTAAACCGTGCTTTTTGCACCCCACATGAATGTGGTAGGAGAGTCGCTAACACGCGTGTATTATCGTTCGAAGGCGAAACGGTTCTCTGTGCTGCAGCAGATATCGCTACTGCGTTCGTTCTCCCACATGTCGCCCAGTGGCGTCGTTAATCCATAGGCGTAGGAGAAAAGGAATAAGTAGGAAGGAATGAGATTACGAAGGTCCATATTAAAGGAACTAGGAACCTTAGTAATTCAAAATGCATTTTATGTAAAGTAAATTAATTATAGCAAATTGTAATATTTGCCTTTAAAACCGCGGGAGTTTCAAATGCAAATAACCCAGTAATTTTAAGTACTTAATTAGTTAATTAATACTAAATAAACAAAAAATAGAAAATGCTCTAGTGAATCACCAAATAGCCTAATTCGAACCAATTTGGTAAATTATAGTAAAAAGAACATATTTACAAAAAGGAAGGCGGGACGAACCAACAGTAAACAGACTCGCTTAGTTTTTTTGTTTGGTTATGGTTATAATATGTACTATGTTATCCAAAAGTGTGAGAATTTACAAGCAGAGGATCAAAATTCGAGTGCGACGCAAAGTTTTTTGTATAACATGCATTATATATATTGCAAAAAACCGGTGCGCCCGTAAAATTGAGCCGTTTTCTGGTAGCTGATGGAATTTTTGTGTTGTGATTTTGGAGGTTATGTTTTCATAATCGACAGTTAACTCCAACAAATGGTGCTTAAGAAGAGCATTTTTGGTAAGCTTCAACTAATTTGTTTCTAAAATAGTATAGCTCTTTAATATGAGCTCATAAAACGACAACAAAAATATTAAATTTTCTTTCTTAAATAAAAACATGGCGTCCCAAACTATATTCCCTGATAGTCGAAAGGGTTACTTGAAAGTGAGCCTAAGTTACGGTAACGTGTCACTTACGACTTTTATGTCGGCATTCCTTTTTAGTTCTAGATAACACACTCGAATTTCTACTCCTTCGTTGCAGAAACGTATTATTAACTAGCTTTCGCCACTAGAAAACGTCTACAGAGTGATAGGAACCACGCGATAAGTATAACTACTACCCTCAAGTTATTGGGGTGTCGCCACTTGTCATTTGCCGTTTCTGTTAACAACAACACCACTGCTTATAGGTTATGTACGAGCGTGAATTTGTGGTAGGTTTTAAAACAAAAACAAGATAAATTAAATTCCATTAGAATAATAAATGAAGTGCCAATAAAAAGAGTTTTTTAAAAATGTAACACAGCACAAATTTAAGTTTATTCGCTTCAAACCAAGCTTTAACAACAGCATAAATTTGAAGAAAACCAAAAAGAATTATTGACCCAAGCTCAACACATAAAATGAATCACAGTGAGACACGACGCGTCAGCACAAGATGCCTAGATAAACGAATTCGGTTTAGTCCGCACAAGTGGGTTACGATGGCGATAGGGTGGTGCCACACACAAACCACGAACGAGCGTAAAGACAGTGAATAGAACAGCAACAAGTAGCGTAAAAGTTAAAGGATGGAGATTAAGAATGGACCAGGGAATTCTTAAAATCCGGGTGCGGTACTCGATACTTTGGATCAATATTTTGCATTTTGATTGTTTTGCAAAATGGTCAAGCAATGAGCTCGAAAAAATGGACTGCTCAAGGTAGTTAAAAAAATATTTGCAAAACTATTCATAATATTCTCATATTATAAAAGGAGCCACAAAAAGTAGGGTTAAGAATGTGTGCGACAAAGATGCGACTTCAAAAAGTCTACGTTTTCAAAGTAGAAACAGGAAGGAGAGATTACTTTATAAGATCGACATTAAAAAAAAGTCAAAGTAGTTGCGGCTTTAAAGTTGATCCACAAAGTTATTTTGTCTACATTGTTACATCAGATGTTACTATGATGACACAAACTTTTGTGGTAAAAATTAAAGTTATAATGTAGTTGTCGGATACACTTGTTTGGGACTCCAATGAAGCTTAACTTTCTAGTGGTAATTAAGTAGGATATAAAAGTCAGGGCGACTACGAAATAACGACTAAAAAGAAAGTAAAACTTTAGCAACGTCCTATTGTGGTAGAGAAGACTATCAGAATCGACTATCAAGAAACAATCCTAAGAAGTAGTTTAGAGGGTCGTTTTTACGAAACATCTACTATTTCCTGATACTAAATAGTAGTTAGAACTAGAAAGTAACAAATTTTGGTTGGGATCACCACATTTCTACTATAAGAAAGTAGCAAAGCCTTTAGAACATGTAGTCGCTACTATAAATGTTAGTTGGGTCTGCGGAATGCTACTAGACCTAATAATGTTATTCCAGTTAGGCCTAAATTGGCCCCTTACTTCTACAAATAACACTGTCGAATTTCAACAAAGTTGTGTAAAATTTACTTAGTACATGGTAACATTCTTATGAAAAAATTATATTTATAAAAAGGTTTGACGTATTTTGAAATCTATACATTTTTAGACCTATGTTTATAAGAACCTCTCTTATAAGAGAAAACTTTTTGATATGCTCGGACACAAAAGAAAAGACTAAAAATACCATATTTGTATTTGTTAATAAGTTGTTTGAGATAATTTTTACAGAAGGTCAAAAGGAAGATGTGATAATTTTTAGTGATGGACCATCATCGGAATTCAAAAATAAATACTTACATCCATTTTTAAAATTAAATTTATGTTAATTCTACATGGAAGTATTTTTCCAAAAACCACACCAAATCAACTTCTTTATGAAGACAACAACAGCAGATTACCATTGATAAAACTAAATAGGCCTAATCCAAAAAATTTGAGTAAGAAGTTATTTGGTATAAGTAATTATAAGTTTTTAAAAAAATATCCTTTTTAGTTGTCTAGTTATAGTTCTTTTTAAAAATAAAATACTATTAGTTGTTACTTTCTGTATTTTTTCATTAGTCACACACGTAACACGTTGTTGTCACACACGTAACTCACTTTTAATTTTATAAATAAAATAATAAAATGCATAAAGGGGCATTTGAATATAAATCTTATTGTACAAAATATTACCAAGTATTAATTAAAAAATAAAAGTTGAATTAAGTATTTGGCAGTTCGCAGAAAATTTGTAAAATAACAAAAATACATTATTCTGTAAAGAAATAAATGTCACACACGTAACGAATTTTTATAATCTTATAAGTAAATTAATATTTTTCAATCAGTGATTTTTTTGGCGTTAACGTAAGCAAAACTAACAATTTAACTCAGCAAAATTATATTTAATAATTACGATGTGTTTTTGTTGGGTTTAAAAGCAACAATTCTAAAAAAAATAAGTCTGCATGTCACACACGTAACGGTGGAATCACCCTACAGATGCTATCTCGACTACCGAAGCATCCGGATTATCGTGTGTACGGTTTATCGAGTCACCACTGTAGTGCCCTTTTGTCACGTTTAAAAAAAACTTAAAAAAAAACTGTGGAAAATTAGGCAAAACTGGCAAGTACCATTCGAAAAATGATAAATATTGGAAAAATCTTGAAATATTGGTTATTTTTAGCAATTTTAAAATTTCACTTTCCAGACGTCATTATTTTGTTCAATTGTTGAGAAATTTTCAAGACATATACAACTTTTACGTCTATCTTTTACAAATGGTACTTGCCATTTCTGCCTCTAATTACACAGAAAAACAAGTTTTTTTAAACCTGAGAAAAACAATGATTTTATATGGAAAACTAAGAACTAAAATTGAAATTTGCAATGCACCACTTATTTTTTGATAGTTGGTATAGGATCAGATTTATATATAATTTTAGGAAGTTTTGGCCATGTTTTGTTTAATATTATCTAACGATTTGAACTGTTTTTCTTGAGAAGACCGCTGCCCCCCCTTAAGTTAAAAAATACATGGAATTTAGAAACCTGTCGCCCTTATGTTTTGAGTTGGATATGCCCTTGACTTGGCTCGAAAATTCATTACGAATTAGCCTTAAAATCTACATCCTTTTTATTTCAAGGGTTCAAATCGTTTAAAAATGTGTCAAAAATATTGCAGTTGAAACTGAAAAAAAATCAGACCAGCAAAAATGGAAAAAAATATAAAATCATAAAAAAACTATTTTAAATGATGGCAAATATATAACAGACAGCAGGAAAAATAAAATAATATTACTTAAAACTTTTTGATTTAAGTTTTTTCGATAGGAGGTGTAATTTTGCTAAAAACTGTAAAAATCATTATTAAAAAATTTACCCCACTTCACCCTTAGAACTTGGATCAAATATAATTTATTTTTCCTGATGGCAGCGAAATATATTTTTTTTAATTTTTATATTATTATTGGTTTTCTCCTTTCCAAATATTTTTAACACATTTTTACGAACTTATTTCTCACCCGTTTGATTCCACAAGCCTTAATAAGTATAACTAGAAAAATGTCCCCAAATCTAAAGGACTATGTTTAGCGAAATATCAATTTAAGCATCCCTTTGTAAATATTTAAATACCTTCTAAACAATAAAGAAAAATCACAATAATTTTAAGATTTATAATATTTTATAAAAATAAGTTGAATGTTATATGGTTTTATTATATCATGTTAGTCACTATTTTATAATCACATACTTATTTTCGTTTTCAAAATTGGTTACTTCGGATTAATACACGGTAAAAAAAATTGTCTTAGATGAAAGCAAATTGTTTTGAAGTAAAATAATTTGTGCTTTCCTATTCACCAAGAAAATGTTTTCTTGATGTTGCACAAAAAATGCCTTGCCTGTTTATTTTAACGTGAAACAGAAATTGTTTTATTATAAATTGGAACTGAATTAATCTAAAGCACCGTTTTCTTTGGAAGCAAAATACTACTTATATGAAGACAATTTGCTGTGTTATAAAATGGAGTATACTGAAACAAAACAATTAAAGAAGAAAAATAAAGTCTCATTTCAAGATTAAACGCTGCGTTGAACTAAAAAGAAATATTTTAATTCAAAACAAATTGTTTTAAGATAAAACAATTTATTCAAGAAACGAACATGTTTTCATTGTAGACCAAATTTTTTACCGTGTAGTTTATTTAAATATACCAGGCTGTCAATTCGGGGCCATGCAGGATGTAATCTATCACCTCGCGATAAAATCTTTGACCAATAGCAAGCTCTGAATCGTCTATGAAGCATCACGTGTTATGCGACAGACCTATACTGCGCAGGATTTTCATACGAAATGCTTAAGAACCGTTCTATTACTTCTGGGCAGTAAAACAGATTTCATTGCCTTCACGTTATTATTGTTCAAAATGCACTGTCTTTGGAAAGCGCGCGACTATTTCCATGCATGCTATTCGTCGAGACGAGGTATTTCGCACGATTTGATCTATTAGTTCTTATTCTTGGTGGGGGTGTAGCTATTTTTCCAATTAGAGATAAATAAGAAATCTCCCGTAAATCTTACACAGAAAAAAAGAAGTTCTTCAGTTAAGAAAACTAGTTTTCTTGAAAAAATTATCTTGACCCCAAAAGCAAAAGTCTCCGAACAAAATGTTTTCTTTTCATCTAAGCAAACCGCTTGTTTTGGGAAAAAAATTGTCTTGGTAAATTCTTTTGGTTTAAAACAAACTGCCTTTAGCGAAGAAAAATTGGTTTTAAAGCAAGACATAAAATATCTTACTAATATCTTCTTAACACAAATAAAGCTTTACTTTGCCTAAAGACTTAATTTTTTAACTCAAAATATCTGGCATCTCAAAACGGTTGGTATAATACTAGAAAACAAGAAGGTTGCCGCTTCCATTCAAAACAAATCAATTTTCTTGGATAAAGGCAACTTTTATTTTCAACAGAAACCAGCAGTTCAAGAGAATAGTTTTTTTTTTGTTAAGAAAATATCGTCTTCGTGCATAGGAAAGCAGTTTTTTCTTGGATCAAAGCAATTTGCATTGACTGAAGACATTTTATTTTTCTGTGTATTAGACCAGACTGATTTATGAATGAAACTACTATGATCTAATGACTTCATTTTGGATGGAAAATGTTTTTTTTTTAAATTCTCTTACTAAGAACCAGTAGAACAGTTTTGAAAATAATGTCAAATGTGTTCGGGTGATATCTCGTTTCTCCCTAATTTGAAAAATAGCTACACTGGTATATTTAAACAAATATTATTATTATTTATAAGAAATGTATGATTAATGTAAGTATATTATGTAGATCCATGTTTAAATTTTGCACAAAAACACAAGAAAATCATTGCTCAAAATCGTAGTAGTTTTTTAATTATTAATTTTTATACCATAATATAGTAAAATGTCGAAAAAATTATTTAGATTTTTAATTATTACAGTAAGCTGCACTAACCTCAAACTTTTAGGCAGATTTTGTTAACCTAACCTGTTCTCTATGCTAAACTAGATAGTTCCCGACAGACGTACTGAGGTTAAAATATTGGAGATTTTTTCTACCGCGAAAGTTTTTCTTCCAATCACATATTAGTGATTTTACGTTTTTTACGTCTAAAATTTAGGCTACATTAAAAAAAATATAGGAGCAATAGATTAAACTTTTTTTTTTGGAACAAAAACTCATTTTGGCTCACAGACAAAAAAATATTTAATGAAAGCTTATCTAAGCTTTCTAAATTTTATTGTGAAGAACAAGAAACATTTTATATCCGAAACCACTTGAAGTCGTCAATTAATTAGTAGAAAGCCACAAAAAAAAATTGAAATATGAAAATGTCCCGGCGGTAACGTGTCACTGAGGTTTTTCAAATTTTCAAATTCAAATATTGCCTTGAAATTCATTGAGCTATTAACTGAAAGTTATTTTTTATAAAAAGTTTCTAGCTTTGTTAACATATAGGTTTTGTTATATTTTATCCATAGAAAATTAAATAAAAAATAAAATAACTTGCCACAAGAAATCTGTATGGTAACAAAAAATTTTTCCACAAAGAAAATTCATTCTAGGTGGCAACTTAGAGTTTTAGTATGAACAAAAGTAGTGGGTAATATTTAGCCAAACAAAACCGGTTTGGAAGGAAAATGCTAAAATTTAAAGAAACTGTCCCATCTGTAACATGATCTACCGAAATTGTCCTGTATTACTGATCGGGATATTGAATTTTTTCTTTGGAATTTAGTTGGAAAATAGTTGTATTTACAGTGGCGCACCCAGGAATATGTCTTGGGGGGGGGGGGAGAGCGAGGCCTCATGATGCCATATTTCATGCCATTTTTTGTGTTCATGAAATATATGGAAAATATCTAAACAAAATCCTAGGCTTAGGGGTATTTATAATCTGCCTTGATATTTGACCATTTTTGTAATTTTCTTTTGTGTCATAAATTGTGTGCTTTTTAATTTTTGTCCATTCTGTAACGTTGATGTTTCTTCTGTAAAATCTAAAATACCTGAGATTTTTGTCAAAGTCGCAAGTCCAGTATTACTTTAAACCAATTTTTTTAAAATTTATAGTTGTCCTTTAGATATAACTTAAGTAAAAAAAGAAATTATTTTTCAGCTAATGTATACTTTAATCATTTGTCAGAAAAGAAATACCTAACCAAAATCTCTAAAAATTAGTTTTTAAGAAATATTTTGATAGTTGTTATCTTGAAAGTACTGCGCTGTGTGCTGTTTTTACTCAGTTTCTGACTAGCTACCTTATTTCAGGCATATTTTAACAAATTTGATAGATGTGGGGTAAGTAATATGGCAAAAACTACCACGTTACAGAACGGACAAAAAAAATCACGATTCCAACAAAAACCTCTTAAAAAAAATGCAACTCACATAATAGGGACCTTTTGCACGTCCTATTTTTCTCTTATGTTCCATTTGAGGCATGCGCAGTTCCTGGTTTGAACCTTATCCTTTACTAAAGGATAGTGTTTGACCTTACTTATGTTCCAATAACGCAGGCTATAAGTTCCCTTATTTAGAGACAGTGTTGCAGCGCATATAACGTTATGTCAAAATGTAGTGTAAATTTAAAATATTTTTGATACCAGACAATTATTTCAAGAGCTACCAATGCGGGGTAATCCGCAGATATAATTTTATGCCAGTTATTGAAAATAATTTTTTATAAAAACTGAGGTATGTGTTGTTTGGCAACAGTGTTCACCAACTAAGCAAAAGTCATTAATTTTCTGTGAAGTGCGTAAAAACATAAGAAGTACACAGTAAACACAGATCTAATCCTATCTCAGAAAAGAAAAAAAAAGTAGTAGTAACCCCGTTTTGGGCGGTCATTCATTCATTTGTTGGTAAACAATGCATGCGTTACGCTCTTGTCGCCTCCTGTATCTTCTTCAAATTGTATACAAATAAATCAGGTTCAACTTGTGACCAGTTGCAAAATATATAGTGGTTTGGTTTTATTGACCTATTCAACCCACGCGATATTTTGTCCTACCCTTATTAGTCTACGTCGCGTCGGGTCGATTTGTACTGTGAATTTTTGATTGTATCATTCGAAAACCTTTCATTAAAGAACATAATTTATGAACGGTCCCTTTCCCCATGACTTTCACAAGACGTGGTAACAGCGGTATGACGTCATATTACGGATTTTGTGTTAGCAGGGCCGGGTTTCGTTGGACTACATTCCGATGGAAAGAGGGGTTCTATATCTTATTGTAGAGGACCCTAAAGTATTAATCATTGATCAAACAAATCTAACCGATATTCAGGATATTCTATCTTATTATTTAATACGCGGCTTATCTGTTTATAGAGCTTAAGCACTACTAATCATCGAAATAAAAATTTTATGTAGAAATATATTCAGGCTGACAATTTGAAAAGGTTTCCCCTGGAATATTTTGAAAAGAAAAAGAAAGTAATTTTTAAAAACATATAGGGCACATAATAAAAAACGCAGTTATAAACACCAAACTCAAAAACACCCAACCATACAACAGCCAACAGCACATTCCACAGAAAAAAAAATGTTCGACCCTCAGAGTAACAAAAATATTTTTATTACTCTAAGAATCCTATATTTTCCTGGCAGTTTTTCACTAGTATTGCTCTTTTAGTTTTTCCCTAGTTGTTTTTGGAACTTTTTAATGAATTTTGCCTACAGAACACAAAACAGGCTTTTGACAGACAAATAAAGGGTAAAGGATAAAAAATTGTGTCTGCAAAAGGTCAAAATTGGGCTTCTAAATATCACGTGACATCTGTCAGTTAATGTCGCATTTATAAAGGATAAAGTTAGCCAAAGGAGGGCGTGCAAAATGTCCCTAATATATCCTACTGGCTTTTCGTAACACATAATTGTTTAAAGTCTGACGCACAGTTTACAACAATTTTTGCTGATACAAAAACATTTATTTATTTTATCAAAAGTTTTGGTTTTGTTCCAAAAAAGAAAGGTCCATAAAAATAATTGTTGGTGCAGTCACTGTTATTTTGTAGTTTATCGTTAATTGAATCATTAATAGGATTTAAATGTTAGATTTTTAATATCAGTCGTTTGTTAATTTGAATTTCAAAGAAAAATACTGCCTTTTTGAAAAAAAGTAGGAAAAGTTATTGTAATATAGAATATCATTTAAATTTGTAAAAAGAACTGTTTTACCCCAATAATAAAAAACTATTTGTGATATTAAGGATACGTATGTGTATGTAAATGTATGGCGATGAATGAAAAATGACATTTTCAGTTTAAAAAAAAAACAAAGAGAACCTGCATTTTACAATCAATTTAGAGCAATAGAGCATTAAAAAATGTAATATAGAAGACTTTCTGTTTTTGTATTTCTATTTATATTCTATTGAAAACTTTAGATTTAATAATGAAAAGATAATGCATATACTTATGTAGGTAACTATTCAAACAAATATGCTTTTATTAATTTTGGGTTTTTAAGGCTCGCGGAAATTTTTTCGGAAACGTATTTTTTAAAAACATTTTTTCAATTTTTTTTTTCTAAAAGTCGACGACATTAAAAAAAATTCAAAAACATATTTTTTTCTCTAAAACATTTTTTTTAAATTAATTTTTTTAAAATTATTATTATAAGCTTCTAACTTGTCCAGATCTCCTAACCCTCTGACTTTTCACCTGTCAAAAAAAAGAAGTGTTAACCTAAACTTCATTAATTGATCGTGAACATATCCTAACTCCATTGTAGATATATTTTTTTTTTGGTGGAAAAATTTCACGAGAGTGTCTGGTCACGCTAGACAAGGGCGCACCCAGGGGGGGGGTTCGGTTCGGTTCGGTTCGGTTCGGTTCACCTCCCAAGGCAAAACTTTTTTAATCATGTTTTATAAATAAAAGCAAGAAATAGCATAAAATACTACATCATAAGTCTCGGGCCCCCCTCAAGACAAATTTCTGGGTGCGCTACTGCGTTAGGATATATTTCGGATCAACTAACTAAGATTAGGTTAGTACCGATTTAAAACCATTAAAAAAATAAGTTTTAACATAACCTTCATAAATTTATCCGATCGCGAACATATCCTAACCTGTCCATTGAGAAGTGCAAAGCGGACTCAACAAATGTGCCCAGGACGCGCTATTAAACTCCTAGGAAACAGGAATGGGTTGCAGACAGACCAGAGAATTCGTAGACCGTCCAAAAGCGACCAGAATTAGATGGATGCTGGGACGGACACGAAAAGACCTCGAACTGCTGATAGGTACTCTAACCGGACATAACCGGTTGAGGAGGCACATGACACGTATATGAGTCGAGAATGACCCTACCTGCCCAGCCTGTGGACAGGAAGAAGAGACATCAAGACACCTCGTGGCAGAATGCGAGGCCTACGCAAGGATGAGACAACAGGCACTCGGAGCGCCAACTCTGAGCGAGGAAGAACTGCACATGCTCAAATGGACAGACTTACTGAACTTTGTAAAGAGAACAGGAAGGCCCAATGAGTTACCCGACCATCAAAGGGAAGTGCAGAGAGTGGGTTAAGGGACAGACTTGGGGAATGGCAAAAAGGGCCTACTCTGGCCTACTTGTCAGACCTGCGGGTCAACCCCCGCACTACTACTACTGTCCATTGAGAATTTTTTTTTTTTGAGGAAAAAGGTCACATTTGGATATATTTCCGATCAACTAACTAAGGTTAGGTTAATACACCGATTTTAAACTATCAAAAAGAGGATAAAAGAGAAAAGTAGTTTAAAAATAATGTTTTCAAAAAAATTGCGTTTTAAATTTATTTTCGTGCAAATTTTCGAGACCCATTTTTAATTCATCTTTAATAGTTTTTAAATAGGTATAGACCCTGACAAGAAGTAGGAAATAATTTAAAAAATAAATATTTTGAAAAAAAAACAACATAAATCAATTTGATACTTTTTAAGCAAACATTAAAATTTGTTGAAAAGTTTGACTGGTTTTTGCACGACTAATGTAATTAATATCTAAATTTCCCCAAAAAATGTTCATCAGATATACCTGTAAAAAGCGACAAGTTCTAAAAACTGGAAACATTAATTGTAAAAAACATGCAATTTTAGTAGTCATAAGGTCAACGCGAAAAACTTGAAAAGTAAATGAAAATAATTTAGAAAATAACCAAAGTGACCCCAAAAAAAATAATACGGAAGGTGGGTTAAGAAGTACCTTTCTGAACAGAGTTTTTAATGTACAACTTATTCAAAAAAATTTACCACCTCCAAAAATCTTAACATTTTTTAAAACAGTGGGTACTGCGAAAATAATTATAAATATTTTTCTAGAGGAGGTAATTTCAAATTCATTTGTGCTTTCAAGTTACCTGAGTTGACCTGAGTTAATTTGTCACAGTAGCAATAGTAAAAGTTTCAAAAAAGCTGTATGTACATTTTTCCCCAATTTGTACAAATAATGTAATGTAATTTTCACATTGACTGTGTGATGATAACAAGAAAAATAAATTGTATTGTTTTAACTTGTTATGTTAATGATTTCAATAATCCCTATACTTATCCAGAACTCAAACCCCATTGTTCAAAGATGTCAGGAAAATTTACATGAGTTGGGTTACCGACATACATTAATGGACAAAAGTATATAGACAAACAGTTTTTCTTCATTCTTCTGCTTTTCGTTTTATATTATAAAACCCTAACTCAAAAACGGTAGGTCTTCTTTTCTCACGACAACAAAAAATACATAAATATATAAATACTGTCGAAAGTTTATTTATCATAGCAGAAAAATTAAAATTAACATTTACAAAAATATATAGACAAAAACAAGATGTAGTAATAGTTTCTTAAAAATAAAACCAAAAATTTTTAGTTATTAAAAGAGCTTTCGTTTTGAGATATTTACAAAAAAACTGTTTTCAGGGCTAATATATCATGACTTCACTTGAAGTGTGCTAATAGGCTAGCTAGGAAGGTATTAGATGCGTCTAGGAGGGAATTAAGGCGTTTTCACTATTTTTTTTAAACGGCAGTATGGATTTTTAGTTTTAGTTAAATATTCCTTGACAATATGCCGATATTCTACCTAACTTTACTGTAAATAAATCCAAAATGGCGGTCATAGGAAAGTTGAAGATGGTTTCAAAAAGGCTAGAACGCCTAGAAAAAATTCCATAACCCATTTTATTAAATTTGCAAACACTGATCTTTTTAAAAGTGATGAGTTGCGTTTTGATAGCTTAATTTTAGAGTAACCATTTTTTTTAAATAAGTACTTTTTTTGGTTATCAACTTTTTTTTTTTGGCAGTTTAAAAAATGTTGGGTAAGGACCTTTTTTTTTGGTTATCAATTTCTTTTGAATTAAACTTTAAAAATTATGGGTAAAAACCTTTTTTCTCGGCAATTTAAATTTTGTGGCATAAGCAGGATGAGAATCATTATTTTTTTATTTTGGTCATCAATGTTTTCAAGTTATTTAAAAAGTTTTTGATGGGGACCTTTTCTTTGGTCATCAACTATCTTAAAAACTAAGTGTTTGTGTTAACATAAAAATTATTTTGAATTTTGAAACAACCTGTATTTGCTCTTGAATGTTTCCTGCTGGTCTCATAAAATGAGAAATATGACTCATATTTATTTTGATTTTATGAATTAAAATAAAGCTTATTTTAAACTAAATTTAAAAATACGTCTGACCTACAAATGAGTTCATAAACGTAATCACGTTAATTAACATACATTCTAGTCACCTAAATTTGTTGTTGTCCTTTTCTAACCTGACATGAGTCAACAGGGGTGTATACAGAACTGTAGACTGGCCCGGGAAAAAATAGGCGACCGGTCCATATTTCACACACAAGGCAAAACTACAACAACGCTAACAGAAAAACATTTTTTATTAAAACGACTCTTGGTTTAAATTCTTAACAAATACCGGGTGGGCCAAAAACAACCCGACTTTGTCTGCCATCTCAAAATCCAAGATGGCGGACGAAATTAAAAGGTACCCTTCAAATATGCTCGTTTATTCTTGTGTTGCGAACATGTTTTAATTTTTTTTAAATTAGTTAAAAAGCTACATTCTTGCCACGCACAACAAGGTACGAATCAGCAAAATCGGTTCAGTGGTTCTAAAAAAAAGATTTTTGTTTCAACCATTGTTTGGCATATAATTCGATTGCCTTGCCATGTCTGCATTTATTTCCTTTTAAATTCTTCATTACTACTAAACCGATTTTGATGAAATAAAAAATATCCTTGTGAGAATTGATTGCTTTTTAAAGATCATGATCAAAATTTATCGCCATCTTAAAATTTAGGATGGTGGACAGAATTATACTTGATTCTTTAAAATGGCGTATTTATTCTTATTTTCCGAAAATGTTTTAGTTTTTATTTAAGTTATATAAAATCACTACTTTTTCCTCACACAACGACGTACAAATTAGTAAAATCGGTGTGGTGGTTCTCAAAAAATTTATTTTTGTTTCAACCATTGCTTTACAGATCCTACGATTGCATTGCCAATCCTGTCTGCATTAATTTCCTTATAAATTCGTTATTACTAAACCGATTTTAGTGAAAAAAAAATCGTGGTCAGAATTCATTGCTCTTTAAAGATTGTTATCGAAATTTTCCGCCAACTTGGAATTTAAGATGTCGGACAGAATCATACTTGACCCTTCAAAGAGGCAAGTTTATTCTTATTTTCCGAGAATGTTTTAGTTTTTTTTTATTTAAAGAAAAGCACTACATTTCTCCCGCAGAGAGGTACAAACTAATAAAATCGGTGTAGTGGTTCTCACAAAAACGGATTTTGTTTTAACCATTGTTTTACAAATTATACGATTTTATTGCCAATCCTGTCTGCATTAATTTCTTTCATTATAAATTCATCATTACTGAACCGATTTTAGTAAAATAAAAAACATCATGGTGCAAACTTTAAAGATCAATCAGTTTGCGCCAAAATCATATTTTCTGAGAACCACTTAACCGATTATATTACTTTGTACCTTGTTAAGCGGGAGAAGAGTAGTGCTTTTCCATGGAATAAAAAAAACTAAAACATTTTTAGAAAATAAGAATAAACACGCCATTTTGAAGAATCAAATATGATTCTGTTCGCCATCCTAAATTTTAAGATGGCGATAAATTTTGATCATGATCTTTAAAAAGCAATCCATTCTCACCAGGATGTTTTTATTTCATCAAAATCGGTTCAGTAGTAATGAATTTATAAGGAAATAAGTGCAGACATGATTGGCAATAAGGCAATCGTATAATGTTCAAAACAATGGTTGAAACAAAAATATTTTTTTAGAACCATCGAACCGATTTTGCTGACTCGTACCGTATCAAAACTTTAAAACCTATGTGGAGGCCTATGTCCAGAGATGGATCGAAGAAGGCTAGATAGATAGATAGATAAAAGAAATAAATAAATAAAGTTACACTACCACTACTGGGCGGTCTATTTAAGAAATATCAACACCATCGCGATAACACTGATGATATACCAAATTAATAAGTTATGCAGTCACTAATACTCATACGTAATTACTTGTTGGTTGCTAGTTTATTTTATTTATAGTTGATGCATTATTTTTTTCCATATGGCTTATCCACCCCTGGTGAATCAACAATGAATATAAATAAAACGAACACAATGATAATACTATAATAACATCTATTATTTCATACCTCAGTGGTGATACAATAAAACAGCGCGCGAATGTTTTACATCGATGACCTCACACTGTATGTCAAGGAATAGCCAGGAGGGGGGGTGATAATTTAAAAAAATTCAATAACAAACAATACATACAGGATGGCCTCTCATTTTCAAATAATTGAAAAATACTTCTGACCCCATTTTTAGTTACAGCAGAATTTGTAAAAAATTAAATATTGTCATAATCCCAAAATTTTATATTAATACGACGACGGCTCTTCATGAGTTCGGGCATAGAGGAATTTATACTACGTAGTATATTGCTGCTATGCTTTGATAGTGGCAAAATTAAAAAAATGCGTTTTTGCACAAAATTTTCCTTATTGTCTATTTCAAGCATGGGTAAGTTATTGATTGATTTAATTAAAACAATAAAAGTTTATTGTTAACTGTTTTGAGGTCTGTAATAAATTGTTATTAAAAAAAAAAAAATATATAAATATTTGCATTTGCCATTATTTTTAAAAAGCGTTTTCCGAAAATTATCATTTCCAGTTATGCCACTATCAAAGCAACCACATAGCACAGTCACGTGTTTAACACGTAAAAAAGGTGTGAGAAAAAAAAACGTTGATTAAGCTTAGCAAAAACGTTTATTTCATATATGAAAACAAGCTTAATAGGTCATTCATTAACGTTATAAAAAATAACGTTGCTAAAAACTGCGTTGTAATAACGCCATTATAAAATTAAAAGCAATGCTTTTACGTTAGTTTCAAGTGATTTTTACGTTTAAAATCACATTAGATTCACGCCTTTTCTACACGAATTTTAAAACGCGACTTGCATGGCTTTTCTAACAAATATTTTTGAGATTTTACTAGCAGCAGCGCCACCTATTATCGGCGTCTAAACTCCAAAAACCTTTTAAGGAACTGATCCCTGATTCTTCACGATCACGACGCATCTGTTATTAACCTGATAAAGACATTAATATTCTGTGAAAGTGTTTACTGTAAAAAATCTTGTTTAGCTTTAAAAAAAAACATAATAGATATTTATATATTTTGTCTTGCCTTGAGCGCCATCTTTAAAATTGTCTTAAAGTGTTGTAGTCTTAAACTAGTGAACTTTTATAACTTCTTTTCGCGTCTCTTTTAAGTAAAAAAAAATGTTATTAAAAAATGTGACCAAAAAAGACGCTGAAAGTTAGTAGGTTTGAGAAGTCTTAATCTAGTGGCGTTTTACAACATGTGGCAGGGGCGGCTAGTGCATAAGGGCTGCAGAGCTGCAGAACCCCAAAATTTCCACATTATTTGACTATTTTTCAGCCGCTGCTATTTTTCTAATATAATTATTTTATTCGAAAATTATTGGAATAGCAGTATATTTTCGGTCCGGTGTTGGTATAGTAGGCCTTCAAATCGCGTACATGTGTTGAGTATGACGCCGCGCGCCGTCGCCGTCGCCGAAGGCCGTATTTCACAGTCGGTCAAATGAAGTTATTGGCATTGTTGCGCTGCTAAATTGCAACACAACGTAGCTGGGCGGCTAACGAGATCTGTGCTCGGCTAGAAACCCATTCCTTCGCCCCGCACCGCACTTGCTCCTGGATTTTGATAGCGAAATCTAGGCAAAAATAGAGCTGCAAAACTTGCAGTCCAGTACAATTCCGGGCGGGCGGGCTCCGCGTTGCGTGTTTGCGGGCGCATTTATTTTTTCCTAGACATTGTAATTTTTGCCAAACCAAACTTGGCAATTTTTAACTTTTTATAATAGACACGTGATCTGGAGACGTAAAAAATATAGCATTTTTTATATCCCTATCGGCAGAACTCACAAACTTTACTGTCACGAGCCGCCACTGACATGTGGAGTACTTTTCAAGTGTGAATTTCGTACATGAAAATAACGAGGGTAAAAAACACGTTATAAACACAGCACCAGAAACTTCAGCAAAAAGAACATTTTTATAGCTTGATTTCTCCTGTTTTTAAGTTATTCTTTAAGCATGTAGATTTAACCAAAATAAATATTACATGGTATGAAGTTGTTATCAAGTAAAAAAACTTTGTTACTTTTCTTCACGTTAATTTAACGTTGATGTGATTTTTGTGCTAGGTGGGAAGGCAGCGAAATATTCCTCTATGGTAAAACTTCATATTTTAGAAACTATACATTTTACAAACAAACGCACCGAGTTAAGTTATTTTCGAACCATCTAAATTAAAAAAAAATGAATGATGATTTGAGATTCTGAAAGGATTTTAGCTAACCGTCAACAATGGGGGGAACGTTCCCTCCAATGCGACGCCTCGGATCACCTAAAATGTGATCCGTGGCTCTGCCTTCCTAAAAATTAAAGCTAGTTGTGCCGATGCACATTCTTCAGCTTTCTTTTTATTATTCTGTTCTTTATTCGCTTCCTTTACATGTGCCCTCTTTGATGAGCCCTTCCTTAAGAAATAATTCGTTATACCATGACCAAGATATTCCATTAAGAAATCAGAATAGTTGTGTAATGTTAAAAATTTCATTATATGATAGAGATAATACAGCAAGGGCGGATCCAGAGGTGCTTCTCGGGGGGGGGGGGGGGGGGGGGGGTGGCACACTTTAGGTGACATTCTCTGTTGGTAAAAAACGGTATATATTTTTTTAAGCAGTATTTTATTGAATTAGTCAGTGGTTGTAATTTCGATGATAATAACAATAGAC
Organism: Aspidapion aeneum; assembly: GCA_963576565.1. NCBI lineage: Eukaryota > Metazoa > Arthropoda > Insecta > Coleoptera > Brentidae > Aspidapion > Aspidapion aeneum. The sequence continues at coordinate 23,445,264 of OY755044.1, forward strand.
ACTTTCATGCGCCGCAAGCAAAAAAATTTGAATTTTTATTAGCAAAAACATTACTTTTTACTCATTTTTTGTATATTCAAAAAATTCTCGGGAGGGGCAAGTGCCCATAGTGCCCCCTGGATCTGCCACTGTAATACAGAGCCATTAAATTTTTTAAATCACATAAATTGAGTATTCCATAACAAAATACTCTTCGTTTAAATGCGAGAATCAAACAAATCTATTTTCATTGTTCTTTTAACCAAAGATAACCTATACCTCCTGAGCAGGGTTATTATTGGTTAATAAGACAATGAAAATGCATGATTTTTGAGATGTTTTCCAAATATTTCAATAAAATAGCACAAAATACGGCATTATGGGGTCTGGGGCCCAAGACATATTCTCAGGTGCGCTACTGACTAAGCTGAACTGTATCAGAAGCTTTTGCAAGACCCACAAGAACACTGAACACCCAAACATTAAGTTGTGTCATCCTGTATAAAACCGCGTTTCTTTTTAACTTTTGATTATCTTTTTTTCCAGAGAACAATAAATTTATCTATGGCGTCATCGTTTTGTAAGGATTAAGGTGACTAACTAACTCCCCTTGATCTAAAACTCAAGACAGAGAAGTTTGATGACCCTTCTGTGCTTAAGAGTGGTCCAATCTCAAAAACTAATTTTAAACTTTTACTCAACCCCCTGTAAAAAAAAATTAAAAACAGTAAAATACGTTTAATTACAAAAGTGCAGTAATGGAAGATTTTACTCAAAACCGTAAACAACAATTTCCAAACCAGCTTTGAAATTAAAGAACGAAAAATTAAAATAAAAGTTTACTGTGCTTCGTCCGGGACTCGAACCCGAAACCTTTGGCTTTGTAAGCCAACGTCCTACCAATTGGGCCACCGAAAAAATGATTATATATTTCCATTCAACTAATTTTATAATTTTTCGTTCGCATTGTTAAAGTGTGAAATCCAATTAGACATAAGTATCAACTTCTGAAAGCATAAGATCGCCTTTATATGTTAAAATTTTTAATCGCAATGGGCGATTTCCAAAAATCATTTTAAAAAGCAAAGTTTAATATTGCAAGGTTTGACTCAAAACCGTAAACAACAATTTCAAATCAATAGCAATATTTTTGATTTTCGGTGAAATTATATTCCTCTACCTCGAATACTTACCATTGGTCCACGCATGCAAAGTTGGTATCACTAGACCCACTTTCCCTATTCAAAATATAGGGGTAAAGTATACCCCTCATAGGGGGTTCGTGCTAAAAAAGTTTCAAGATTCAAGCCAAAAAGTGTCCCCCTCGCAAACAAAATCAACGGGTCCGAGCGTTTCTCCAAATTCGCACTGTAAATACCCAAAATTCGTGAAACATCCGATATGTGTGAGGGACGTACCCGTACAGCACATTTTGTCTCAGAAACTAGGGACGTACAAGGCATGTAAAAAATATACGTACATATAACGTACTAATAGGTGGAGCAGCAGTCAACATTTTATCGGACTTCGTAGTAACGTTAAGACTAAAAATTTAATTAATAATAAATTAAGACAAACTTTTGAAAACAAGTTTTATTTCCATTGTACGTACTTCTTATCCTTATCATAAATTGGACGTACGTTATACGTTGTTGGACGTATCTGATTATATTGCCTACCTTCGTACGTCCATAGTACGTCTAATGGACGTCCGTTGTAGTTACTTCGGCAATAAAATTGACGTCCCTTGAATTTACAAATGGTTGGACATTCCACGTTGTGGACGGTTTTTTGAACCAAAAATGGACCTAAAACATCACTCAGATTGACCGTTTGTCCGGTGACTTCGTTTATTGTACGTACAAGAGACGAAGTTTTGCTGTCTGGGTCGGCCTTTAAGTAGATACTTAATAATTATCTAACTCTCAAAAAATCATCATCCCTAGGGAGCGTAAGAAGGCAAAATGTGTTTTTAATTTATCCTTATCAATCTTATCATCACAATAGCCGCCTTCCGAAAATTTGCCTTTCTCGTATGATTGAAATCATGGATTGTAGTCAAAATAAATACAATTGGTTTAGTCAGTTTAAAGATCTTCTTCATTTCGCTGGATATATAGATGAACTTAAATGCCACCATTCTAAAGAAAAAGCAAGCTTTCCTCCTTAATTCTATTAAAGAGCGTTTAAAACCAGAAAACATCAATCTTATTAGCCAGTCAACATAGCAAACAATTTATAGGTATTTGGTTCTGGAAACCGACACATCACAAGTTTATCTAAGCCTAAATATGCCCATCCATATTACAAGAGTGTTAACCCAGGTTCGTCTTTGTAGCAACTTTGCAACAAATTTGCAATCAGTCAGCCTATGAGACCTTAAATCATATATTGTTCGAATACCCAGTCCACGCATCTCTGAGAACCAATCAAAACAGTTTTTTTTTACGACTTGACCAGCTAGTTTACACACTGGATAGTATAACGACCCCGAATGCTAAACTGCGATCCATTATAATATTCCAATTAGGGCATCCAATCCCGTACCAAAACCTTAATCCCGCGGATCCGTGAAATTGCGGGATTGCAAAAAATAGTAATATTTTTTATACTCAGCCTACTAAATATGCTAATAAAAGTTTTTATGCAATAAAAAGTAGAGTATAGTAGCAAGGCAAGAAAATATTTATTGCATATAGATACAATAAAAAATATAACAGTCGGAATAGCTTAAAAATTACATTTTACATTGATTTTGAAAATATTTCCGGAGGAAAGATAACATAATTATCTAATGTGTCATGTTTTAAACTGGATCTAATTTTATTGCACATATAACCTGCGGCTAAAAACCCACGCTCAGCTTCAACAGTTGTCGGAGGAATCGAATCGAAAATATATGCCCCTATTCCCTTCGCATTCAAAAAAAGTCATTTCATGTTTAAGTAGCTGGTCAAGTGATGCTCAGGATCGGGCTGGTACAGCCATAGGAGAGGAATCCTGCAACGTTGATCCCGCAAAATTCCTGCGGGATCCCGCATTTGCGCGCAACATATCATACATAAACATATTATTAGTTTTTTTTACAGGTACCACAAGTGTTTATAGTTTATAAATAAGTTTAGGAATTATTCTTTGTTTTTATTAAATTAAATTAGATTTTTATGGAGTATTTTGAATTAACCTAACCGTTGTTATAGAAGTGTAACTTCTTAGAAACAAAAAAGAATTGAATTGAATCCATATACCATCTACACACAAGTGCAAGGGCGCGCAGATCGTTTCGCCCTGTCTTGGCATTTTAAACTAGGTTAGTCTTCGTCATCGATCTTACAGACCGTACGTAACCATTCGAAGGTTATTTTAATGGGATCTGAGATTAGGTCCTGCAAGCACACCTTTATCGCTTACTCAGCCAGTTGGTCACCTTAAAATCTTGCTCAGCCCAGTTTTGTTTACAGTAAGAATCGATCCTGCTGCGCGGCCAAAAACCGGTCAGTTTTATTTTCACTTCGCCTCAAACAAAACGTAAATCCGTGACCGTTGTTTTAATTAGTATTTTTTTAGAGAAAAACAAACAAACAAAAACCAAAATGGCTATCAGCAGATTGAGTGCTATCAAATTTTTCGAATGTGTAAGTATTATATTTTAAAAATAACTCAAAAACTCTTTCAAATTAAGTTAGAGTTAAGTAAAAATCACATTGTATTTACTTTAGGAGCAGGTGTAGGTGTGTGTAGTTACAAAGTAAAAGAAAGATACTCGTGCATAGAGAAAAAACATTGAGTTCAATGTTCTAAGAGGAAATACAAAATGAACAGAAGTTCATTAATTGAATGTATACGAACGTTAATATAATTATGTTCATAATATTAATATATACAAATTATTTGATTTTAAGTAGTTAATCTCGTTCTGCGTAAGTTAGACTGTTACCTAAATGATCGGTTTTGTCGAGACGTTTTGTCTGTGTGTCTGTCCGTACGAGGATAGCTTCTAAAGCGTTAAATCGAATTTCATAAAAAATACTGGTGGTATATTCTCTTACACAAACTGAAAGAGGTTTCATATCAATATGCGGTGTTCGGATTCAATAACATAAATTTAGTGTTGAATTTTTTAAGTGATTTCAAAACAAAAAGTTCATATAAACATAGGTCCGCAAACGTTTAGTTTTTAAGATGCAGGGTGTCAAAATTTATTTTTTTTTGGTTTTTTATTGTTTCAAGCTTGTGCAGTTTTTGAAATATTGTGCTCATATTTACCGCGTATGCACTTGACTATTAGATATGTAAAATAAAGTAAAAATCTACAGGGTGATACTTTTTCGGGGGTCATATCGCCTTTTTCCACTGACTTTTTTTTGTTGTTGTAAGCCACTGGTCAATTTTAAGCCAGCCAGATTCTTGTTTCATTTGCAAACTTTTTTATTTCCTGTGATTTTTCGTCAGAACCTGAGTTTCCAAAATATAATTTTATTTTAAGGCGCATATATTTACCTATCTTTAAATAAATAGTTATAATAAGCTAGGGATTTATTTTTGTGGTTTTAAGGAATTTATGTTTTTTTCTTTTTAAATGTAACAAACTAAATACTGTACCCTTGTGTGCTTAATAAATGATCAGTTGCTCACCCAGGAATATGTCTGGGGAAGGGGTCTGAGAGTCTTGTTATTTATTTATTTATGAAATATGTCAAAAATACTGTAGGCTTAGAGGGGGGCCCGAGCCCCAAGTAAGCCTCCCCCCCTGGGTGCGCTCATGATAAAGTTGCAATAGGGAATGTAGGAAAGTTTTTAAAAAACAGGCCTTGTGTTAGGCTGGTTCTAATATACTTAATAGGGACCTATTGCAATACGGCCAGGCAATAATTGTGCCGGGCACTATTTTGACATTTTCCCATTGAAAACTGACAGTTGATCTTTCAAAATTGACATACCAAAGTCGAATTTATCAATACAGTCGTTTATTTTCCATTAATAGTGGCGGCACTATTAATTCCGGGTCTTATGATACACAAAGGCCTAATTTTGAAAGAAGACAGCTGTTCTTATAATGTGAAACTATCAATATAGTGCCCGGCACAATTATTGCCTGGCCGTATTGCAATAGGTCCCTAATGTTCTTGATAATGTTAAATTTCGTTTTTGTACTTTATTCCAATTTTTACACACAAGTCCCTAATCATCCCCCTACTCGTTTTTTTCTATTCTTATTATAATAATTATAATCTACCTAAACGTCGTAAATTTTTAGTAGGTGCAGTAATGTGTATTTATTACATTTTACATTTTATTTATGTGTGAATTCTATTTTTGGATTTTTATGTCATTGCCAGTGACTACGTGACTGTTTTTTTATTTTATTGTATTTCATTAACAACAACTTTAAAAAAGAAGCTTTTTAACGTAATAGGATTTTTTACAACTGACTTTAACGCTAATCAAAATCAATCAACAATCCATGTTAACTATATAGTTATATTGTTAAATTGGCTCCTAAGTCAAATTATGTATAATAAAAGAACTTTCTTTAAAATTGTCAATAAAACTTTTAATTTGTTTAAAACCGGCATCTTTAAGAAGTACCATGGTTTTATAAACAAATAAATGGAACCAAGACTGATCTGATACCTTCCTAGCTAGCCTATTAGCACACTTCAAGTGAAGCCATGATATATCAGCATTGAAAACACATTTTTGTAAATATCTCAGAAACTAAAGCACTTACGAAGTTTTTGGTTATAACAAGAATTATTGAGCAATATAGTCTATTATATTCCGAAAACAGTGTATTGATACGATGCTCCGTTAAAAAGTTAGCATTTTTTAAAGTTTTTAATTGTCAAAAAACTGTCATTAGCATTAATGGATTTTGACCAAAATCTAATCAGCTCCTAAGAGCGTGGAACACTATTTTACCAGAAAATTTTATGAAAATCGATTCAGCGGTTTAGGAGCAATCGTGTTACGGTCAGAAATCCCACATAGCAAAAAAATCAAATCAACGTTAAATTAACGTGAACAAAAATAACAAAGTTTTTTTTACTTGCTCATACCATGTTATATTTATTTTGTTAAATCTACAAGCTTAAAGCTAACTTAAAAACAAGGAGAAATGTAGATATAAAAATGTACTTTTTGCTGAAGTTTCTGGTGCTGTGTATATAACGTGTTTTTTACCCTCGTTATTTTCATGTACCAAATTCACACTTGAAGAGTCCTCCACAACATATTCTAAAACGCCACTAGATTAAGACTTCTCAAACCTACTAACTTTCTGCGTCTTTTTTGGTCACGTTTTTTTAATAACATTTTTTTAACTTAAAATAGACGCGAAAGGAAGTTATAAAAGTTCACTAGTTTAAGACTACAACACTTCAAGATAATTTTAAAGATGGCGCTCAAGGCAAGACAAAATATCTATAGGTATATCTATCTATATACATTATTATTTTTTTTAAAGCTAAACAAGATTTTTAGGTTAATAACAGATGCGTCGTGATCGTGAAGGATCAGGGATTAGTTCCTTAACAGATTTTTGGAGTTTAAAGGCCAAAGCACTGCCTGACAGATTTCGTCAAAGTGAAAAATGCCGTCAATAGGTGACGCTGCTGCTAGTAAAATCTCAAAAATATTCGGTAGAAAAGCCATGCAAGTCACGTTTTAAAATTCGTGTAGAAAAGGCGTGAATCTAATGTGATTTTAACGTTGATAAAAATCACGTGAAACTAACGTAAAAACATTACTGTTTTAATTTGATAATGGCGTTATTACAACGCAGTTTTTAGCAACGTTATTTTTTATAACGTTAATGAATGACCTATTAAGCTTGTTTTCATATATAAAATAAACGTTTTTTTTCTAGCAGCTTTTAAAATCAACGTTTTTTTTTCTTACGCCTTTTTTACGTGTTAAACACGTGATTGTGCTATGTGGGATAATATACACACAGACACACACACACAGACAGACATCACGACGATATTGCTAGGATAGGTCAAAATACATCCAAATAACAAATTTTTGGTGTTATCCATTGACTTCTGTTGTATAACGCCCTTTTAGGGCGTTATACAACTCAATGGTGTTATCTCAAAAAAAAATTTCGTTGAAAATAATACCTTCCATAGCCATTGCTACGCGGGCTAGGAAGGCAAAAATCCACGCGGTTAATAGGCGTCATGGACAGCAGACAATGCTTTGCTTTAACTTTTTCTAAAGTTCTTTAGCGATCTACGTATGTTAATTTTGAAAAAGGGCGCCAGCGAGTCGCCACAACTCCTACAACTTACTACTTTGTGTTGATGCGTCACACAAAATCGATAACTTTACTCTTAATACGCAGTTTGGGCCAAATAAAGTGAATGAAAGGCAGGAGAAGGACACTAATCAAAAATGTATAAAAAACAATTCCAAAATCCACATTTTTTAAAAATTTAAAACCGTTTTACTACATCACAGATTACTAACCACAGAAATAGATTGGACACCCCCATGTTAAACTCTTAATACAATTAATTAATGAAACTTCAACAGCGCCATCCCATAGCTGTTTGTTTGAACTAATTTTTGCGCTTTGCTCCTTGTATATTATTATACATGTCAGTTAGTTCTCAATTTTTTGTTGACATACTTTGTGTTTTGAAAGATAATAAAATTATGTCAAAAAAATAAACTTCAAAAAATGGTTTTTTGCATATAAAGATTATAATTTATTTTAATCATAATTATTAGTATGAATACATTAAAAATCCGTAACTGTATGAATACATTAAAAATCAGTAACTATTACATTTACACCGAACCGAACCGAACCGTAACACAACAAGCACCTCTCATTCTAAACCTTTTTTGAGAGAGATCATCGCTTTGCTCTGCAAGATTTTTTTGGATTTTTATCTCAAAAGAAGTGTAAAGAAAATTCACTTCGCGAACATAAAAAAAATCTTCTCGAAAAACAAATTTGACAAATTTTATAAGTTTTATCGAGTGTACGTCAAGTGCTTGACAAATTCAAATTCCAAAAGACATTTAAAGACACGCAGGATACAGGACTTAACGGTGCACTTTGTGCTGGGATAGCGCCATCGCGGAGCTGTTGTCCTGAACTAAAAGTACCAGGTGTGGCGCTAAAAATATTTGGCGGGAAAGCCTATTTGTCATTACTATTTTTTAATTGGTATACTGTGTACTAATTTTATTACACATGAACAAGTGCTGTGTCTCAAATGTCATCGCACGCCATTGCAGCTAAGGTCACTCATCATAAAGCAAGCTTTACGATGAGTGACCTTAATTGCAGCACATGAAATAAAATAATTAAATTCATTTCCTTTAAAACGCATTCGTATTCGTACGCCATTGACAGACCGGAAATTTTGTAACATTCCTGCTTAAATTTATGCTAGACAGGTATCCAAATGCCATAAAATGAAAAAAATGTTTCTTTTCCTATTTACATGGACTCTAAAAATAGATATGACTACTACATACACGGGTCAAATGTTTATTGCAATAGTCAATTGCATAAATATTTATATTAAGGGCGCCATATCGCCTCCAACTCTTGATATTTATATATTTATTATTTCTTTATACTTATTATTTTAATAGAACTTTTCTTCGTTTTCTAACATAATATATCAAAAAGGTTTGAAACTCTTAGACAATGCTTTTGGACTTCCATTGTCTTTATTTATTTTAAACACGACGTTTCGGTTAGTAAGTATTTTTGACCTAGTTTACACTTGAAAACGGTTAGAGACTAACCGAAACATCATGTTTAAAATAAAGACAATGGAAGTCCGAAATTTTATTTCATATCAAGAAGGCCTAAAAAAACCTAACATTACAGCATTCTTACCCTTAGTTTTAAAATGTCCCTGCAGTAGTCTTTCTTGCTGTTTTGGTTCTTGATCGAATTTTATGGGATTACTACAACCACTATGTCGGTTTAGAACGTTTTTCTACGTTGTCCGACGCATATTATCTACCACCTTCGATCCTGACCATAATCTTCTGTCAGGTTTTTTGACTTATTGATCTTTGGCTTGACTGTTGCCATTCCAGTTTAGGACGCCCTCTTTTTCTGCGACCTATTGGATGTCATTCTAGGACCTTCTTTAGTAATGTTTCGTTGTTCATCCATTGTACAAGGCCGTACTATATCAGTTGTCTTTTAGTGATGTCATCCGTTATGCTTCCCTCGATTCCCATTCTTTCTTTTATGATCTCATTTCTTATATGATCTGTTCTAAATATTCTCATTGATCTTCTTATTGTATCCATTATTATTTTGTATTTTTCTGTTGCGCGACAAGTCTCTGTTACATACAACAGCGTGCTTTTCACCATTGTTTACTGTGACTATTTATATGTTCTTGGCTTTAAGTCTCTTTATAAGTTTTCTTAGTTTTTATTAAATTTACAAATGTTCACCCTATCAAATGATGTCAGTAAAATTGCAACTTTTTTGAAATACGATAAAACTTTTTGTTGATTATTTTGACAAGATTTTTTTACAAATATACCGTATTGATTTTACTGTGGGCTGATAAGATTAACAAATCTAAATAAACACTATATTTATGTGTTTTAATTATAATCAATCAGGTTATAAAAAATTAAAAACAAATTACATTTCAGACAAAAAAGGATCAATTAAATTGAAACCCACATTATCTTACAGCCCATGCATTTTTAGAACACCAAATGGTCTTAAGTGGTTTGAGACAAATGTACTGGGTGATATAGGGTCAAATAAAAATTAACATTATCTCAAAAAACAAAGGAACATTTCATCTTAGTTCATCTTTTTGTAGTATGTATTACCTAGTGTCCCCAAATAATTTCACAATTAAATGTAAGAACTATCAAAGATAATTTTAGGGTTTTTGCATTGCAACTTTGCTAAGTTGTATCAAGCAGTTTAGGCTATACCTCTAAGACTAAAACAACGTTTATTTTAATAATAAGGTATTAAAATTAATAAATGAGCGCACTTTCTTGTTATGTGCCATACATTGATATTCTTTGCAATTATAAACAAAATAATACTCATTAAACAATATTACTAAGCTTATACCATAACAATTAACTCTACATATCATAACTTAACAACAAACAAGTTGTTGTCATTTCTAAAAATAAATATATTATTTTTAACTGACATGATCAGTTTTTAAACAAAACACTTTAAATATAAAATTAGTTTTCCAATATATTTTTGGATGCTTATAAAAAAGAGCAAACCTTATAATTTTGAAACTTTTTTAATTGATCATTAAAATTTATTTTTAATAACTTATTTGTACCTCCATATACAGGGTGTTTATTAAAAGGTAACAGATACTTTTTTGGGTATTGCTCGTACGTTTTTAAAAAAACCCACGAACACATACATTTTGTTTGCAAAGGGGATACCTACGTACTTTTTTAAACTTATATTTTAAATAGGGCAGGTCGAGTGAGATCTTGTTTTGAATATTTCTTGAATCTCTTTACAACCGTGTAAAAATTTCGAAAATATTTAACATCGTTTTTGAGATATTTGCCTCCAAAATTAACATGGACAGATAAAAAACTAGCATAAAAAATAACTAAATTAAGAAGAAATAAATAAGAGCCACTGCAAAATGTTTCTTTTATAAAAAATAAATCGATCGAATGTTAAAAAAAAATCGATTTTTTTTCATTGGTCCATGGTAATTTTGAAGGCAAATATCTCAAAAACGACTCAATATATTTTCGGAACTACATATTTTACACGGGGTTGTAAAGACATTCAAGAGAACTTCAAAACAAGGTACTATTATATTAGGTCTACTTTCCCTATTTAAGGTATAGGGGCAAAGTTTACGCCTATAAGATGGTGCTGACTACAAAAAATTCAAGACAGCAAAAATATTTTCCCCTCGCAAAAAAATTAACGTGTTTGAGATTTTTTCCAAAAACGTACTATACCCGAAAAAGCCTCGGGTCCCTTTAAAATACTCTGCCAATCTATGGGCACCTAAGCTCACACTAGGTACTATAGTTATAGTGTGAGCTAATATAATCAAAAACTGAAATATATTTTATTCAACTCCGGACTCAATTACCTTTCGTTTGATACCACACAAGCCATGTTTTGACTTAAACTCAAATTTTTTTTAATCTACCCCCCACCCTTTTGAAAAAAACTAAAATGTATTTTGTTTAACTCCAGACTCAATTACCTTTCGTTTGATATCACACACGCCATGTTATCACTTAAACTCTAATTTTTGGAATCTACCCCCACCCTTTTATTTGGCTTGCGTTCGGTGGATTTTGTTCATTTTTAAATGGGACCATCACGGCCCAAGACCCAACTTAGGTACCAAAGTTCATTAAAATCGGACAAGCGGTTTTTGAGTTATGCGGGTTGGTCGTTACAGACAGACAAAAAAGTTTCAAAATCATCTGAAACGCAAAGATATACAAAAATTTTTGAAATCGGAGCAACTTTTTTTTTCTCGAAAAAATTAGGATCACCATACCTCACACTACTTATAGTAGTAGTGTGAGCTAAAAAACAATCTGTATATAAACATATATATATATATATATATATATATATATATATATATATATATATATATATATATATATATTTATATAGACAATAAAAAAAATAGCGAGATTTCAATGTCTATGATTTTTAAATTTTAAAAACTATATTCAGGTCGATTAAGTTTGAAGAAAACATTAAAAGACAACGATATAGTTAATAAAAATTTCGACCAAACACATAAAATCTCAAAATTACGCCATTTCTAACCAATAGGAAACAAAAGCCAGTCATTTTATATTATTTTGACGATTTATATCTGCCAAGATATGTGGGATTATGGGTCACGATAACATCTGTTTTGGTTTTATTTTGGTAGAGATGTTAAAAACAACAAAATGTAGAATGGTACGAATATTTCACCTTCACTTAAAGGCGAAAAAAAACCATTAAAACATACAGGGTGTTCCAAATAGAAATAAATGAATCAATGATGGATCTGATACCTTCCTAGCGCATTAGCAGACTAAGCGAATTCCACGCTATATCAGTCTTCAAACCAGTTTTTATAAATATCTCAACTGAACAATAAAAATAAAACACAGCAGTGCCGCCCAATAAAATATTTAGTCTCCGCATTAAAACGGAAAAAGGTAATTCCCCGGCTGCAGAGTGCGTTGTTACCAACATACTACATAATATTTATGCCCATGTCGTGCAGCGCTTCGTCCCGTTGTCAGAGGTTCACGTCCGGTTAAGGGAGGTTTCAGAATTTTTTAACCAAAAAAAATTGTCCGCGTCCGGTTATTAGAGTCCGGTTATAGGAGTGAATTTTACATGTAAAGAACTAGGCAAAAGCTTGGTTCCTACAAATTTGTCCGCCTAAAGGGAGTCTCCGCTTATACTAGAGGTGTCCGCAAGGAGAGGTTTCATTGTATCATACCATAACCCGTAATCCGCATTCTGATATGACGTTCCGTTTAGCAGTTAAAATTTTTGTTAGTTTTCTAAAATTTTCCTAAAAATTGTTTTTTTTTAGCTTCTTGCAGTCATCTGCTTGGGTCTTCACTACAAAGCCATCACTGGTGATCAAAATGTCGACACACTGTCCGTCGTGGCATTTGGAGGCTTCATCATTATTTTGATTGGTGGTTTCGCAGGTAGGCACTGACACTACACTAGAATCTCCCGGTAGTCACAGGAGCGGTCCAGATCAGAGACATAGGATTCCCCTCTTCTGCCTACGTCCAAGATGCAATCTGGAAGACTGCGTGCGCATGCCTCTTCTTTTTGAGTCTCTCTCTTTATTTCTCTATTGCTTTGTCTCTCTATCTCTTTATCCCTCTAATTTTCTTTCTTTTTACTTTTAATTCTCTGTTTGTCTATTCTCTTTTTTGAGTGTCTCACTATTATTTCTCTGTCTTTTTATATCTCTGTCCTCTCTATCTTTATCCATTTTTTTATATATCCTTGTCAATCTATCTGTTTATATATCTCTCGCTGTCTTTTTTCTTTTCTGTCTCTATTTCTCGGTCTCTTTATATTTATGTCTTTCAATCGCTCTATGTTTTTATTTCTCATCTCTTTTTGTTTCTTTATTCTGTCTTTTTAGCTATCTTGCTTTCTTCCTCTATCGCTCCCTGTCTCTTTATCTTTCGGTTTCTCTGTTTCAGTCTCTTTCTTTATTCTAATCTCTCCATATTTTTGTTAAATTTTTATCTCTCTTTGTCTCTAAATCTTTTTATGTCTCTCTTTATCTCTTTCTCTTCACCTTCTTCCTATAATTATATGTCTCTATCTGTTTATCCCAATAATATCTATTCATCTGTCTATTATAAATCTTTACATCCCTGTCTATTTGTCTCACCAACTATCTATCTCCTTAGCTCTTCATCTATATCTTTTTGTCTGTTTCTGTCAGTTTATTTATGATTTATTTCTGTCGTTGTCTCTATTTCTCTGTCTTTCTTTTCTTTTTGTCTTTCTCTGTTAGTTTTATTATACAAATGGAAGACTAGTAGTGGATAATGTAGGTCCTAAAGCCGGAGAAATAGGTCGCTAATGGATGCTTTACTTGCCCCTTTCCGGTCGTGCTTCATCATTAATTACAAATACTTGTTTTTTAGGTTACATGCTGAGCACTCCAATCAACAAACGCATTGACATTTTCTACTGTTTAGTGGGCTGCGCAATGTTCGTAGCTGCCGGAGCATTAAACATCAAACATTTCGAAAACACCTGGAAAGGAGAGACCAGAGACTATGGGCTTTCGAAAGGATCTTTGGCTGTCATCAACGGTGCATTCTTTTTGCTTGACGCTTTGCTTACCTGGAGGGGTGATTTTTAAACGCTTTAACTGTATCTCGAACAGTTTTTCTCGATAAGGGAAGTCGCCGCAATTTTTCGTTGCAAAAAATTGCATCAACAAAACCTAGCATAGGAAACTGGCTTAATTAAGTGATTTTCCTTAAATTATAAAGCACACACTCTATGGGTCCATATTTTAATACTACTTACTTTTAAATTGTTTCGTTAGATATTTGACATTTGAATTTTTCAGGATCATTTTAGCTATGATACATATAACATTTAAAACCCATAGGGCATGTCCTTTAAACAAAAAAGTACAAGTCTTCACTTTTTACTTTTTACCCCATTTTTTAACTCGATATGCTGCCATAAAAAATTCAGTTTTTGACAAGAACACAATATAAGTATTCTGCAGTTATTTTTGTTTTCAAAATTCTTTTTTTTAAAATAATATTTAAGATTAGATTTATTTATGGTTAGAGTTTGTTAGTATATATAAGACGCTGCAGATTTTAATTTATTTAAGTTTTAAAAATATTTTTAAGACGTATTTTTTTTCAGTAAGCTGATAAGCTTTAAAAAGTAATTATTAGCCCTATTTTTAGTTAAAAAAAAAATATTTTTTTAACACTTGCTATTTATTGTTCTTCTTAAATTTTGGGTTATCTTTAGGTTTAATATTAAGTTAAGAATATTTTTTCTACATAACTTTTAGTGAGCTTTTTTTAGAATTTTAAGTATTTCAAAGCACAAATCAAATACCTCTTTGCAAAGCCTTAAATGTTAAAAATATAAAAATAAAACTATTAAGACTAAACACAACACTGTTACATTTTCTATATTTAAATAGTCTAATAATAAAAAAATGTATTTTTATCTGCATTTATTATGACAGGGTTCATGGTTCGTAAAAATAGGTTGTTAAATTCCAGGGTTAGTTTGACGTTGATTTTGGAATTTTTCCAGGTATATAAGTTATAAATTACGTCTTGATTAAAGTAATAAAAATAGGTAGTATAGTATAGTGATTGCAAAGTCAATTGAACAAAGATAGAAGCCGACCATCGGCATATTCTTTATAGAAAGTGACATGGGCGGCGGTAGATATTTTCATGAAAATTATTTCATTTAATTATGGCGTAAACTAAAGAAATAAAAATAGATAATAAAACTTTCTATTCCTACACCTAAATTAACATTATCTCAAAAAACAAAGGAACATTTCATCTTAGTTCATCTTTTTGTAGTATGTATTACCTAGTGTCCCCAAATAATTTCACAATTAAATGTAAGAACTATCAAAGATAATTTTAGGGTTTTTGCATTGCAACTTTGCTAAGTTGTATCAAGCAGTTTAGGCTATACCTCTAAGACTAAAACAACGTTTATTTTAATAATAAGGTATTAAAATTAATAAATGAGCGCACTTTCTTGTTATGTGCCATACATTGATATTCTTTGCAATTATAAACAAAATAATACTCATTAAACAATATTACTAAGCTTATACCATAACAATTAACTCTACATATCATAACTTAACAACAAACAAGTTGTTGTCATTTCTAAAAATAAATATATTATTTTTAACTGACATGATCAGTTTTTAAACAAAACACTTTAAATATAAAATTAGTTTTCCAATATATTTTTGGATGCTTATAAAAAAGAGCAAACCTTATAATTTTGAAACTTTTTTAATTGATCATTAAAATTTATTTTTAATAACTTATTTGTACCTCCATATACAGGGTGTTTATTAAAAGGTAACAGATACTTTTTTGGGTATTGCTCGTACGTTTTTAAAAAAACCCACGAACACATACATTTTGTTTGCAAAGGGGATACCTACGTACTTTTTTAAACTTATATTTTAAATAGGGCAGGTCGAGTGAGATCTTGTTTTGAATATTTCTTGAATCTCTTTACAACCGTGTAAAAATTTCGAAAATATTTAACATCGTTTTTGAGATATTTGCCTCCAAAATTAACATGGACAGATAAAAAACTAGCATAAAAAATAACTAAATTAAGAAGAAATAAATAAGAGCCACTGCAAAATGTTTCTTTTATAAAAAATAAATCGATCGAATGTTAAAAAAAAATCGATTTTTTTTCATTGGTCCATGGTAATTTTGAAGGCAAATATCTCAAAAACGACTCAATATATTTTCGGAACTACATATTTTACACGGGGTTGTAAAGACATTCAAGAGAACTTCAAAACAAGGTACTATTATATTAGGTCTACTTTCCCTATTTAAGGTATAGGGGCAAAGTTTACGCCTATAAGATGGTGCTGACTACAAAAAATTCAAGACAGCAAAAATATTTTCCCCTCGCAAAAAAATTAACGTGTTTGAGATTTTTTCCAAAAACGTACTATACCCGAAAAAGCCTCGGGTCCCTTTAAAATACTCTGCCAATCTATGGGCACCTAAGCTCACACTAGGTACTATAGTTATAGTGTGAGCTAATATAATCAAAAACTGAAATATATTTTATTCAACTCCGGACTCAATTACCTTTCGTTTGATACCACACAAGCCATGTTTTGACTTAAACTCAAATTTTTTTTAATCTACCCCCCACCCTTTTGAAAAAAACTAAAATGTATTTTGTTTAACTCCAGACTCAATTACCTTTCGTTTGATATCACACACGCCATGTTATCACTTAAACTCTAATTTTTGGAATCTACCCCCACCCTTTTATTTGGCTTGCGTTCGGTGGATTTTGTTCATTTTTAAATGGGACCATCACGGCCCAAGACCCAACTTAGGTACCAAAGTTCATTAAAATCGGACAAGCGGTTTTTGAGTTATGCGGGTTGGTCGTTACAGACAGACAAAAAAGTTTCAAAATCATCTGAAACGCAAAGATATACAAAAATTTTTGAAATCGGAGCAACTTTTTTTTTCTCGAAAAAATTAGGATCACCATACCTCACACTACTTATAGTAGTAGTGTGAGCTAAAAAACAATCTGTATATAAACATATATATATATATATATATATATATATATATATATATATATATATATATATATATATATATATATATATATTTATATAGACAATAAAAAAAATAGCGAGATTTCAATGTCTATGATTTTTAAATTTTAAAAACTATATTCAGGTCGATTAAGTTTGAAGAAAACATTAAAAGACAACGATATAGTTAATAAAAATTTCGACCAAACACATAAAATCTCAAAATTACGCCATTTCTAACCAATAGGAAACAAAAGCCAGTCATTTTATATTATTTTGACGATTTATATCTGCCAAGATATGTGGGATTATGGGTCACGATAACATCTGTTTTGGTTTTATTTTGGTAGAGATGTTAAAAACAACAAAATGTAGAATGGTACGAATATTTCACCTTCACTTAAAGGCGAAAAAAAACCATTAAAACATACAGGGTGTTCCAAATAGAAATAAATGAATCAATGATGGATCTGATACCTTCCTAGCGCATTAGCAGACTAAGCGAATTCCACGCTATATCAGTCTTCAAACCAGTTTTTATAAATATCTCAACTGAACAATAAAAATAAAACACAGCAGTGCCGCCCAATAAAATATTTAGTCTCCGCATTAAAACGGAAAAAGGTAATTCCCCGGCTGCAGAGTGCGTTGTTACCAACATACTACATAATATTTATGCCCATGTCGTGCAGCGCTTCGTCCCGTTGTCAGAGGTTCACGTCCGGTTAAGGGAGGTTTCAGAATTTTTTAACCAAAAAAAATTGTCCGCGTCCGGTTATTAGAGTCCGGTTATAGGAGTGAATTTTACATGTAAAGAACTAGGCAAAAGCTTGGTTCCTACAAATTTGTCCGCCTAAAGGGAGTCTCCGCTTATACTAGAGGTGTCCGCAAGGAGAGGTTTCATTGTATCATACCATAACCCGTAATCCGCATTCTGATATGACGTTCCGTTTAGCAGTTAAAATTTTTGTTAGTTTTCTAAAATTTTCCTAAAAATTGTTTTTTTTTAGCTTCTTGCAGTCATCTGCTTGGGTCTTCACTACAAAGCCATCACTGGTGATCAAAATGTCGACACACTGTCCGTCGTGGCATTTGGAGGCTTCATCATTATTTTGATTGGTGGTTTCGCAGGTAGGCACTGACACTACACTAGAATCTCCCGGTAGTCACAGGAGCGGTCCAGATCAGAGACATAGGATTCCCCTCTTCTGCCTACGTCCAAGATGCAATCTGGAAGACTGCGTGCGCATGCCTCTTCTTTTTGAGTCTCTCTCTTTATTTCTCTATTGCTTTGTCTCTCTATCTCTTTATCCCTCTAATTTTCTTTCTTTTTACTTTTAATTCTCTGTTTGTCTATTCTCTTTTTTGAGTGTCTCACTATTATTTCTCTGTCTTTTTATATCTCTGTCCTCTCTATCTTTATCCATTTTTTTATATATCCTTGTCAATCTATCTGTTTATATATCTCTCGCTGTCTTTTTTCTTTTCTGTCTCTATTTCTCGGTCTCTTTATATTTATGTCTTTCAATCGCTCTATGTTTTTATTTCTCATCTCTTTTTGTTTCTTTATTCTGTCTTTTTAGCTATCTTGCTTTCTTCCTCTATCGCTCCCTGTCTCTTTATCTTTCGGTTTCTCTGTTTCAGTCTCTTTCTTTATTCTAATCTCTCCATATTTTTGTTAAATTTTTATCTCTCTTTGTCTCTAAATCTTTTTATGTCTCTCTTTATCTCTTTCTCTTCACCTTCTTCCTATAATTATATGTCTCTATCTGTTTATCCCAATAATATCTATTCATCTGTCTATTATAAATCTTTACATCCCTGTCTATTTGTCTCACCAACTATCTATCTCCTTAGCTCTTCATCTATATCTTTTTGTCTGTTTCTGTCAGTTTATTTATGATTTATTTCTGTCGTTGTCTCTATTTCTCTGTCTTTCTTTTCTTTTTGTCTTTCTCTGTTAGTTTTATTATACAAATGGAAGACTAGTAGTGGATAATGTAGGTCCTAAAGCCGGAGAAATAGGTCGCTAATGGATGCTTTACTTGCCCCTTTCCGGTCGTGCTTCATCATTAATTACAAATACTTGTTTTTTAGGTTACATGCTGAGCACTCCAATCAACAAACGCATTGACATTTTCTACTGTTTAGTGGGCTGCGCAATGTTCGTAGCTGCCGGAGCATTAAACATCAAACATTTCGAAAACACCTGGAAAGGAGAGACCAGAGACTATGGGCTTTCGAAAGGATCTTTGGCTGTCATCAACGGTGCATTCTTTTTGCTTGACGCTTTGCTTACCTGGAGGGGTGATTTTTAAACGCTTTAACTGTATCTCGAACAGTTTTTCTCGATAAGGGAAGTCGCCGCAATTTTTCGTTGCAAAAAATTGCATCAACAAAACCTAGCATAGGAAACTGGCTTAATTAAGTGATTTTCCTTAAATTATAAAGCACACACTCTATGGGTCCATATTTTAATACTACTTACTTTTAAATTGTTTCGTTAGATATTTGACATTTGAATTTTTCAGGATCATTTTAGCTATGATACATATAACATTTAAAACCCATAGGGCATGTCCTTTAAACAAAAAAGTACAAGTCTTCACTTTTTACTTTTTACCCCATTTTTTAACTCGATATGCTGCCATAAAAAATTCAGTTTTTGACAAGAACACAATATAAGTATTCTGCAGTTATTTTTGTTTTCAAAATTCTTTTTTTTAAAATAATATTTAAGATTAGATTTATTTATGGTTAGAGTTTGTTAGTATATATAAGACGCTGCAGATTTTAATTTATTTAAGTTTTAAAAATATTTTTAAGACGTATTTTTTTTCAGTAAGCTGATAAGCTTTAAAAAGTAATTATTAGCCCTATTTTTAGTTAAAAAAAAAATATTTTTTTAACACTTGCTATTTATTGTTCTTCTTAAATTTTGGGTTATCTTTAGGTTTAATATTAAGTTAAGAATATTTTTTCTACATAACTTTTAGTGAGCTTTTTTTAGAATTTTAAGTATTTCAAAGCACAAATCAAATACCTCTTTGCAAAGCCTTAAATGTTAAAAATATAAAAATAAAACTATTAAGACTAAACACAACACTGTTACATTTTCTATATTTAAATAGTCTAATAATAAAAAAATGTATTTTTATCTGCATTTATTATGACAGGGTTCATGGTTCGTAAAAATAGGTTGTTAAATTCCAGGGTTAGTTTGACGTTGATTTTGGAATTTTTCCAGGTATATAAGTTATAAATTACGTCTTGATTAAAGTAATAAAAATAGGTAGTATAGTATAGTGATTGCAAAGTCAATTGAACAAAGATAGAAGCCGACCATCGGCATATTCTTTATAGAAAGTGACATGGGCGGCGGTAGATATTTTCATGAAAATTATTTCATTTAATTATGGCGTAAACTAAAGAAATAAAAATAGATAATAAAACTTTCTATTCCTACACCTACAGGAACGACACTGATTTATTGTCTAACTCTGCATACTGCCAACTAAAGATGTCCGGAAAGCACAACCGAAAGCAATTAAAAGCGTAGCTCAAAAAAATCTGCCAATCAGGTTCAGTCCATCCACCTGGGCTCGGTCGGTCGGAAAACAAATACTTTGTGGTCGGACCGAAAAGAGCCGCGGCTCTTCTGTGTCGGTAGGATTGAAATTATACCAGGAAGATTTTATATGAATTTGGATAACTTCAAGCAGAATCAAGCAAAATTCCTTGAAATCGATAGAACCCCGTATTAATTAGGAGGTTCGTCAATTGACTTTGCATAGAGCGTACCTTTGTTCCCCAATTTCTAGAATTTTTCTCCCAAGTTTTATGCTTTTTTCCAATGTTTAGGTTTTCCATTTGAGTTTGAGCCCTGCATTGTTATAATAATTGTTTTTTTTTGTTTGTTAAATCCAAAAATATATTTTTATTAATATTTTTCGTACTTTTATACTAATATACAGATTTCTATTTATGTAAGTAGTAGTTTTTGATGTATACATGTACCTTAAATGCAAAAGTCATTGTAAAAGCTTTTGATGTTCTTTAAAAATGTTTGTCAAATTTTAAACATACAATAAAATCGTATATTTTAAAAAAACTGTGTTTTCCTTAATATTTATCAAAGAATTATTTGACTTCTCAAAAAATGGTCTGCAAGATCCCATTTTAGGTGTTTGATTGCTAATGAAAATAGCGTTATGCGGTTTTAACCATAGTGAGCTCCCTTTTGGGCTATTGTAAACACTTTAATCAGAATTTTGCCATACCGCGTAAATTTTTTAAAAGGAGACATTTTGGTTTGATATACTTGGGAAACGATAAGCTCTAATCAGTCACAATTTCAGTTCTTTTTACACGATTACACGAATGAAAGGCCCATTCTCACAATTTTTAAGTTCTGTTAAAGAAATAAGATAATATTATCCACTAGATGATACTGAAAATGATGTTGTACCATTTTGGAAAGAACTTGCCAAAATGAAGATAGGAGATTCGCTAAAAGGATCCCGCCCGGAGCTTATGGGCGGTGGCTTTCGGTTGGATTTCTTTTAAATTTCAGTATGTTGTAGACCTTGATGCCCTGATGAAAAGTTATTATTGCCTCATTGTCATTCGACCTATGGTTTCTAAGATACAGGGATTCAAAGTTTTAGTTTTTAGCTTTTGTGCTTTTTTCACCAGTTCAAGTCATTTCTACCAATTCTGAAAAATGATTTTATTATTTGTTACATATCAAACGTTAGATCACAAGTAGAGCCTAATATACAAACAAAAAATTTTGGACCTATTAACAATTTGCTACATCCCAACGCAAAGTTGTAACGACGAAACCCCAACTAGAAAGAATTTCTTAAAAGTAACCGCAACGTACTCCCGCTACGTCTCAGTATACCATACAGCGACGTTATAATTCCTTAAGTGGGGAACCAATTTCTGGTTATAACTACTTGGCCAAGTGTTTAAAGCCACTGTAGTAACAACTACACTACTACGTCGTAGCCAGGTATCTACTACGTCGTAGAGGCTGTTTTTTTTCCGTAATGGCATAAAAGTTGCGATGTAGTTGCAAATAATATAATCGTTTCTTTTTGGTAGAATTGTTACACAATATGGTGGACACAACAGTAAACAGACTCGCTTAGTTTTTTTGTTTGGTTATGGTTATAATATGAACTATGTTATCCAAAAGTGTGAGAATTTACGAGCAGAGGATCAAAATTCGAGTGCGACGCAAAGTTTTTTGTATAACATGCATTATATATATTGCAAAAAACCGGTGCGCCCGTAAAATTGAGCCGTTTTCTGGTAGCTGATGGAATTTTTGTGTTGCGATTTTGGAGGTTATGTTTTCATAATCGACAGTTAACTCCAACAAATGGTGCTTAAGAAGAGCATTCTTGGTAAGCTTCAACTAATTTGTTTATAAAATAGTATGGCTCTTTAACATGAGCTCATAAAACGACAACAAAAATATTAAATTTTCTTTCTTACATAAAAACATGGCGTCCCAAACTATATTCCCTGATAGTCGAAAAGGTTACTTGAAAGTAGTTGCGGCTTTAAAGTTGATCCAAAAAGTTATTTTGTCTACATTGTTACATCAGATGTTACTATGATGACACAAACTTTTGTGGTAAAAATTAAAGTTATAATGTAGTTATCGGATACACTTGTTTGGGACTCCAATGAAGCTTAACTTTCTAGTGGTAATTAAGTAGGATATAAAAGTCAGGACGACTACGAAATAACGACTAAAAAGAAAGTAAAACTTTAGCAACGTCCTATTGTGGTAGAGAAGACTATCAGAATCGACTATCAAGAAACAATCCTATGAAGTAGTTTAGAGGGTCGTTTTTACGAAACATCTACTATTTCCTGATACTAAATAGTAGTTAGAACTAAAAAGTAACTAATTTTGGTTGGGATCACCACATTTCTACTATAAGAAAGTAGCAAAGCCTTTAGAACATGTAGCCGCTACTATAAATGTTAGTTGGGATTCAGTGGCGTTCCATAAAAATTATTAAAAAATATTTACAGTCGAACCTCTATAACTCGAACCTGAAGGGACAACCAAAACAGTTCGAGTTATGGAGAGTTCGAGTTATAGAAACTCGAGTTACATGGGTTAAAATACATGTGAAAAGTGCAGGGACCGCTTCAAAGGTTCGAGTTATAGAGAGGTTCGAGTTATAGAGGTTCGAGTTAGAGAGGTTCGACTGTATTTAAAAAACGATGCTTTACAGAATTAACTATAAAATAAAAACAAACGGTGGATTTTTTTAAATTTTTTCCTATCTTTTAGGAATCTCCCAAAGAGACCAGAATATGTATATATGGTAAAAATCGGTTTGTAAAGTTTTTCACAAAACGCTGTAAAACTCTAAGCTTTTTAGGATTTTAATGTTTTTTTTTTAGAAATGCAAAATACGTATTTTTAATGATAATATTTAAACAAATATAATTATGAGGTTAATAGAATAATTTTAGTTGCTCACATTACTTTTTTAATCATTTACTCCTTCAGTGGCGTGCAATTTACCAGGATAAATGTTCGAAATCCTAACTTCTTTTAACATTAATTTTTTGGCGACATTAAAAGTAAAAATAAAAAAGTTTAACAATATGATTGTCAATTTGACATTGGCAGGGTAAACGAGCTAAAGGTGCGCTCTACATAAAAAAAGTTATACCGGGTAGGCAAAAAAAAAGGACCACCTTTTTTTCATTATAACTTTTAAACTATACAATCGATGTTAATGGGACAAACTGCACTTTTGACTAAATATATTTTTTTGTCCGATATCTCAAAATCCCAGATGGCAGACGAAATTAAATTGCACCCTTCAAAGATGCTTGTTTATTCTTGTGTTGCGAACATGCTTTAATTATTTTTTTAAATCGGTAAAAAAGCTGCATTCTTGTCAGACACAACAAGGTGTGAATCAGCAAAATCGGTTTAATGATTCTGAAAAAAATATTTTTATTTCAACCATTATTTTGAATATTATACGATTGTCTTGCCAATCACGTCTGCATTTATTTCATTATAAATAATAAATAAAAAAAAGAATAAACAATCATCTTTGAAGGGTACAATTGAATTTCGTCCGCCATCTGGGATTTTGAGATATCGGACAAAAAAATATATTTAATCAAAACTCTGATTAATTATCTGCCAAGTGCAGTTTGTCCCATTAAAATCGATTGTAAAGTTCAAAAGTTATAATGAAAAAAGGTAGAGCTCACCTTTAGCTCGTTTCACTAACCCGCCAATGTCAAATTGACAGATCATATTATTAAACTTTTTTATTTTAATTTTAATGTCGCCAAAAAACAATGTCAAAAAAGTTAGGATTTCGAACATTTATGTTAGTAAATGTTCGGTTTCCATAAAAAACCTCTTTATTTTTCTTTTATTTTTGAATTTTACTTTTATTTTTCGTATTTTTCATGGACTAAAATTTTGTCTTGAACATAAAATTATTAGTCTTAAATTTATATTAATCCTAAGTAAATGGGTCAACTATTAGTTATTATAAAATTTACCTAAAGCAAAATTGCATTAAAATGCGAGAATTAAACGCAAAAAATGTAATTTCTATTCTAAATTTAAGAATTATCATTTTATTTCTTATTTCTTTATTTTTATATACTTTGGCACTACAAGCGTCCTCTATCGTGTTTTTCACATATCCATAAAATTTAAAATATAGTGATATGGTTTCCTATAGAGGGTGAAGTGCTGTGCGCATGTGCAAAAAAACTGCAAGCGCAGGATTGAGAGACAAACAAAGTGTGCTGCGCGTCGCCATGTCTAGAAAACGACAACCTTAAAATTTGAATTTAAAAAATAGTGAAAATTCACTTTAAAATACCGCAAATAATTAAAGTTATCGTGCCATCATCCTGTTGGAACTTCAAGTCACATAGCTCTTATGGAAAGGTGTACACCTTGCACTTTGGAACTTCAAAACAGCGGTAAGTCCCTCTCCATGAGGCTATATCACAATTTTATTTCTCTTTCAAATTTAACCTACAATTTTTAAATTAGTTACTTTCTCTAGTTAAATGAATTTTTTGCGCCAATGTTAATTATAGTCCACTGTATCTACCAAAACCCAATCTGAGCCATCGGAGTGCTACAGTAAATTACACGCCACTGAATGACTAAATGATTAAAAAAGTACTCTGAGCAACAAAAATCATTCTTTTGACCTCATTAATATATAGAAAGTATTTTGCATTTCTAAAAAAATACATTAAAATCCTAAATAGCTTAGAGTTTTACAGCGTTTTGTTAAAAACTTTTCAAATCGATTTTTACCACATATACATATTCTAGTTTCTTTGGGAGATTCCTAAAAGATAGGAAAAAACAAAAAAATTTCACGGTTTGTTTTTTTTTTATAGTTAATTCTGTAAAGCATCGTTTTTTGAATAAATATTTTTTAATAATTTTTATGTTTGGAACGCCACTGAATGTAGCAAACTGTTAATAGGTCCAATTTTTTTGTTTTGTGTATTAAGCTCTACTTGTGGCCTAACGTTTGATATACAACAGACAATAATATCATTTTTCAGAATAGGTAGAAATTACTTGAAATAGTTTTTTGTGAAAAATGCACAAAAGCTAAAAACTGAAACTTTGAACCTCTGTATCTTTGAAACCATAGGTCGGACGACGATGGGGCAATAATAGCTTTTCATCAGGGCATCAAGATCTACAACATACTGAAATTTAAGAGAAATAAAACCGAAAGCCACCGCCCATAAGCTCCGGGCGGGATCCTTTAACAGTTTGTTTTTTAAGTTCTTTGTTTTCCAAATTCTAGCGCGGCTGTAAAGAGAATATTCTCCCAAATCAATCTGATTAAAACACAGTGGCGCAATAAAAAAAATAGTTATTTTTTACACAAAAAGTTTTATGGAAAACAAGAAATGTTACGAATTTACTTAATCGTCGTCTTCATAAGATAATTTTAAAATATAGGTACATACCTAGTTATGTCCGTATGTCGCTCTGTATTTATGTTATTTGATGTTTTAAAAATAATACCGTTGTATTAGCATTTATAAAAAAAAAAATGATGTATTATGTTGTCTGTCAATTTGATATCACAATAAAGTTTTTTTTCGATAAATAATACGCAAAGATTATAGATTATAATACGTATTTTATTACTTGTTTTTATGTATTTTTGAA
This sequence comes from Aspidapion aeneum, assembly GCA_963576565.1. NCBI lineage: Eukaryota > Metazoa > Arthropoda > Insecta > Coleoptera > Brentidae > Aspidapion > Aspidapion aeneum. The sequence continues at coordinate 23,471,301 of OY755044.1, forward strand.
AATGAAGAAATTCAACATTTTCACGATTTTACGCGATTTTTGGCAGCCGAATTACACGATTCTCTCCGCAGTTCATCTGGCAACACTGGCTCCAATGTTCAATTAGGGTTGCAGTACAGGGTTTTATCGTATATCTCAGCCAATATTTACTGCGCCTATTATAAGAGCTAGAAAAAAAGTGTAAACGGAAAAGTTGTAGGGTGTATCCTAAACCGCCAGAAAATGGTATCTTATAAAACTAATGCATGTCGCAAAGTTATAAAAATACAAAAACACAGTGACAAGGGCGGATCCAGAGGTGCATCTCGGGGGGGGCACTTTAGGCGACATTCTGTGTTGGTAAAAAACGGTATATATTTTTTTAAGCAGCATTTTATTGAATTAGTCAGTGGTTGTAATTTCGATGATAATAACAATAGACTTTCATGCGCCGGAGGCAAAAATTTTGAATTTTTATTAGCTAAGGGGGGGGGGGGGTCAAGTGCCCCTAGTGCCCCCCCCCCCTGGATCCGCCACTGCACAGTGAATCTCTTAAGGCCGGTTTCCACCTATACGTGTCCAACCTAATTAAAAAATGCATCACGTGACGGGACATGGATTTGCACCTGTTTTAAAGGCAGCGTCACATGATGCGTTTTTTGAATCAGGGTGGGCACGCACAGGTGGAAACCGAGTTTTACAGATTACATCAGTAAGTAATTTACCAATTATACGATTGCCTTCTCAATTTTGTCTGCATTCATTTCCTTATAAAATAATTTTTACTAGACCGATTTTAATAAAATAAAAAGCATGGTGGTAAAGACAAATTGCTCTTTATAACAATCATAATTTTTCAACATCCAAGATGGAGGAGAGAATCAAAGTTGACCATTTAAAGAGGCTCGTTTATTTCTATATTTCGATTTTTGCGTGATCCCGCATGAATATTTTTGTATCAACTTTTGTTTCAAAAACTATACGATTGACTTGTGAATTCTTTCAGCATTTATTTCCTTATAAATTTGATGAGAATCTTTTTATTTAATTAAAATCAGTTCAGCAATAATGATTTTATAAAGAAATTAATGCAGAGCAAACACTAATATCTCGAGATCTACTAGAGCGATTTTGATGATTGGTACCTTGTTGTGTGTGGTGAGTTGAGGTCACTTATATAAATTTTAAAATGGGTAGAGAAATGTCTCGCAATACAAAATCATTTACGTAGGGTCAACTTTAATTAGGTCCACCATCTTGGAATTTAATCAATTTTGATACATATTTTTAAATAACAATCTTTACCACAATGCTTTTTAGTTCGTTAAAAGGGGTGCAGGAAAAATTTAATTATGGGGAAATGAATTCAGAAAAAATTGAGAAGGTAACCCAGACAGCAAACTTCGGCACAGGGTCGTACATTTTATGTCCATTTTTACATCGGCACGTCCCGGGACCAATAAAGTACGTATTATGTACGTACAATTGTGTACGTTCATAGTACGTAAACAATTGTACGTACATTTTACGTCGGTCCTTCTTAAGACCAATAACGTACGTACAATTTACGTACAAGTATGTACGTACATAGTACGTACACCAGCTACGTACATAGTACGTACATTTTATGTTCATTTTAGATATGCGCCTCAAAACATTTAACAACGGAATTTGCTAATAGATGCCGTACAGTAGTTAACATTTAAATTATAAATCAAGCAAGACAAACTTAATCTAACCTGTGGAGACTTTAAGCCTCGAGGTAAAACTGGAAGATCCACGCCAAAGTAGGAATAATAACTGACTGAACCGAAGCAAAAATCCTTTATCTATGGTAGGAATGTTCCTAATCCCACATTTTCTTTGTTTTAATTTGATGCCCTATGTACGTACCATGTACGTCTAGGGTACGTACATTTTAGGTACTATATACGTAAAATGTACGTCTGAAGTACGTACATTTTACGTTTAATTTAACGTACCATGTACGTACCTAGTACGAGTTTTGTACGTACCTAGTACGAATTTTTTACGTACATTTGTCTAAAATACGTGTATAAAAAATGTACGTACATCAGTACGTCCATAGTATGTACAAATCGAAGGAAAATACGACGTACATATGTCGACGTAAGCCAAAAATGTACGTACTGTACGTACACTACGCCGCAAAGTTACGTACTATGTACTTGTGCTATCTGGGAATCGTATAATTGCTTAAACAATCATTTTTCGGGAATCACTAAACCGAATTCAATGATTCATACTTTGTTGTATGTGACAGAAATAGAACTTTACGAATTCAAAAAACATTTCAAAAAGTTTACGGAACATAAGAAAAAACAAGCCTCTTTGAAGGGTTGTTTGATTCTGTCTGCATTTTGGAATTTAACATGGCGAACCTGATCAATTTCCTGCAAATTGTGGTTTGTTTCAATAAAATCAATAGTACAGTAAGAAAGTTATAATGAAAAAACATTATGTTCGGTGTTTTTTGGCCCACCCGGTAAGTTAAGGACCAATTAAAATAGTCTAGCTGTCTAAAATCGGCCAAGATCAAAATTCATTGCGTTTAGTTTATATCCATCAATAACCTATGTAGTTAAAAACATAAACTATCTTCTATAATCTTTGCATAAACTGTTACACAGTGTTAAGATTTTAGTCATTTCAATTGATGAGAGTAAAAATAGGCATTTTGGCAAAACATTATAGTTGTGTTTAAAGATTATAGAAAATAAAATATTGTTGTTGTGTTGTTTTTTAAAAATATGGAAATAAATAAGTTAGTTATTATAAAATTTATAGAAATAGTAAGTACACAAATAAGTAGAAACTGATTTACTCAAATTTAAACCTCGTAGTTTATAACATTATAGTCATTAATAAAGCCTAAACAAAAAAATAAACTATGAAATTGTCGTTTATTAAGCATAGTTGTTAAGACAAGAATTGTAAAATTAATATCAAAAGGTCAAAAACAACATTAAAAAAGTTTTTTTAGTTTATAATCTTTAGGGAATTTTGACAATAACTTATTAAATCACACTACTACTATACTATAGTAGTGTGAGCTATGGTGATCCTAATTTTTTCGAGAAAACAAAAATTGCTCCGATTTTAAAATTTTTATATATCTTTGCGTTAAGATGATTTTGAAACTTTTTTGTTGCGCCGTCTGTCTGTCTGTCTGTATGTCTGTCTGTCTGTAACGACCAACGCGCTTAACTCAAAAACCGCTTGTCCGATTTGAATGAAATTTGGTACCTAAGCTTGGTCCTGGGCCGTGATGGTCCCATTTAAAAATCAACAAAATCCACTAAACGCAAGCCAAATAAAAGGGTGGGGGTAAATTTCAAAAATTAGAGTTTATGTGAAAATATGGTGTGTGTGTGATATCAACGAAAGGTAATTAAGTCTGGAGTTAAACAAAATGAATTTTAATTATTTAAAAAAGGGTGGGGGTAGATTTCAAAAATTAGAGTTTGAACGAAAATATGGCGTGTGTGATATCAAACCAAAGGTAATTGAGTCTGGAGTTAAACAAAATACATTTTTGTTTTTTAAAAAGGGCGGGGTAGATTTCAAAAATTAGAGTTTAAGTCAAAACATGGCTTGTGTGGTATCAAACGAAAGATAATAGAGTCTGGAGTTGAATAAAATATATTTCAGTTTTTAGTTATATTAGCTCACACGTACACTATAACTATAGTACCTAGTGTGAGCTTAGGTGCTAATAGATTGGCAGAGTATTTTTATAATTAAACACTTAGTGAGTATTTGAATAAATATTTTTTTCTGATTTCACGAAATTCCCTTTGTTATCTTTATTTTTACCTTTTTATTGCAAAAATATTAATGATTTTATTTGATTTATAGCTAGCCGTTATCAAGGACTGACAAAAAGTCCCACTTACCATTTATAAGAATTCACTTATCCTAAATAGATACTTCACTTAAATATGAGACAAAAGATCTTTCTATTTAGGGTAAACGGATCGATCTATTAAAGGCTATTAAAAAACTATTTATAGTTAATAAAAAACTATGGTATATAGAAACTTAATTTAGTATTAATGCATTTTCTACTTACCTTAAACGATTTATCTATTTATCACAAGATATTTTCTTCTTCAGCACTACTATCTTTCTGCTTACTGTAAATGATCCTTTATTTACAGTAAGTTAACTATTCATTAACGCTAAATAAACTACCTAGTAGTTGTTCGATTTCTCTTAAAGGTTAATAGATTCCTATTAAATGTTAATTATATCTATATTAATATTTAATAAATTCATATTAAGGATTAATAGATTGTTATTAAAGGTTGCTAGATTCGCGTGAAGGGTAATATATTCATATTAAAGGTTAATAGATTCATATTAACGGCTAACAGATTCATATCAACGGTTAATAAGTAGTGTCCTTGGCCACCTTTCTGTCTTTTTTCATTTAATACAAATAAAAAGGTTCAATTGTATTAGGGCTGAGGGGTGTTCTTGATGAAACGAACAAAGTATTTATTATAAATAATAAATATAAAAACTACTAATAAACAAAACTTATTAGGAAAATCCTTTAGCAGCAAATAAAAAGATTGTTAAGGGTTAATAGTTAGTTACTTAATAATTTGATCGCTTGTGTTTATAGAGTTACTTATTTAGCATAGATAGATACTTCTTTTGCCACAAATATATATAAATTAAATGAATAAAAATTAATGACAAATAGAAAATTAACTTAGGGTCAATAAGAAATCACTAAGGGCTCATAAGTTCAGCGTAGATCGGCCTATGGTAAGTGAGTTTTGCTTTTAGGATAAACAGAAACTTCACTTACCACTAGTAGAAAATGTTAAGTAGGAATCTTACTGGGCCATGTTTTCTCAGTGTATTTTCTTTCGCTTGTATTTTTTCAAGCCCCATTCCCACGTGGTTCCATCACTTAATCAAACTACCTTGTGTTAACAATATCGTTTTCGGGGGGAAGAGACTCATCTGAACACGGTTAGGCATCCCTTGCGACGGCAAAATAAACGCAATTGCGTTGGTCTGCTTATAGCAACAATTGGTTATTTTTCTCGAGTGTGTGTCAAAATTTGCTCACCTTTTTTATAGGGCTTGGCAGCCATTTGCATAGGCTTTCACTATAAAAGCGAAACTTTGGAGTTCGATGTTGACACTTTATCGGCAGTTGCGTTTGGAGGATTTATCATTGTGATTGCAGGAAGCATTATAGGTTTGTAAACTTAATCTTAAAAAAGAAATGTGCAGCGAAACTTCCTACATAAAAACATAGTATTGAAATGTCTAATATACCAGGTTCTAGGCGTTTACAGTATAGTTTTTTGTCGGTAGAACGGTATAGGACGGGTATTTTCGGATATGGCCCGGTAAGCTGGTTTTTGACTTATAGAAAGATAATAGGGATATTTTGAAATGCCCAAAATTTGACAGCTTTGGCACCCGTTATGGTTATTTTTCGTTAACTTGATTAACGACTTGACGACCACAAAATCATGCAAGTCGAAAAATAGTTTTTGAAACACCTTAAAAGTTAATTGTCAGTGTTATTGTCAGTATTTATTAGTTGTTAAATTCCATCGATGTATACGTTTTTAATTTTATAGCTGTATTATGTTTTTTTAATCAAATAAAAGATGGAAGACATTATCGAGTTGGTCCTTGATCACCGAAAGCCCAGATGGACCCTCTCTCATTTTAAAATGAACCTAAAACTTGGTTAAAAACCAAAGAAGAAAATTGGTAGACAAACTGCACAAAATAACGGTAACAATAAAAAAACATCTCCTTAATTAACGGACTTCGTGTTAGCTCCCGCTAAATTTCGCGGTTGTTTATATATATTTTTAAAAACACACAACTGTATGAAAGGCAAAGCGCATTCAGCGTATTTGGACATGCGCACCAACAACCGGTGAGATCATTTGTCAATCGCCTAGAGAAAAGGCGTGTTAATTTCGTTCTCCAACTATTTTCAAATATCTACACCTGAAAGTGCTCGATTTTTGTGTACTGAAGCATAGAACTGGAAACTTCAACCCTTCAGCTACGTGGTGACATCACTAGATCCACTCGGGGGCCCCTGTGAACGAGGAGAACTTGAATGCAAAGGAGGTGAGTGCTTGTCTTTGATTACCGTTGTGTGGTTCCAACAATTTTACCTATGGACATTTTGATTATTTCGTAAAATCATATCAATATATTTATGTTTGCTCGCGATATCATTAATTAATAATATTTACAGTCCATTCATTGCCTTTAACGTTTTTCTATCCGTGGGCTAACAAAAAAGTGTTCCTTTCGAGCCGAATTATTTTTAAATAATAAATCCATACGACGGTAGTAATAAATTATTTGCAATAAGACGGCGGCCTTGAATTTTTTCGCAGCATCGTCGTTGAAACGTCGACCGGAGAAAGTAGCCGGCGCAGTACGTGTTTTTGGTCCGCTGCCATGGTAACGGGTCTACTCCGCGTGGTGTAAACAAAACGAGTAGGAGTCAAAACAAAACAAAACAAAAGTTCAGTGGTGTATCATATCATTTCGATATTTAAAACAATTTTTATCAATTGGCGATAGATTAGTGCATATTTTCGACAATTCGTCATTTTTCTATTTCAGAAGCATTAATTTAGCGTTAATTGTATATTTACCGACAATTTCGTCATTTCAAAGGTAAAATCATGTCTGTCAAAAAAGCCGTACAAAAACGCAAGGGTTTTTTATCTGCGATCACCGAGTGTTATGTGTTGTCGCAGACTGCGGAAAAAGATGAAAGAGCGAGAAACGAGTTTCAAGTGAGGTATGCCGATTTGGATGAAACCTTCGATAAATGCATGCTGGCACATAATGACGTCATTATGTTGCTAGACGACTCGGACGATGAGGAATTTAAAACGCAGGATGCGATCCTTTCAGAAGCTCGTAAATATTTTTATGCGTGTAAGGGGGTTTACTCTAAAATATTTCCGGTTGAGGCCCCATCTTTTTCGGGATCATATGTTCGACAAAACGAATACGAAACTCCAAAACTCAAAGAGTTAGGTATTCCCATATTTCGAGGTGATAAAAAATTATGGCCAAGCTTTTTCGATCTTTTTAATAACATTATAGATCAAAATCAAAGTCTAAGTAACGTTCGAAAACTTCAATATTTATTTTCATATCTCGAGGATGAGCCTTTAAAATTGATATCAGGGATTAGCTTATCTGATCAAAATTATAAAATTGCTTACGACAAATTAGTCAATAGATATCAAAACAAGCGAGACCTCGCAAATGATGCTTTGAGCTCAATTATGAACTCCACCTTAAAAAACGAGTCAGCTAAAGAATTGCGTAATTTAATTGACACCTTTTCTGAATCCCTAGAAATTTTAAAATCACTTAGCTTTGACGTTGACAGTTGGGACTTTATTATTTTTTTCATTTTATTAGAAAAATTGGATATTCCAACGCGTTCAAATTTCGAAATGAGTCACGCCAATACTAATACCGAAATTCCCACTTTTCAGTCACTTTTTCAATTTCTAGAAAAAAGATGTAAAGTTTTGGAATCACTTCCTCAATCAACAGCACCCAAAAAGGTGCCTATCTATCAAAAATCAAATTCTATGCAAAATCAGTCTGGGCAAAAGCCTACCTATCAAAATTCAAATTCTATGCGAAATCAGTTTGGGCAAAAGCCTACCTATAAATCATCCAACTCGCCTTTTATAGGACTGGCTGGCAGCTCAACTAATTCGAGTACGGGAATAAAATGTTTCCGATGTAATCAAGGTCACGTGCTTTCGAAATGTCAAACATTTCTTGATCTCTCACCTATCGATCGCCTATCTTTCGTCAAACAGAAAAAATTATGTTTAGCGTGTTTTCATCCCTTGCATGATGTAGATACGTGCAAATCAAAATATTCATGCAGGACTTGCAATAGTAAAAGGCACCACACTTTAACTCATATCTTAGAAACTAATCAAGCGTCTGGAAGCCAAGATACTAGTCCTGTCATTCACACACCACCTGTCAATAATCTTCATGTGTCATTAAATGCCTCAGGACCTTCAGGTACCTTTCTTTTATGCACCGCCATAATAGATGTTATGGACGGTTGCGGAAATTTTCAACCTGTAAGGGCACTGCTTGATTCTGGATCACAGACTGGATTCATCAGTGAAAAGTGTATTCAGCGTCTTAATCTTCCTAGGCGAAGTTACACCACTGAAATATTCGGATTAAATCAGATGTCTTCTTTTACTTCCAAAGGGCTCGTTCAATGTCACATTAAGCCACAAGGACAAGTCACTCCTTTACTTAATTTCGAAGCAATTGTTGTTCCACAACTATGTTCCAATATGCCTACATTCTCCTTGAACGATAATCAGTGGAAACACTTGGGAAACCTTAAACTTGCCGACCCATCTTATTTCAAATCTAGACCTGTGGACCTGGTTATTGGTTGCGAGCTATTTGCACAGATTTTCAAGGAGGGCAGGGTTCTTGGACAGGTAGGGCAGCCTTCAGCCCTTGAAACTATCTTTGGCTGGGTCGTCATGGGAAAGGTTGACGAAGTAGGTAGTCTTACGGAACGAACCAGTTGTTTTTTAACGAGTCATTCGCCTCCTTTAGAGGTCATTCTCCCTAGGTTTTGGGAAATCGAACATTTGCCTAAAAAACAAATCTTATCAAAGGAAGAAAAACAGGCAGAATCAATTTTTACTGCTAGTGTATTACGGCAACCGAGCGGTAGATTCATGGTAGATCTTCCGTTTAAAGATAAAATAAACCCTGACCTAGGAAATACTTATCCGCAAGCTTATCGTAGATTTTTACTTCTAGAAAATAGATTAATCAAAAATCCTGATCTGTACACTGCCTATTCAAATTTCATGCAAGACTATATCGATTCTAATCATATGAGTTTGGTTTTATCTAGTCAACCAAAGGTCGACGTATCGTGTTTTTTAGCACATCATTGCGTTTTAAAGCCGGAAAGCTTGAGTACAAAATTAAGGGTGGTCTGGGATTGTTCAGCAGTCACCCCAAAAAATATTAGTCTCAATGACACATTGTTATCTGGACCGAAACTTCAAAAAGATATTGCTTCTTTACTCCTTACATTTCGTCTTAATCCTATTGCCTACATTGCTGATATCAAACAGATGTTCCGTCAAGTCCTTATCAATCCTTATCACCGTCCTTATCAAAGGATATTGTGGAGGTTTTCTCCACAGGACCCACTTTCAGTGTGGGAACTTTCTACTGTCACTTTTGGCATGACATGCTCACCTTTTCTAGCCATGCGTACCTTAAATGAGCTGGCAGAGAGAGAAAAGGAACGTTTTCCTATGGCTAGTACTGTTCTAAAAACGTCAATCTATATCGACGATATCTTGGGAACTAGCCCTTCGCTTTCTGAAGCTCTCTCCCTTCAAACAGAACTCAATGATTTGTTGAAGTCGGGAGGATTTGAACTTAAAAAATGGGCAAGCAATTGTCCTGAGTTATTGGCAACATTGCCAGAGTCCGATCGTCAAATGCCTCTCTCTTTCGACAAGGAGGAACCCCACTTTATCAAAGTTTTAGGACTTCAATGGCATCCAAAAAACGACATTTTTTCTTATCAATGCCGAATGAAGGACAAACCCCCAACCAAACGTTCTATTTTATCTATCATAGGAACAATCTTCGACCCCTTAGGTTTTCTTTGTCCCTTGTTGCTACAAGCAAAATTTATTTTGCAACAGTTGTGGATATCGAAAGTAGGCTGGGACGAAGAACCAGATTCTTCTATCATCGACTCTTGGAACAAACTTCGTTCTGAATTCCCGCTTCCTTCCAATTTTCAATTACCCCGACAAATCAAACTGTCAAAAACCAATACCTGTCAAATCATCGGCTTCTGTGACGCTTCAATTCGAGGCTACGCAGGCGTCGTATATTTTCGTGTAGAAGAGGAAAACAATATATCTGTTTCTCTCATATCTGCAAAATCTAGGGTCGCGCCTATAAAGTCACAAACTTTGGCTAGGCTAGAACTCCTAGGCGCATTTCTTTTAAGCGAATTAATTGACTTCGTTTTATCTAGCTATGAAGGAAAAATAACTTTTACAAATATCGTTACTTTCTGCGATTCGCAAGTCGTATTGCACTGGCTTTCATCCCCTCCTAATCGCTGGCAAACCTTTGTTGGAAATCGCGTCAGTAGAATCCAAGAAATCATTCCCTCAAACTCGTGGCGCTACATTCCTTCTGCTTTGAATGCAGCCGATATTGCGTCACGAGGGGCCACCCCTTCACAGCTCATGTCACATGACATGTGGTGGAACGCACCGTCGTTTTTGTGGTCTCCCGAAAACGAATGGCCCGATTTTCATAAATTAAAAATGCCGATTGATTTCGGAGAGATTAATCTGGAGGAAAAGCCAAAAGTCTGTTGCAATGCGATAATTGATGTCAACTTCTTAGATCAGCTTCTTATCAAATATTCATCTATATCAAAAATTCAACGTATCATTTGCTATGTCCTTCGAATAGTTAACCTTTTTCAAAACCATTCCTATCAAAAACCCACTAAGCCGCCGGACCAAAAAGTTATTTTTGAGAATATTGTTTTTCCTACCACCGGTGAGATGCAAAGTGCGTTACACCTTCTTATCAAACGCGTTCAAGGTTCTTGTTTTTCTGAGCTTTTTTCTGCGTTATCTAAGGATAAACCAATACCGAAACCTTTGCGAAAACTTTCACCTTTTCTTGATGAGAATAATATCATTAGAGTCGGTGGCAGATTACAAAAATCTGACCTTTTGTCTTATTCTGCAAAACACCCCGTCTTACTTTCGAGTGACCATCGTTTAACTACACTTCTTATCGAGTCCGCTCATCGACAATATCTTCATCCTGGGTTTAAAACATTACATAATCTGCTTTTACAGCAATTTTGGATATTATCTGCCAGACGGGCAATTCAAAGAACCATATCCAAGTGCTTGCAATGTTTTAGAATCAACCCTAAACCCTATAGACCGCCCATAATGAGTTCACTTCCCGCTCATCGAATCAATCAGCTTAAACCTTTTTGGAGTGTAGCTATCGACTTTTGTGGACCTTTCTTTGTGATTCCTCATCGTTACCGTGGTTGTAGAGCTTTCAAATCGTATGTCTGTGTGTTTGTCTGTACGGCCACACATTGCGTGCATTTGGAATTAACCATGGAACTGTCCACCGAAGGGTTCGTAGGTGCATTCCATCGATTCATTTCTAGACGCGGAAGCGTGACGCAATGCTGGTCAGATCAAGGCAGTAATTTTATAGGGTTTCGTAACCAATTACTGGATTACGCAAGAAGTGCTGCCACCAGACTTTCTATTCGTTGGCATCTGGGACCTCCTCTCAGTCCACATTTCAATGGCCTGGCAGAAGCTGGCGTCAAAAGTTTTAAAACTCACTTTGTTCGAGTTGTCGGCGACCAGAAGTTGTCTATCATGGAGATGTCCACCCTTACCTGTCGCATAGAAGCCGTACTTAATAGTCGCCCTTTATCTCCTGCCTCTTCAGACCCACACGATCTTCAACCTCTTACCCCTGGGCATTTTTTGACACTTGAACCCCTTAACTCTGAAATTCCGGAGTCAGATTTGTCCGAGGTTCCCCTAAATCGGCTCTCGAGATGGCAACTAATCCAAAAACTACATAATGATTTTTGGAAACGGTATTCTATAGAGTATTTGCATACGCTACAACAGCGACACAAGTGGGCTGATTTGTCCCCAAATATCAAATTAAATGATTTGGTTATCATAACAAGTGATCACATTCAAACGCCTTTGAAATGGCCGGTCGGTCGGATCATCGAACTGCATCCCGGCGGGGACGGTCAGGTGCGTGTTGCGACGGTAAAAACGGTTACCGGTGTTTATAAGCGGCCAGTTGTAAAACTGTGCCTCTTGCCAAATTAAAAGTAATTTTAATTTTCTACCTTTTACCGGGTATTACAATAGGTTTTTTATTTTTAATTTTTTTTTTTTTTTTGAATTTTTTGTTTGTTTGTTTTGCCTTTTTTTCGGGATTTCGTTATCTCTAAATAAACTTACGATACTTATCTATTTTCATTCATTTATATTTATCAGTCGATTCTTTTTCTTATATCTATATCTGTCCGGTTGAGATTCTAAATTTGTGTGTTTTGGAGGGCAGTTATGTTAGCTCCCGCTAAATTTCGCGGTTGTTTATATATATTTTTAAAAACACACAACTGTATGAAAGGCAAAGCGCATTCAGCGTATTTGGACATGCGCACCAACAACCGGTGAGATCATTTGTCAATCGCCTAGAGAAAAGGCGTGTTAATTTCGTTCTCCAACTATTTTCAAATATCTACACCTGAAAGTGCTCGATTTTTGTGTACTGAAGCATAGAACTGGAAACTTCAACCCTTCAGCTACGTGGTGACATCACTAGATCCACTCGGGGGCCCCTGTGAACGAGGAGAACTTGAATGCAAAGGAGGTGAGTGCTTGTCTTTGATTACCGTTGTGTGGTTCCAACAATTTTACCTATGGACATTTTGATTATTTCGTAAAATCATATCAATATATTTATGTTTGCTCGCGATATCATTAATTAATAATATTTACAGTCCATTCATTGCCTTTAACGTTTTTCTATCCGTGGGCTAACACTTCGTTATGTTTAATAAAGATAAAGGAATGCCCAGTTGTTACTGCGCAGACTCAGAAGCAACCATAACACTAACGAACTGTAAAATAAGTATTACAAAATGTTTCTAATAAGAAAGAAAGAGATATAGTAACCAAAGTAAGCTCGCAAAAGAACAGCTATTGTCGCTTATACCGTGTCAACAGCAATTGTATTTGTTCCGCCTTCGCAGTATTTTTTAATATTTTAGGACATCTGACGAGTTCCCCTATAGACAGAAAAGTGGAAACCTTCTATTGTTTAGTAGGCTGTGGAGTTTTTGTCGCCGCAGGTGCATTAAACATCGAGTATTTTGAAAAATTCGCCGCCTCCGATTGGCGAAATTTCGGCATTGCCAAGGCGGCCATTGCGATAACAAATGGCGGATTATTCATACTGGACTGTATATTGACTTGGAGACAAGGCGTATGAATTTTCACTTTTAGTATAATTTTTTTTTAATTTCATTTATTTATTATTAAAAAAAAATTGTTTCTCAAAATTCAGATCTTTGTTGTCAGGCTCAGCAAAAATTTGGAACACATACAGTAACACACACACACATTTATTAACCTATTAACCCACACAACTACATCTAAAATTTAAAAACAATTAAGTCAATCTAGAAATCATCCTCAAAAAATTTAAATTCTTAAAAAAAAACTTTTTTTCGCGAGAATCTCAAAAGAGCTAGGATGAATCTTTGAACCGACCACTGATTGACCACCTACCAGTAAGTGACCACTATGTACTGTTTTTCTGTATTATTAAGAATTGTTAATAACCAAAATCATTAAAATATTCTGCTATTTGATCCTTAGCATATTCCCTAACTTCCTTATGTGTTTGGCAACCCTGCATAACAAACAGTGCTTTGCAAATGTCAGTCAAAAGTGCAGCTGTCACCTTACCTCACCGGCTCGGTATGTGAATTTACTGCTTGTGCGGTATTAACCTAGTTTTCACACTTACTACTATGTGGTCATTTGACTGGTTCCTTAGTGGGTCATTCACTGGAGGCAACTGGTCATTTACTGGGATTTTATGCAATTTGCCCAAAAAATGATTAAATCTTTTAAACAACCGTAGATATTGTCTTTTAAAATTAAAACTTTTTTTGACAGACATTTTTATATAACTCTTTTATTAAGCGGCCACTGGTCGGTTTACCCCTCGGTGCACCCTATATGAATTTTTACGAGATTTAAATAAAATATTCTGGGAATTATCCTGTCATTTCATCAAACTTTTGTGAGATTGAAAGATTATTAAGAGGTTATAATGTGTAGGAAAATAATTTTTAGGGATATATTTTGTAAATGTTTTCTATTTTTTGTGAATTATTGTACATAAATTACAGCAAAAACTTTAAAAATAATTTAAAAAGTTGAAAGCACTTAATAAAAGATGCACTTTAACGTATTTTTTTTGCAATATTTAAACATAACACCCTGTGTCTATTTTTAATCTAACTATTAATATTTTCCACTAAGAATAACGTGCGTTTTGTTTTTAAGCAATTTCGGCATTTACTTTGTGATTTTCGCCACATTTAAAAATTGGTATTTACAGTTAATCATAAAGGACAAGAGGAAAATCGTAGAAAGAACAGAAATAAAATGGTATAACACTCGAATGTGATTTATTAAAAACCGGATTATATTAAAAACAGCATTTATCAAAACAAGAAATGAGGAACACTTTCCTCGGTCAAAAAATAATTGGTAATAATCGGACAAAAAAGAAATTAGATTTTTACTGTGCAAAGATTATTACGATCGAACATGGTTTCAATTTTTTTTTCTTATTTTTTTTTTAAATCAATTTTATTTTCATCCTCCTGTGCAAATAAACAAGATGAACTAAATTTTTGTATTATTTGTACAACCCAATGACCAACTTTGCAGAGACAAAAGAGAGATGAGTTTATATTTTTTTAGCGGTTTCCTTAACAGTGTTTTACCTCATGGGGTAGAATGAGAGAGACAGCAACCCAGTCTGAGATGAATGATGACAGCAGATATTTGGTCCAGATCTCCCCTATAATGGAATGATTTTGGAAGTGTATTTTTTACAATCATTTATATAATTGAGTCTCACACTGCTGACTCAAATGTAGGTACACTATGACCTGTTGGAGACTCTACCTGTAAGTCCGTCTACCTGTAAAGTGCTTTCTATTTTTGTCATTTTAATTCATTTAGGAATCTTTTAAAATTTTATTTTGTCAATAAGTCAATTTCTTTTGGTTTTCTTAATTACACAAATACTCTGGAAGCCTCGAAAGTAGGTAGAGTTTCATTGTTTGGCTACAACGTTTGAGTTGAACTGTATTTTAATTAATCTTTTTTTGTAAAACATTGATATTAAAACAAATGTGGCGCTAAAATTTTTCTTATTTCTGAACCCCCCCTTCTCCACTGCATAAAGGTTACCGGGCATATCAATGTTTTACCTAGCGGGAAAATACAGTTCTGCTTCCAGATATTTGTTTAATTACTCAGTGATTAATGGTTTGATTACAACGTTTTTTTTTGAAGTGACACAAACTGGCACCCAACTTTTAGATTGCCATAAACTGGCACCCGGCGTGCTTTTATAGTGTCGCAATTTTATACATCACAAATTGGATTGAATCATAGAATCAAAACCGAACAAAAGCACAAAAAACTTAACTTAAAAACTATTATTTGTTAACGCTCAAATTTAATTCAAAGTGTCTTCTTTTAACTCACACGATAACCTAGTAGCAATCAAAACGAGTGCCGTATATTGCATGGCAAGACAAAATCCGCTCTTCTTTGGTTGCTTAAAATTGGTTATAAAGATTGCAGTGAAGGACGCTTTAATTGCAAAGCAGTATTAGAAACGGTTTTCTTTAGGTGAACAGCAAACAAGTTTCGTGGCTAATCGGGTACAAAGGAGTTTCTCTTTCTCATATGTTTCCGTTTGTTAGTATTATTTGTCTTAAAAATTCCGCTGATTGACGCTCACGTGTCTGATGGCGGGTAAAAACGCTAATCAGCGTTGATCTGGCCTGAAAGACAGAAGAGCTGTCGTAGATCACGGATGGTTTGTTTCTGTTTATTTGCAATCGATCTTTCCATTGATCGATATGTATAGCAGTTTATATTCGCCTGCACTTTTTCTAGTTTCTCTCGTGTCTCGGTAGATGGCGTTTCTTGAGAGAGTTTTCTCACTATTTACATAGGATTAGAGACAAAACCGTCTAATTAACTTCGCAAGGGTGTCACATTGACCAAGCAGTGTTCTGAGGAATTCCATAAGGACGAAACAGTTAACTGTCAACACTTACTAGGTGTCCATTAGATCTTGGACCCCCGTGAGGTTAAGCTTTTCAGCTACACACGGAAAAATATTAGAGAAAAAAAAACTCCTTTTTACCTGATTAGTCACGAAACTTCTTCGATTTTTAAATTCACGAGTACTAAATTTTACGTTAATTATTATGATATTATCCTTTATGCGTTTGTCCGGTTTTGAGATGAGACATTATACAAAACTTCGATTCTGTATTTGTTCGATTGTTACTAATTCGTTTCACCGTGGACAATTATGGTCATGTCTTGTTTTGATGAATGACGTTTTTAATAATGTCCAATTATTAGTAAATTATGGTTTTTGAAATTGGAATGTTATATCATTTTCTTTTAAGATCTTTGACGATGCATACGGATTCTTAAAACTTGATTTTGAGATAAACTTTACTAAAAATAAATAAATAACATACCGAGGTAAAAGATAAAAAAACGGCTTTTGGCTTTTCGGAGCACATAGGTTTTTTCATGATATTTTCGAAACGGTTTCGAATTTTATAAAATTTAAGCGAAACATTCTCCAACATAATCTACGTATATGTTTTTACTAAAAATGCCTATCTTTCACTTCGAGTGGCATTCATTTTATCTTTAACCAATTTTAGTAACTCCAGCAACTCGATTTTAAGATGAAAATTGCTCAAAAATGTTTGAAAAATAAATAAAACATCAAAATAAAATAAAAAATAAATTCTAGAGGTAGCGGTCATATATCTCTCCTGGTTGCGATTATATACCAGCTGCAGGGGCTTCTTGACAGCTATGACGTCACGATAGCGGGTAATCATAGTCCGCTTGTTCCGTTAGCCCTCGACAGGAACCAAAACAGTTATTTATCACTTAAAGTTACCTTAGGCTTCCTCACAAATTCAATCTTCTGTGTCCGCGGACCCTGCATCCCAAGTCCATTTGGGTCTCGCAATCCGCTTTGATTTGCTTCAGATGTTGCCTTATCGGTGTCACTAGGGTGCCCATAAGTTCGTCGACGGTGTGCGGGTAGAAAAATTGATCCAAATTGTTTTTTAAGTAGTTTTCGATTGTCAAAACTTCAATGAGAATCCTGCCAAAGAAAAAATTAAATATGGCTTAAAATATAAACAGAGATTTTAAAATAATTTATTAAGAAGCAATATGAATGCATCCTGGTTCATCGGGAACTAAAAATCGAAACTGTAGCAGAGACTATCAAACAGAAATAACGCAAAAAGCCACCCCATCAGCATGTAAATGTTAAAGCGATTGAGCTTCTAGAAAATACTATGCTAGTTCGAAAACTAAAAACTATGTAGCCGCCGGTAAATATGTAAAACAAAATATATAATAGTCAGTTTTCGTGACTAATCGGGTAAAAAGACGTTTCTGTTTCTGTCATATTTTTCCGTGCGTAGCTCGAAATCTTAACCTCACGGGGATCCAAGATCTAATGGACACCTAATAAGTGTTGACAGTTAACTGTTTCGTCCTTATGGGAGTCCTCAGAACACTGCTTGGTCAATGTCATCCTTAGTGAGAAAACCCTCGAAAGAAGCGCCATCTACCGGGATACGAGAGAAACTAGAACAAAAGCAGGCGAGTATAAACTGCTATATACCGGGTGGGCCAAAAAAAACCGGACAATTTTTTGTTCATTATAGCTTTTGAACTGTACAATCGATTTTAGTGGGACAAACTGCACTTGATAGAGAATTAATCAAAGTTTTGACTAAATATATTTTTTTGTCCGCCATTTCAAAATCCAAGATGGCGGACAAAATTAAAATGTACCCTTCAAAGATGCTCGTTTATTCTTGTGTTGCGAACATGTCTTAATTATTTTTTTAAGTTACTGAAAAAACTGCATGCCTGCCACGCACAACAAGGTATGAACTAGCAAAATCGGTTCAGTGGTTCTAAAAAAACATATTTTTGTTTCAACCATTGTTTTGCATATTATACGATTGCCTTGCCAATCATGTCATGCATTTATTTCCTTATAACTTTATTACTACTGAACCGATTTTGATGAAATACAAAACATCCTGGTGAGAATTGATTGCTTTTTAAAGACCATGATCAAAATATCTTACTTGATTCTTCAAAATGGCGTGTTTATTCTTATTTTCCGAAAATGTTTTAGTTTCTTTTTTAATTTATAGAAAACCACTACTTTTCCCTCACACAACGACGTACAAATTTGTAAAATCGGTGTGGTGGTTCTCAAAAAATCTATTTTTGTTTCAAATTCGTTATTACTAAACCGATTTTAGCGAAATAAAAAAATCATGTCGAGAATTGATTGCTCTTTAAAGATTCTTATCGAAATATTCCGCCATCTTGGAATTTAAGATGTCGGACAGAATCATACTTAATTTTTCAAAATGGCGTGTTTATTCTTATTTTGCGAAAATGTTCTAGTTTTTTTTTAAATAGAAAACACTACTTTTCTCCCGCATAAAGAGGTACAAATTCATAAAATCGGTGTAGTGGTTCTCACAAAATCGGATTTCGTTTTAACCATTGTTTTACAAATTATACGATTGCATTGCCAATCCTGTCTGCATTCATATCTTTATAAATTATTACTGAACCGATTTTAGTGAAATAAAAAACACCATGGTGCAAACTTTAAAGATCAATCAGTTGGCATCATGATGTTTTTTATTTCACTGAAATCGGCTCAATAATAATGAATTTATTAAGAACAGACAGGATTGGCAATGCAATCGTATAATTTGTAAAACAATGGTTAAAACAAAATCCGATTTTGTGAGAACCACTACACCGATTTTATTACTTTGTACCTTGTTAAGCAGGAGAAAAGTAGTGCTCTCCTATAGATTAAAAAAACTGAAACATTTTAGAGAAAATAAGAATAAACACGCTATTTTGAAGAATCAAGTATGATTCTGGCCGCCATCTTAAATTTATAGATGGCGGTAAATTTTGATCATGATCTTTAAAAAGAAATCAATTCTCACCAGGATGTTTTTGATTTCATCAAAATCGGTTTAGTAGTAATGAAGTTATAAGGAAATAAATGCAGACATGATTGGCAAGGCAATCCTATAATATGCAAAACAATGGTTAAAACAAAAATATTTTTTTTTGAACCACTGAACCGATTTTGCTAGTTCGTACCTTGTTGTGCGTGGCAAGCATGCAGCTTTTTTAGTAAGTTAAAAAAATAATTAAAACATGTTCGCAACACAAGAATAAACGAGCATCTTTGAAGGGTACAGTTTAATTTCGTCCGCCATCTTGGATTTTGAGATGGCGAACAAAAACATATATTTAGTCAAAACTCTGATTAATTCTCTATCAAGTACAGTTTGTCCCATTAAAATCGATTGTACAGGGTGATTTTTTATAATTGCAAGATCGCTATAACTCGGTTATTATTGGGAGTAGAAAGTTCAAACAAAAACTGTTCGGTTTGGTAAATTATGGCCACTTTAGACCCACCATTAGTATTTTTTTATAGGTTATAATATACAGGGGGCGACAATCAGATCAATTTCAATATATTTTTGTATTTTTAAGTTCCGCAAAAAATTAGCTTTAAAGATATATGTAATAAAATTAGCAAATTTTAAATACGGTGCGGAGTATTTAACGTATAGACTCTAAATAACAAACTGAAACAATAATGACTGACAGTTTGATAAATATAAATAATCATCTTTGTCAATTTTCATAGAAATTTAAAATCAAAAGACGACAATGTTTTAATTGTTTTAAATCCATAAATAAATAAAAATTAACGTAACAAATGTTCAAACCTATCACCATTGACTTCAATACATTTTTGAAACCGGTCTCTTAAATTATTTATTGTTCTGGTTATTAAATTAGAAAAATTTTCATTAAGCTCATTGACAGACAGTAATATTAATTCTCTGAGCTCTCGAGTATTCCTCGCTTCTAATCTGAAAACTTTATCTTTAAGGTGACCCCATAAAAAAATGTCTAAAGGAGTTAAATCAAAACTGTTGGGTGGCCAGCGTATTGTGCCGTTTTTCCCAACCCATTCATTAAAATTATTATTTAAGAATTCTCGAACCTCATGAACATTATGAGGAGGAGCCTCATCCTGCTGAAAAATCAATCTTCTTCTTTGATTTAGTGGCAAGTCATCCAAAAAATTTTCTAAGTAATTTTGTTAAAAATTTTAATAAATTTGTCCCGTTAAAGAGTGCTCAAAAAAAATGGCCCAACAACACGGTCGTTCAGTATGCCACACCAGACATTCACGGATTGTCTTCCCTGTCTTTTAATTTCTTTTACAAAATTAGGGTTAGTCGTGGACCATAGTCTGCTATTCTGTCTATTTGGTAGACCACAAGTAAACGTCGACTCATCCGACCACAAAATGTGATTTAAAAAACGGGGTTCTGCGTTTAGTCTTTTATGAATAAAGTGACAAAACTCTACCCTTTTTCCTTTCTGATCGGGTGTTAGGCCTTGAAGTTCTTGTTGTTTATATGCCCAATAAGAATTTGTTCTTAGGACACTTCTTACTTTGGTAAAAGACGTCAAGCGTTCCTGTCCTTCTTGCACTAATGCGGAAGATACTTTTCTTATAGAAATTTGTGGGCTTTCTTGAAAATGTAGTAAAATACTTAAATTAGCCTCTTCGTTTGGACGAACAACTCGTTTTTTTCGTTCCACAGACGATGTTTCACGAAATTTTCTATATATCCTAAGAATTGTGGATATATTAGGACATCGTCGGGCTGGATACAGTTCTCGATATTCTCTCGCAGTAGCAGTGGCATTTTTATTATTTTTCGCATATAATAAAAGTATCTCTTGCTTTTCTGCATTGGAATAAAGCAACATTGTTGATAAATATTTAAAATTTGGCACTGACAATGTCATTAGGTATCCACACATCTTAATATTGTTTGTGACTTGTCACAGGAAATACTCCGCACCGTATTTAAAATTTGCTAATTTTCGGAATTTCAATCGTCAATATCTCGAAAACTAACAAAGATAGAACCATAGTGTTACATATATCTGACAAAGCTAATTTTTTGCGGAACTTAAAAATACAAAAATATATAGGATGTTCCCTTTAAAAAAATTGATCTGATTGTCGCCCCCTGTATATTATAACCTATAAAAAAATACTAATGGTGGGCCTAAAGTGGCCATAATTTACCAAACCGAATAGTTTTTGCTTGAACTTTCTACTCCCAATAATAACCGAGTTATAGCGATCTTGCAATTATAAAAAATCACCCTTTACAGTTCAAAAGCTATAATGAAAAAAAATTGTCCGGTTTTTTTTGGCCCACCCGGTATATCGATCGATTGCAAAGAAAAAGAAACCATCCGTGACCTACAACAGCACTTCTGTCTTTCAGGCCAGAGCAACGCTGATTAGCGTTTTTACCCATCTTCGGACGTGAAGCGTCAATCAGCGGAATTAAGTTAAGTAAGCCAAATAATACTAATGTAAATTTTTAGTCCCCGTGAATTTAGAAATCAAACAAGACTGTAAAACTTCTTTTTACCCGATAAGCCACAAAAACTTGTTTGATTTTTAAATTATAGGGGTTTAAAAATTTACGATAGTAATATTTGGCTTGCTTAATTCCGCTGATTGCTGCTCATATCTAAAGGTGGGTAAAAACTTGCTCTGGCCTGAAAGACAGAAGTGCTATTATAGGTCACGGACGGTTTCTTTTTCTTTGCACGTTTAAAAATATACCGGGTGGGCCAAAAAAACTGGACAATTTTTTTTTCGTTATAACTTTTGAACTATATAATCGATTTTAATGGAACAAACTGCACTTGGCAGAGAATTAATCAGAGTTTTGACCAATTATATTTTTTTGTCCGCCATCTCAAAATCCAAGATGGCGGACGAAATTAAACTGTACCCTTCAAAGATGCTCGTTTATTCTTGTGTTGCGAACATGTTTCAATTATTTTTTTGAATGAGTAAAAAAGCTACATTCTCACCACGCACAACAAGATACAAGTCAGCAAAATCGGTTCAGTGGTTCTAAAAACAAATATTTTTGTTTCAACCATTGTTTTGAATATTATACTATTGCTTTGCCAATCATGTCTGCATTTATTTCCTTATAAATTCATTACTACTGAACCGATTTTAATGAAATAAAAAGCATCCTAATAAGAATTGATTGCTTTTTAAAGATCATGATCAAAGTTTATCGCTATCTTAAAATTTATGATGGCGGAGAGAATCATACTTGATTTTTCAAAATGGCGTGTTTATTCTTATTTTCCGAAAATGCTCTAGTTTAATTTGAATTTATAGAAAAGCACTACTTTTCCCCCCACAATGAGGAACAAATTAGTAAAATCGGTGTGGTGGTTCTCAAAAAATCATTTTTTTTAAACCATTCTTTTAGAGATTATAAGCTTGCATTGCCAATCCTGTCTGCGTTCATTTCCTTATAAATTCGTTATTACTAAACCGATTTTAGTGAAATAAAAAAAAATCGTGGTGATGATTGATTGTTCTTTAATGACAATAATTAAAATCGGATCAGTAATAATGAATTTATAAAGAAATAATTGCAGACAGTTCGTTAAAACAAAATGAGATTTTGTGAGAACTACTACACCGATTTTATTAGTTTATAGCTCGCTATGCGCAAGAAAGGTAGTATTTTTCTATAAATTAAAAAAAAACTAAAACATTTTCGGAAAATAAGAATAAACGTGCCTCGTTGAATGGTCAAGTTTGATTCTGTCCGACATTTTTAAGATGGCGGCGAATCTCGATTATAATATTTGAAAAGCAATCAATTCTCATCATGGTTTTTTTTTATTTCACTAAGATCGGTTCAGTAATAATGAGTTTATAAGAAAATTAATGAAGACAGTATTAGTAACGCAATCGTATAATCTGTAAAACATTGGCTGAAACAAAAATAGATTTTTGTGAACCACCACACCGATTTTACTAATTTGTACCTCGTTGTTCGGGGCAAAAGTAGTGCTTTACTAAACTAAAACATTGTCAGAAAATAAGAATAAACACGCCATTTTGAAAAATCATGTATGATTCTGTCCGCCATCTTAAATTTTAAGATAGCTGTAAATTTTGATCATAATCTTTAAAAGGCAATCAATTCTCACCAGGATGTTTTTTATTTTATCAAAATCAGTTCAGTATTAATGAAGTTATAAGGAAATAAATGCAGGCATGATTGGCACGGCAATCGTATAATATTCAAAAGAATGGTTGAAAAAAATATATATATTTTTAGAACCACCGAAGTGATTTTGCTGATTCGTACCTTGTTGTGCGTGGCCAGATGGAACTTTTTTATTGGTTTAAAAAATAATTAAAGCATGTTCGCAACACAAGAATAAACGAGCATCTTTGAAGAGTACATTTTAATTTCGTCCGCCATCTTGGATTTTGAGATAGCGGACAAAAAAATATATTTAGTCAAAACTCTGATTAATTCTCTGGCAAGTGCAATTTATTCCATTAAAATCGATTGGATAGTTCAAAAGTTATAACGAAAAAAAAAATTGTCCGGTTTTTTTTACCCGCCCGGTATAATGATATAAAAACAACAAAATTGTGAGCTATAGTTGAAGCAAAGCGGAAAAACTGTTGAGTGAAAGTTTAAATTTAACAATAAAATAATAGGGATATTGCGAGAAAAAAGTCAAAAGACTTAAGAAAAACAGGCTAGTAAGCTGTTAAAACAAAATTGCTAATTAGTCGTATTGACCAGTTTATTATTTTTTTACTTACTCAGATATAGTCGGCAAAATTGCATCAATTTGCATAGGATTTGTGTAGTTGTTAGCAACTTGCCATTGGTTTAGCCATGTAGATATTCTAAAAACCAAAAAAAAAAAGATAAAAAAACACACGACTTTGGAACGTTTTTATTTAAAAAACGGCTGAATCAACATTAAAGAGATAATTTTCGACAGCTTTAGTATGGATACCAGGGTATTCTGAGCACGAGGAAAATGAGGCCGCAGACCAAACAGCGGCATCTTCCGAATTTTTCGGCCCCGAACTAGCTGCCCCACATCACACGCTTTGACCAATAGCAAACTCTGAGCGATCGCGTGTTGTGCAAAATGACTTGTCTCGACCAATGGCAAAGTCGTTATCTCAAAAAAAAAAATTGTCGAAAACTATACCTTCTCTAGCCAATGCTGCACGGGATAGGAAGGTAAAAAAGTTATTTAAAAATGGTACTTACTGATCACTCTCAACGATACTTTTATATCGCACTTTGATGGCATAAAATCTCTCCAACCCGACGTAGATTTGCCAACCAGGGAACGAAAACTGAGGCAGTGGAAAAGACAGCCGTGTGAAATCAGAACTGATCCAGTCTGGATCAGAACAGCCAAGAATTTTTGCAACAGAACTAAAAGTAAATGAAAAAGAAGAGGATAGAAATGATGATCTCGTTGGCTAGGTAAATTAAGAGACCTTGTATTTATGACATATTTTAAAGAAATACAGACGCAATAACCTTATTAAGGTTAAATTTATTTAATTCAAAATTAAAGAAGGGAAATATCAGTCCTCTATAGTCAAGCATTGTTTAGAGAGGGACGCACATTCCATACATTTTAATTCATAAGCGTCGGAAAATAAAAATAAACGATTTTTATATATATTTATCGGTTTCACAACGTTCTACGTCTTCCGATACCCAATCTCCACTCTGTTTGCCCATAATTCATCATCTAATAGTTTTCGTGTCATATATTCGAGGTCGTCATAATCCTGAGCCACTACTATCTGATCATCGGCGAAACATAAAGTATACAAGGTGGTTTCGTCCAACGGAATTCCCATGTTTTGGCATTTTCTCTTCCATACTTTAAGGACTTGTTCCAAGTATATCTTGAAGAGCGTAGGCGAGATACAGCAACCTTGTTTCAGACCTTTATTTACTTGAAAGCCTTTGGTTAGTTTTGCTTTTATTTAAAATTTTGCCTTACTATTGCGGTATAACTCTTTGATGGCCTTAATTAATTGTACGCTTATGTTTGTGTTTTCCAACGCTTTCCAAAGTAGATTTAGTGGTATACTATCATATGCCTTCTGCAAATCGACGTAAAGCAGATGCAGCTCTTGTCCGTATGCCATTTTTTTTTCAATAACTTACATACTTATACAAAAGAGATGATCAGAAGTCGATCTACCCGCCTTGAAACCGGCTTGTTCTTCTGCCTCCATGTCTTTATATTCGCTTTCCACTTTATTTCTTATTATTTTACCGTATATTCTGCTTAGCGTACTAGTCATAACCGATTTTTGAACAAAGATATACCGGGGTGACGGACAAACGGGTTTGTTTATATATTGCATAATAATTGATGACACTCGCCGCTGACAACTTAAATTATTTTAGTGAAAGGTCAATGAACTTGACAAGAAAATAACAACCAAAAAATGTTGAGTTTCAGTGACTTTGATGGGTTTGTCGGGTCTCTATTTTTTTAAAATATGTCATACATACAGGGTCTCTAAGTAATTTATGGTACACCTTTGAAATATACTCAAAATTTTCATCAAAAATCGATCTTCTAGTAATTTGAGGTTGCTGAAAATATTTTATAATATAAAAAAAACTAAAAATCTTTTTATGAACTAAAATTGCGCATTTGGCCACCCAGTGAGATATTCCTAAATATTAAATAAATTTTGAAATTTACTTACGCCAGTGTATTCTGAGAAAAATTCCCTGCCAACCAAGTTTTTAAACACAAACTCAACGAAGGCACTGCACTAGGAAGTAGTTCAC
This sequence comes from Aspidapion aeneum, assembly GCA_963576565.1. Classification (NCBI taxonomy): domain Eukaryota; kingdom Metazoa; phylum Arthropoda; class Insecta; order Coleoptera; family Brentidae; genus Aspidapion; species Aspidapion aeneum. The sequence continues at coordinate 23,497,087 of OY755044.1, forward strand.
AAAGAGTGGCGTAATGATCAAATCTAAAAAAAAATACAAACACTAAATATAAAGTAATGTTAACCCGTAATCGGTGTACAGGGTGCGTCATTTTTGATGGTATTGAATAGGAAATTCACTTATTATAAAAGATAGAAGATTGCGGATTTCACATTACTGTCCTGAATAGGAAATTCACTTATAATAAAAGATAGAAGATTGGGGATTTCACATTACTGTCCTCAAATTTTGAGACAAGAAAAATATCTAGATTATCATTTGTGCAATTTGTATGGAATTTTCAGGACGTATAAAATATTAACCCCTCTTTTGAATAGACTCAGCAAGTTTTGCCTAACACTACACAGAAAATAGTTTTTAGCTTTTTTTTAACGAGACACTGACAAAGAAGCAATATAATATATTTTTAAAACTGGATTCTTGGATTCTCAGTTGTGTAACTAAACGGGACTTGAATATAAATGGTTTTTTTGCCATTTATAAGATTTTAAATATTTTTAATTAAATATTGTTTTCGACATCAACCAGCATTAATTACATGCAAGAATAGGTTAAGAACAAAGAAAATTTATGGCAAAGCAGTGACTTGTTTTTTGGCATATTTTCAGGATCGCTGTATTTCAATAAAAGTTGTATTCGGCTAATCTAATATTACAATAATTTATATTTTTAAAAATCACACTGTGTAATTTTAGGTTCTAACGGTTTTCGACGTCGACGCGTCTCTGGCTTGCGCTGATATTTTGTCTCTTTGTCTGGAGCGTTTAAAGTACAGTCTATCCCTTTCTCGCCAAAATGCTTTAGGATTGGAGTTCAAACCAATCAACGGCAAGCTATAAGTGCCTGAGACAAGAAAATCGTTAGAGTATTCTTTAGTTGGTTTTTGTACGCTTCACTTTGTTTGATTTCAGGGTTTTTTTTCAACTCGGGAAATGTTAAAGTTGTCAGTTATTTTAAATAATATAAAACTATTATCTTTGTTATTCATATCTATTTTATTCTTTACTTTTAGAGTTTAATATTAAACCTTTTTATTATTGCTGTTTCCACTGTTTTAAAATATTGTTTCTATTTTTTTGTGGTGTGGTTTTCTTAACATAAAATACAAACCTAAACAGTAGTACTTAGTAAATTAAACAGTTGATTGAATAACTTTATTCAATGAACAATTAAAATGTTGCTAAATAAATACATTTACAAGAAAGATACAAAAGGTTTCTAAAACCTAAAGTTTAAGGAGTGTGAATATAATAGAATACAAAAGTTTAATAGTTTTAACATTAAAATCAAAGATTTATTAAGAAGTGAATATGTAAAGTTACATGAAGAAAATTGAACAAGTATGCATAATTTTCCTATAATGTTTACATAATTGAGAAAAGCGCTTATAGTATATAGTTCTTTCAAGAACCGCCCTTCGAGATCGTAATAAATAATAACTTTTAATACTTTTAATAGTCATTTCAATTGAATCGGTCATTTTAAAAACAACACGAGTCACATTTCTCTAATTTTACAGGAGAGGGAAAAAACTACCTGGAAACCTGGACTAGTGTTATTTTTGCACAGACTTAAAAATTCGGTTGTTGCATATATCAATAGATTAGGTGCGGACTATTGTCGTTTTTACTAACAACGTGCCTTTACCTTAGAGGAAGTCGATTCCACTAAAAAACTCAGTCTCTGAAAAAAGTGGACTCATGTCGTTCTTGAAATGGCCGATTCAATTGTTGCCTAAATTGGTAGCTTACAACATTAAAGCCTTGGCCACTTGATTTGACAGTACCACTGTCAACAAGGTCATCTCCTACAGTTGGGTCCCCTTGGCTGCCAAAACAATTTCGAGCATTTTCCGTTATAGTGCTGGAAAACTTTTGTGAGGAAAGTTCTACGGGATCATACACTATAACCTTTGATTATACCAGGGCTATTTAACGGACGGGCCACGATCCTCCACGTTGTTGACGTCACATCCGGGGCTGATTTTTTTTTGATGGTTGCGTCAAGACACAGCTGATTGTCTTTAAAATATTGAAGTTGAAATGACGGTTCATGAATATTTGATTTTTAAAAAAAATAAAGCCGTCTTTAAGATTGTTTTTACTATATTCTTAAAGAACATTTTTTTTTTAATGTAATCCTTAAGTTTTCAGAGCCGCTTCATTAGCTCACACTAAAATTAAATTTAAAACAGAAGCGAATGTGACAAACACAGATGACAAAGTTGCGCACATGGCGGGTAATTTGAATTCAAAATAAGGAATGCTAAATTTTAAAGATTTTAACCTTTTAATCGTCTTGCATCCTTACAAAAGTTTGGTGGAATATGGGGATGGTGTCTGAGAATATTTCACTGAAATTTCGTCGAAATCTGTAGTGCCATTTTGAAAATATCACAAAAACACGTCTGACCTCCCATAAGACCCAATGTAAAAATCAGCCCCCGGAGAACAGCTGATTTTTCAGGGTCGTGGCCTCTCTATTTCAGGGTCGGGGCCTCTATTGTTATTCATGTATATTCTAAGCTATAACGTACCTTGACCACCCTGTTAAAGCGATCCCTCTAAAGTTGACAATCTTGCCGACATGAAGTCCCAACTCCGTCAACCACGCCGTGTGATTGCTTACGTGGAACTTTGTTACAGGTATAATTTGACAGCTACTTGTAGCACCTATAGTAAAAATAGTTTGTTTTTTTATAATGGCGATTCGTTATTGACATTTTTTCATTTAACTTCATGTAAATATGTCATGACGTAACCGCCAAAATAAAAAAAAAACAAACTCAGTTTCCGCTCGTATTTTAAACTGGCAGAAAACACCACATACAGACAAAACGTAATATGTATTGTTAACGTCAATTTTTAATATTTTAAGTAATATTTTTTCTCTTAAAAAAGTCACTAGTTAGTGTTATCTTATATTACACATTTCCCCTTGAAGTTGGAATTATAAAATTTCCAAAACGAGTCGGGGTATGAATACAAATATTTTTTTTTCCTTTTCCCAAAATTACAAAGATGCTCTACAACGGAGAATTCAACCAATATATAAAATAAAGTAAATCAAAAAGAATGAAAAAATAGGTAAAACCTATTTTTCATTCTACGAGTGAAACGACAGCTAACCAAGGAAACTAAGTCCATGGCGGGACGAAAACGTCCACCGGTCTATAAGGAAGAAAGACATTTTGTCACAGTTCAACCAGACCATGCTATCACCGTCTCCACGGTATCGGTTTGAAACCGAAAGTATAAAAGGCAACTTTATAGGGGTATAGTCAACCACGGACACCGGTGTTTCGGAAAAAGGCATTTCCATCCTCAGCGTGGCTTGCCTGACACAAAGTAGAACAAACTGACTACAAGTGACAAGGTAAATCAAAAAGAATGAAAAAATAGGTAAAACCTATTTTTCATTCTACGAGTGAAACAACAGCGAAGCAAGGAAACTATGTCCATGGCGGGACGAAAACGTCCACCGGTCTATAAGGAAGAAAGACATTTTGTCACAGTTCAACCAGACCATGCTATCACCGTCTTCACGGTATCGGTTTGAAACCGAAAACAATGAGTTAACAAAGTATAAAAGGCAACTTTATAGGGGTATAGTGAACCACGGACACCGGTGTTTCGGAAAAAGGCATTTAGTCCATTTAAAATCAAGGTAAAAGGTCCTGAAATTGCGAAACGGATGAGACCACTTGTCCCCTACGTATTTTGGGCCGCTGATCACGAAAATGAGGGTTAAAGCTACCGCCAGTGGTTGAAACACCCTTAAAAATGCAAAAAACGCCCCTAAATAGGGGTGTTTTTCGAATATTTTCGTTATTTTGCAAATTTAGTCATCCTATATGTCTTTGGGGGCGGTGATTACGAAAATGAGGGTGAAAACTTGCATTACAGGGTGGAACCACCCCTAAAATTGGGGAAAAAATACCCCGAAATGGGGGTGTTTTTCGACTAAAAGTGTTTTTTTGCCATTTAAGACATCTAATGTTTTTTGGGGCGCTGATTACGAAAATGATGGTTACAACTTGCCCCAATGCTCGAACCACCCCCAAAATCGCACAAAACACCCCTAACAAGGGGTGTTTTTCGACTAAAAGTGTTTTTTTGCCAATTAAGACTTCTTATATGTTTTTTGGGGCGCTGATTACGAAAATGATGGTTACAACTTGCCCCAATGCTCGAACCACCCCCAAAATCGCACAAAACACCCCCAACAAGGGGTATTTTTCGACTAAAAGTGTTTTTTGCCAATTAAGACATCTTATATGTTTTTTGGCGCGCTGATTACGAAAATGATGGTTACAACTTGCCTCAATGCTCGAACCACCCCCAAAATCGCACAAAACACCCCTAACAAGGGGTGTTTTTCGACTAAAAGTATTTTTTTGCCAATTAAGACATCTTATATGTTTTTTGGGGAGCTGATTACGAAAATGGTGGTCAAAACTTTAAACTTTAAATACAACTGTATAGCGCCCAACTAACATTTATAGTAGCGGCTACATGTTCTAAAGGCTTTGCTACTTTCTTATAGTAGAAATGTGGTGATCCCAACCAAAATTTGTTACTTTTTAGTTCTAACAACTATTTAGTATCAGGAAATAGTAGATGTTTCGTAAAAACGACCCTCTAAACTACTTCATAGGATTGTTTCTTGATAGTCGATTCTGATAGTCTTCTCTACCACAATAGGACGTTGCTAAAGTTTTACTTTCTTTTTAGTCGTTATTTCGTAGTCAACGCCCTGACTTTTATATCCTACTTAATTACCACTAGAAAGTTAAGCTTCATTGGAGTCCCAAACAAGTGTATCCGACAACTACATTATAACTTTAATTTTTACCACAAAAGTTTGTGTCATCATAGTAACATCTGATGTAACAATGTAGACAAAATAACTTTTTGGATCAACTTTAAAGCCGCAACTACTTTCAAGTAACCTTTTCGACTATCAGGGAATATAGTTTGGGACGCCATGTTTTTATGTAAGAAAGAAAATTTAATATTTTTGTTGTCGTTTTATGAGCTCATATTAAAGAGCCATACTATTTTATAAACAAATTAGTTGAAGCTTACCAAAAATGCTCTTCTTAAGCACCATTTGTTGGAGTTAACTGTCGATTATGAAAACATAACCTCCAAAATCACAACACAAAAATTCCATCAGCTACCAGAAAACGGCTCAATTTTACGGGCGCACCGGTTTTTTGCAATATATATAATGCATGTTATACAAAAAACTTTGCGTCGCACTCGAATTTTGATCCTCTGCTCGTAAATTCTCACACTTTTGGATAACATAGTTCATATTATAACCATAACCAAACAAAAAAACTAAGCGAGTCTGTTTACTGTTGTGTCCACCATATTGTGTTACAATTCTACCAAAAAGAAACGATTATATTATTTGCAACTACATCGCAACTTTGATGCCATTACGGAAAAAAACAGCCTCTTCGACGTAGTAGATACCTGGCTACGACGTAGTAGTGTAGTTGTTATCAAATCAAATCAAATCAAATCAAGCTTTATTGTCTTATATAAAGTATAAAACTTTGTAGACAAAGCAAATACATAACTAATAATAATAATAGAAAAAATCATTTAAAAAATATAAAATATATAAATCCATCCAATAAATGGTTTAATTATGTTGTTTGTATATATATATATATATTTTTTTTTTAAATTTACTTTTATAATAATTGAGAATTTTAAGTTTAAAATTATTCCTTAATTGTAACTCTGATCAAGAAATTCGTTAATTGAATAAAAAGCTTTAGTGATAAGAAAATCCTTGCACTTATTTCTAAATATGTTATAGTTATTATTAAGTTTTATATTGTTTGGCAAATTATTATACAATTTTATACCGTTATAAATTATGGATTTTTTAAATAAAAATGAATGTGGTATAGGTAATGTAAGATTATTAACTTGTCTCGTTGAATAAGTATTTTGGTTTATTTCAAAGTAATTTAGATGTTTATTTATCAGACAAATTGTTTCAAGAATATATAAACAAGGAAGAGTCAAAATATTATTTTTGATAAACAAGTCTTTGCAGTGATATCTAGAATTTACATTGCATAAATACCTAATTGCTCTTTTTTGAAGAATAAACACTGATCTAAATAAATACATTGAACATGTACCCCAGAAAGGAATGCCATATCGTAAGTTTGATTCAATTAAAGAAAAGTATACATTTCTGCCTATTGATTTACCTAATTCATTTGTAATAATTTTTACACAATAACAACCCGAACTTAATTTTTTATTTAAATTATGAATATGGTTTTGAAATTTTAAATTTTCGTCTATGTTAAGTCCTAAAAATTTTATATTATCTGTAGTATTAATTTTATTATTATTTATATTTATAATTTGTTGAGATATTTCTTTAAAACCAATTACATATGTTTTTGAAAAATTAAGGGATAGTTGGTTTGATTCAAACCAAGTTTTTATACAAATAATATCATTTTTTATATTATTCCAGAGAACATCTATATTTTTATTTTTCCAAAGGATAGTAGTATCATCTGCAAATATTGTAAAATAACCAGAAATTTTAATATTTAGTAAATCATTAATGTAAATTAAAAAAAGTATTGGTCCTAGTACTGAACCTTGAGGAACACCACATTGAATATTATTTTTATTTGAATTTAAATTGTTTATTGACACAAATTGAAGGCGATTAGATAAGTATGATTTAAACCAACTTAAAGCGTTGTTTCTTATTCCATAAATAAATAATTTTTTAAGAAGAATTTCATGATTAACACAATCAAAAGCTTTAGAAATATCACAAAAAATTGCAGCCGCATGTTCATTATCATTAATACTGTTTAATAATTGTTTCATAAAAAAGAATATTGCATCATTTGTATTTTTATTTCTCTGAAAACCAAATTGATTAATATTAATCATATTATTTTCACAAAAATATAATTCTAAACGCGATTTGATAAGTTTTTCTATTAATTTTGAAAGAGTTGATAAAAGAGATATTGGCCTAAAATTAGATGGTGTATTTTTATCACCTCCTTTATATATTGGAATTATTTTAGCAAGTTTAAGGCAAGAAGGAAAATATCCCAATAAAAATGAATGATTTATAGCTTCAGATAATGTTTTAATTGCAATAAAAGGTAATTCTTTTAGTATATTTAAGGAAATACCATCTATGCCAGTAGAAGATTTATTTTTTATTAAATTTAAAGTATATTTAATTTCATCAGGATTTGTTTCATATAATATAAACGCATTAGTTATGTTGATATCGTTAAGGTATGAAATGGGATCAACATTACAGCTAATTTTTTTAGTAATATTTTCTGCAACAGAGCAATAAAAATCATTCAAATCATTTGGTAATAAATCAGTATTTATGTCAGTTGAAAGTTTATTTCGATTAGTAAATTCATTGACAACAGACCAACATTCTTTTTGGAAATTTGTTGAGTTATTGATACGATTTTCATAAAACTTCCTTTTTGCATGATGTATTACTTTACGGTATGTTTTCTTATATATTTTAAAATAGTTTATTACGAAGTCAGTATTAGGATAAAATTTTGTTAAGGTATGAAGAAAACGTAAATTTTTTGAAGATAAACGAATACCAGACGTAATCCAGTTTTTTCTTTTTGGTTTATTTTTAACATGTTGAAGAGGAAAGCTTTTATCCACAATTTTACAAAGATTATCATGAAAATCATTAAGTGGGTCATTCGAATTATTAATAAAGTTCCATTGAAAATTTTGACAGTGGAGTTTAAAGTTATTAAAATTTCTTTTGCTAAATATTCTTTTTTTAATGTTATTTTCTTTTTTGACAAGGTCAATTTTGATAGGGCATATTGCAAAAATATAGCTATGGTCAGAGAAACCTGGGTCCGAGATCTCATAACTAAGATCATCAAGAAAATTTGTACAAATATAGTCTATTGTTGTTGATGAATTAGAGGTTGTTCTAGTTGGAGAGCTAATATGCATTTTAATATTAAATGAAGATAATAAATATTGAAGTATTAATGTAAAATTATTATTTTTATCTAAATAATCTATATTTAAATCTCCAGTTAAAAGAATTTTACTTTTTGAAGGAAATTTATATAATAAACTTTCCAAATTTTTGATAAAATTATTAATTATGTTAGTGACTTTAAACACTTGGCCTAGTAGTTACAACCAGAAATTGGTTCCCCACTTAGGGAATTATAACGTCGCTGTATGGTATACTGAGACGTAGCGGGAGTACGTTGCGGTTACTTTTAAGAAATTCTTTCTAGTTGGCGTTTCGTCGTTACAACTTTAAATGTTTGTTGGGCGATATCTTGTAAGGAGTTTGATACTTGTCATATTTCATATTGATTAATAAAAAAAAATCCATTTGTAGTTTTTGTATTTTGTATTTCATTTTATACCAACATCCAACGGTTGACAGGGGTGTTTTGAGCAATTTTGGGGGTGGTTCGACCATTGCTGCAAGTTTTGACCATCATTTTCGTAATCAGCGCCCCAAAAAACATATAAGATGTCTTAATTGGCAAAAAAACACTTTTAGTCGAAAAACACCCCTTGTTAGTGGTGTTTTGTGCGATTTTGGGGGTGGTTCGAGCATTGGGGCAAGTTGTAACAATCATTTTCGTAATCAGGGCCCCAAAAAACATATTAGATGTCTTAATTGGCAAAAAAAACACTTTTAGTCGAAAAACACCCCCGTTTCGGGGTGTTTTTTCCCCAATTTTAGGGGTGGTTCCACCCTGTAATGCAAGTTTTCACCCGTAATCACCGCCCCCAAAAACATATAGGATGACTAAATTTGCAAAATAACGAAAATATTCGAAAAACAGCCCTATTTAGGGGTGTTTTTTGCATTTTTAAGGGTGTTCCAACCACTGGCGGTAGCTTTAACCCTCATCTTCGTGATCAGCGGCCCAAAATACGTAGGGGACAAGTGGTCTCATCCGTTTCGCAATTTCAGGACCTTTTACCTTGATTTTAAATGGACTAATTTCCATCCTCAGCGTGGCTTGCCTGACACAAAGTAGAACAAACTGACTACAAGGTAAATCAAAAAGAATGAAAAAATAAGTAAAACCTATTTTTCATTGATTTAATCAAAAAGAATGAAAAAATAGGTAAAACCTATTTTTCATTGATTTACCTTGTATCTTGTAGTCAGTTTGTTCTACTTTGTGTCAGGCAAGCCACGCTGAGGATGGAAATGACTTTTTCCGAAACACCGGTGTCCGTGGTTGACTATACCCCTATAAAGTTGCCTTTTATACTTTGTTATATAAAATAAAGTTACATTTAGAGCGACAACGCAACTGGATTTTTGTAATGCTTAAGGAAGAACAAGAAAAACTTCTTTAACATTTCTTAAAAACTAACCTTTAAAAGCACTAGCTCCCCAAATGTTAGGAAAAACAGTGCCGTACTTTTCCCAGAGCTGTGGACCCAACTGGAAAGTTTCTGCGGAATTATAATGCCACACCATAGGTTCAACTAAGTTTCCAATAGAATATTCTAAAATAAAAATTACACAAAATGTTGATAAAAATAAGCCAAATATTGCAAACGCGCATGCATTAACATTAGGATCCTTGAGAGTAGTTTATCCCCAAGTTTGCAACCCTAAAATCCCTGTGCTATTCCCGTGGGACTTAAAAACTGGTACTTTTTTCATTTTTGTCGAAAAATACAAGTTAAGCATTTGTCGGGGACGTTCTATAGTTTTTTCACGCTCGATCTATAATTTAACGGTAACCACAGCTCTTTGGTCTATTCGCTGCGGAGAAACGACCAATCAAAGATGATTAATTTTTTCCAAAAAGTGAAATTTTATCGGTACTGTAATTTTTCAAGCCACATACTGACAAAACTAATTGTCCTAGAAAAAATTCTTGTAAAAAGAATTTGTAGAGAATTGATTGGCTTCAATCTGGTTTGAAAATATTAAATCTTAGTTTCGGATTTTTTATTTTGTTGTGTATGGTTTAAATTTATTTGTTTCTGTTTATTTGTTTCGTGTATAAAAATATTTTAAACACCATATTATTCTGAAGTGTTAAATCCACATTTTTTTTACTTTTTTTAACGATATTTATAAATATATAGATTTTAAGTTGCCATTATAATGTATAAAATATATAAACTAAGTTAGGGAAAATATATCACAATCTTTCAAAAATTAAAAAATATTTTTAGTAATTAGAATCATATTGTTTTTAAGATCATTATTTTGTGTATAGACAAGTGTAATAGGACAGAACTTTGACGCACAAGCCTTATGAAATAGGCTTACAGTGAAATTAAGTTAAAATGTTATTGTAAAACTATATAAATAAATAAATAAATTACTAAAAAAAAATACATATTGGTCAGTAGCCACAGCGTCAAAGTATAGCCTCCGTGCCTTTTTGATAACGGTTTTTTAACACCTGTTTTGATCGACTACTAATCTTCATAATTTCAATTTTTTTTAATTGTTAACGATTAAGAGTAATGAAACTTGGCAAGCATATCCACCTTTTAATACTCATTAATCAGTTGTCAAAAAAATTATATTATTATATATCAAAATGTGTTTTTAGATTATCCCTTATATCTTCTAGACTATTACACCTATTATACATCTAGTTCTCACTTAAATGGTTATTCATACAATTACCTACAGGCTTAAAAATTTTAAAAAAAAATGAAGCCGTTAATAAGGTCCCCTATAAAAAGAATGACTTCTGATTGTGAAGTTTGATCAAAATAAGATTTTGGGCCCTTCCAGCCCCTAGGGGCCGAGAGTCAATTATAAAGTATTTAAAATTAAGAAGTCGAACGCACTCTTTTGGTACAATCTCGATGACCTAGGGCAAAGTAAAAGAATTACCTCTAATTAGGGGCCTTACTAACAGCGATAAATTTTTTAGCTCACACTACTACTATACTATAGTAGTGTGAGCTATGGTGATTTGATTTTTTCGAGAAAAAAAAAGTTGCACCGATTTCAAAAAAATTTCTATATCTTTGCGTTTCAGATGATTTTGAAACTTTTTTGTTGCGCCGTCTGTCTGTCTGTCTGTCTGCCTGTATGTCTGTCTGTAATGACCAACGCGCATAACTCAAAAACCGCTTGCCCGATTTTAACGAAATTTAATACCTAGGCTGGGTTTTGGGTCGAGATGGTCCCATTAAAAATGAACAAAATCCACCAAACACAAGCCAAATAAAAGGATGGGGGAAGATTTCAAAAATTAGAGTTTATGTAAAAATATGGCGTGTGTAATATCAAACGAAAGGTAATTGAGTCTGGAGTTAAACAAAATAAATTTTAGTTTTAAAAAAAGGGTGGGGGTAAATTTCAAAAATTAGAGTTTACTCAAAACATGGCTTGTGTGGTATCAAACGAAAGGTAATTGAGTCTGGAATTGAATAAAATATATTTCAGTTTCTAGTAATATTAGCTCACACGTACACTATAACTATAGTACCTAGTGTGAGCTTAAGTGCCCATAAATTGGCAGAGTATTTTATATAGCAGGTCTGTTAGCAATTGTTTGAGCTACCAATCTAGTGAGACCCCCTAGGGGCAATATATGTAATTTTTTTTGACAGCCGAAAATTCAGTATTTATAGACCACTGTGCCTGTTAACTTTTATTACTAGCTTAAACCGTTCAAAATAAAAAAAAAATTTGATATTCTATCTTTTTAGCATTTTTATGTCAGGAACAGGTCAGGCAGTATTGGCTTCTATCAATTAGTAACTGGTCAAGACAGGTGTAATAAAATCTTAACCAAAAAGCAGAAGACAGACGCTATGGGCTAATAATAATAGATTCCATAATTATTTAGTAAAATGTTTTTGGAACATGCATGGTTTACTATGTTTTTCGTTTTTGCTCAAATTATAATATCTAGAGGCTCAATTTTAATAGCATGTTAAGGCCAATAGAATTTCCTATAAATTCCTTCATCATTTTTCTCTAGGACGGTAGTTTAGCCGGCACGAGGCTTAGAAAATCACCCTATCGGTAAAGTTTCTGTTTATGTAAAAAACTGCACAACTTAGACCATACGTATCTCCGCAACCAATGAACCTAGGAAGCTAGAGTTGCGCTCAGATTGTAGAGAATTTGGGGGGAATTACAAAAGTATAAAACAAAAATACCCAAAATAAATTTTCTTAAGGTAGTTATTTTAAAAAACTAAAAAAATTGTATGATTTTCAAGTCCCTCGGGAGTAGCACAGGGATTTCAGGGTTAAAAACTTGGGTGTGAATGTTCAATGCTTTTATTGACTGGCCTAGGTCTTAATAATATGAATAGGTAATGATACAGATTCTGAGAAATCAATGATGTTATACATTAAATAATACAAAAAATTTCCTTCCAAAGAAGAATTTTATGGGTTTTTAAGAAGAAAAGAAGTAGGCATCTTTCTACAATAAAGTAATTTCCTAGTGTTTTTTTACTCATTTTCTCCAAAAACCGGAGTCATGCATCAAAAAATATTGCCCATGAAATAAAAAATGCCTAGTGTTCAGAGTTACGCATAAAACACGCATTAATGAGGGTTCCACAGTTTTTTGTAAACACTGCAAAACGCAAAAAAAAACATTTTTCGAATTTTATAATGTTGATTTGTGATTCCCCGTTTAAATTGGGGGGCCATAAAAGAGAAAAAAAATTGTTTCGCCGTCCTCTATAATATAATAGGGACCTATTGGCATCCATTCATGCAATAATAGTGTCAGGCCGTATTTTGACATTTTTGCATTGGAATATGACAGCTAATCTTTCAACATAAAGATTTTGTTTACTATACGAACCGAAATAAATACTGTCGACTTCAATTATAGATAAATGAACGACTTTCTTTCAAATCCGACTTTGGTATGTCAATTTTGAAAGATCAGATGCAATGTAAAGCTGTCAAAATACTGCAATAATTATAACACATGTCCTATAAAAAGTTTATTAAATATTATGATTTTACCTTGTAATACGTTTAAATCTGTATTTCGCAACATGTCGTCCCATATGATAATTTTAATATTTGGATAGTTATCTTTAATATACTGTGCCACTTCCGTCACATGGTCTAAAAAAACTCCCGCTTTGCCGTATTTATTGGCACTAAAGCGTTTTTGACAGGTCGAACAAAGGCCCATGTGCCAAACCTAAAATTTTTTTATTTTCTAATCTGCCATTCCTAAGAACAAAGTTGAAAAACGGGTTTAAAGTTTTATACTTTTTTGGTGTCTTATAATTTTGAAATAAAAAGTAAATAAATAAAACCGCATCACTTTTTGCACCCCCTTCTTTTTTTTAAATGACAGATGTTACGTGATATTTCTGTGGTAGGGAGTCAAAAGGGGGTAACTCAGATGTAGTAAAGCCTGAGGTAACCCCTTTTGACTTCCTACAACAAATTAAGAAGCGCAATTTCGACTTTTTGCAGACACAATTTTTTATCCTTTATCCTTTATTTATCTGTCAAAAGCCTGTTTTGTGTTCTGTAGGCAAAATAATAAAAAAAAGTTCCGAAAACAACTAGGGAAAAACTGAAAGAGCAATACCAGTGAAAATCTGCTAGGAAAATATAGGATTAGGTCTGTGTTTGCTATGTACTTCTTATTTTTTTACGCACTTCACAGAACATTTATGACTTTTGGTTAGTTAGTGAACACTGTTGCCAAACATCACATAACCACCAGTTTTTATATAAAATAATTTTCAATAACTGGCATAAAATTAAATCTGCGGATTACCCCGTATTGCTACCTCTTAAACTAATTGTCTGGTATCAAAAATATTTTAAATTTACATTACATTGTGACATACCGTTATATGCGCGGCAACACTGTCTCTAAATAAAGGAATTAGCAGCCTGCGTTATTGGAACATAAGTTTAGTAAGGCCAAACACCATCCTTTAGTAAAGGATAAGGTTCAAACCAGGTAACTGCGCATTCCTCAAATAGAAGATAAGAGAAAAAAGTATAAAACTTTAAACGTGTTTTTCTCAAAACGTTAAATTTCTATATGTGACTCTCATCTTAGGGACGGCAGTATTAACCTGAGAAGTGTATTTTGAAAATTAAAGTATCCAGGAAATTTCTAAAATTTCATTCAAGCAACTTTTTACCTTTACAACACTCCACACCTAGCGGATGAAAATGATAAAAAATCAGCAAATAATTACTTTAATTTAAAATACAAATCGTAAAAAGTATATATATTTTTATTATTTTTTAATTTTTAGAATTTTATTTTTCAATTTGCTTTTATTTATGGTAAAATGTCCAGTTATTGATCTTCTATCCATGATCTGGTTAAAAAAATGTACTTCCCTTATTTTTATCTTAAGCAATCATCAGAAAAAATTTCATTCATTCAAATATATTTCTGGAGGGAAAATAAGTAGACGACAAAAATTTGTAAAGGGTTACCATATACTATGACTTACTTGTTGACACCTTTAAATACAATGTAATGCTTAGATAGAAGTTTTTTTTTGGGAAATATATTCTACAGTATCAATCATTGGCTAGGCATTTTATAATAGACTAAAATATATCAATCATCGAAATTATAAACTTATTTTTTCTTTGACCTGTCTTTTTCTAATATTTTATTAAGAATATGAATATCTCTCTACTTAAACCTTTTTTTCCAACATGACCCCATGATTTTTTAATTGTTTGGGCAAAAAACTACTAAAAAAGAAAAGAAGACAATTTTTTGTAAATTTAAAGAAACTGTTTCAAAAGTTCTGTTTTAAAAGGTGGTTTCTATAGTACCTTTAAAATTTAAGATACCATAAGAGCCCAACTGACCAAGACAGTTTTAGTCAAAGCGACATTTAAATAAATGGATCCATGACGGATCTGATACCTTCCTAGCTAGCCTATTAGCACACTTCAAGTGAAGCCATGTTATATCTGCCTTAAAAACAGTTTTTTGTAAATATCTCACTAACTAAAGGTCCCACGAAGTTTTTGGTTATGACACGAATTATTGAGCAAAATGTAATCTACTATACTCCGAAAATGACATATTGATGCGATGCTCTGATAAAAAGTTAGCATTTTTAAAAATTATTAATTGCCAATGTCATTAGCATTACTGGATTTTAACCAAAATCTAATCAGCTCGTAGAGCGACAAACACTATTTTACCTGAAAATTTAATGAAAATCGGTTCAGCGGTTTAGGAGCTATCGTGTTACGGACACACACACAGAGACAGACATCACAACGATAATTAATAACACATTTTCGGCGTTATCTGAGAAAAAAATTCGTCGAAAATAATACATTCCCTAGCCATTGCTACGCGGGCTAGGAAGGTAAAAATATGTACACAAATGTGGATCTGGGGTCTGAAGAATACTACACCAAGATATAGTGGAAAAAAGTAATGGATACTTGGGATAATTATTAATTAAGAACTTTAAAGACATTTTGTGTTTACCTCATCACACCCGATGTGCAAATACTGAATACCAGGATGGAATGCTACCATTTGTTTAATCAACCCCCTAACCAGAGGCATAGTCTCACTGTTACTGGGGCACATTGAGCTTGGATAAGCCTCTACTTCCCTCAATGCTCTCCACTGTTCGTGTTTTAAAATAAACTCCATATGACCAAAAGTTTGAACTAAAGGAATCACAGTTAGGTCGCAGTCTCTTGCTAAAAAATAAATGTTGTAGAGGAGACCGGGGGGTTTCTTTTTATTTGAATTTTCAAGAGACAAGGCCTTATGTGCTGCGTTTAATGATAGAAGCAAGACACTTGGTATGGATAGACATAAGACTCGCCCGAACATTTTACGAAAGGTAACCACCCCCCAACCCTGGTGGTTTCCCCTTAAACGTGCTTTTTAGTTTTTTGCTAATAACTCAAAAACAGTCAACTTTTCCAAAAATCTTCCAGAGATTATTTTTCAAGCGGATACAATTTCCTTTTCAACGATGTACCTTAGTACCCTCTGACGGCAATGTTGCACATTCCATTAGCGTACGAAGAATGAGGAAAATTTTTAAAATATTTTTTAAAATATTTTTTTGTGCTATTTTTTATCTTTAACACAATTTTTTTTATCAAAAAAATATTTTTATTTAAAATCTCATTGTATACAGTTAAATACTTGTTAAGCTAGACGTATTTTTTTTTAAATAGCCGCCTTGAAATAAAAATAAATGTGTTTGTAGAAATCCTCAAATCAAACAAAAATGTTGAATGGTCCTTTCTGTAATTCAGTAAATAATAATGAGAGTGAGTACAAAATTATTTTTGTTTAGTTATAACTTAAAACTGACTTTTTCTAGTTAACCTTCTTTAAAGTAGGGCTAAACTTGACAACTAAGTAACAATTATTGAGGCTGATGGAAAGTTATCTCTAACAATGTCTAACACTACCCCCTTGCATCCGTGGCGCACCTTTTATAGGCATTTAAATAAATGAAAGGTGTGGAAAAAACTATTTTTTTTTTAATTTTCTTAAATTTTGCTGTCCCACATTTCTGGTTTTAAAACTTATTTTGAAAGCTGAAGAAATTTCCTTTCCAAAGATGTATGTACATCACTCCCCCTCAACGCAGCAGTAGATCTTGCATAAACGCCCCAAAAATGGTCAAATTTGATATACCAAGTAATAAAAAATGTAAAAAAAAATATGTAGGGCGGGAAACCACCCCCACCAAGAATGGGCGGATGGTTCCCCCTCGTTATATTTTCGGAGAGTATACTGTATATTCATACCGAGTGTGTTGCTTCTCTCATTGAACGCAGTGTGTGTATTAGTACTCTAAGGTTGTCCTTAATGAAGATTCAAGTGTATACCAAATTTGACCATTTTTTGATCTACCGCTTCCTTGAGGGGGGAGTGATATACATAGTTGGAAAGGAAATTTCTTCAGCTTTAAAAATGAGTTTTAAAACTAGACATGTAGAACAATAAAATTCAAACCTCTCATTTATGTAAATGCCTATAAAAGGTGTGCCACTGATGTAAGGAGGGCGTGTTATACATCGTTAGAGAGGACTTTTGGTCAGCGTCAATAACTATTACCTAGTTGTTTTTGGCCAAGTTAAAAGTTTGCAAATAATTAGAAAAAATACTGTAAAAGATAACTTTTAAGGGGGGCGAGAGGGGGGATGCCCCCCTACAAGTTAAATGAATTCAACTCGAAAAATTAAGTTTTAAGTTAATACTAATAAAAAATATTTTTTTACTTACCTTCAGTATTATTTATAGAGTTACAAAAATTAATGTTTAAAATTTTTGTGTGATTTGAGGTTTTCTACACACATTTATTTTTATTTCAAGGCGGCTTCTTTTAAAAGTTTTCTTATCAAATATTTAACTGTATATTTAACTGTAACAAAAACAATGTGTTAAGGGTACAAAATGCCACAAGAAAAATAAAAAAAACATATTTTAAAAATTTTTTCTTTTTTCATAGGCCTATGAAATGTGTGCCACTGCCTTAAGAGGGAAGTAAGGTACATCATGGTTAAAAAGAAAATTTTATCTGCTTGCAAAATGATCTGTACAATATTTTTAGAAAAGTTGACAGTTTTCGAGTTATTAGCATAAAACTGTCAAAAAGCATGTTTAATAGTGGGAGGGACCAATCCCCAGCCAGGGTTGGGGGGGTGGTTCCCTTTCATAAAATATTCGGTAGAGTCTTGTCTATCCCTGCCAAGTGTGTTGCCTCTATCATTAACTACTTTTTCTCCAATGAATGTGGTAGGTAGTTACAGTTGTAAAGGACACCATTTTTAAGGTCCAAATTTAACTTACCCAACTCCAAGATATGTTTGGCTTCTTCTATAGTATAAGGGGCTCCAGTGGCCTGGGCACTGTTTGACAGCCCCCCAATTTGTAGTAGTTCCCTGGTATAGGGAAATGTATCTTCCCATTCTATAAGAATGCCTGTCCCTCCAAGGTCTTTGATGAATGGAAATAACTATTTAAAAAAATACACCTTATTGGTGATTAAGTTACCTACAATAGTTTCATAAATTTAGGCTTTACCAAGAGCTTAACTTAATATCATAAATATAAATAAGGCACCTCCTCAGGCACCTCAGTCAGTTACAATTAACTTTATCATTGCTTTTACACTGTGTGACTGTGTGTTACACTGTGTGACTGTGACATAACATGATGGTGCATTTTTCAATATATATCTCTTTTAACAATATTGCTTCTATGTGCTTTGCACCTGCATCATGTTTTATAGGGTGTTAAAAAATTTCCTTGATAGTGATAATTCAGAGGGGTTTGTCACCTACCAAAATTTGTACACTGATTAACAAGGTGAGAAACCCCTCAGATAATTCTTTGATCAGAATTGTCAAAAGGGGCTGTTTCAACAATCAACACCCTATTGGAAAAATAAATTTGAGAGGTTGGAAGTGCTGCATTTATAAAGCACAAGGAAGCGGGGTGTTGTATTTGTAAAGCACAAGGAAGCAAAATCGTTTGGCCGTGCTCATATGGCTCGATGTAATAAAAAGAAACATTACTTATATTACTGCTGTGCAAGATTTGGACAATTTCGATTTTTTGGTTCCCTCTAATCACAACCTTATTTTACATCAATTTTTGTAAGCAAATCTTTAGCTTAGTTATTAAGGAGCATCATGTGTTTATTATTTCCCGGGTTTATCAAAATACCGGCATTCTAACTTAAAGGACGGCAGATTACATCATTTTACCCAGTTTGTTTACAAATACAAATGGCCATTTTCATAATAAATAGTCTTATTTGAGCTTACCCTTTCGTAGAAACTGACTTTTGGAGGGGCACCCTTTAGGTCTAAATGCACCAGTCTAAAAATTACGAGGAAAAATTAAAAAAAACCTCTTCTTTTAGGACAAAAACTAAAAAATTATTAATTTATTTACCTTTGAGTTCCAAATGTCAAGTTCTCCATTTTGTTTTGACCTAATTTACTGAAAGCACGAAGCAGCCAGATGATCTGTGCTGAAATCTTTTATATGACGTCATCTCAAGAGAAATCGTTCGCCCAGGGGGTCGTTCACACATTACGAATAAATTACTTAAATTAATTAGCGGCATCGAATAAATAACTGGGTTATATGTTCTCTGTTAGCGGATAATATTTTAAATAGGTCAGGTCAGTAAGGTGATTTTATATAAATTTTCTGTTTTTTAATTTATTATTTTTAGTGTTCTTGAGGATTTTCCGGTTCGGAGGAATAATTAGAAAAAATACACAGTTTTACTTTAAAAACTAAAATCACATTTATTTCAGTAATTTTATCCAGCATTGGATATTCACAATAAAATTGATTCAATACAAAATTGTACTTAATAAATTAAATAAGTTGTAAATAAAAAAAAATAACAATAAAAAAATTAGGTAATTAAAAATAAAGTTCTGTAAAAAGTTGATAAAAAAAATCACGAATTTATTCATAACCCAACACATGCTTGTGGTAAAAAAGGATGTACCTGAAACAAAAATATACCCTATTACTATTTATTCAATAAAAACTAATTTCTTTATGCAAGCAAACGTTCGTTACCAATTTCCAACACGTTAAATTCTTTTTTAAGGCAATAGGGTATTTGACAAATTTTAGAAAAGAGTTTAGAATGATACATAGGTCCCTAATTTGCTACGCAACATTATTAAAATAGTATATTTTATCATGACAACATTTAAAATCAAGTTTTTCAATTTCCGATTTGAATTTGCCGCTAAAACGCTCATTTCTAGCATGGCGTTGCAATGACGTCACAGCGCAGTAAACTCGCGGACAGATACACGGTATTCAGGTGTTTATTTGTTTTTGGTCTGTGTTTTTACTGTTTTTTATGTAAAAAAAATGTCCTGTAAGTGGGGTGTACTGCCTCAGTGTTCGAATACTAGCATAAAAACACCTAAAAAACTATTTATTCATGTGCCTACAGCAGTAAAAGAACGGAAAAAGTGCCTAGAACTTGCTCGAAGAGACCCAAGGGCCTTATCTAATACATCTTCACTTTACATTTGTGAAGATCACTTTGATGTGAGTATAACTTGTTTCTATTAATTTTATTCACGTTGTCTATAATATATACAGTGTGTCCGTAAAGTCTGGAAACAGTGTGTCTGTAAAGTCTGGAAATATCGAATTTCCGAGAAAATCGTAACTTTTTTAGACAAAAGCTCGGACACGTCAATTTTTATTTAAACAGCGGATTCAGAAAAAAAATGCGCTATTAAACAGGGTGTCTCAAAAAAAAAGATATGACATAAACTTACATTTTTACAAATAGAACACCCTGTATATTGCTTGACAAAAAATACTTTAAATGACTTGGGGTATCCAAATATGTACTAATATACAGGATGTTCCATTTGAAAAAATTTAAGTTCTGTCATATCTTTAGACTAACAATTACGAAACAAAAATATTTATTTTGGTGTTGAAAATATTAGGCATAAAAAAAGTGGCTCAGTGTTATTCATATTTATAAATATTAATAATAAATAATAAATTAAATGAAAATTCTTACCCTTCTGAATCTAAAACGTCTTTTAAATTAGCTCTAGTGATCATTTCATCATCACATTTGTACCAAAAATCGTGTTGTTGTCTAACAAACGCCCAATAGTGGCCTAGATTGGTCGAGTTGCCAACATGGTTTATCACAGCAAAAAGCGAGTATCTATTGTCCGACGGGAATGGAGTTTTTTGCTTATTTTGACTCATAAACGGCGTCAGATCTAACATTTCTGGGAATGATATTTGAGTTTTTACTTTCGTTGAACACTAAAAATAAAAAATAGGCTAGAGATATTTAATTCAATAGTCAACCAGTTTTTTAAAAACTTAGAATGAGAAGAAATAGGCATCAAAGTAAGCGGACGATACTTGAATCACCTAAAGCCTAGTTTCTACCTATGGGTGGCCACCCTGATTCAAAAAACGCATCACGTGACGTCACATGGGTTTGCACCGGTTTTAAATGCAGCGTCACCTGATGCGTTTTTTGAATCAGGGTGGGCACGCATAGGTGGAAGCCGGGTATAAGATATGCTGATGATATCGCCTTAATAACAGAAGAACTGGATACAGCAAATGTCAAAATGAACAACTCTAATACTAAAATAATAACACAGATGAAGAAAGAAAATAGAAGAGGAATATATATCTACCTGGGACAAATAATTAAACTAAAAAAAGAATCCAAACAGCTGAAATCATGAAAGACCAGTAAGATTGGCCTGGGCAGGATTTGGTAAATTAAGCTACATATTAAAAAATATCCTCAGTACCTCAAAACAAAAGTGTATCCTTCCTGTACTATGGATCCCAGACCTGGACACTTACAAAATCAAACATGGATAAGGTAACAAAAGCCCAAAGATCAATGTAAAGCTAACAGATAGAAAAAGGAATTAATGGATAAAAAATAAACAAAAGGGATGTCAGAGAAGAAGTAGCATTGACCAAGCAGTGTTCTGAGGAGTCCCATAAGGACGAAACAGTTAACTGTCAACACTTATTAGGTGTCCATTAGATCTTGGACCCCCGTGAGGTTAAGCTTTCAAGTTATCCACGGAAAAATATGAGAGAGAGAGAAACTTGTTTGATTTTTTTATTTTAGAGTTATTATTAATATTATTTTTTGTAATATGTATGTGTCAGTCAGAGCAATACAGATTGTAGGTAACACTCCAGTGTCGTCTAAACTGGAATCATTAATAAAAATATATTTTTTATGTTTCTTGCAATTTTCGTAAAAACTAGGCGTTTTGCGTGAAGTTCATAACTGACGTTATT
Organism: Aspidapion aeneum; assembly: GCA_963576565.1. Taxonomy (NCBI): domain Eukaryota; kingdom Metazoa; phylum Arthropoda; class Insecta; order Coleoptera; family Brentidae; genus Aspidapion; species Aspidapion aeneum. The sequence goes on from OY755044.1 coordinate 23,518,924, forward strand.
CATTTAAAAAAATCCCAAAACGTTAAATCTCAGGAGAGACGCGATCTCATTGAACAACAGAAGCATTGAGACATTAATTTTTTTAAAAATTAAATAAAAACTTTGTAAAATAACTCCCAATCATGGACTCGTCTGTTCGATTCGGATTGGAGAATCTTAAAGTTATACAATGTTGAAAATTATTACCTTCCTAGCCCGCGCAGGAATAGCTAGAGAAGGTATTATTTTAAAATTCAGAAAACGCCGAAAATGTGTTATTTGTGTGTATTTTGACCTATTTTAGGAATATCGTCGTGACGTCTGTCCATGTTGTAGTCCACTGCTAAACTAATGTTCATGAAATTGTCAGATAAAATAGTGTACAATACTGTAAAGAGCTGATTAGATTTTGGGCAAAATCCATTAATGCTAATGATTTTCGACAGTTTAACGTTTTTAACGAAGCATCGCCTCAATATGAGCTTCGGTTCGGTTCGGAATATAGAAGAACACGTTTTTCTCAATAATTTATGTTATTACTAAAAACTTTATAGGAGCTTCCGTTTCTGAGAAAATCATCTTTAGAGCCGTCACTGACATTTTAACTGTAATCTTGACCAAATTATGTTATTCATACATTGTTAAAAAAATATTTATGTAGTGGGGTAGGGCAGCACACACGTACCTCTGAGGAATGTTCAAATCTCTTCAAATGAAAACTAACAACTATGGGAACAGTTTTCATGCTAAGTTGCTTGGTCGATTCCTTGTTCATACCACACTGTTCACACATAACACAAGGACCAAGGTGCTCCGCCCTCGTGTACCTCTCTAGACAGTCTACCAACGAACAAGGTGGCCTCCCTCCTATCATTTCCGGCCCTAGGTCCAAAGAAAAGTCCCAGGTAGGGTCTATCGTGGTTGAGACATTCCTAAAATAATATTTTTTTTAAAACAAGGCCAACAAAAATAAGAAGATATAGTCGAACTTCGATAACTCGAACAAGCATGTGTCACATACAAACTTCGACTTATCGAGACCTCGACTATACGACGACGACGAAATAATAACCAAAACTTTTGCGGCGTTTTAGTATTTTTTGTGAATCAAAATTTAGGTTTTTTTTAAGGAAAAATTAGTATAATTGCAATAATTCTGATACAACTAAGTCTATATTAAAAACGTTTACCTCTAATACATGTAAAAACATAATTTTTGTTCTTATACATATATATCAATGTACATATCTGAGAGTACGGCAGTGCCCCCGCCAAGTTCGCGCGGAAGCTTGAAACATTTCAGCCCATATTTGACCTATCTAAAACTCTATTTCGGAATGAGCTACGAAACTGAAACTTTGCACAGTCGTAGAGCTTCAAAGAGTTGACCACCCTTTCAAGTTTCATGAACTTCCATAAAGTAGTAAAGTAGTTACGAATAAAATTAAAAACCTCAACATTTTAATTAACTTCTGTCCCATATAAATGTAAAGTTAAGTAAAAGTAACTGTGCTCACTTACAGAAACGCTAGAGAGCTGAGCTTTGGAAGATAAGATATTCAACTTATCGAGGTTTGAGTTATGAAAACCAAATTACATATATGTCTTACTCTTGACGACATTGCCAACAGTTTTTCTTCGACTTATCAAAGATTTTCAATTATTGAAGTTCGAGTTATCAAAGTTTGACTGTATATTGATATTTCTACTGACAACGTCGCATTTCTCTCTTGTTTAAATGTTCTAGCAACTGTATGAATAATTGTACTAAAACATACTTGCAATTCTGACAGACCACGTCACTCTGCAACCGTCCAGTGAAGATCTGATGAATAATACATTGACAGTTCCCTGAGTTTTCAGAATTTGTCTTGTTCATAGTTTCCGAACAGTGCCGGTGCAACACGTTCAGAGTAGCTATAAAAAACTCGTGAGCGTCTTGCTGTTCGTAGCCGCCTAAATGCCGCGCATGCGTCCAGATGAGATGAAGAAGCTCGTGTAAGGACAAGGGAGTTCTAGCTCCTTTGTAAAATTCCTAAAAAAATTGCTTTTATTTACCCTTTGAATCATGTTCATATAACGTTTATATAAGCCTTATATAACAATATTATTAGGGTGTGGTTTTTTCGCATCACTATGACCCCACCATACTGCAACTTGGTGCTTTTGTTAATAAACTGTATAGTTTTTGAAAAATGAATTTTAAAAGTTTGGCCATTTTGGTCTTATGGGATTCCCTACCCTAAAATTCGCTAAATGACGTTTTTTCGAATCTTAAGTCAGGGTGTGGTTTTTTCGCATCTCCATAGCCCCACCATACTGCAACTTGGTGCTTTTGTAGATTAACTGTATAGTTTTTAAAATATGAATTTTCAAAGTTTGTACATTTTGGTCCTTTGGGATGCCCTACCCTAAAGTTGGCTAAATGACGTTATTTCGAATCTTAAGTCAGGGTGTGGTTTTTTCGCATCTCTATAGACCCACCATACTGCAACTCGGTGCTTTTGTTGATTAACTGGATAGTTTTTGAAAAATTAATTTTCAACGTTTGGCCATTTTGGTCTTATGGGATTCCCTACCCTAAAATTCGCTAAATGGCGTTTTTTCGACTCTTAAGTCGGAGTGTGGTTTTTTGCATCTCTATGGCCCCGCCACTGCAACTCGGTGCTTTTGTTAATAAACTGGATAGTTTTTGAAAAATGAATTTTCAGTTTGGCCATTTTGGTTATGGGATTGCCTCTAAAATTCGCTAAATGACGTTTTTTCGAATCTTAAGTCAGGGTGTGGTTTTTTCGCATCTCTATGGCCCCACCATACTGCAACTTGGTGCTTTTGTTAATAAACGCTATAGTTTTTGAAAAATGAATTTTCAAAGTTTGGCCATTTTGGTCTTATGGGATTCCCTACCCTAAAATTCGCTAAATGAGTTTTTTTTCGAATCTTAAGTCAGGGTGTGGTTTTTTTGCATCTCTATGGCCCCACCATACTGCAACGCGATGCTTTTGTTATTAAACTGTATAGTTTTTGAAAAATGCATTTTCAAAGTTTGGCCATTTTGGTCTTATGGGATCCCTACCCTAAAATTCGCTAAATGGCGTTTTTTCGACTCTTAAGTCAGGGTGTGGTTTTTTCGCATCTCCATGGCCCCACCATACTGCAACTCGGTGCGTTTGTTGATTAACTGTATAGTTTTTAAAATATAAATTTTAAAAATTTGTAATTTTTGGTCCTTTGGGATGCCCTACTCTAAAATTCGCTAAATGACGTTTTTTCGAATCTTAAGTCAGGGTATGGTTTTTTCGCATCTCTATGGCCCCACCATACTGCAACTCGGTGCTTTTGTTGATAAACTAAATAGTTTTTGAAAAATGAATTTTCAAAATTTGGCCATTTTGGTCTTATGGGATTCCCTACCTTAAAATTCGCTAAATTATGTTTTTCAAATCTTAAGTCAGGGTGTAGTTTTTTCGCATCTCTATGGCTCCACCATACTGCAACTTGGTGCTTTTGTTGATAAACTATATAGTTTTTAAAATATAAACTTTCAAAGTTTGGCCATTTTGCTTTTATAGGATTCCCTAGCCTAAAATTCACTAAATGACGTTTTTCCGAATTTTAACTTAGGGTGTGGTTTTTTCGCAACACTATGGCTCACCATACTGCAACTCCGTGCTTTCACCATTCAGCAACTCGAAGTTTTTGTTAATAAACTATATAGTTTTTAAAATATGAATTTTCAAAGTTTGGCCATTTTGGTCCTATGGGATTCCCTACCCTAAAATTCGCTAAGTGACGTTTTTTCGAAACTTAACTCAGAGTGTGGTGTTTTCGCATCTCTATGGCCCGGCCCCACCATACTTCAACTCGATGCTTTCGTTGATAAACTGTATACTTTTTAAAATATGAATTTTCAAAATTTGGCCATTTTGGTCTTATGGGATTCCCTATCCTAATATTCGCTAAATTACGTTGTTCCAAATCTTATAAATTGTGTGGTTTTTTCGCGTCTCTATGGCCTCATTATACTGCAACTCGGTGCTTTTGTTGATAAACTGTATATTTTTTGAAATATGAATTTTCAAAGTTTGGCCATTTTGGTCTTATGGGATTCCCTGCCGTAACATTCGCTAAATGACGTTTTTCGAATCTTAACTCAGGGTGTGGTTTTTTCGCATCTTTATGGCCCCACTATACTGTAAATCGGTGCTTTCGTTGACAAACTGTATAGTTGTTAAAATATGAATTTTCAAAGTGTGGTCATTTTGGTCTTATGGGATTCCCTATCCTAATATTCGCTAAATTACGTTGTTCCAAATCTTATAAATTGTGTGGTTTTTTCGCGTCTCTATGGCCTCATTATACTGCAACTCGGTGCTTTTGTTGATAAACTGTATACTTTTTAAAATATGAATTTTCAAAATTTGGCCATTTTGGTCTTATGGGATTCCCTATCCTAATATTCGCTAAATTACGTTGTTCCAAATCTTATAAATTGTGTGGTTTTTTCGCGTCTCTATGGCCTCATTATACTGCAACTCGGTGCTTTTGTTGATAAACTGTATATTTTTTGAAATATGAATTTTCAAAGTTTGGCCATTTTGGTCTTATGGGATTCCCTGCCGTAACATTCGCTAAATGACGTTTTTCGAATCTTAACTCAGGGTGTGGTTTTTTCGCATCTTTATGGCCCCACTATACTGTAAATCGGTGCTTTCGTTGATAAACTGTATAGTTGTTAAAATATGAATTTTCAAAGTGTGGTCATTTTGGTCTTATGGGATTCCCTACCCTAAAATTCGCTAAATGACGTTTTTCCGAATCTTAACTCAGGATATGGTGTTTTCGCATCGTTATGGCCCCATCATACTGCAAATCGGTGCTTTCGTTGATAAACTGTATAGTTTTTAAAATATGAATTTTCAAAATTTGGCCATTTTGGTCTTATGGGATTCCCTACCCTAAAATTCGCTAAATGACGTTTTTCCGAATCTTAACTCAGGATATGGTGTTTTCGCATCGTTATGGCCCCACCATACTGGAAATAGGTGCTTTCGTTGATAAACAGCATAGTTTTTAAAATATGAGTTTTCAAACTGTGGTCATTTTGGTCTTATGGGATTCCCTATCCTAATATTCGCTAAATTACGTTGTTCCAAATCTTATAAATTGTGTGGTTTTTTCGCGTCTCTATGGCCTCATTATACTGCAACTCGGTGCTTTTGTTGATAAACTGTATATTTTTTGAAATATGAATTTTCAAAGTTTGGCCATTTTGGTCTTATGGGATTCCCTGCCGTAACATTCGCTAAATGACGTTTTTCGAATCTTAACTCAGGGTGTGGTTTTTTCGCATCTTTATGGCCCCACTATACTGTAAATCGGTGCTTTCGTTGATAAACTGTATAGTTGTTAAAATATGAATTTTCAAAGTGTGGTCATTTTGGTCTTATGGGATTCCCTTCCCTAAAATTCGCTAAATGACGTTTTTCCGAAACTTAACTTAAGGTGTGGTTTTTTCGCATCTTTAAAGCCCCACCATACTGCAACTGGGTGCTTCCCTTGATCAGCTGTATAGTTTTTAAAATATAAATTTTCAAAATTTGGCCCTTTTGGTCTTATGGGATTCCCCATCCTAAAATTCGCTAAATTACGTTTTTCCAAATCTTATAAATTGTGTGGTTTTTTCGCGTCTCTATGGCCTCATTATACTGCAACTCAACTGCTTTTGTTGATAAACTGTATATTTTTTAAAATATGAATTTTCAAAGTTTGGCCATTTTGGTATCCTAGTGTTAAAAAAAAGTTTTGAGTCATTTATGATAAAATATTTTATCTAAATTATTTTTTAAAAATTATTAAATGGCTTTATTATAAATATACACTCTATAACATATTGCTTTCCTAAACTCACCTGGAATAGCTTGGACACCTCACAAACCAAGCAACTCCCCTTTGCCCCTTTGCACTTATGCCTTTCAGTTAAAAAGTAATCCCTTAACAATGGTGTGTGCATTAGGGCTTGAACTATGCAGTTCATAAAACAGGTTGAACCCATGTTAATTAGGCCTCTAAGTCCAATTGTAGACTCTGGAGTAATACACACTCGCTTTGCTTTGTTAGTAAGTAGTTCCCGCTCTTCTTCTGATGGGTCCCATGAGGTCCATTCAAACAGCCTGAAATAATTACTATTTTTGAAAATTTGCAGGTGGCTTTAGTAGACAGATGTTTCCTGAATCATTTCAAACCAGAATAAAAAAAAATTGTAGCAGTATAAAGTGCTACATATAGTTTAAAATTTCCAAAAAGAATTTACATGGAAAATAGCACTTGAAGTAACCAATTTAAAATTACCTTTTCTTAAACTTTCCAGCTTGCATTTTATTTTTAAAAGAAATCTGATCAAACTCAGCATCGTAAATATAATCAGTGCAGTGACTACAATAAATCTGCCCCCACCACAATTCAATAGCAAATGCGTGACTGTCAGTTTTGGCATGATCCCTTATGTGTCGATGACATCCAAAATACACACATTCAAGACATGCATGCATAAGAGGACCTCGTTTTTTACACGTTCGGCAATAGCTGTTGCAAATCTAAAACAACACAAACGTTTTATTTTGTTATACACTTTGCAAACATTAAAATTTTAAATCAAGAACAAAAAAAACCACTCACCCTGAAAAATGGAAAAAAAGCTAGTAATGAAACAAGATAAAAACAAAATTAATTTATAAAACGAACTCCGACCCTAAGCCTTTATTTTTATGTTGTTGTTGTTCTCAATAAACCTCCTTTTAAGTCAAAAACATGATTATAAAACAACCTTTACACACCTTGGTTTGTCGGTTTTTAGTAGAGGAGCCCACCACAAAAACCATGTGAATCCATCGCAAAGTCTCGATATTTTTAGTGTTTGACTTGTACGTTTGAAAGTGCTCACATCCCTTCGACGTCATAATATTTTTCGACAGACTTTTCACGCGAAAATTAGGAGAAAAACTGTTTAAAAATAGGGCCAAATTATGCACAAATACACGTCAAATAGGTCTGTTTGTTTTTATTTTTGAGAGCGAACAGCTGTTGATGCCAAGGTGCTGTAGCTAAAAAGGTAATATTTCAGTATTGATTTAGGACGTCATCTTTTACCTGTGCTGTTGGTGCATCGTGTATCTTGCAAAAACCAATTAAAAATCACTACAGATTGCTTATAAATTACTGAAAATCTATTGCCAATCAAGGTAAAGGAGCTCTTACTGCATACGATCGTATATTTCGATTTTTTACCTGCGCGGTGCCAACACGAATCTCATCACACCATTTTTACCCAGCTCCTTGGTGTGCACCTCCTACTTTGACAATCAGCTGATTCCAAATCGACAATCTTAAATCAGCGACATACTTTTTGTCTTGCCTCTCAAGCAAACATACGTAAATATTCAAATAGAATCCAGAGACGTATATCGTTATTTTTCCTTTTTGAGGTGTTGTTTCTCCGCTTGCCACATCCGTGTTTTCACAGTGAGTGCCAACGCGATGGAAACAGGCAAATTTTCCAGGGAAATTAATGGGAAATCTGCATTGGACACTGTCCATAATAATGGACATCGTTCAGAGAGCCCCGAGAAAGAGGTAGGACAGGATGTCTTTTAGTGTGTGTAAACAAATTTTCAAGAAAGTTGGAACTTCTGTTTGTTAAGGCGGTTTTATACAGTTTTGACTGTAGCTTCAAGTACAGTAAAAGTGTGTTTTAGTGGCTAAAGTATTAATTTATTCTTTTTTGCAGTCCCTACATGTAGCAGACATCACTGGCGAAATAGCCATAGAAGCCTCAGAAATTGTAAGTCGCCTAGAGCAAGCCGCTGCAGAAAAACCAAGCACAGACAAATCTGAAATCACTCGAAAACCCTCTACAGTTTTTTTAGGTAAAGTAGACAATATTTTTAATTTTTCCTTGTATTTTGTTTTATATTTGGCTTTAATTGGTAGTTCCAAATTGTTATATTTAAACCAAGAGATAAAAAGTGCAATTATCTTGAAATATATCCAAGTAATTTAAGAAATACCATTATCTATTAACAGATTATTTTACTCCATTTTTTTTCAGTGTAGTTGTTTAATTTTAGGCCTTGAGAAGAAGCACATGAACGAAATCATTGAAACAATACAAGGATTTATAAGCACAGACGAAGATGGAGATCCAGTGGAGACTCCACCCTTTGACACTGTCACAAAATTGGTGATGGTCAGTCACAGTCTTGCTGCATATTGTGGCAGCTTGGACCGACTTGTTTTGCAGAAACTCAGTACCAGATTTACTACTGATACCACACGGTGGATTAGTCAAATGTTTGGGTAATTGAATTTTTTCCTAGATTACTGGAACCTTCAATGGGTTTTGGTGTCTTCAACTTGTCCTACCTGTTTCCTAGTTTCTCAATTCCATGATTCTTAATTATGTAGAGATCCTTTGAGGTAACATTGGATAGTAACAAACTTATTTTTTGTTAATCTACTAGCTTTAGTAGAGTGTCAGGCTTTAAAAATTAGACTGGGTGATAAAAACCATATACAGGGTCTTAAGATTTATTTGCTCTATATTTACCGAGTCAGTACCAACCTTGGTACCATTTTTATAAAAAAAATTGTATGCTGCTCTGCTAGGTTTAGTTGACCAATAGACATCGAAAAGATGAGCAAGATATACACCATAAGTGATAATATATTTAATTGTTTAATTGCTTAACATTCACAGTATTAGAACCACTTTAGGTACCCCTTTAAAAAAACACATATATAGCTCTGCGAGCTTAAACAAACCACCATCTTTAAAAGTAAGACAGGGATAATACAAAAAATAATCTACAAGGTACTGAGATGGAATCGTGTGTGTGAATATTAAATTGCTCTATATGTATCGCGTCAGGACTTGCACCCCACACACGCTTAAGCGTTTTTGGAAAACTCAAAAAGTTTTTAATTTGATTTTACATGAAAACTTGGTCAGGTCTCAGAGAAAAACTTTGTTAACAAAAAATGTTCAGGACAGAATTCTCTACAATTTCTCTTGCTAGGTTAGAGCTGCTCTACAACCACATTTGTAGTCCTAGAAAATTACTTAATTTACAACAAATTATCAGAACACAATTCTCTACAATTCATATATGTAGGTCACAGCTCTACGACTCACCGTTCTCGCGTGAAATACAGAAAGTATGGCAATTTTGGCGCCCTCTATCTTCTACACATGTACGTGGTTGTAAAGCTGTGATTTATCAAGATAGATTGTATAGAATTGTGTCCTGAACATTTTTTGTTAACAAAGTTTTTGTATTAAAGTTTCTCTTTAAGACTAAAAAAAAAAAATTTGGGAACGTTGGCAACTTTTTTAAATATGTTGTTTTAGACCTATGATCTCTGATAACAGATTATAAAGAATCGATTGCTAAACTTTTAGTTAAAATTACGCGACGTATTATTTTCGCGTAAAATTGTCAAAAAGTTGTTTTTGGTAGTTTTGGAGCTCTAGATTTTCTGCAAATGTAGTTGTAGAGCTCCTACAAAGAGAAATTGTAGGGTTTTGTGTAGTAAAACCGGATAAAAAGCAAGGATCACCAAGATACTCAAAACTACCAGCTCTTTTTTTATTCAATTTTAATAACTTGTCTAATTAAGCAATTTTAGATTCACATGCCTTTGTTATCGACGCTGTTTCTCTTGTTGTGTTTTCATGTGGTTTATTTTATAAAAAACAATTATTTATTATGGAAATGGAAGGTATTTACCATATTTTAAACCGTTATTTTCTTCCTTTGTTGTTTATAATGTATGTTTACTAAATTTTAAAATGTTTTATGCTGTTTATATTTGTTTTTTTTGTCTTATTACTGTATTTTAGTTGCTTGCCTGATCTTGTCGGGCTATATTTTTTAATAGACATAAAATTTAGGCTTATGCGAGTCATATCTCATAGCAAAATTGTCCGCCCATGTCCACCATTTTGAATTTTATGCATTTAAAGCAGTGATGATCATGTCAAAAATAAGATATTAAAATATGTTTTTTTTACAGAAAAAATATTTTTGTCACATTTTTTTACGCATTTATGGAAATATGGAAAACATTAAATAACTTAAAAATTATTAATAATCGAATTACAATATACTTATACGGTTCTTCTGATAGCAAACGACTTCCCCGATCACGTCACTTCGTTTGATCCATGACTTGTGTAACACCTTATGTATATATTTTTTTAAAGAAATACCTTCTTATCATCAAACTTTGTTTTTTATTCGAAGAAATTGCAAAAAACAAACAATTTTGTCCTGCTTTATTATACAAATACTTCTATGTGCGACGTACCGTTTTCGCTTAAAATCAAATCAAAATACTTTTTTGTTTTCAAAAAGCGCTCAGGGAATGTCCTTAAATAACGTAACGCAAAAATTCAGGATATCTGACCCCCCCCTCCCCCGTAACGCATTTTCAAGAAAAAACATTAAAAAAACATTGAGTGTAACGCAAGGCCAAACTCCCCCTCCTCCCATAGAGCGTTACGTAATTTAAGCACAGGCCCTCAAGGATGGGGAAGAAGACTATTTTTTTGGAGCTAATAATAATTCTTATATGTCAAAAAAGTTAGCGTTACTATTTTTTGCATTCAATTTGCGAGGTTTGTTGTACATACCAACTCCTTTTATTATTATTATTTTTTTTTCATCAGATTTTTGGATTGCTCGGCATTCTACCACGAAGATCATCTCGAAGGCCTTGTACGAATCACTAGAATGATGCTTCACTACAAATATCCCCGTTATCTCGAAGACGGTGCCCTTAGTTTTAGTAATTCACTGCCCACCATTTACAGCAGTTTGGCCAGTCCTTTGGGAATCGTTCAGCATCTTTGCAGGCAGTTGGGACTTCCCTTGGCGTGTGTTAGGCCGGTTCCTGTAAATACACACTTTGGTAAGTACAGGGTGTGTTATAACCGATGCACCAAACTTTAAGTCAAAGAAAGAGAAAAATTACTATTTCATTTTGCATCAAACCTTTTTGAACCACCCTGAAGGCGCTAAACGCACCCAAGATTGCTGACGGCTTGGTGGAAGAATGCGCAGAGGCGCTGGAGACCCTAAGCGATGGCAAACGGGTGACGCTGGTTTGGGTTCCGGGACATACGGGGGTACCAGGCAACGAGAAGGCGGACGAACTCGCACGACTCGGGGCAGGAACCGCCTATGTAGGACCGGAGCCACTTTTGGGCTTGACAAAAAGACAAGTGCAAAGCGGACTCAACAAATGGGCCCAGGACGCGCTATTAAACTCCTGTGAAACAGGAACGGGTTGCAGACAGACCAGAGAATTCGTAGATCGTCCAAAAGCGACCAGAATTAGATGGATGCTGGGACGGACACGAAAAGACCTCGGACTGCTGATAGGTACTCTAACCGGACATAACCGGTTGAGGAAGCACATGACACGTATAGGAGTCGAGAATGACCCTACCTGCCCAGCCTGTGGACAGGAAGAAGAGACATCAAGACACCTCGTGGCAGAATGCGAGGCCTACGCAAGGATGAGACAACAGGCACTCGGAGCGCCAACTCTGAGCGAGGAAGAACTGCACGTGCTCAAATGGGCAGACTTACTGGACTTTGTAAAGAGAACAGGAAGGCCCAATGAGTTACCCGACCATCAAAGGGAAGTGCAGAGAGTGGGTTAAGGGACAGACTTGGGGCATGGCAAAAAGGGCCTACTCTGGCCTACTTGTCAGACCTGCGGGTCAACCCCCCCCCCCACTACTACTACTACTACTACTACTTTTTGTTTTTAAGTTATTTCTAAATTATTTTTAAATTTTTATTATAACTTTTGAAAATAACAAAAGACTAACAATGGATCTATGATAGAGCTGATACCTTCCTAGCTAACCTATTAGCACACTTCAAGTGAAGTCATGATATATCAGCCTTGAAAACATCTTTTTGTAAATATCTCAGAAAAAAAAGTAAAGCTCTTCCAAGTTTTTGGTAATAACACAAATTATTAAGCAAAATGCAGTCTACTATATTCCGAAAACCGCACATTGATAGGATGCTCCGTTAAAAAGTTATCATTTTTTAAAAGTTTTAATTGTCAAAAAACTGTCATTAGCATTAATGGATTTTGACCAAAATCTATTCAGCTTGTTAGAGTATCGAACACTATTTTACTTGAAAATTTTATGAAAAATCAGTTTAGCGGGTTAGGAGCTATCATTTTATGGACATAAATAATATATACACACACACACACACAGACAGACATCACGACGATATTGCTAGGATAGTTCAGAATACACCCAAATAACACAATTTCGACGTTATCTCAAAAATTTTTTTTTCGAAACTAATACCTTCTCTGGTCATTGCTACGCGGGCTAGGAAGGTACAAATATATTTTTGATTGTAATAAAAAGCTCATTTTATGTCATATGCCAAAAACTTCAAGCGACATGACAGATGAAATTTAGATGAACAACAGTTCAATTCATTTACACTAAAATGAAATTTTAACAAACCAAGGGGTGTTTACCCCTCTAAAAATGCAAACTTGTAGAAATAAAGCCAAGCCTTAACTTGAAAATGGCTTAGGAATTAGCTTTTCTTGAAATTGTCCTAAAGTTTTCCTTCATCTTCCCTTGAAGGCTACCTTAACCCCCCAAAAGTGTCCAATTACTTTCTACACCAAACTATCCCTAGAGTCCCTGTATGTTGACATATTTGGATATATACAAATATGTCAACATACAGGGACTTTACCGATTCATCCCTCGCATAGACTAGAGTCCCTGTATGTTGACATAGTTGGAAAATATGTCAACATACAGGGACTCTAGCATAGACTGGATAGTTTTTCTTTTTATAGGGTCACAGCATACGATAGACGTTTCAGCCCTTCAAAAGATGCTTGCGGACGATGCTGCAACCGGAAAAACTCCACTTATAGTGATAGCGGACGCTGGGACACCAGTAACAGGTAAAAAACCGTTCAATATTCTAAACTAGATAGGCTTTTACATGGCAAAATGAGGCAAAAATATTGGACATTTTTTGTGGAGAAACCACACTATACTAAAATTGTTGTCTTTCTTTTTCTAATTCTATAGACAGCCATTAAATTATACGTTAAAACTACAGTTAAATCAAACTTAGCTTAACCCATAGCAATATAATAAATTCAATGAGACTGGGGAAACTGTTTGTACTTGTTTTTTTTACTGTAAGTTCACAACTAAAGTTTTAAAGCTTTATAAATTATTTCTTTTATTCGTTGTTCTTACGTCTAGTTTTCTTCGATTATGTAATCAGCGCGCTAATACAGTGGACCGCCGAGACTACTTAGCTTCACTTTAGTTTTTTTTATTATTTTTTAGGTCATGTTGACAATATCCCTAGAATAAAAGAATTATGCAAAGCACACAGTTGTTGGCTACACTTGCGAGGCCACAGTTTAGCTGCCCTTACTTTGCCAAGTCATCAGAGAAACGGACCTGTAAGTTTTACCTATTTCTACAGTTATCGTTACACAAAAAATATGATAAGACATTTCCTAGTCCAAGTTTCATGGCTAATCGGGCAAAAAGGAGTTTTTTGTTTCCCTTATATTTTTCCGTGGGTAGCTTGAAAGCTTAACCTCACGGGGGTCCAAGATCTAATGGACACCTAATAAGTGTTGACAGTTAACCGTTTCGTCCTTATGGGACTCCTCAGAACACTGCTGGTCAAGTGACAAATCTTGCGAAGTTAATCAGACGGTTTTGTCTCTAATTAAATGTAATTAGTGAGCGAACTATAGCAAGAGGCGCCATCTACCGAGATACGAGAGAAACAAAAACCAAAAGCAGGGAAAAACACTGCTATACAATATCGATCAATCAAAAGATCGAATGCAAATAAAAGAAAACAACTATAGTCCGTGACCTACGACAGCTCTTTGTCTTTTCAGGCCGGATCAACGCATTTTGCATTTTTACCCCCCATCAAGACAGTGAGCGTCAATCAACGGAATTTTTAAGCCAAATAATACTAACAAACGTGAAATTTCGTACCCGTATATAGTTGTTTTCTTTTATTTGCATTCGATCTTTTCATTGATCGATATTGTATAGCAGTGTTTTTCCCTGCTTTTGGTTTTTTGTTTCTCTCGTATCTCGGTAGATGGCGCCTCTTGCTATAGTTCGCTCACTAATAACATTTAATTAGAGACAAAACCGTCTGATTAACTTCGCAAGATTTGTCACTTGACCAGCAGTTTTCTGAGGAGTCCCATAAGGACGAAACGGTTAACTGTCAACACTTATTAGGTGTGCATTAGATCTTGGACCCCCGTGAGGTTAAGCTTTCAAGCTACCCACGGAAAAATATAAGGGAAACAAAAAACTCCTTTTTGCCCGATTAGCCATGAAACTTGTTTGATTTTTAAATTCACGGGTACGAAATTTCACGTTTGTTATTATTTTATACTGACAATATTTTTTTTTCAACAGATAACTCCACTTGCTGACAGTTTTACCCTTACTTTGGGTAGCTGGTTGGGTATTCCTGGTCTTCCGAACATTGTATCCTTTTTATGTAATCTTAAAACTACTATACAGGGTGTTCTATAATAAATTGTACAACGTAGATTCTTTAGATCAATATTAACAAATTTAATTTAATATTTGTTCAAACTTTAGTTCAAAAGTAGATAATAGCTAAGATAAAGGCACCAAGAGGATTTCTGATTTTTTGAAATAACTTATTTTGAAACCAATACTTAAGCGTGTTTAGGGCTTCTTTGGTACAAGAAATTCAAATTTGGGTATAATCTTAATGCAAATTCGATGGTTTTGAGAGGTTTCAGGTATTTCTAGGGGACAAAGTGTTTCTACTTGCGAGTGAGAAACCGTATTTTGATTTATAGCAAGCCGTTTTTAAGCTACGGGGTGTTTTTAGAAAGTCTGCATTTTCTGCAAAAATTTCATTTTGATACACAAGGCTTTTTTTTATAAATAATTCATCAATTAAGATGATATATTTTTTAAATTACCTTTTTATTCGATTTTTAAAATAGGCGTAAAATTTCTTGTTCAGTAATTATATTATCCTCACAATTTTCTGTGCGTATTTTTATAATTTTTAGTTTTATTTTATATTTTTATTTGTTTAGTTAATAAATATACAAAACAACAAATTAAGAAATCAATCAAAAATAATGGGGGAATAAAATATTTAAAAAAAAATTAGAATAATAAAATATAAAGTGTAATCATTTTAGGGTCCAAGTTTTTGTTTTATCATCTCTGGAAATATTCGATGTTTACTTTACGTTACTTTTAAATATCACGGTATCAGCGTTTAGACAAGTATTTCCTTAACAACACTTTTATCAGACCTTGTACAAACTATGGGACAGTTCAGCAAGCAATAAAAACAAGCAAGTTGGCGCAACCAGGGAGAGTACTCTGCCTCTTTTGGCCGGTTTAAATACGGACCATCAAAGCAGGCGTGTTTTGACGTTACCGTTATGGGCTGCCTTACAAAATTTAGGTAGGTACTGTTTAACATATTTTAAAATAAAACAATTTCAGTAATAGATTTTGGTGCAGAATGGAAAAGTTTGCTCTTTTTCCTTTTTTTTAAACGCGACTTTTGTCTTCTATTGAATTTTTTATCGGGAAAAGTTCTCCTAGGGGATTTTAGGTGTCTCTTGATACATTATAAAGTATTAGAGGCATATTGGAAATTTCAAGCAGGAATAAGGCAACAACTTTATTTATTTTTATTTGACAGTGGGAAAGAAGGATTATAGAGATCAGTTGGATGACTTGGTCGAGTTAATACCCTGAGAATTTCTTGTTCGTGTATTGAGACACCGCGCACCTGCATAAATGGAAGTTTTCCGAAAATTTATGTGTGGTCTTCGGTAGTTCAATGCTTAGAACGTTTGCGTACAGAGCAAGAGGTTCCGGGTTCGAGTCCCGGCCGAAGACAGAAAAAACTTTTTTCTTATTTTTCTTTCTTTAATTTCACTTGTTGTTTATAGTTTTAGGTCCTTGCATTATTTGCAATCTGGTATTTGATAACTTTATTTATATTGTGCTCCAAAGTAACGCGCCTGAGAAAAAGATTATGGAAATATGATTTAACTTGGATATTTAGAAACTACCAGAGGAGCAAACAATAAAATGATGCAAAAAAATCTGTACTTAAAAAGTGTTAGCTCAACTGATAAATTTAAAAAAACCGTAAAAATAAGGCCAAGTTACATAATGACTGCATGACTTTATTTGAGTATGTACTTAAAATCTAAGCTTGTTTCTTGGAAGTCACTTCTTAAAGTTTGTTAAATACACAGGTTAACTGCTTTTCGCTATTTGGATATTGTTGACAGGATGTAGACTAATTTTTTTAAATGTTTTATTGCTACCCAAATCTAGTTCTTCCGCACTTTTACGTCTGGAGTCAGGAAGCTCCCATCTTCAGGTGATTGTTCTTAAAATGTGTGTAAAATTTATGATAATAGACTTCTCAGGCATTATTTTGATAGCCAGCAGCCTTTGGTTGATGTCGCAGATACCAAAAATAACTGGGTAGCCCAAATAAAACATTGGACAAGTGATTCGTTTTCCAAACCTTTGGCTGGATCTCAACTATAATACCTTAAGGCGAAAAATGCTTAACATGATTAAAAAGCTCCAAGAAGTGTATTTTAGAGCGGATCTTGACCTGGCTCGTAACTCTAACTACTCAGTTTTTTACAGCTGTTTAAATACTACGGCTAGCTTTCCCAGATATTTTGGTTTTAATATGCCGATTTATTGCACACGGATGCTGGCACAGCTTAGATTGTCCACAAAATACTTTTCTAAATTTACATACAAAGGATTATCCTACAAAATAAACCATACACTTTAATGCACTGTATGTAATCTTCATGTAGACGAAACACTTCACCATATACTTTTTATATGTCCTCTTTATATTGAGGTTAAAGTACGAATTTTTAAAGATGTAGATTACTTTATTAATCAACTTGACGATATAAGTTTCTTTTAAAAGCTACTATTTAAAAAATACTGTATTTCGTTATAACGTCGTTTTTTATTGCAGGTAAAGAAGGCGTCTTATCTAGAATAAGAGAGAACTTTTTGGCTAGTGAACGATTATATGCAGCGTTGGATGTTTTTAGGCATATGAGACTATTGGTAAGTGTTAATAATCTTTATTTGTATTCTTTATTTTCTTTATTTTTTCCATTAATTTGCATCCATTTTGGTACTTCTCCATATCATCTCAATGGTTAATTTGGATGTGGTATTTTATCGGGTTTTTAACCGACCATAATTTAATCGATACTCTTATTTTGTATTGTCTTCACTATTTTGTGATTTTTTTTTTATTTATAATTTAAATTGCATGTTTGGGCTCATTCTGCTAGACTATCAGAGGGGGTTGGGGGACCAAATTAGTATTAGATTATAGCCTAGAGACTCCTTTTTTAATTTTACAAAAGTTTTTGGTGAAACAAAATTTTCAACATTTTATGATTTTTTTTTGTTTATAATTTAAATCGCGTGTTCGGCTCATTCTGATAGACAATCAGAGGGGGTTGGGGGACCAGATTAGTATTAAAGCTAATTAGCTAATACTAATCTGGTCCCCCAACCCCTTCTGATAGTCTAGCAGAATGAGCCAAAACACGCGACTCCTTTTTTGAGTTTAAAAAAGTTTTTGGTGAAACAAAATTGTCTTCAACATTTTGTGATTTCTTTTTATTTAAAATTTAAATCGCGTGTTGTGGCTTATTCTGCTAGACTATCAGAGGGGGTTGGGGGACCAGATTAGTATTAGATTATAGCAATTTGCACTTTTAACAACCATGCTCACAGTGCTTTGTTTTCAAGTTTTGTAACAATATTTTTAATACTACAAATGTGAAGTTTAGTACAAGTGAATAAAAACACAAAAAAATTTTCGTGGCTAAACGGGCATAGAAAGATTTTGTTTGTTTTGTATTTTTCCGTGGGCAGCTCGAAAGCTGTACACCCACGGGGGTCCAAGATCTAATGACACCTATCAAGTGTTGACAGTTATGCAGTGTTCTGATGAGTCCCTTAAGGACGAAACATTTAACTGTCAACACTTGATAGGTGTCTATTAGATCTTGGACCCCCGTGGGTGTACAGCTTTCGAGCTGCCCACAGAAAGATACAAAAGAAACAAAATCTTTTTATGCCTGCTTAGCCACGAAAAAATTTTTGTCTAACAATATTTTTCTTTTTTTAGAGTCCTAAACCTGGGGGTGAAACTGGAGCATACACGATTCCTGAACTTATTTCCAAGCCTTCAACTATGGCTGTAAGTATGCGAAAACTACTATTAGAACAAAATGTTTTTGTTTCTTTGTTCTTTTTACACATTGCACCGAGGTCACTAGACTTGTTTAAGTCAGTGGTTAGGTAATACACTGAGGATTATTACTGTATGATTACTGGAATGTATGAAATTACGTTAAAATTGTTATTCTTATGTTTTTTGTAGATGCTATTCGAATCCACTGCCTGCTGTGTAGTATTCCAATTTATCCCAGAGGTCGCTGAAAACGAGGTCATAACCAAACTTCCTCCATACTATGATAAGTTAAATTCTTGGTTAGGTCAGATCTTACAGTTAGATGCCCCTCAGGTAAGATTAGTGATAATATTGAACTCTATTATAGGCCTTGACACAATGAAAAGTGACGTAAAAATATTGGTTATTCGTTGAGCAGAAAATATATTTAATAGTTCGCGTGATATTTCTTGATGTTTAAGGACTGTCAGATAATCAAAGTCACTTACCTACAATTTTTACAAAACAAAACTGGCATTTCACTGACAATCAACGACAAATTACAAAATAATAATAATAAACCGAACCAATCACCATATCATATCATAAAAACATTTTTGACGTTGTGGAAAAATCGAATTACAGAAAATTATTGGTTACATTTTGTTGGCCTTGCGAATAGTTATGTATATATACTATTAGAGTAAAAGCTATACTAACCACACAGATTCTGCTTAGAAAGAGAAAAACTAATTTAGCAGGTGCTTAGATAAAAATAGAAATAACTACCCCTTCATCCCTCTCGAGTCATGCGCCACATTCCAGAAGCCGCGTCGAATGAATTTTATTGCGTTGTTGTTGGTAGGGATAAAGATATGTAATTGTCTAGTTTGGGTATGGTCTAGATTCAGTTTCTCGGATATTTTCGAAGAGGAATGTACCCATTTTTCGTTTACTATTGTCTATAAACATCGCGGTTAATTTGGCTGCCATATCCTACGAATAAACTGATTTTTTACACAGCTGTTGACAAGGGATAGCCGATTTAACAGCTTAAAAAAAGTAAGAATATGCGATTTTAAAAACCTTCCTTTCAAGAGCTACCAAATTAATCACATTAAATGCTCAAACTTGCCACCCTGTTGTGCTAAACAATAACCTAAACGGTTATAAATCCCTGCCGTCCATTGCTTAGTATCTCAGATGTGATCGAAGTAAAAGCGTCTTCAATTTTAATTCGGCTAAATTATGAGCTTGAATGTAATCAAATGTAAATATCTTATTTTTGACATAAGGCCAAATAAAAAAAATCACATACAGTCAAGTCAGGCGGGGCCATCTGGTAATAGTGCGTCTGCTTATTACTCGTCGGGAAAAAGTTTCGTCTAAAAATTCCCTGGTAGATAAAACGTCTTGTGCGGGACACCCGTCCTGCTGAAACCAAACTTGCTGAAAATCAACATCCGGCAATTGTTAAATGGCAAGAAAAACTTGATTTTGCAACAAGTTTGAATAAGCGGCCCCATTCAAGTTACCATTAATAAAAATGGCTTGATGATATTATCTCCAAGAAACCCCGACCAAACATTTAACTTTTGAGGGTATTGTGTTCGGATATTTACCGTCAAATGTTTATTTTTTTTACTCGGTAGCGAGTGATTAATAAATTGAGCGTTGCTTAAGGAGAAAGTATTTTCAGCAGTAAACAAAATACTACTGACAAAGTTTTCATCCTGATTTGCAGGACCCATCATTCTTCACAAAATTCCATCCTTAAAATATAGATTTTTTAATTTGTGGGCTTTGTATTTAGGTATTTTATAAATGTTTCGAATGGTTCTGTTTAAACTGTTGAATTTGAACAAACAGGAACTACTTCAGCCGCAGAATAAATGGCAGCTTCTTCGCTGTTGCCTTTGTTCCGACATGGGTCTTGGACCCTCATCCACTTCTTCATGGTCGTTACATTTTCTGCTAAGCTTAACGCACCCAAATTTATCAAAATGGTCAACCATATTCAAAATGGTAGTTTTGCTAGGAATATCACGGTCCTCATACTTAGCAATAAACAAAGTTATTACATCCCGAGCAGAATTTCCTGCAAAATACCATTTTAACATTTGAACCTTTTCTTCGATAGTAAATTTTAACGACTGCATAATGTCCAAGGAAAAAAAAATTGCAAGGTTTATAGAAACGCAATTCTTACCTCCTTCTCGCTTCGCAAGAAGAAAAGATAATCTCGATTCCGTAACGCGACGTCGTTGGATCTCTCCTGATATCCCTAGTCCGCTCTTGTCTACCTGCCTATAATTTCTCATCTGGTGTTCCTTCTCTTCTTTAACTTTTAGTTCACGGACCGTCGCGTTTTGCTGAGATCGCGGTACTTCCTATGTTTCTATTTTTATCTAACCACCTGCTATGCCCCTGATGGTACTTGTTTTTTTTATGTTGTTTTAGTCAGGAGGTGTTTTTGTTTTTTTGACAGATCCCCATAGACATCTGCGAATTAGAAAACGTGGGCGTAGTGCTACGGTACTGCCCGTTCGAGAACATAGGTCAGCAACCGACCATAGACGATTTTAAGGCGTTCATTCAGTGCCTAGAACAACAGTTGGTCATCATGCGGGCCACCATTCACCATAGGGAGACGTTTAGGAAATTGGTGGACATGTCCCCCGTTCTGAGGATTGTCGAGTTGCCGGAATGGGCTGGTAAGTTCATTCAGTAATTTCATTTGATTGATCTATGCTACTGTAAAAGACAAAATCACAATTCATTCATACCATATGGAGACCCAGTGGGCCGGCCGCATATTTGTATACAACACCCAGGATCGCCAGTCGGCTTTCGCCCGAACATCACTGGTAAATAGCAGACGATATGGTAAATCGCTTGGGTAACTAACACCCGTGATCGCAAAAATGTTCGTTAAAAATCAGTCTGGAACAATCTTTCTTAAGAAAGAATTCGTAAATTTCTAACATACATATATTTTTTTAAAACATACTCTCCTGACCTCTTTCCCGGGATACTAGAGAATGTGAAACCTAACTGTTGTCAATCGATCGCCAACGTAACCGAACCGTGTCAATGTAGAATAGGGCTTCATTGACAGGGTTACGGCAGCGTTCGGGCTACAACCGAATCGCAATCATGGACGTCGTTTACAAATATACGGGCCGGCTCACTAAGCTCACCCACGGTAGGCACTTTTCTTTTCTCATGGAGGACTGAATTTCGCCTGTTACCCTTTTGTCGAGCAAAAGGATCTTTATCGTTCTTGCGCCACGTACGCTCTTAACACGGGACGATCCGCTTAACGTGACTTCCGAGGCACGGCCTTTTATTGATTATTACCGTTGCCTACTTCGTTGATGCCCAAACTTCGCCCACGACAGGCTTGGCTCTTACATCCGGTGAATCTGTATTCACCAATGGATTTAGTGGTATTAGTGTGGGGTAGGCTCTAGGCCTGGTGACTAGACACATGAAGCGCCCTTTTTGCCTACCCGCGGGCATCCCCCCTACTGCGTCCTTTGCTAAGGAATCTGCCCTTCTTCTTTACAAAGGCCAGAATATCGGGCCATCTCAGATTTAGAAGGTCCGTTTCAAATGCCTCTTTTCGTGCCTCCTTGTATGCTTCACATGATGAGAGAAAATGCGCCGAGGTCTCGTCCTCAGCCCAACATGGCTCGGACGTCGCGTCCTCCTTCACTGTCATCTTTGCCAAGTGTCCTTGTACGACGCAGTGTCCGGTTAGGATTCCCACTATGGCTCCCACGTCTCTTTGTGTTCTACAGAGCAGCCAGTCCCTACGGGACTTGCTGTATCCTGTCACATACTTCTTCGCCTGTCTGGCGTTTCATGTGTTGGTCCATTCCTTTTGTATCTCTTTCTGGGTCCACTCTGTTAGGGCCGACTTCATTTGTCCTCTTGTGAGCCCCAGGAAAGGCTCTGGCGAGTTCGTCCACTTTCTCGTTTCCTGGGACCCCCATGTAGCCTGGGACCCATACGAGCTACACCTCTCTTACTCCGGTCAACTCTGAAGTGCATCCGCATACTCCTTCACCAAACCCGCGGACATGGTTGGTTTGCACAGTGCTTTCAGCGCAACTTGACTGTCTGAACAGATGCAGAGGCGCTCTCCTGTTTCGTTCCTAATTTCTTCATCCCACGTTACCGCCAGTACAGCGTGAACATCCGCCTGAAAGACTGTTTTCTGCTTTTCCAATACCCTTGCTGTCCACGTACACTCTTGCACCGGTCGAATTCCGGTCTGTCAGCCTTGATCCGTCTGTATAGCAGACCGTGGCATCGCTAAGGAATTCAACCCCGTCCTCTTTCCGTCATCACACACAAATGGATAGTATGTTCGAGTTTGTACTAGCAGGCATGAGGATCGAATACGAGTACTCATCTTTGACGTCAAATAACCGCATTGACAAATTGTCAACGTCATTTGAAAGCAGTCCCTTTAAAATTTTATTAAAAGCGTTTACTTTTTTTATCCAAGCCATATGTTGATGTTTATTTGAATCCAATATGCCAGAACGCTTTTTCTATTATGGTTTATCTGGAATAGACTGATACATACACACCTTTCAACATTTTGGTCTGATGGATTGGTTTGATTGATTTATTAATTGCTTTTTTCTATTATTTAAAAATTTGTTTAGGCATGGGAGGCGTCAGATACTGTCCAGAAGGCTGGGAAGAACTGTTGACAGACCAAGCGAAAGAAGAGTTAAACAATCTGAACATGGCTCTTGTGGATGCACTCAGATCGACCGATTCGGCGTTTTCCTTGGGTGAAGGAGAGGATGGACTTATGTGTGTTAGGTAAGATCAAAAAGCATGCACTATATTCAGGGTGACCTCATCTTATCTTTTTCCTTACCGAAACCAAAAAGTGTACAGCATTTTAAAACTGCGGTACATAATTTTTTACTAGAAAAACAGTACTACTCATTTGACTTCCTCATGTATACATTTTGACAATTGAATTACACCACTGTCTTTGATAGTTTTAGAAAATTTGGTTTGAAATCAAAAACAATTGGTGTCTGCAGTTTGGTATTACAATCAAATATTTATTGTCAAAATTTGAAGTTGTCACTTTGTCATAACTCCCACAGTAAACCAATATTAGTAAAGGACAAATTGTATTCTAGAAAATATCGACTATATTTTTGACAAAGTTTTATTATGTTTCAAAAGTGTGCTAATTGACCTGTCAATTAAAAAATTAAAAAAAAATTGTTGTCTATAAATTTTTTTTTAAAACTAGTTGATTGGGTGAAAATTTATTAAATGAAGGAGGATTAAAATTGTAATTTTTCTAAAATTAATAATGCAGACTTATTGGGGACACCATGAAGAGTGTTTAATGACATCTGTAAACCACTCTTAACTTTATTAACAAATTGTAAAGAAAAACACAAGTTCTTACGTGTGGAATGGCTCTCCCTTGCTTCTCCCGGACATTTTTCCACAAACCGCACATGTTTTAAGTGATATATTTTCCATTTTTCACAGAAAAAAAAACATAATTTTACACAACAAACGCAAAACACCGCAAAATGTAAATAAACAACAAATATGGCGTCCATCCACACAACAGCTGTGTGTCTACCTGACAAAACACACGCATACGCACTTGAAAATTCGCATCTGCGAATTTAAATTTACCATTGTTTCCTAAGCAAGCTATGAGTGCTTCTGTTTTCGATTTTTTTAACATGTATTTATGTTCTTACGTATTTGGGGAAAACACTTCCGTCAAATGTTCCAGGGCCTCTAATTATTTGTAAACTTAAATTCATGAAATTAATTTAGGTTTGGTATGTTGACGCCTCAGTCAGATGTTGAAGAGTTGCTAAGTTTGGTCGTACGAGTTGGTCAGTCGGTTGAAGAAAATTCGAGGGTTCTGGATTCTATGGGAGAAATCGTCAAAAAAGGTAATAATAAAAACAAAATTAAAGACAAATTTTTGCGAGCATGGTTTATATTGTGTATTGAACGAGAGCACAGTTTGGCCAAAGCACGCAAAGGTAAACTCGATAGGTTGGTAATTGGTTTGGTTCATTTACCTACCTCAGTGAAACTTATTTGAAACAAAAGAAAAATATAAACGACAGTTTTCTCGCGATTATTTTTCTCCTGCAATTTTACATCAATCACAGAAACGGATTTTATCGTGAAGAATGTTTTTTAAGCAGAAAAGTTGCATGACAGCTTATGTTATATATTTTTCCGGCAAAATTTTTAATTGTTACTACCTGGTAACCTGTATGTATGACATATTTTAAAGAAATAGAGAGGCGACAAACTTATCAAAGTCAAATATTTAAGTCAGAATCAAAAGAAGGAAATATCTGTTCTCTATACTCTAGCATTGTTTAGAGAAAGGCGCACCTTCTGTCATTGTAAATTCATACTTATCGAATAATTAAAATAAACGGTTTTTGACAAAACATATACCGGGAGCGCCAGACAAACGTGTTTGTATATGTTGCATGATGATTCATGTCAGTCACCGCTGACAACAAATTATTTTAGTAAATCGCCAATAAATTTGACATGAAAATAACAACCATAATATTGTGAGCTTCAGTGACTTTGATGGGGTGCGCACACTAAAAAAGCGCGCAAAGAAAAAAGCGAAAATAGTAAAACAACGTACAGAAAAATTAAACAAGGAAAAGTTTTGACGTTGGGAAAAATTATGACATAAATGTAAGTCTTTAGATGTAGAATGGTACCGACTGTTACAGGTTACTTGATCATCTTAATTATGCTCACGAAAATGGGGTAGTATACAAGGTGTGTACAAAGGGCAACTTTCTTGAGATACTACTACCATGTCGGTTTAGAACGTTTTTCTACGTTGTCCGACGCCTATTCTCCACCTCCTTCGATCCTGACAATCATCTTCCGTCAGGTTTTTTTGACTCATTGATCTTTGGATTGACTGTTGCCATTCCAGTTCAGGACGCCCTCTTTTTCTGCGCCCTATTGGTTGCCATTCTAGGACCTACTTTGGTAATCTTTCGTCGTTCATCCGTTGTACATGACATGACATGACAATTTTTTTTTCTAAAACCTTTTTTCCCCACTTCTCTCACTTTAAAAATCCTATATCTTAAACACAGATGAGTGTTGATCTATCCCTGCACTATGGCTCCCTAAGTTATGGGATACACATATATTTAAAATTAGTAAATATGTGAGATTTGAAACATGTTGGCGCTTTGAGATGTAGAGACCACTTTTTTAATTTTATTTGTCCGAGTAATTATTGTTTAAGTTAAGTTTTTCCTCTGTACGCTTTTTTCCGTGTACACTTTTTTCCAGAGGCGATGTCTTCCTTAAGTGCTTTTTTTTCTGTGCCCTTATTTCCTGGATTCCGATAAATTAAGTTAACAAAAATTATACTTTACATATTGTTTCGGTTTCTGGGGGGATGGGCGTTAATACACCCTTTATTCCCTCTGTAGAATCGCCAAGGTATCTAATATATTTTTTTATTCTTAGGAATTGAAACAGCAACCAAAGACTTGCAGAAAGAAAATGAAGAAAGGCTGTGGCAAGAAGGCATAATAAGACATGTTCCTATAGTTGGAAATATAGTCAACTGGTAAGTTTTATTATGGCGATTTTCCTCCTTACGCACACCATCTAAATCTGGTAAGCAACAATTCCAAACCTATGGTGAAATTAAAGAACTCGGCCGAGACTCGAACCCGGAACCTTTGGCTTTGTAGGTACACCAATACCCTACCAATTGGGCCACGGAAAGCTTGATCAGAACTTTTTAAAACCTTATATTTTCGTTCCCACTGTTTCCCAGGAGTTTCTTTGCTTTTAAATGTATAATTATTTTTACAGGTGGTCGCCGAAAACCAAAGAAACTGGCATTCGAGGGAGAAGTCTCAACCTGACTCAAGGGGTGGTGGAATCTACAGAAAACATCTACAAGTACCATATGCAGATGCAGTCGGGTGCCCAGGGGACTGGGGGAACCAAGAGTCCCCCCACTCCCCAGATACAGAAGCCTATTAGTACGCAGAATCATTCAAGGTGAGATTTTATTTTCTTTAAAGGAAAATTTTTTTACCTATAGAATAGTTTTGTTTGAACATCCACCAACGAAAAAGAATAAGAAAGAACGAATTTATTTTTACCTTCCTAGTCCGCGTAGCAATGGCTAGAGAAGGTATTATTTTCGACGAGTTTTTTTTCTGTATGTGTGTCTTTCTGTATATTATTTCTGTCCGTAACACGATAGCTCCTAAACCGCTTAACCGATTGTCATAAAATGTTCAGGTAAAAGAGTGTTCGACACTCTTACGAGCTGATTAGATATTTGTCAAAATTCATTAATGCTAATAAACTTTTTAACGGAGCTTCGTATCAATATACTATTTTCGGAATATAGTAGACTATATTTTGCTCAATAATTCGTGTTATAACCAAAAACTTCGTAGAAGCTTTAGTTTCTGAGATATTTACAAAAAACTGTTTTCAAGACTTATATATTATCATTGCTTCACTTGAAGTGTGATAATAGGCTAGCTAGGAAGGTGTCAGATCCATCATGGATCAATTTCATTTATCTTGGCACATCGGGGCAAATCATTTAAATCGGTTTATTTTTTTATCAAAGAAGATGTTTTACAAACGTCTTGCTAATTCTGTCTGCATTCATTTCCTCATAGATTCATTATTATTCAACCGATTTCAATGAAATAAAAAGCATTATGGTAAGAATCGATTTCTCTTTATAGATCACTATTGAAATTTTCCGCCATTATAAAAACCAATATGGCGGACTAAATCAAATTTACCATGAACGTTTTCATTTTAAATAAAACCAGTTCGGTTATAATTGATTTATAGGAAAATGGATGCAGACAGAATTGGCAAGGCAATTATACAGGGTGTTTAAAAATTCAATAACATAATTTTAGTGTTACATTCCTTAAGTGATTTCAAGACAAAATTTTCATCTAAACATAGGTCCTCAAACGCCTTGTTTTTGAGATACAGGTGTCAATTTTTTTTTTTAGTTTTTTCTTCTTTGCTCCTGCAGTTAGTTTAAATTTAGGCACTTCACTATAAGACATGCCAAATAATAGTAAAAATCTACAGAGTGATACTTTTCCAGAAATCATGTCACCTTTTCCCATGGATTTTTGTTTGTCTTAAGCGACTGGTAGGTAGAAGTCGGTAGTTTAAAACAAAAAATAATCCTTGTTTCATTTGAAAACTTTTTTGTTTCCGACAAGTTTTTTGCATCTTTAACCGTTTTAGAGAAAATCGCTGTTGCACCAAAGGCTTCTATGATAAAATAAATAATGCTCCAGTATAGTATGGCGAGTATATCCAAATAAAGAAATTAAATCAAACTTATTTGGCATGCCTAATGTTTTAGTGCCCATAAGTAAATATACGTGCCAAATTTAAGCTGAATATCCTAAAAACTGCAAGAGCTATAAAAAAAATGAACACCCTGTATTCCGAAAAACTAAGCGTTTTTAGACCTATGTTTATATGAACTCTTTGTCTTAAAATCAGTTAAGGAAATGAACATTAAAATTATGTTATTGAATTCAAAAACACCCTATATAATTTGTTAAACAATGGTTAAAACAAAAATTAATATTTCGTAAACAACTGATTTTAATGATTCGTTTCAAGTTGTGCACGGCGGAGATGGCACTTTTTTTATAAATTTAAAAACTACAAAATTTTTTTAAAACTTAAGAATAAACAAACCTTTTTAAAGGGTTATGTTTGATTCTGTCGACTATCTTGGATTTAAAGACGGCAACAAATTGTTGCAAAGGTTTTTAGAGAGCAATCGATCCTTACTATGTTGGTTTTTATTTCATTTAAATCGGTTTATTAATTTATGAGGAAACGAATGCACACAGTAAAACAATGATCTGAACAAAAACTAATTTATTGGGAATCACAAGACCGATATTAATGTTTCGTACCTAAGTTGATGTTGTATATAAGTGGCACCGCGTCATAGCTATGGTAAACCAAAATTTGCGGCAAAATCTAAGTAAAGAAGCCTTAAAAAATTAGTGTTTCACTTTGTACATGCAGTGTGCCACTCGTGGTTTAATGTTCCAATGATAAAACACTAAGACCTTTTAAAGGATAGATCAAATAGGTACTTACCTAATAAATAAAGATCCGAAACATAAAAGAGGATCTAAAATTATATTAAAATGTGCGCAAACATGGATTTAGTTGCAAAAACGGTAATTTGTTTTATGAAAAGCTCCGTCATAATTTGTTTGACATAAACAGTCAAAACAACGAATAGAAAACGTCAAAGCCCGGCTAAATCAATAATATGTTCGTAACAACCAGATAAGAGTATATATGTTCCTTTCTAATGAAATCGTTTAGAAGAAGACATCAATAAAAAGCAAGTAAAATAGTAAGCTAATGACTAATTAGTGCAGTGCCTCATTTTGGGAATCAATATCAATAAAAAAATTAAAGGAAGTGCTTGCCACTGTATGTACCCCTCTACTCCCTTCCCGCCCATCAAGGGTTTGATGACGCGGTGTCACTTTAATACAATATCAAGTATAGTTGTGCGTGGCAGAAAGAGAGCTTTTCTCTTCTCTGCAAAGTGCAATTTGTTCTATTAATATCGATAGTATAGTTCAAAAGTTACAGCGAAAAACATTTTTCCAGTTTTTTTGGCACACCCGGAATACCTAAATTATTTTTCTTAGGTCAAGTAGTCACGCGTCAGCATCCAGTCAACATTCAAACATAAAACCCCCAGATCCAGTTATTGATAAAAACGACAGAAAAGAAAACACATCAACACAAACCATAGACAGGGGTGCCAATACCATGAGACCGTCTCAAGATAGCAACTATAGCAACAGTGTTAGCAACGCAGCAACAGACACAAATATTTTCCCGGACGAAGTGAAAGTTGTGACGCCTATGCCAGTGGTGCAGCCCTAGTTACTGAGTTACTACGTTGAGCTGTTTTAAGTATTTTATATTTTGTGTAAGTATATACTGAGTGTAATCGATATGAATGGCTATATTTTAATGAGTGATAGGGGAGGCCAAAGATAAGAAAAAAGTTGATATAATATGTAGGCTCCCATATTTTCAAGATATAAGAAGTAGAGGGAAAAAGTATTTACAAAAAAAAAGAAAATCTGCCACTGACAAATAAATATTTGGCTAATGTTGCAAAGTTTGAAAGTTGAGAACATACAGGCTCAAAATAACCTTTCAAAAATTGGTAAAAAAAAATAATCAAACTATTCATCACAGGGTCCAAAGTTTTCTTTGCCCAAATAATCTAAAGCTAGGACTACAATAGGTTAGCAGTGGCATCTATTAGGCTGGTCAGTTTGATGTTTTTTGGACGTGATAATGGTGATCGACTAAAGTGTTTACTTAGTGAAAAACTGCAAAAGAAATCACGACACGTGATTTCTTTTCCCAAATGTATAGCGTAGAAAAGCACATTGCTGCACTGCAAGAAATAAAATATGAATTTCTGATAAGAACTCCAGTGTGAGTAAAAAAATTACTTTGTTTTTGCTTATCGCACCCTATTTTTTATTGGCAGTTTTTCAAGGAGTTTTACTTACCTCAATCCAAGTACGTAAGAGAATAAATATGCATTCTCACACTCGATGCTTGAAGCCAGGACCCGCATTTAATTCTTATTCCTTTTTCGGGTAGACATGGTTTCGGTTACTGCGCATGCCTCAGTTTTGGCGGTTTTGGAATATACTCCGTTACGTCACTACATTATTTCTCAATTGTCAAAAATTTAGGGTTATGTCTATTCTATTCTAAAAACTAGTTGATTGGGTGAAAATTTATCAAATTGTGGATTAACATTATAGTTTTTCTAAAATTAATTGTGCAGATTTATTGTGGACACCATGAAGAGTCTTTATAGATGTCATTTATAAACCACATTTAACACTACAGTAGACTCGCGCTAGTGTGAACACGAAAAAAATCTGAACGTTCATACCGTGGAGACCGTTCACACTACGGAAGGTCTATTCTAAAATCGAAATATTATTGGTAAGATATAATAAATCCATACCCATCAACTTTTAAATGTAACTATTCTTATAATTTAGAGCAAATCTATAAGTTTCTGCTGAAAATGACAATTTAAAGTATCGACAAATACTACAATTATGAATTTTTATGAAACTTCAAAATTTACATATTATTAGGTAAAGGTGTTATTTCTGCTGCTGCTTTCTTGGGCTCTAACATCTATGTTGTTTGTTTCTGACTATAATGTAACCACTTTAAGTGATTCCAAAACATACTTTACTGCAACTTTTTTAGGTGTCTTCATTTCGTTCTCAGATTCGCCTTCCAAACTTACCTCTGGGAGCAAGAATTAAAAACTTCTTGGTTTTTACCATTTTACAAAGCAAAACATGAAATGTTACTAGTATTTACCACAAAAAACGCATTGAAAATAAAATTTTATCATTTGATTAACACCTCTTTTCCGGTTTTATACGATCGAGACTTGTTACTCTTTATACTACTATAATACATGCTGTATTAACAAATTATAAAGAAAAATACATGTACTTACCTATGGAATGGCACTCCCTTACTTCTCCCGGACATTTTTCCACAAACCGTACATGTTTTTCGTGATTTATTTCCCATTTGTCACAGAAAAACATATAGTTTAACACGACAAACGCAAAACACCGCAAAATGTAAATAAACAACAAATATGGCGTCTATCCACACAGCAGCTGTGTGTCATCAAAACACATGCATGCACACTTGAAAATTCACTTTTCGATTTTTTGAACATGTATTTGTGCTCTAACGTATTTGCCTCAACCTAAAGCTAGGTTTATAGGCTACAATAATAATTATTCAATGGCATCTAATATTAGGTTAATAATGCCTCACTTATAGCCATCTTTTAAGCAGAAATTTAGTATTTATTTTGTATTTGTCTCCTTTTCATTCCTTATCAACATAGATATAAAATTAATACTGAGTTTGTACTTGAAAGATGGTTAAATGAGGCATAAGTTTACTGTATTTTGGGTGGTAATAATGGTGAGGGTAAAGCTATTATATCCTGTTAAATATTATGTTAATAAATGAGGGTGTGTTGGACTTTTGTATTTGGACATCTGTTGTTGTCTAATGAGAAAGTTCCTTTTTTAAACGAAAATTATTTTTTTTGCTTCAAATTTAAAATTTACTGCATTTACTACCCAACACCATATATACCATGCTATTGTCAGTCTAACTTTCCCCTGCCCCCTCAATACGTTGGTAGGCCTTGTTTTTTAAAGGTTCTAGAAGTAGTTATTTTTATAGGCGCAGTTGATCATCTGCATTTTCATAAATACTTGGCCCGTACGTTATATAAACTTTTTTGTATTCTTTTCTCCTCTAGCGATCACTTATTAAAATGTTGTGATTCATACCTTTCACTTACCGATTTTTTTTATTTCTTCTTTTTTACTTAGCGGTCAGTGGCTTATTATTACGAGGTGCGGTAATTAATTAACGAGACATTTAAATAAAATGGATAACCTATAACATTTTCGATCGGATTAAATGGTAAACTCGCTTGTTAATAAAGGTGATCTGCGGTTTTAACATAACTTGATATTCATTTGAAGTAAAAAATTTAAATATGGACCTAAATGTTTTTTATTTAAAGTTGTAATTATTCTGCCAAGATAATTTTTTGAAAATCTTTTTGACATTTTCTAAAAATATTTTCGTAGCAAATTTTTTGTTAAAAAAAGTCTGCCCTGCCGCTCACTTCCTTTTCAGCGTTCAACAGTCGTCATCGAATTGGCGTGCAATGCGATGCACGCAAAATATAAGTTGACCTTGAACGTCGAGAATATACGCAGGTGTAGTCCAGGAGCCGACACGCAGCCTGTCGAGGAATCAGAAATAATAATCCAGGAGCCTGCTATAAGTACCAGGTCGGCGTCTGCATAAATGTCCTACAGTCAACTCACGACGACCACGACTGTTGTGCTGAAAAGGAATGAAGTCTATCGTCTATAACCAAGTTCTGCTGGGACGATAGCGATGTTAGAAAGATGCAAGTGTAACATGTAGCAGGACCACCTTTCAGAAGGGGTGTAAAAGCGTGGATTCACTATACTTGCTACGCAATATAATGATTGGTGTCCTCGACAAAGAGGTGCCAGGCAAAATTAAGTCCTATTAGAGAAAGAATGTATGTATTTAATTACCGCACCTTGTGGTTTGTTTTTGGTGAGAAAAACATTACAAGTGTTTTACTTCTTCTGGCGAATTTGAGCATTTTTTCAAAAAATCCTTCCACGTAAAAAAGAGCAATTCCTATAGATAAATTAACTTAGCTAGATAATATATTTTGTAACTAAGAGTGCGTGTAAAAAATGTAAATTGTTTATTATTGTTAATAATATTATTTTTTAAAGAATTTATATATTTTTGCTCATTTGAATTTTCAACCTTAAAACTTTTGATTTAGTATTTCTTTACACCTTAAACTGAAGATGAAAGTTTTTCGAAAATGCATTTATGGTCTTCGGTGGTTCAATGTTAAGAGCGTTTGCGTACAGAGCAAGAGATTCCGGGTTCGAGTCCCGGCCGAAGACAGAAAACTTTTTTTCTTATTTTTCTTTCTTTAATTTCACTTGTTGTTTATAGTTGTAGGTCCTTGCATTATTTGCAATTTGGTATTTGAGAATTATATTGGCCCATTGCGATCAGAAATTTTAACACACAAAAAGGTGATCTCATGTTTTCAAACATTGATACTTATGTCTAATTTGAGTTTTCATACCTTTGACAGTGGGAAGAAAGAATTATAGAGATCAGTTGGATGACTTGGTCGAGTTAATACCCTGAGAGTTTCTCGTTCTTGTATTGAGACACCGCACACCTGCATAGATGAAAGTTTTCCGAAAATTTATGTATTGTCTTCGGTGGTTCAATGTTAAGAGCGTTTGCGTACAGAGCAAGAGATTTATAGTATTATCTCGGCTGTAAGGACTGGAATAGTGTGTTTTTAAAAAATACACCTAGTTGATAAAAACAAGCGTTTTTTATATTTTTAGCCAGCCGTGGTCGGTAACGTCAATCAACTGAATAGTTAGCCCAAAAACTCTATGCTTTTTGAGGCTTTTATTAAAATTTTCTTTTGTTTTAAATTGCTAACATTCCAACTGTCAAGTTGAATTTTATCTGTCAGTTTTAATTTTTGAGATTCTACATAAACTTGATATTTTTCTTATGGAATGACCCCCTTTTAATTCAATTTTTAAAATCAGCATTTTTTTTCGTCAAAAACAATATAAACTAAACTTTCTCTAGAAGAAATATAAGGAAATAAACGGGTCATTCCTTGAAGAAATTAAATTTTTATGTAATTTCTTAAAAACTAACTCTTGTTAGGACAAAGCAAATTTACTTTTTAATGCCAGTAAAAAATACAATTTTTATTTTTTTTTGGTTATTTATTTGAATAAAACTTATGTATAAAGTCCATCGCCAATCCGTTGGACCAGCCAAACCCGGATTGGACTGTATACTCTCCCCCACCCCCGTACTGGCCAGGGGTAATGGCGTCATATTTTTCAAACATGACCCCTGTTGAATTAAAGGCTTGGATGTTGGACGAAATCCATTTTCTGGCGACTTCCTTGGATATTTTTTGGGCTTCTGGGTTCCCCGTATTTAGAAGACCGCTCACCACAAAGTCTTGGTGAGGAGGCCACGCATTAGGCAGGTCCCACTGCTCTCCACTGTTGTCCAGAGAGGTGGGAATACCTCCTAAACGATTAAAATGGATCAGTTAATCTGGTCAAATTAATCATTATACGCGTATTACCCGTACAATTTTTTTAAATAGAAATTTTGTAAACGGTGATAAGGTATGACAATGCAGGGATAAAAACTAATCTATTTTTGATAGTTTCTGACAGAGGCTGATCACATCGAATTTTTAGAAGACCAAAGAATAAAAATAAGAAATGCATCATGAACAGATGGTCAAAATAATTAAGTAGAAAATTGTTACACGACAACATTAAAATGAAGTACTATTTACAAGTAAGAAACTGCAAATTATTGGCCAAATGACTCGAGGATCAGGATATTCACTGCATAAACCAGTTACAGCAGGGCGAAATCTAAGGGTCCCAAAATGTGGAAAAAAATATCAATACTAAAAAATTTGTTAGTAATTCAGATGTTGTTCACGTTTGTGTGTAGATTATAGACCTTTTAACAAGACCAATGTTAAAGGCGCATATCCTATTCCTCGTGCCTGAAAATTGGACTTTGGTTCCACTATTTCTATTCCAGGTCTTTACCAATTTCATCGTACACCTTTTGGACTACTGGAATGCGCCTGAGGCAGGTGTGAATTTCCCTAGCGCAAAACATGATAGGAATAGTAAAAAAATATCAAGCTTGATTTAGTTTTCTGATAAATTAATCGTTTTTTCCAAATATTGCTTAGTTTGATCACTTTTTATTTAAAGGTGTTTCTAAATTAGGTTTACATTTGTTTTTGTTTGGTCTGAATTATTGACACTATTTTTTAACAGGAGTTGATGGAATGTAACCAGAAAATATTACCTTTGACGCTGTTTACCTTGAAAATTATCAATCAGTGCAGGAATAATAACAAGTAGATTTTTAATAGTTTCTGAGAGCCGCTGATGACAGTGATTTTACCGGAAAACCCTAAAGACCAAACAATAAAAGAAAGAAACGAATCATGGACAAAATTATTTATAAAAAAACCAAGATCGAGTTCTAATAGTATGAAGTGTTTTATGTAACAGATGTCTATCCTTTAAACTGAGATAGTCTCCTTAAGGGCTTCGTGGCCTATACATGAACGCAAAGTAATCAGAAGATGCACAGCTTTTAAGTGATGAATAATTAAGTTGAAGATCGTTATTAAAAAATTTGTAAGTGATTCGGAGGTATTCGGGTGTTTCTCGATAGGATATTTTAGCTATAATTGCTACAATTGTCGCCATGATGATTGCACCACAATGATTCAAATTTTAATAGTCTTAAAAGAAAGTCAGGTTGTTGACGTTTGTGTGTAGATTATAGAGCTTTTAACAATGTCACTGTTAAAGATGCATATCCTATTCCTCGTATCTGAAAATTGGTCTTTGGTTTTACTGTTTCTCTACCAGATCTTTACCAATTTCAACGTACGCCATTTACCACTAAAATGCGCGTGCGATTGGTGTGAATTTACGCAGCTCAAGACATGACAGGATTAGGAAAAAAAAGCTAAATATCAGGCTTGATTTGATTTGATATGAGGCTTGAATATTGCTTAGTTTCATCAACTTTTATTTAAAGGTGTTTCTAAATTTATGTACACTATTAACGGAAGTTGGTGGAGTGAAACACTAAATATTACTTCTGAGGCTGTTAGAAAAGAGAGAGAAATTAATATTTACCTTGAAAATTATCAATGTTATGATCATGGAAATATTTCGCTGCATTGGCCCCATATTCATCTTTCTTTTTTTCATCGTACGCTTCAGTCCATAAAGGTGCAAAGTTGGTTGCATAAAAGAACTTCCTATTCTTCTGTTCATCTTTGTCATAATCATACCAAATACCGTCTTCTTTATGGTAGAAGACTTCTTCGATAGATTTTTCAAGTGTTTTTGATTTTTCTAACCATGTGGCTTGGTTTTCTTTGTCCCCCAGTAGGCCGTAGAATTCTGATAGGTCTCTAAAAAGTACACAGTACAGTGCTATAATAATTTAAATAGGTGCTGTTTTACTGAATGCATCGGATAAATTAATTGTTTTGAACTATGCCAACTTTGAAAGGGCTGCAAGGGCCACTCACATATGAATCATGCCAACTTACCTAAATGCCTTGCACAATATAGAGTTTAAATCAACTGGAATCACCCTTGGGGTGTCGATAGAAGTGAGGTTGCCACATGAGGCGTTTGTTCCTGAGCTGAAGAACCACCTGGTCGAAAAGTCTAGCCCACTTTCTGCACCGGATTTTAGATGTCTGTAGCAGGTTCTCTAAAAGAATTTTTTAGTAAAGCCACCGTGGACGAAGAAATTACAAATAAACATTCTCAGGGAAGATTCTGTTGAGAAAAAAGTATGTGGATTCTGTATCGACTATAGGAAGCTTAATTATCTGATATACCAAATTCCTTAGTAAACTGATATTGGTTATAAACCCTCGATCTAAAAAAGTGGGTGCAAAGTGAAAGTGGGTCTGTATAAAACACCGGAAGAGGCAAAGAGAGATAAGCATTGCACCAGTTTAATGTAATGCCATTTGGTTACTCATATTGTCTACATTCGAATGGCTTTTAAAAGTTGTGCTACAGTGTCTTATCTGGAAATTTCGTCTGGTATACTTAGATGATATTGTCAAGATAGCAAATAATGTCCTATTAACTAAATTGCACAAGTTACGTTTATAAGCAAGTGCACATTAGCCCTAAACAATTTGTATTAAAACGTGTAATAAACTGTATACGGAATTAAAAACAATAAGCGATTGAACGGTCATCGATGATGTTTATACAGGAAACAAAACACATCTCGATATTCTTTCAATGGCAAACGGTTTTTAATTAAAGCCTCTCCAAAAGAGTTTAGTAGTTAGTTGTAAGCTGGGAACTTAACGTCCCACACGTAGCTAACAGTGAAGACAAGTAATAGTCAGAAGTCAAGCGATCCATAGGATACGCATTTTGTTAGCAAGATGCATTTAATGTACGTACTAATTATAAGTATTGTTAATAAAAACTTAAACCTAACTTAACCTGTGTTACGTCACATTAAAACTCCCTCGTGACATATGGTAGAGGCGCCGGGTAATGGGAAAAATACTTGGGAAGTATCTAAAATACTTACTGAATGTATTTTTAGGAATCAAATGCAAGCCTTAAATTAAAATCAAAGAACTGTTTTCTTTTTTAAGAAAAGGTTGACTTTATGACTTACTTAGTCCCAAGCTCATTAGTACAAACCACAAAGACTCATGTTACAACAAGAATAAGAATCACTTAGTAATGTAAATAGAAAACTGGGTTTTTTACCTTTTAATGTAATGCCATTTGGCCTATGCAGTGCTATTGCTACCATTAAAAGGTCTTTGGAATGATGCTAGAAAAGAACTCCTCGTCAGCCGATATCTTTTTCAGATATCTGTATCGACAAGAAGAAGAGAATTATTAGAACCCATAACACTGCTGCACAGATTTGGCAATTTGTTTATTTTTAAAGAGTTTCGCTTATGATTAATATATTCTTTTATTACCTGTTTACTTTCTTCTGTATAAAATGAACAAGTTTTAACATCCTCTGAATAGCTTTCAGGTCTGGGAGTGTTACTCCTGACATCATAGTGCGCCAGATTATATTTGTTGCCATTTTTCTCCACTACAATTGTTCTATTATTAAGCCAGAAGTTTAGTTCGGTCTCCAAAGATTTTATATTATCGCCAAGCCAAGCAGTATCGTTGGTAGCATTGATGTATTGGGCTACCTACAATAAAAAGTTGTTTTTTAAAAGTTAAATATGCCAAAACTTTATAATGTCTTAATTTTTATCTGACCATATCATGACCCCAAGCCTCTTAGGTTAAAGTGTTTGACTAAACGTTTAACTTTATTTCACTGGACTAGGCTAGACAGTATATATAAATTATGATTTTGCAAGCTTTAGAGAAACACAAAAATAATAATAAAATATTTACAATAAATAAACAAATTAAAATAAAATAAAAACAAATTTAGTCTTACAAAATTATGAATCCTTTAACGTATAAAAACAAAACAAAATTGTAATTTAGATTACGTAAATGAGCTTACCATGGAGGAAAACAAAGGTGGTTGAGATCTATTCTCGTAGTACACCCTGGCACCATTTGGAATAAAGCCAAACTGTTCAATAAGATAGACCATGTTGCCTAACATGCCTTTTACGGTATCGTACATCTCGCTTAGGATTAGCCCTTTGGTAATCCAGTAGGAGTCCCAGTAGTAGAGTTCTTTGAATCTACCACCTAGTAAGAAATGTTTTAATCAAAACCGATGGTTTGAATTCTAGAAGCCGGGTGTTTAGTTGATTCTAGAGTCCTTGCTACATTTTGTCTAGGTCAAAAATTAAGGGGCTATTTATTTTATTTTTTATTTAGCATCATTATGAACAATGAACATATGTAGCAGAAAAGATTTATAAAATTCCAGATAATCAGTAGGATTGCATAGTTTTCTAGATATTACCTGGTATAATAAAACCATTTGGTATTGGAAATATCGAATGCCTATCAGGGTTTTCTCTTACGTCATCGATCACTTTTCTTCCAAGGTTAGGCCAAATTTTGACCAAGGCTTGGGCAAATCCTTTCGCTTCTTCGTCATTGATGTGTTCAAGGAATTCTGGGTTTTCTGTGTAATCAGGTGGAGTCCATTTATCCTGACAAAAAGCAAATTGTTTTAAAGATTTTCGAGGTATACATACAGCAATAATGTTTGTAAAAAACAGTCTGGGAAATATTATGGGTATTTTATAAAATAAATATAAGTTAAGATAGATGTTAATGTGGGCTATGATACTTACGAGTTCATTTTCCGATTGAAAATTATCTTCTAGAAAGTCTTGAAGTTCTCTTGTAGTAGGAGTATTGTTTGTCTGTTTCATAAGATTTTCAAAATTGGCTAAAGTTACGTCCGACGAATTCTTCTGACTCAAATCGACAAAAGATTTTGAATCTTTGAACAGTTGTGCTTGCTGTATTGTATCTAAAATAAACCAATTTTGAATTACTTTTACTACTTTACCAATATGTGTATGTACAGAATACACTTCAGAATAGCATAAGAAAAAGCAGCGCCAGGAAATAGCGCTAATGTTTTTTTCAAATCACATACCGGGTGTACGTAGTATACGCATTTTACATACTTAATCCTCAACTATTTTTTTTTAAATTTTATACGCCCATACGTTCTGCTCGAAAGCATGCAGAGGCTGGCGACCTTGAGCATCACCGGAGCTTTAAGGTCTACTCCTAACATAGCCCTGAATACTATCCGAGGCCTCCCATCGTTGTCCTCCTGGATAAAGAAGGAGGTGATGGCAGCATATCTTAGGATAAGAGACGCGGGCGTGTAGAGAAGCGGCGGACAAAAAGGACATTCGGAGATCGCGACTGTGAGGGAAAAAGAGATTCCTTCATACAGGCTAGCGATACCAGAGAAGCGATTACGGGAGGAAAGGAGATACCGTGTAACCATACCGCCAATGGATGTATGGAAGGAGGAAGGGGGTGAATTCCCTTAGAGCGATGCCACTGGAATGCGACCGGTGCAGGACTGTACGTGGGAAGCAATGGTAATGGTAAAAGCTACTCGGTGGGATCCAATGCAACAGTCTTCCAGGCGAAGGTTTACGCTATACTGGCGGTAACATGAGAGCAAGAA
This sequence comes from Aspidapion aeneum, assembly GCA_963576565.1. Taxonomy (NCBI): domain Eukaryota; kingdom Metazoa; phylum Arthropoda; class Insecta; order Coleoptera; family Brentidae; genus Aspidapion; species Aspidapion aeneum. Next base: position 23,558,775 of record OY755044.1, read on the forward strand.
ATTAGAAACGAAACGGGAAAGCGCCTCTGTATCTGTTCAGACAGTCAAGTTGCGCTGAAAGCACTGTTCAAACCAACCATGTCCACGGGTTTGGTACAGGAGTTGGCCGGAGTAAGAAAGGTTGGAGCTCATCTGGGTCCCAGGCCACAGGAAACGAAATGCGGACGAACTCGCCAGGGGAGGATCCCGGCAGAAATGCGTCGGGCCAGAGCCTTTCCTGGGGCTCACAAGAGGGCAAATGAAGTCGGCCCTGACAGAGTGGACTCAGAATGAGATACCAAAGGACTGGACCAATACAGGAAATGCCAGACAGGCGAAGGAGTATGTGACAGGATACAGGGACTAGCTACCCCGTAGAACACGAAGAGAGCTTGGAGTCCTACCGGACACTGCGTCCTACAAGGACACTTGGCGAAGATGAGAGTGGAGAAGGACGTGACGTGCGAGGGATGTTGCGCCGAGGACGGGACCTGGGCGCATTTTCTCTCATCATGTGAAGCATACAAGGAGGCAAGAAGAGAGGTATTCGAAGAGGAGCCTTTGAGACGGAGGACCTTCTAAATCTGACGTGGCTTGATATTTGGGCAGATTCCTTAGCGAAGGCAGAACGTAGTAGGGGGAGATGCCCGGGGGTTGGCGAAAAGGCCTATAGCCTACCCCACACTGCTACTACTACTACTACTACTACATTCTGACAGAAAGCATACAGGGTGTTCCCTTTAACGGAAAAAAGTTGCTGTCAAAATTTGACATTAGGAATGACCCTTGACAGATCACTCAAATAATTATGCATCGTATCGATTGCTGACTTCCTAGGCCTCGTGGTTTACAGAGCTGCAGAGCTTTCTTGCCCTCTGTGTTTTAAATATTTTGACAGTTAAGCGACTCACCTAACAATTCACCCTGACAGTAGATTTTGCTGTCACAGCTAGGAATGATGGTATTTTCGTTGTCATTTGTGGGTTCTTCGGCCAAAATTTGAGCGTAAGGCTTACAAAGTACATTTTGGAAAAGCAATGGTAGTAAAATTAAATATTTGTTCATTATATTTGGTTCGTTATTGTTGGGTGGGGTTTCTTGTTGGGTTGCTTCTTTGGTTTCAATTCACTGGCCTCCGTTTTGGCGCTTTTGGTCTAAAATAATAGAAATAAATATAAAAAACATCAATAAATTAAATAATGTGAATACAATACACGTCAAATTTGACGGCAATAAAACAGCAAGACTAATACTGCTCTGTATAACTGGGCAAGTGTAGTTATAAGCGTAACTATAAACATAAGATCTTCTATTGTATTAAAATTGATTCTCGTTAAATGAACATTTAAAAAATACATTACAAAAATTATACCTTATTACCTCTTTTGCTATGCAGATCACAAATAAGTTTTACACAGTTTTAATAAATATATTTTTCTATGCCATGTTTCTTAGTGTTTAAAGACATTCGTAGAACCTAACTTTGGCAAAAATTCCACGTAGAATCGCGTAAAATATATGAAACAAACCCTATAAGACCATTCGTAAAATGCAGATTTTGTTTCTCAGTTTTTATGAGGAAAGCGGTTTGGCTGGTAGAATTCTGTAAAACACTATGGGATCACTATAGGAACTTATGATGTAAAAACATGTGGCACGAAAGCTACTTCATAGTCTGTGCAAGAAAGGAATCAAAAATATCTTTACTATACCCACCAAATTGTGACGTAGCCACCTAACTAAAAAAAATGTAAACCAAATCGCGAATTAATATACAGTGAAGTCCGCTTATAACGAACCCGTTTATAGCGAACTTCTGGTTAATACGAACCTTTTTTCTTTATACGAAACGTCATCCATAAATACTCATGTATTGTCTTACTGGTTATAACGATTATAGCGAACTTCCGGATATAGCGAACCTAATTTTAATAATCTAGAATATGTATTTTTCTTTTAAAACGAACTTTATATAAGCAAACAATGGGCGTTTTCACACTAGACGATACGGCAACGACAAGAATGGTTGCAAAGACATGCACAAGACCCAGAATATGATCACGAGTATGAATTCGATAATGATATGCTTGATTTAGTAGAAGAACAAGGTAAGAACAAAATGTGTGACTTCGACTTTAACAATTATGTGACTATTGATAAAGACATTGTAGCAAGAAAAACGTTGACGGATGAGCAAATTGTAATGTCTCTGTAACCTCAAACATGGTTTCAAGTGATAATGACGAAGATAATAATGATCCTGTTCAAGATAATTCTGTTGAAGTTACTAAGGTTTATGTTCCAACCATTCGTGAAATAAAAAACATAATTTCGGAAACTCGTAATTTTTTTGGAATTACGCCAAGTTCCTGATAAAATATGAGCATCATTTTGTAAACTTGAAAGCTATATAAACAGGGAATATTTTTCAAATAGAAATGTACAAACAAAAATTATGGATTTCATAATAATAAAAAAAAGATTTAGGCTTCTTTTATGTATGTATTACATACCACCATATTATGTACTTTACATATTTCTATGTATAACAATAATAATAAACATCTTAATTCGTATGTATTCTGCCTTTTTTTAAAAATAAAAAAATGTATACTATTTTTTGTAATATTTTTAGTTTTCTTAATCTTGGATACTATTAAAATAAGAAACACAAAAAATTAAACAAAATTTATTTATTAATGTTTATAACGAACCTCGGATATAACGAACCGTATTTAGCTCATTTTTGAGGTTCGTTATATCCGGACTTCACTGTATAACTTTTAATAATTAAGTATTTTGCTACACAGATTCAATTATAAATGATAAAAAAGTACCTAATCAAAAACCACAAATTTAAATTAATTTGTATTAATTGATTGACTTATGTTTGTTTCAAATTACATTTGGGTGGTTCTTTATCTTCTTAATTTAATTTTGGTTTTGGATTCTTGTAAACTCAACAATTAATTAAAAACTGCGTTTTGCTAAGTTCCTTTTATAGCTCACCCCAACCACAAAAAGAAAATTTCCTTAAAAATGTAACTCTTAATATATAACCCTTACTTCTCTAGCTGCTGTGGTTCTTAAGTTGTGATTTTTTAAAAATAATTTAACCTCTCTCTTTAACACCATTCCCCCTGATATAGTGGCGGATCCGGGGGGGGGGGGGGGGTTTGGTGTCGAAATGAATGCAATAAGATCAATGAGAATATTATATTATCTAGAACAGATCACATAAGAAATGAGATTATAAAAGAATGGGAATCGAGGGAGGCATAACGGATGACATCACTAAAAGACAACTGATATGGTACGGCCATGTACAACGGATGAACGACGAAAGATTACCAAAGGAGGTCCTAGAATGGCAACCAATAGGGCGCAGAAAAAAGGGGGCGTCCTAAACTAGAATGGCAACAGAAGATGATTGTCAGGATCAAAGGAGGTGGAGAATAGGCGTCGGACAACGTAGAAAAACGTTCTGAACCGACATAGTAGTAATATCTAAATTATTCTACCTAGAAAAAAAAAATTATCAAAAGATGTTTGAACTTTTTGTCTGCTTTTGACTTTTCCTTCTATTTTTAGCCAAAACTTTTCCATACCTTTAATAAATCAATTCTTTTCGAAAATGTCCACATAACTCGTTTCAATTCTTTATACCTATGTTGAAGTATTTGTGACACTAATTAATTTTGTTATGGCTTAATTATGATGTACTATCATTAATTAAATTCACTACAATTAATTAAAATTCAATTGCAACGATAATTTTATGAGATTCAGAATTGGAGTAAAATTTTTTTTTACATTGTTTTATTACAACTATAACTTTTATTTTTATTTATATTTCAACTTTATTATTTTCCGAGCTATGACCTGACCTAACCAGGCTTTTATTTAAACTAAATTCACTCTATAGGAACTAAATTAATTTTGTTAATTGAAATCACTACATTTACGCGAAATCTACGGTTTATCAACAAAAAAGGAATTTAATTATTTTTCAAGGCAGCTGGTATTAATCTTAGTAATATTGGTATCAATTAGGTTTTCTTTTATCAAAGGTCATTTAACCAGAAAAGTTATTTATATTTACCACCAGCGTGGTACCAAGGAGGGACTGAGTTTTGTTTTGCAAAAGGCTTTTTAATTACCTTTGCAGTACTGTATTATTTTGAAAATTCATCGATTTGTTTAATTAAATTCAATTATCTTGAAAACAGATTAGTAAAAAAATACACTGAGGTTCGAAGCTCGATAAAAGCTCTTTTCAACAAGGTGCCACTTTAACTCAGACGTGAAATATAAATAGAAAATTTGGGTCAAAAACGTAGACCTTAAAAAAACCGTCTATGGTATAAAATCACTTTGTTGTAAAGGGCTTTTGTTGGACTCCACCTACTGTAATTAAAATGCAAATGTGTTAAAAGCAAATTGATAAATGTTAGAGTATTATTAATATTGTAAACGTTGACAACACAGTACTTATGTATTGGAAACGAATCAACTGAGTCAGAACTAGACAATGGACAAACAATATCTCCATTCAGTGAGTATGTATACGTGGGTGTCACATTTGATAATACAGGAACAGACTGTAAAGAACTGGAAAAAAGAATAGTAAAAGCAAGAAAGGTTATTAGATGTCTTAACAGTATTTTACGAAGCAGAGAGATAAAAAAGAATGTAAAATTTAACATATATGAAATAATGGTAAAAAGCTCGCTGTTACAAATGGAAAGTGTCGAAATGGATGCAATAAGAAGATCAATGAGAATATCTAGAACAGATCACATAAGAAATGAGATCATAAAAGAAAGAATGGGAATCGAGGAAAGTATAACGGATGGCATCACTAAAAGACAACTGATATGGTACGGCCATGTATAACGGATGAACGACAAAAGATTACCAAAGCAGGTCTTTGAATGGCAACCAATGGGGCGCAGAAAAAGAGAACGTACTAAACTAGAATGGTCAATCCAAAGATCAATGAGTCAAAAAAACCTGACAGAAAATGATTGTCAGGATCGAAGGTGGTGGAGTATAGGCGTCGGACAACGTAGAAAAATGTTCTAAACCGACATAGTAGCAGTAGTAATTTTGTAAAGGCAATTAAAAAACCTTTGGAATGAGTTAACCCTAGACCACAGTAAACTAATTATTCCCTAGACCCACCTTTCCTAGAACGCAGTATTTTGTATAATCATAAAAAATTATGATTTTCTATATTTCTTAAAAATGTTTTTTCTTTTTAAAAAAAGTTCTTCTTGCGGATATAGGGTGTAATTTTACACCGAAATATCAAAATCGAAAAATATGAGTAAAATGACTTACTACGTTTTTTTTACTGGAGCGCAGGATAAATATCCCGTTTTAAAACTAATTTTGTTCTAAATTTATATAAGTTAAGCACTGTACATTGATTTTTTTAAAATAAATTAACTCTCACAGTCTCCTAAGATTAGAAACTGGAAACGCCACTGATTTAAAATGATTAAATTGATATAAAATATGATACGATGCATGTGTCTTACATTATATTAAGAGTAATAACACTTCGTGATAAGAAAATAAGAAAACAGCCGCAAGATTTTGTTTTCCCACTTAAGGGATAAGTAGTTTACTTTCTTCCCGGGATAAAATGTGAAGGATCAGGGGTTCAAAAATAAGACCAGGGACAAAAAGTAAAAAATCATAAATAAAAAAAAATATTAAATAAAAAAAAACACTCAACTGCTAAATCTACTAGTCGCAGTTGGGTACAAAATTGCTAGGTATACATATAATGTACGACAGGCTTCAACTTTTAGTTTTGATGCCCTAAGCGCACTTACGAAATTATACAGTTTTATATTTTCATGAATCAGGTTATTGGGTAATTTTGCACCCAACTGCGACTAGTAGGTACAAGTAGATTTAATAGTTGGGTGTTTTTTTTATTATTATTTTTTTTATTTCCAACTTTTAGGTTTAATTCTTATTCGGCCTTATAAAAAATTACCTAAAAAGTACGTGTAGATTTTCTACGGACGCGAACAGTGTTACCTTCCATTGAGTGAAGGTGGGGGAGAAGAGGGGGAGGAGGAAACTAGTAAAATGGTGTCGAAAAAATCTTAAAACGTGTGCCGAAAGAATTTTTGAAATCGCTCTAAATTTGTGAAAGGTATAGCTACAATTATTAGCACAGCCTACCTGTTAGGTAGGCTGTGTTATTAGTAATAAGAAGGGTGGAGAAAAAAGAGGGAGAGGAAGGGAAAAACTAGTAAAATGATATTGGAAAAAATTCTTAAAACGTGTGCAGAAAGCATTTTTGAAATCGCTCTATATTTGTGAAGGGTATAGCTACAACTATTACTAATAAGGAGGGAGGGGAGAAGAGAGGGAGGGGGAAACTAGTAAAATGATGCTGGAAAAAGTCTTAAGGCGTGTGCAGACAGAACTTTTAAAATCGCTTTATATTTGTGAAAGTTATAGCTATAATCTGAAAGCGTATGCAGCAAGAATTTTTGAAATCGCCCTATACTTGATAAAATTATGCGAATATGGTTTTTGAATAGGGCGGGGAAAATGACAGGAGGGAAGATGGGTGGGAGCAGGGAGGACTACAAAGTAACTACAGCAAATTAGAGGACATTTGCAATGGGTAATCAAAGGAATTTCAATAAAATCGCCTAAAATTAAATAATTTGTATGCCTTAAAGCCTACATTATGTGACAAAATGGCGTCTGAAGACCGCCATGTTGATTTCTGTGAAAAGATATAGCCTATAGCATCTTCAGCATCAGTAGCAATTCAACGATACCTTTTATGTCAAAATCGGTTCAGCCGTTTAGCCTCTAGCGTGACACAAACATACATATTTACTTATATACAACAATCGAAACACATTACCCTTCTTTTCGCCGTGTTGCAGCTGGGTAAAAAATAGCCTAGGAATCTGAGTATTTATCTAAACTACGCTCGTACAGCAAACTTTTCGCCTCGGAATAAAAAGTTAGACATAGTAATGCTATTTTGTGAATATTTCAAAAAACATGGGTTTGAACTGATATTTTTTGTAAAAGTAATATGTAAACAAATAGTCGCCGTTGGCGTCGTAAATCACACTATTTTTGGAATTAAAAAAAACGGTAGTTAAAATATTTTTCGCAGTTAAAGTTCAGTTTTTATACGATTTTTAGCGATAAAGGTGTAACTTTTTATTTCCGGAATGAAAAGTTACACATAAACAAAAAATCGGGATAAAAATTGCCATAACAGTGATAAAATGTAAAAATCGGAACGAAAAGTGACTGTTCAGACATAAATAATAAAAATCAAAAAAAAACTACCATCTTTTTAGATACTCTTCAATAACGGATGACTTTTGTTGGCTTTTCTTCATCCTGGAACACTTAAACAGACGACTGACGTTTATTTTCGGGTTCGTATGATTAAATCCACAATTCATCACCACTGACAATGTTGTACACGTTTTCCAGTTTCCTGTCAAAGCTGTTTAGCGTTTTCTGACACCAATTGACCCTTGCTTCTTTCTGTTGTTCGGATAACTGATGCGGTATTCAGCGAGAGACTAATTTTCTTACATTTTTTGAATTGAAGTCTTTACCCACATAGCACAAAAATCACATCAACGTTAAATTTACGTGAACAAAAATAACAAAGTTTTTTTTTACTTGAAAACTACCGCATACTATGTAATATTTATTTTGTTAAACCTACATGCTTAAAGATAACTTGAAAACAAGGAGAAATCAAGCTATAAAAATCTACTTTTTGCTGAAGTTTCTGGTGCTGTGTATATAACGTGTTTTTTACCCTCGTTATTTTCATGTACCAAATTCACACTTGAAAAGTCCTCCACAACATGTTCTAAAACGCCACTAGATTAAGACTTCTCAAACCTACTAACTTTCTGCGTCTTTTTTGGTGACGTTTTTTTAATAACATTTTTTTAACTTAAAAGAGACGCGAAATGAAGTTATAAAAGTTCACTAGTTTAAGACTACAACACTTCAAGACAATTTTAAAGATGGCGCTCAAGGCAAGACAAAATATCTATCTATAATCATTATGTTTTTTTTAAAAGCTAAACAAGATTTTTTAACAGTAAACACTTTCACAGAATATTAATGTGTCTTTATCAGGTTAATAACAGATGCGTCGTGATCGTGGATCAGGGATCAGTTCCTTAACAGGTTTTTGGAGTTTAGAGGCCAAAGCACTGCCTGATAGATTTCGTCAAACTGAAAAATCCCGACAATAGGTGGCGCTGCTGCTAGTAAAATCTCAAAAAATTCGGTAGAAAAGCAATGCAAGTCGCGTTTTAAAATTCGTGTAGAAAAGGCGTGAATCTAATGTGATTTTACCGTTGATAAAAATCACGTGAAACTAACGTAAAAACATTGCTGTTTTAATTTGATAATGGCGTTAATAAAACGCAGTTTTTAGCAACGTTAATGAATGACCTATTAAGCTTGTTTTCATATATAAAATAAACGATTTTTTTCTAGCAGCTTTTAAAATCAACGGTTTTTTTTCTCACGCCTTTTGTACGTGTTAAACACGTGATTGTGCTATGTGGGATGAAATCTCCAATAAAGCCTCAATCTTGCGATATGTCACATCTCGATTCCTCGTAATGATCATGTGACAGCCGTTTGTGGTGCATCTGGCCTTAGATCGTCGCTAAGGCTAATTCGTCCACGCTTGAATTCTCCATACCAACGAGAAACTGTTGACTGATGTGGTAAGTATTTAGTGCTTCATTATTAAAAACAGAAATCAACTCCGCAAGGCAATCTTGTTGAGGTAATTTCCTTGTAAAAAATGATTACCCGAAATTGTTCACGGCTTAATACCGTTCTTCGGCTGATTTGTTAACTTAAAAAATTCACTGTAGCTATAAAATTATATATCGCACTGACGTTTTAAATTTAGCTTAGGTAAAGGTTGAGGTTAAGTTTTAGTCACGACATTCGCTCAGTATCGCCCTCTATATTCCTGTATGCAAAATATAAAACACAGCCCTAGTATTTGAGGGTTTTTTTAATAAACGTACCATAAATACACAAAAAAGCCTCAGTTACCTTTTAAAAAAACATTCTGTATTTCAAAAAGCATTTCTTTGGAGTTGTTATTTTTAGAAAAAACAATAGACAAGCAAATAGATAACACGCTATTTTTCGTATAATAAAGGAAATTGTTTTTAGTTTTTATCACCTAGTGTGTTCATTTGTTTTTAAAATTTAATTCCTTTTTCCTTGATTTAGTTTTGTGATAATTTGGTTTTGGTTTATAACCCGTTTAGTTTTTTAACTTTTGCCTTAAATAAATATATAGTAACGTCACTTACGTACTCCAGAAAAAATTCAACTTCTCTTTAATCAAATAAAAACAGTCAACTGAGTGTAATATAAATATATAACTATTTTTATAAACATTTCTATAAATATAAATCACCTTTTGTGTTTTTTTTTTGTTAAATAAAATTCGCCGCAAATTAAATAATTTTGATGAGTTACAAAGAAAATGTTTTTTTTGCGGATGTTTTTCCCCACAAATTTATTAAAATTGTGTGATATTTTATTATCTATAACATGGTAGTGCATAAAATGTAGTAGAAAAACCATCTTAGATGATATCATAGAGAGGTGTGTACTTAACCACACCTTCATTTAATTTTGCATATCTCAATTTTTACACTAAGGGGAATTAACTAAAAACAATTAATCATCTTTCGAGTTTCGACAAAAACAATTTTTTTGAGATAACGTCCAAAATGTGTATTTTAATGTTCATAAATTTTTCAGTTAAAATAGTGCTCGAAACTCTAACGAGCTGATTAGACTTTGGTCAAAATTGATTAATGCTAATGACAATTTTTTGACAATTTTTAATAATGCTAACTTTGTTTTGGAGCGTTGTATTAATATTTGGTATGAACCAAAAACTTTGTAAGAGCTTCAGTGTCTGAGATATTTACAAAAAACTGTTTTCAAGGCTGATATATCATAGCTTCACTTGAAGTGTGCTAATAGGCTAGCTGGGAAGGTATTAGATCCGTCATAGATCCATTTATTTTTATTAGCATAGCAGCATTTTGCAACTTATTTATTTTCCTAAATTTTTTAGGTAATTTTACGCTAGAAATATAGGTGGTTTGCTCTTAAGGTTTTTGAAATTAAGTTATTACGCACTTTAAATTTTTATTTGCAAAATATGCACCTACCTGACTTCCGATTAAATGTCTCTGTTAAACATACGTATAGTTCCGGTAAAAAAATAATATTTTTTTAAGTATGTAATTAAAAACTTTTTATTATTTATTTATCATGTGAGTAACGTAACATTTTTTGTGGCCATTGTTTTTTCAAAACGCAATTAAAACAAATGGATCATTGATGGATATGATACCTTCCCACATAGCACAATCACGTGTTTAACAAGTAAAAAACGCGTAAGAAGAAAACGTTGATCTTAAAAACTGCTAGAAAAAAAACGTTACTTTCATATATGAAAACAAGCTTAATAAGTCATTCATTAACGTTATAAAAATAACGTTGCTAAAAACAGCGTTGTAATAACGCCATTATTAAATCAAAACAGCAATGTTTTTACGTTATGTTCAATTGAATTCTAACTGGATTTTTATCAACGTCAAAATCACATTAGCTTCGCGCCTTTTTTACACTAATTTTAAAACGCTATTTGCATTGCTTTTCTATCAAATATTTTTACTAGAAGCAGCACCACCTATTGGCGACATTTTTCACTTCGACGAAATCTATCTGATGCTTTGGCCTCTAAACTCCAACAACCAGTTAATTAACTGATCCCTGATCCTTCACGATCACGACGCATCAGTTATTAACCTAATAAAGACACATTAATATTGTGTGAAAGTGTTTACTGTTGAAAAATCTTGTTTAGCTTTTAAAGAAAACATAATGTATGTATAGAGATTTTGTGTTGCCTTAAGCGCAATCTTTTAAAATTGTTTTGAAGTGTTGTAGCCTTAAACTAATAAACTTTTAGAACTTCCTTTCTCGTCAATTTGAAGCTTAAAAAAAGTTATTAAAAAAACGTGACAAAAAAAGACGTAGAAAGATATTACTTTCAACAAGTCTTTATTTAGAGGGCTTTTAGAACAGGCTTTCGCATCTTTTTTAGATTAAAAAACATATAAAGAAAAAATGTGACAAAATAATACGCAAAAAGTTAATAGATTTGAGATGTCTTAATCTAGTGGCATTTTAGAATATGTTGTGAAGTACTTTCCAAGTGTGAATTAGGCACATGAAAATAACAAGGGTAAAACATGAAAATAACAAGGGTAAAAAAGACTTCAGCAACAATTACATTTTTATAGCTTGGTTCCTCCTTGTTTTTAAGTTATCTTTAAGCATGTAGATTTAACAAAACAAATATTACATGGTATAGTCTGAATTATACGCATTTGTAATGACGTCACCAGGTGAGAAAAAAGCGTATGGCGTAGATATTTTTACCAATCAATGTTTTTTGATTGACAGTGACGGATACTTCACATAACCAATTACCTACCTATTTAAATCATAGAGACTATATGAGGTTGTTTTCTTGTAAAAAAATAACTTTATTATATTTTTGTTCACGTTAATTTAACGTTGATGTGATTTTTGTGCTATGTGGGTTTCTAACTCATTAGCACACTCCAAGGGAACTCCACGCTATATCAGAGAAATATATTGAGAAAAACGTGTTCTACTATATTCCAAACCCGAACCGAACCGTATCTTGCTGCAATGCTTCGTTTAGAACTTACCATCTTTCTAATTTTTAAACTGTCAACAAACTGTCACTAGTATTAATGGATTTTGACCAAAATCTAATCAGCTCTTTAGTGTAAGTATTGTATACTATTTTACCTGAAAATCGGCTTAGTGGTTTAAGAGCTTTTACGGACAGAGGTCACGACGATATTACTAAGATAGGTCAAAATAAACCGAAATAACACATTTTCGTCAAAAACAATACCTTTCTAACGATTGTTGCGTAGGCTAGGAACGCAGTAAATTGGTATCCAACTAAATTTTATGATAATTTTTGAAACACTTGCAGAAAAACTTTCTTCCAGTGAAACTCCACTTTGCGTCGTTTGCTTAAATCGTAAATTAATTTGTTGTTTGTGAAAGGCGTTTTTGCCAACTAGATATTTTATTTTAGGAAATACCTAATCGATTGTTTCCACACATTTCAGCAAAACTTGCACATGATTAGATATAAAATTTGCACAATATCCCTGGATTAAATGATAAGTAGTTATATTTTTATTTACTCACAACTAAAACAAAATAAACTACACTTGTTATTTTTATCGTAAATAATTAAGTACCTAGTATGCACTTATGGTTTTAAAATTAGTTATTAAAAAATATTTGCAATTTTTTAATGCATGCAGTTTTTATAGAGTGGCCCAATTTTATCCAGACTAAGTAGTTTGAAATGAGTAAAAACTAAATACTGGCAGAAACTTGTTGATAACTATTTATATTCATTGACTTGTTATGATATTCTTTTTATAGGGTAACTAACATATATAAATTAAGGTTGCAATAATATTCCATGCTCAAAAAAAATAGAACGTAAAATAATAATTAATTACAAACTCAATTTAGAACAAACTCTGCAAAACGCTCAGGAGCAGAACGATTTCTTCGATGTTTTTAAGGCTAATATAATATCATGGCTTTACTTGAAGTGTGCTAATAAGCTAGCAAGGTATTACCCAAGTAACATTATTACCACTCAAGGTTTTATTAATTTGGTTCCGAGGTTATTTAGAGGGTGCTGTTAGGTGGCTTTTAGGATCAATTTGGCTACATAATGGTAATTTATATTGCCAATTACCTAAAGAGGTGTTATACAACCAAAAAGTGATTTATAAAGGGAGTATAATAAGACTGATATTCCTTTTGGCAGTTTTGTGACCTAAATTATTTTACATAGCCATTGTGAATCTAAAATATCGCTATAGCTTTTATAGGAAAACTTCTTTACTCTAAAGGTATTATGGTATTCAACAGAATCGCCAGGATACCAAATTACCAAATCTAGTTTTATAATAGGATAGAGGACGTTTCTGAGTTGCTTTTAGAACCTGGCATAATAGCTTTAGGCTCTAAAAGGTTCTATACTGGTGGAACCGCTAGAGGGCAAAGCTGGAGTTTATTTCTTATGGTTTTATAGTGAGTTTAATACATAGGTTGCCACCACCAATTGGGGAGTCCTACTTAGGAGGTCTAAGGGGTATATACGGGTAATGGGAACGTGCTAGCGACCAAACATTGAAACTAGTGGTTTTAAGGAAAGGCGCTGGCAACCTTTTAGCTTCTGCTATAAATAAAGAAATGTTACTTGGGTAGATCCGTCATGGATCAATTTATTTCCTGTAAAATGGGCTTTTTTAAAATGTTACCTTTGCGCAGCAACAACACAAAAGATCACCCAAAACAAAGAAACAATGCACTAAACAACTCACTAATTCTAACATAAAACTTTCACCTTATTATATATACCTGATAGATAGATACTGATATCTCATTGTTATGATTATTTAATCTTTATAATCGTACTTATATTCCTAATGTTTATTCATTTGATTATTTAAAATATAAGAAAAACTTTGTAAAAGATAAGATAACTTTTTTAAAAACAGATGGTAAACACTTACTATTATTAGGTACCTACATAAACAATTTTGTTTACCAAATTACGCCCCCCCCCCCCAAGAGTAGTCCCTCGCATACAGTCGTTAGTGGCCGCAAAAAAGTAGCTGTTCAAATCAGTGGCGGAGCGTGGTGTAAAACTTTGGGGGTGCACAGCCAAAAAAAAATTGTGGCACAGGCGAAAATATTTTTTGAGTGCCACGCCCAACTCTTTGGGCCATCGAACTACGAAATCGTTGAAATCAAAACAATACGGTCTGACCGATAACGCGAGGTTGTCTGAGGACACTGATTTAAGGTGTATATAAGCTACCTTTAATAGCCGACGGTAACCGACGCGGGTGGTATCACGGGGGTGCGGGCGGCATCGATCACCGCAATTGATTCACGAGGCACGAACCGAAGTAAAGCTGAGATTCTGTGTACTGTAAAATTATATAGGGACATGTCGTCCTCTCTTTCTATATTTCGCAATTAGAATGCGACATAACATCTACGGTCCACAGAATTTGAGTTCAGTTAGACACGGCGTTAGCGGCAGCCGGGCTACGCATCTTCGTTTGAACACGAATACAAACACATACATACCGGGTATTAATTTTTAGTAAGTCTTTGGTAAATTCCTTTTGGGGTTTATGGATACTTGAATGATCGAATTTTAATATTTTTTAAAGTAAAATTTGGGAGTACACGTCCACATGTGCACTTATGGAGGAAAAATAAAAAAATATAAGACAATTATGGGGGAATCACTGGGATATAACGATAGGGTAAAACACAAGAAAACGACAAAGGTAGCACCGATAAGACGACGTTCATATAAAGCCTCACCGGTCATTCAGGGCCCATCGCACCGACTTTTAAACTTCCTTTATTAACTATGGATTGCTTTAATTTTAAGCATGCCTTATTTTTAAATTTGTTGCACCGAGCAAAAATATCCTCTTCATTTTTAAGATGCGACCAACTTGTGACCCAATCAGGCCACGTCGCTGTTTCAACTAATCAAATTTTTAAACTATGGAAAACCAACAACACTCAGTACTTCCCAAAATAGTTTTTTAAAAGCAATCAATTTATTTATTAAAAAATTAAAATTGAATTTAATGGAATTTTTAGAAGATTATTTGGAAGATGATAAAATCGAGATGGGAGATACTCGATTTTGTGAAATTTGGGTGTCTTCGTCGGTACATCCTTGGGCCTAAACATTATAATGAAATTAAGGTATAGTGTAAAGGTAGAATGGAAAATCGTCTTGTTACATCAGGCAGTGCAGTTTAATTTAAGTGCAAGGGTTTTCCTGCACTATTCAGTCCTATCCTACCCTTACCCTTAGCGCTGTACCTACAAGGCTGTGAACAACAGTTAACCCGAAAAATAGACGTTAATACTGTAATAAAAAGGAGAAAAAAGAACTTTATTTAAATAATTTTTCTTCCTTACAAATATGTTTCTTACATTATTTACTCACAAAACACAAAAAGACACCTTCACTTTAACCACAACACTTTGCCCATTTGTAGGTATCGTCAGTTGCTATGGCTATGCCAGACGGGTAACATTATGTGATCAGCATCTTATCTTTAAGCAGCTCTTAAGGAACAGTAAAGTCACGAAAAAAGGTGACTTAATTTTAACAACACTAAGGAAGGAATTAGTCTGTCTTTAATTTCGGTGCAACGAAATTTTACGAAATAAGGTATTCTTTAGGCTAAGAAACGAAAAAAAAGGCTGTGCGATGGGCCCTCAAAAACTTATTGATGACGAAATAGATAAAGTGCTTAAGTTAGATGTAATTGAACTTAGTAGCAGTCCAGTGGTAATGGTGCAAAATAAAAACACCTAGAAAGATAGATTTTGTGTAGACTACCGCAATGAACTTGGTGAAGGTTATCCAATGCCACTCATATCAGAGACTGTTGACAAGTTAAAAGATGCAAAATACTTCTTAAAAATTTGATACTAAGAGTGCTTATCTGTGGCAAGTACCAATGAAAGAGTCTTTAAAACCACTAACAGCATTCATCTGTCGACGAGGCCTGTTCCAATTTAAAAGGTTACCGTTTGGCCTTCATAATGCACCTGCGACGTGGCAGAGACTCATAGATAGTAATATAGGCAACGATTTAGACCCCTACGTGAACGTATATCTTGATGACCTCGTAATTGTGACACAGAGCTTTTCATCTTCTCGAAAAAGTCCTGCAGAGATTGCAAAATGCAAAAATAAAGGTAAGTTGGGAGAAATGCCAACTGAGCAGACCAGAAATGACTAGTTAGGATTTGTAGTGGACCGGCGCGGCGCAGCGGGCCATCAGAGTCTTATTCTTATCCCTGTGACATTTTTATTCCTAAAATACGGGATAAAAAGTAAACTTTTCATACAGAAAGTGCGAAAAATGATCTACTACCTTGCTAATTATTGACTAATAGAATAATCTATAGAATCACAAGGCTCTGTTTTTACTACACTTTTCGATACCTTTTTTTTTCAGGCCAGGGCCACTTGTATTCCACCAGTTCTTATAAGTTTTCAGGTAATACACTTAACTATCTACTTTTATTTGCACATTAACCGATTTCATTGAGGTAGGTAAACACCTTTTGTTTTTTTTTAAATAAAACAAGGTACTTGAAAATTTTTCCTTGGCAAATTTTCACGGACAGCAAAATAGCCAACATTTCCATATATCTATATACACGTATATTGTATACCCTTAACCGACATACCTTTCGCTGATAAGCTATCAGTATCTTTAAATTGTTTTTTTTTTAATAAATTAAACAAATAAATTGTGTGAAACCTATTAATTTATCCTTAAGGTTAATACAGGGTGTTTTAAAATTCAATAACATATTTACAGCGTTGAATTCCTTAAGTGATTTCAAGATAAAAAGTTCATATAAAAATAGGTCCGCAAACATTTCGTTTTCGAGATACAGCAGGCGCGAATCTACGGGGGGGGGAGTAGGAAAAAATCCCAGTCCCCTCCCCAAATCCCAAAATATATTTAGTTTTACAATTTTCTTTATTAAACGGTTTATTAACGCTTGGGATATTTTTTATGATGTATAAAATACCCAAGTAACATTATTACCACTCAAGGTTTTATTAATTTGGTCCCTAGGTTATTTAGAGGGTGCTGTTATGGGTTTTAGGATCAATTTGGCTATATAAAGGTAATTTATATTGTCAATTACCTAAAGGGGTGTTATACATCCAAAAAGTGATTTAAAAAGGGAGTATAATAAAACTGATATTCCTTCTGTTCCTTTTAGATACTTTTGGTTTTATTGATTTCTGATTTATAAAGATGGTCTTATAAAACCATTTTACCTAAAGATTTTAAAAAGAAGTAAATATAAACTTTGGTCATTTAGTTTTTTCATTACTTTAGGTCATCACAAAAGTGTTTTATAATAGAGCTAAAAGGTTATCTTATATCCTTTTGTTTTTATAGTTACCAGTAGTTTAAAAGTAAATATGCTTAGATAGGCGGCCATATAGAACCTAGTTTCCTTAAGGTTTTTAAGAGTGGTAAATATAAACTTTAGACTTTTGGTTTTTGCCATTACTTTTAGGCATTTTAAAAAGGTTTTATAGGAAGGCTTAAAGGTAAACTTAATTCTTTTGTATTTATAGTTAGCCATAGCTGTATATTAAATATTATTTAAATAGGCGGCCATATAAAACCTTGTTTCCTTAAGGGTTCTAACAGAAGTAAGTAAATACTTTCGTAAGTTATTTATTGTAAAAATAATAGATATATCTAGGTACAGATTGGTACCTACCTATGGTAAGATTGATTATTTAAAGCCCAATATTTAATAATTGTTGAGTTTCCGTCCTCCTGGGTAGGACACTCAGGCCTAGATAAGGCCTGTTTAGACGGCCAATATAAGAGGTTGCCCTCCAACCTGCAGGCACAACGACTATCATTGCACTGGCCCTCTCGATTGTGTCAAAATTGCACGATAAAAAACATTTAAAAGTGTTGAATTATACGCTTTTAAACACTTTAAAAACAAATACAAAAAATTTAAGTGAGGTTATGTTGATTATGTTTACATTTTTCTTTTTTGTTGGTTTCATAAGGGCACTCAAAAATCCTTGTTGCGATACAGTAACAAATAAAACCAAGTGACCACTATAAAACCATAATGGCGTATATAAATTTATTTAAAAAATATTGTAAAGAGAAAATATTTATCTAGTCGTTCTGGCAGTGTTTTTTAACAATAATTTTGATTTATGTAAACCAAACGGACTTTTTTAATAGTGAGTAGTGTAAATGATTTTTTTTTCATTTTAAGTATTTGTTATTTTGTTCAAAAAACTATTAAAAACCATTCTTGAGCTGGCGCGCTTGTTTTGAGAGGTTTTCAGATACGATTTTATCAGAAAAATAAATCTGGCAGGCCATTTGATCATCAACAAAACGACAAACTCGGTATATTTTTATGTGATAAAATAATTTTGGTACTCTGACATTTTTGGCAATTTTGTAACCTAAATTATTTTATATAGCCATTGTGAATCTAAAATATCGCCATAGCTTTTACAGGAAAACTTCTTTACTCTAAATGTATTATGGTATTCAACAGAATCGCTAAATCTAGTTTTATAATAGGATAGAGGACGTTTCTGAGTTGCTTTTAGAACCTGGCATAATAGCTTTAGGCTCTAAAAGGTTCTATACTGGTGGAACCGCTAGAGGGCGAAGCTGGAGTTTATTTATTATGGTTTTATAGTGAGTTTAATACATAGGTTGCCACCACCAATTGGGGAGTCCCATTTAGTAGGTCTAAGGGGTATATAAGGGTAATGGGAACGTGCTAGCGACCAAACATTGAAACTAATGGTTTTAAGGAAAGGCGCTGGCAACTTTTTAGCTTCTGCTATAAATAAAGAAATGTTACTTGGGTACGTATGTTTGTGTCGCACTACAGGCTAAACGGTTGAACCCATTTTGTCAAAAAAGGTGTCGTTAAATTGCTACTCATCTCAAAGGTGCTAAACACTATATTTTTTTAAACAGGACTTATATATATATTATATTGCTCAAACTCGTTACCGAGTATAAAGTTACACAAAATGTCAGGTACTTCAGTTCAGGTACATAGTAATAGTTATAAAAAGTCACTAGAGACCTCACCACACTAGTTGAGGTACATCGTTAAAGGTTTTCACATTTAACACTGTCATCTGTGGATTTTTCGATAACTGAAAAGACCAATTCTTGAGGTTATCACTCTACCACACTCAGAACACTCGAAATTACCCTGCGCCGATGGGTTTCGACGGCGTATGTTTGACTCTGTGTTGTAGTTGTTCACGACACGTTTCCATTCTGGTCTATCTTCTGCCAGAGCCTCTCAACCGTTCTATATGTGCAAGTGTTTAAGTTTCTCATGGAGAGAGTCCTTGTATCTCTTTATCTGCCCGCCTTGTCTTCCATGACCGTGCGCTAGTTCCCCGTACAAGACGCATTTAGGGAGTCTATTTTCGGACATGCGCTGAACGTGTTTAACCCAAACAGGACTTAACATGGCAGTCGTCAGACGCCATTTTGTCACATGATGTAGGCTTACAGGCATACAAATTAGCTAAATTTCAAGCGATTTTAATGAAATTTCTATGATCACCCATTAGAAATGTCCTATAATTACTTTGTAGTCCTCCCACATATCTCCCCTCCTGTCATTCCCCCCCACCCTCTTCAAAACCCATATTCAGATAATTTTATCAAATATAGGGCGATTTTAAAAATTCTCTCTGCACACGCTTTAAGATTTTTATTCCAACATCACTTTACTAGTTCCCTTTTCCCCCTCCCTATTTCCTCCCCGCCCTCCTTACTAGTAATAATTGTAGCCATAACTTTCGCAAATATAGAGCGATTTCAAAAATTCTTTCTGCACACAGATTTTTTCAACACCATTTTACTAGTATTATCTACCCTTTGGGCATAGTTTAATGTTTGACACAAGTTTGATTTAAGTAATAATTAGGTACCTTGTTTTAGTTAAATGAATTGCATATGTGTTACACATTGAATTAAGCACTTATTTTCGTAATACAATAGATCTTCATTAATTAAATTCCTCTTTGGTTTTCCTTACAGGTCTACGGAATAGTTATGCGTAACTCAAAAAGTTCTAGTAAAAGTAAAATTCATACAACGATAAACACGTTCAGTGTTTTTCATTTTATGAATTGCTGCATTTTATCATCAAATTCATCAAACTAAGCAGGAGCAGCGCACGAGCTAAATTAATGGTAAATGCGCAGGGCTTTCTATAAGCCTGAATGGGATTTAAATTTAAAAGTTGGAAATAAAAAATTTTGAAATAAAAAAGACACTCAACTGCTAAGTCTACTTGTTCCTACTAGCTGAATTGGGTACAAAATTACCCAATAACCTGATTCTTGAAAGTACAAAACTGTATGTATCTATAAAATAAGTGAAAGTAAAGAAAGAAAAATAACAAAAAAGTTTTTCTGCTTCGGCCGGGACTCGAACCCAGGATCTCTTGCTCTGTACGCAAACATTCTAAACATTGAACTACCGAAGCCACACATAAATTTTCGGAAAACATTCATCTATGCAGGCTGCGATGTCTCAATACAAGAACGAGAGACTCTCAGGGTATTAAGTCCCTCGTTCTTGTATTGAGACACCGCAGCCTACGTAGAAGAAAGTTTTCCGAAAATTTATGTATGGCTTCGGTAGTTCAATGTTTAGAATATTTGCGTACAGAGCAAGAGATCCCGGGTTCGAGTCCCGGCCGAAGCAGAAAAACTTTTTTCTTATTTTTCTTTCTTTAATTTCGCTTGTTGTTTCTCGGTTTAGGTCCTTGCATTATTTGCAATTTGGTATTTGAGAATGTATGTACGTATGTCGTACATTATAGGTATAACTATTAATTTTGTACCTAACTGCGACTAGTAGTTACAAGTAGATTTAGCAGTTGGGTGTTTTTTTATTAAAAAAATTTTTATTATGAATATTGTTAGGAAATACTAAAGAAAACTAATTTTATATGTAATACTACAAAATTAACTACTTACCACCTTCATTGAATCACAACAGAAAATATAATAAAAATGTTTTATGGGTTTTAAAAATTTATATTATTAAAAAATTCTTCTAATCAATTTTTAATTTATCCCCACGCGCCGTTACCTTATTTGTATCTATATTTAATTGTAAAAAGTCGTGATATAATTTGAAAAATAAATTATTTTTCACACAATAATTATTATTTGAAAATATAATTTCTACGTCAATCACGTCACGATCTATGTATTTAGTTTTCAATCTGATATGAGAAAATTGTTAAAAAACTATCATTTTTTTTTTAGACCGTAAACAAAGCTTATACAACAATGTGCTTAAATTAAATAACAGTAGCTTCGTTCCACCAGGCCGTTCGATAAACATAAAACCGTCCGTAAAATCCCAAAGCGCGCGCAATGCAGTACAAGGCGCAGCCAACGATAAAGACCGGCCATGGCGCGTTATAAGCAAGTCGGCGGTCACGTGATCTTAGGAGTTCCAGGATTCTTATTGTATTGCTTAATATAGTATATGTTTTTACACAATTTAAATAAATTAACAAAAAATGTTTGTTCGTTTATAGGCAAAAATTGAAAAAAATATTTCGCTGATATATGTTTTTATTATGGATAAAAGAACTGAATCTATCAAATAAAAAATTATACAAAATTTGCACTTTAATATCTTCAGGTACATATATTATGTACATAATATCGTTAGTAACTTCAAATCTATACAAGTCTTTCAAAATTGGACATATCAAACCTAAGCTTTTAGTTTTTTAATTTTTCTTTGAGTGTCATCATCTTTGTCTGAGTTCTTATTCAAAGATTTATTAGCAGACACTAAATCATTGTGCTTTTTAATAAAATTATTTAAAAAAATTTTACATGCCCTTAAACTAATTTTTTCAAGCTTTGACAATAGTTTTTCTCCACAAAAACACTCGCTAGAGTTTTCTGAAGAAAAATTTTCAATATAAAACATTTCACAATAGTTTATTAAAAAGAAACAAGTGATTTTGTGAATAAGTGAGATGGTTTTCACATTCAATGAACTGAATGTAGTGGTCGTCAATAATTTTTTGAAAAATTACCCAGCACAAAGTTTAATATATATTTTATTAAAGTGTAAGTTAACTACCAACTCATGTTCTTTTAAAAGCTGTATCTTACTTTTTAAATATTTCACACTACCAGAGAGATTACTATCTGTTAACAATATTTTACAAATCAGTTTTTTAATATTGCGAGGGTGCGGAAGACATATTACGTTAGAATTTTAAATTGACGTGTATGCACTGGATGTCTGGATAGACAAAGATGAAGCCAATATTAAAGTGTATCCACCATATCTTCGATTCTCAGGTTACCTTTTCAAGAGACCTAATTGTTCAATAAGAAATGACAACTGAACACATTTTTCACTCTCACTATCGAAAATGTCACTAAGGATGTCTATTACTTGATCAGTCTTATCCAAGATCTTATCTTTTACCACTTCTTTCCCGTTTGCAACATATTAGGTTTCAGTTTTATTGTTGGACCGACAAGGAACAACACTAATTACACCTTCGCGGCATTGTTTATCTTATAGATATTAGCTCACACATATACTATACTATAGTAGTGTGAGCTATGGTGATCCTAATTTTTTCGAGAAAAAAAAAGTTGCTCCGATTTCAAAAATTTTTATATATCTTTGCGTTTCAGATGATTTTGAAACTTTTTTGTTGCGCCGTCTGTCTGTCTGTCTGTCTGTCTGTCTGTCTGTATGTCTGTCTGTATGTCTGTAACGACCAACGCGCATAACTCAAAAACCGCTTGGCCGATTTCAATGAAATTTGGTACCTAGGCTGGGTCTTGGGTCGAGATGGTCCCATTTAAAAATGAACAAAATCCACCGAACACAACCCAAATAAAAGGGTGGGGATAGATTTCAAAAATAAGAGTTTATGTGAAAATATGGCGTGTGTGATATCAAATGAAAGGTAATTGAGTCTGGAGTTAAACAAAATACATTTTAATTTATTTTAAAAAAAGGGTGGGGGTATATTTTAAAAATTAGAGTTTAAGTAAAAATATGGCGTGTGTGATATCAAACGAAAGGTCATTAAGTCCGGAGTTTAACAAAATACATTTTAGTTTTTGTTTTTTTTTAAGGGTGGGGGTGGATTTCAAAAATTTGAGTTTGAGTCAAAACATGGCTTGTGTGGTATCAAACAAAAGGTAATTTAGTGTGGAGTTGAATAAAATATATTTCAGTTTTTAGTTATATTAGCTCACACGTACACTATAACTATAGTACCTAGTGTGAGCTTAGGGGCCCATATATTGGCAGAGTATTTTCTTTATAATTTACTCATTAGCCATTAATTATTTTAACGCAGCTTACTACAGTCTTTTTCGTGGGCTGAGTTATTTTAATAACTTTGATAAAATTCACATGAAATTCGTGCCCGAATTTAAAAAAAAATCCACGTAAACAAACATACCAATACTGAACACACACATGTTTTATAATGACAGCGGTGAGGCGTTTTTTTGTGAGCCTCCTACGGTCATGTGATATTTCCGCGCCCGGGCCGGTCTTTCTCGTGGGCTGCGGTACAAGGACCGTTTTAAAACGGTTTTGGTTAGGTGGAACGACCAAAAAACGAATGCTCTTGGCGTAGTGATATGTAATCATATGCCAAAGACTTAAATTCAAAATCACATGACTAAAAGAAAGGGTAGGTTTCTTGGTCTCGCGTAAAGATAGATCGAAGGCAACGTATGAATTCGAGAGCACGAAATTAAAGTTGCACACAGAAAGGATTACACAATTACATAGAATTATCATAATACATTTTTAATTTTAGTTCTTTCAAATGCAGATAAAATTACATTAATTTAATTTATATTCACAAACTGTAAACCACTAATGCCTGCCTAATAAACTAAATATACCAAAAAGTAAAACGAACTTGCATTAGTACATATTTTTGGACGAAACTTGTGAAAAAATATTAATTTTTTCTAATATCACAAGTTTTATGTGAAATTTATATATTTATTTATTTGTATTTTGTAATTTGATTTTTACAAAATATTTGTGAAATTACCTATATATTGTAGAAAGCCTTAATATTCACCAAGTTTTTGTGAATTTATTCATTTTTAGGAAATAGAGATCGTGATACTTCTAAGAAGTTAGGAAAATCACATTTTGTAGCTTGTACTTTGGTAGGTATATATAGTTAATGACCTTAATGTCGATGCCTTAAAGCGAAGTCGCTTGTTCTTCCGCCAAATCTGGCGCAAAATTTCACATCCGGGTAACACTCTTCTTTTAACTTTTAGTTCGCAGGTCACCGGGATTTGCTGCGATCAGCAAGCAGATTATGTTTCTAGTCCTATCCAAGCACCTGCTAAACTAGGCTACCCTATGGTCAGTATAGCTTTTTTCCATTTGGTATACCGACAACATTCGGCAGTCCCGTAGTAATAAAAAATAAGAGGCTCCTTCAAAAAAAAAACAACAGATGCTGCAGATGTTAAACAATTTTTTTTTGGAAATTTAAAAAATATTTGTATATTTACGTGGCTTATTTTGACTTATGTTAAAATTGGTTGTGAAACTTTATTTATTTTGACAGAAATTTTAGTTTTTTCGGTTATTCACTGTTTTTTGAATTTTCTCAGACAAATGTAAATTTAATGTCATTTTATGGTATATTTTTATCTCAGGTGATGTACACTAGAAATGTGTAGTGTTTTACATGCAATTTTTCCACACAGACAAAGAAAAGAGAGAGAGCAATCATTTCTAATGCGCCTGTCTTCAATCCTTGTATTTCAGAGGAGTCCTGATGGAACGGAAAACTGACTGTCCGATAACAGTACAACGTCGACCTGGAACGCAAATAGGATTTTTCAGACGGTTTTATGACTGTCGAACGGCCTGATGGAACGTAACTATTAGTTCTTTCTTACTACATGTAGGGGAACATGGCTAAGAGACTGGGGGAACAGTGAGACATTTAAAATATTGGGTGCGCCATTGTCATGGGTGTATCCAGTGGCGTATATAGAAAAAACTTTCAGGGTGGCCCGAGACAGGTTTGGGGAGAGCCCGAGATCCCATTGGCCGTATTTTATACTATTTTATGTTTGTATTTATGAAATATGTGTAAAATATCTAAAAAAAAATTGACTTCGGGGGGGCCCGAACTGAGCCTCAGGCCTGAAAATTGATTCCAGAGTGAGATGGAGCTAGTCCGGGCAAAACACGGACCAAAACGCATTATATTGTATGGGAAATAACCCTTTTTTGAGTTAATTCAAAGCTTTGAGTTAGAAAAATGACTTTATTGAAAGTAAAGAAGTTTTTGTAATTAATATACGAATTTTCATTTAAAAACATACTTAAACTTAATTTAAACTTGTCTTTTTTTAATTTAATAAAATATAACTAGGATATTAAGGTTTTTTTTTCAACACCATTTTACTAGTTTCCCCTCCCTCTCCCTCGCTCCTCCCTGTCGATCTTATTAGTAATAATTGTCGTTATGACCTTTAGAAATATATTCAATTCAAAAATTCTTTCTGCACACGCTTTAAGATTTTTTTCAACACCATTTTACTAGTTTCCCCTGCCTCTACCCTCCATTACCTTCATACAATGTTTGTCGAAATGCGCCTATCTACCCTTTGGACATAGTTCAATGTTTGACACAAATGCTTAATTTGGGTAATAATTAGGTACCTTGATTCAGTTAAATGAATTGCGTAGGTGTCACACATTGAATTTAGCACATATTTCCTAATCCTTCATTAATTGATTCCTCAAGACAAAAGAAAAACAAAAAAATAATAAAAGAAAAACAAAAAAAATGGGAGATAACATTGTTGTTCGCGTTCGTAGAAAATCTACACGTACTTTCCGCGTCACGCTAAATGGATGGTAAATGAGGTTGTGATTTCTATAAGGCTAAATTAGAATTATGCCTTAAAGTTGGAAATAAAATTGTTTTTAAATAAAAACAACATCCAACAAATCTACATTACTAATTACCCAATAAACTGATTCATGAAAATACAAAATTGTATAATTTCGCAAGTGTGCTTTGGGCATCAAAACTAAAAGTTGTAGCATGTCGTACATTACAGGTATAATACTGCCGTCCTTAGTAAGACCCATCTATCTACGTTTTCACTTATTTCCAGACAAGCGAGTTTAAAGTTTAAATGCTTGCCAAGACTTACATAGTAATATATTTTTTTTGTTGGTAAATGTTTATGGGTTTCTAATAGCAATATCTAAGTAATAAAACCAGTGGCGGCGCGTGAGGTTTAAAAGTGGCGGTTCTGCAAAGTGGGAAATAAGACAATTTTTAAAAAATCCAGTAAATGGTTCAAATCGTAAGCATCGGAAATCATCTTACATAGACTTTAAGTCACCACCAAATGTCAAACAAGGAAAACCAAATAATTTGTTTTTTACACTGTACCCACAAATCCATTTAAAACGCTTATACACATCGCGAGAGAATTTTCTTATATAGTTTTTGCCGCGACTTTTTCCCCCATAGGTACGTTATTTCTAAATCTGGTAAGGGAATTAACGTCCTTGAATTACGTAACGCAAAAATTCTGGATTTTTGACCCCCTACCCCCCTCGTAATGTATTTTCAAGAAAAAAATACATTAAAAAACCATTGAGTATAACGCAAGGCCAAACCCACCCTCCCCCCCCCTTGAGCGTTACGTAATTTAAAGATAGGCCCTAAAGGACGACCTTTTTATTTAATTTTTAACTTTTCGTTAAAAAAAGGTAAACTTTTCGTTAAAAAAAAGGTAAACTTTTAAAATCCCGGAGAGTAATGGTTATATCCTCGGTAGTTTTTATGTTTTATTAAAGTTTTATGTACCTACCACACACCGCACTTATAAAACTAATTATTACAAATGGTTTTGCTTTGGCAAACACTAAAATATAATATTCATTCATAAAAGTACCGTAATGACGTAACTTATGTCAACACTCAACTAGGTACAAATTTGCAGTTCCCATGTGTTCTTAAAATATAAACGGGGCCCCCCATAGGTACGTTATTTCTAAATCTGGTAAGGGAATTAACGTCCTTGAATTACGTAACGCAAAAATTCTGGATTTTTGACCCCCTACCCCCCTCGTAATGTATTTTCAAGAAAAAAATACATTAAAAAACCATTGAGTATAACGCAAGGCCAAACCCCCCCTCCCCCCCCCCCCCTTGAGCGTTACGTAATTTAAAGGACGACCTTTTTATTTAATTTTTAACTTTTCGTTAAAAAAAGGTAAACTTTTCGTTAAAAAAAAGGTAAACTTTTAAAATCCCGGAGAATAATGGTTATATCCTCGGTAGTTTTTATGTTTTATTAAAGTTTTATGTACCTACCACACACCGCACTTATAAAACTAATTATTACAAATGGTTTTGCTTTGGCAAACACTAAAATATAATATTCATTCATAAAAGTACCGTAATGACGTAAATTATGTCAACACTCAACTAGGTACAAATTTGCAGTTCCCATGTGTTCTTAAAATATAAACGGGGCACTACCCCGATTTTCTAAAATTTTGCATAGCTGAGACGTCAGTTGAATAGTTCTATCCTTTTTAATGTGTGGTACAATCTGTATTGAGTTTGGTTAACAGACCCGGCAAAATCTACCGCGCATCTACACAGCGACGAGCCCACCAGACCCAAGAGCCTGAATAGCGACAGGCTTGCCCCTCGTACCAATTATACAAATGTTGTAGGCATGTGCCTGCTTAATTAGTGAGAAAAAAAAGAACAAAAAAATTCTGTACTAAAAAAATATATTACTGTACTCAAAATTAGCCGGTGCTGCAGCCCCGCAGCCCTTATTGAATAACCGCCACTGAATAAAACCAAAAAAAAGTTACAAATTATTACCTATTTAAAGCCATTTTCGGTCATAATTCATTTTTGTTTTTTTTTTGCAGATAGGTGAGTCTTACTTAGGACGGTAGTATACCTATCAATTTTGTACCGAACTGCGACTAGTAGGTCCAAGTAGATTAACCAGTTGGGTGTTTTTTTATTTACTTTTAGCTCACACATATACTATACTATAGTAGTGTGAGCTATGGTGACCCTAATTTTTTCGAGAAAAAAAAGTTGCTCCGATTTTAAAAATTTTTATATATCTTCGCGTTTCAGATGATTTTGAAACTTTTTTGTGTGTCTGTCTGTCTGTCTGTATGTCTGTCTGTCTGTATGTCTGTCTGTAACGACCAACGCGCATAACTCAAAAACCGCTTGGCCGATTTTAATAAAATTTGGTACCTAGGCTGTGTTTTGGGCCGAGATGGTCCCATTTAAAAATGAACAAAATCCACCAAACACAAACCAAATAAAAGGGTGGGGGTAAATTTCAAAAATTAGAGTTTATGGGGAAATATGGCGTGTGTGATATCAAACGAAAGGTAATTGAGTCTGGAGTTAAACAAAATACATTTTAATTTATTTAAAAAAAAGGGTGGGGGTATATTTCAAAAATTGGAGTTTAAGTGAAAATATGGCGTGTGTGATATCAAACGAAAGGTAATTGAGTCTGGTTAAAAAAAATACATTTTAGTTTTTAAAAAAAGGATGGGGGTAGATTTGAAAAATTAGAGTTTAAGTCAAAACATGGCTTGTGTGGTATCAAACGAAAGGTAATTGAGTCTGGAGTTCAATAAAATATACTTTGGTTTTTTGTTATATTAGCTTTCAAGTAGATACACTAAAACTATAGTACCCAGTGTGAGCTTATGTGCCCATAGATGAAAAAGTAGGTAACAGTAAAGATTTAGTAACCTGGTATTTTTTCTGCTGTGTCTGACAAATGTGTTTAAAAGTAAATGGCAACATTGTCCCTAAAATTGCATGCTTGGTTTAGTTAATCTGAAGCACGAAAGAATTTTGCGCCCGCGGAACTACTTTCAAGAATTTTGACAGAGGAAAAATTCAGCTTGTTACTCATCACTTAAAAAAATACTCTGCCAATATATGGGCCCCTAAGCTCACACTAGGTACTATAGTTATAGTGTACGTGTGAGCTAATATAACTAAAAACTGAAATATATTTTATTCAACTCCACACTAAATTACCTTTTGTTTGATACCACACAAGCCATGTTTTGACTCAAACTCAAATTTTTGAAATCCACCCCCACCCTTAAAAAAAAACAAAAACTAAAATGTATTTTGTTAAACTCCGGACTTAATGACCTTTCGTTTGATATCACACACGCCATATTTTTACTTAAACTCTAATTTTTAAAATATACCCCCACCCTTTTTTTAAAATAAATTAAAATGTATTTTGTTTAACTCCAGACTCAATTACCTTTCATTTGATATCACACACGCCATATTTTCACATAAACTCTTATTTTTGAAATCTATCCCCACCCTTTTATTTGGGTTGTGTTCGGTGGATTTTGTTCATTTTTAAATGGGACCATCTCGACCCAAGACCCAGCCTAGGTACCAAATTTCATTGAAATCGGCCAAGCGGTTTTTGAGTTATGCGCGTTGGTCGTTACAGACATACAGACAGACATACAGACAGACAGACAGACAGACAGACAGACAGACGGCGCAACAAAAAAGTTTCAAAATCATCTGAAACGCAAAGATATATAAAAATTTTTGAAATCGGAGCAACTTTTTTTTTCTCGAAAAAATTAGGATCACCATAGCTCACACTACTATAGTATAGTATATGTGTGAGCTAACACACTACTATAGTATAGTATATGTGTGAGCTAATAGACTTACTGTGGTATATTTGTATTTATATCTTACCGTATTGAAAAATCCTTTTTAAACCCAGAAGCAGACCAGATTTTCGTCCAATGAAAATTTCGGAAGCTAAAGTTTTTTCGCTCCTATTTTCCCAATCAAAAATACACAAAAATCACTTCTCTCTTGATCCCTTTTAAAAACGACTAAAACTGACCGCGCTTTTTAAACTTTTTCAATCCAAAGTGCTTTGCTTCTGGTTATGTATGCTTTATATAAATACTGGATTTGCAAAGGCCCCCATAAACTTGAACATCTGACAAAATAAAATAAGCCAGAAAGTAAATTATTAAAAAAATACGATTGTAGCGATCTCTAGCAATATATTACTCAACCCACTACTGAAACTTATTAGGGGAGAGCGGGGTGTGGGCTCGCCGATAGGTTGCCGCACCGTCATTTTGGTCGACTTTCCGCCAATCTGGCAATCTCGCTTCTCTTGTGTTAATCATTTATCGGCAGCAGACGACGCATACAATTTCGGACTAGGACAACTGGGCGCCGCCAACTCGGCGCCGCCAACTGGGCGCCGGGCCAACTCGGCGCCGCCAACTGGGCGCCGGCCAACTCGGCGCCGGACTAAAAATGTTTTTTTTGATAAAATGTGTAGATGAAAAATAAAATATTTTATTTATATAAAAACATCTTTAAAAAATCCTTTACTAACTAACTATCTATCAAATCTTGTGAAGCGTTTTTAACACACTTCCCATTATCCGATTTGGATGAAATTTGGTACACACGTAGTGGTCCCATGACAATACAACATTAAGAAAAAAATATCCTACCACTCCTACCCCCACCCTCATCTATAGAAAAATGCGTTTTTGACACACTTCCCATTATCCGATTTGGATGAAATTTGGTATACATATAGTGATCCGATAACAATACAATATTAAGAAAAAAACATCCTTCCACCTCTACCCCCACCTCCTTTCATAGAAAAATGAGTTTTTGACACACTTCCCATAATCCGATTTGGATGAAATTTGGTATTTACATAGTGGTCCGACGTACAATTTCGCCAACAAGCTACAGGAATTTTATTTTTATTACTTTTTTAGAGAAATAGGATGTTAAATGATTTTCAGTAGCTTTGGATTTATTTTACCGCTAAGTTTTTTTGGTAGGAATTTTTGAAATATGAAAACACAAAGCAGGGCAGGTTGGCGCAAATAAAAGATTTTGAGTGGTGACGTTATAAATTGGGAGGGCAAAAATTTATATTGCATGAAAAAGGAGATAAAAAAACTTACCTAAAATATTTTATTTCAGCATTATACAACAAGCAGCTACTTGGTGTAGTTTTTAGTTTATTTGTTTATAGATAAAGTCCATTTGCTTTTCTTGCACATGCGCAAAGTGCTCGGATTAGCACCAGTTTCAAACTCATCATGGCCCCGTAGAGCAACCTCAAAAATCTCACAGAATTTTAAACAGTCTATTAACCTACTAATTATGTGTCTATTTTTTATCACATTTTCATTATGATCGGTAATGTTTTGCCTATAGGCACTATTCAATTGCCACCTAATATCAGTCTTGCCTGGCATCAATGTTTACAAATGAGTTGTATAATCATAGCTTGCATTGAAAATTCTATGTGGTTATTTAATTGAGTACGTACTTTGTGTCTTTTTAACCTTTCACTAAAGTACACCCACGCAGGATCACTTCGTGGATTGTTCATAATAAGATAAATAAAGCAAAAAAAAGCATTTCGTTTTTCATAACCGCACAACCAGTTTTGAGCATCGTATAATTTTTTTTAAATTTTTTATTATGAATTTTTTTGGAACACCGCTCGAAAATTTTGGTTAATTTTTAGGTCCGGTCTATGTGGCCCTAAAGATTTTATTTGTAGTCGAAGTTCATATGTCAACGTATTTAAATTTGCACAGTTAATTATATAATCGACAGTATTTATTTCCATTTTGAAAACAAACAATGGACACGCGACCTGCAAGGCTTTTAACTACTGACCTACCCCAAATCAAAACACTTATACGTCTTTACTAAGGATTGAACCGGCAACACGTAGAAAAAGCAACGAACGTTTTCGCACGATGAAGATGACCGACGTTAACAAAACAAATTTTCCCTCGCCCTCACGCGAGAACACCCACCCATACACCACTGAAAAACGGGTAAAATTGAAACCTTGGCCCGCGCAGTGATGCCGTTTTGTAATTATTTACGCTAATAAAGTTTACCCAATTAATCGCCTTTTGTTAACCACAGACTTGTTATATTTACAAAAAAATTCCGTAGCGCATTTTTTTTTAAATTTTTAACTTTTTTTCTTGTCATTGTTTATATTGATTTTTTAGCCCACACATATACTATACTATAGTAGTGTGAGCTATGGTAATCCTAATTTTTTCGAGAAAAAAAAAGTTGCTCCGATTTCAAAAAATTTTGTATATCTTTGCGTTTCAGATGATTTTGAAACTTTTTTGTTGCGCCGTCTGTCTGTCTGTCTGTCTGTCTGTCTGTCTGTATGTCTGTCTGTCTGTCTGTCTGTATGTCTGTCTGTAACGACAAACGCGCATAACTCAAAAACCGGTTAGCCGATTTTAATGAAATTTGGTACCTGGGCTGGGTCTTGGGTCGAGATGGTCGCATTTAAAAATGAACAAAATCCACCAAACACAAGCCAAATAAAAGGGCGAGGGTGGATTTCAAAAATTAGAGTTTATGTGAAAATATAGCGTGTGTTATATCAAACGAAAGGTAATTGAGTCTGGAGTTGAATAAAATACATTTCAGTTTTTTTTTAAGGGTGGGGGTAGATTTCAAAAATTAGAGTTTACTTGAAAATATGGCGTGTGATATCAAACGAAAGGTAATTGAGTCCGGAGTTAAACAAAATACATTTTAGTTTTTGTTTTTTTAAGGGTGGGGGTAAATTTCAAAAATTTGAGTTTCAGTCAAAACATGGCTTGTGTGGTATTAAACGAAAGGTAATTTAGTCTGGAGTTGAATAAAATATATTTCAGTTTTTAGTTATATTAGCTCCCACGAACAATATAACTATAGTACCTAGTGTGAGCTTAGGGGCCCATATATTGGCAGAGTATTTTTTTAGTAGCGCCATTTTTTCTTACAAGTATAAATTTTCTAATTTTTTAGCCTGCGACGTCACATTAATTTATACTGTTTTTGTTAATTGAGCTGGCATAAATCGGACTTAATCCAATTTTTAAGTTCTGTAGCTTCGTATGCAGAGCTAATTTGTGTTTTGTGGAATGGTTTTTCTATCAGGAAAACGCATTTGATTTTTGGGTTTAGAGTTGATGGAACGGTAATCCCAAAATAGGATATCATTTATTAGACGTACAGATTGGGCCAAATTCGATGTTTTTGCTGGTTTTAGGTATTTCTAGCCGAGATACACAAAAACGAGTGTCCTGGGCTCGATTTTCGAGACGTCTTCAAATATCAAAACCGCTTCTTGATAAACCTTGTGGTTTTTTAGCTACAAGGGGGTTTTTAAAAGTCTGCATTTATGGAGTTGGCCTATAACTTTTTTATTTATGAAAATTTCATTTTGGTGTACGATGCTTTTTCACAGGTTTTTTTATCAAGAATCCAACTGTCAAACTAATTTTTATCTGTCACTTTTAGTTTTTAAGATATTAAATAAAGTTTAAAGTTTCTTATGGAATGACTCATTTTTTGTTTTTGTTTTAAAATCTACGTCAAATTTACTGTTTAACGATATGTCATAAATGACAGTTCGTTAAGCAGTTTTCAAGATATTTATGACATATCGTTAAACAGAAAATTTGACGTAGATTTCGAAACAAAAACAAAAAATGGGTCATTCCGTAAGAAAATTTAAACTTTTTGTAATATCTCAAAAACTAACAGTGACGCATAAAATTTAGTTTGACAGGGCTCTCCATAAAAAACCCTGCAAAAAAGCAGCTTGAACCAAAATGAAATTTTCATAAATAAAAAAGTTATAGGCCACCTCCATAAATGCAGACTTTTCAAAATCCCCTTGTAGCTAAAAACCTACGAGGTTTATCAATAAGCGGTTTTGATATTTGAAGACATCTCGAAATTCGAGCCCAGGACATGTCCACTCGTTTTTGTGTATCTCGGCCAGAAATACCTAAAACCAGCAAAAAGCATCGAATTTGGCCCACCCTGTACAAAGGACGTACAGAATTTCCCTTTTAATCATTATTATTAATTGCTAATTAAATAACACAAAAATTTTGCAAATCGTCTGGGTTTTAAATGTATCGATAAGGAAATTTTTAACAAATTATTTAAATAATAATGATAATATTTATAATAGTGCTAAACACTGGTTTGAAAAAAACAATCATATCATAACAAAAACATTTCATGTAAAAAAAGTCAAGTACGCGAAAATGGTATTCCGTAAAAAGTATTGAGATAAAAGTAAAGCCAAGTTCTCCAATACAAATTTCGAAATAAAATCGTACTAGTTTGGAAATGTTTTTTTAAACTTTGCTATTAAATTTATTATCTATGATCTGTTCGACTAATGATTAAAGATGCTTTTACTGCCTAGTGCTCAATGCTATCGAAAGCTTTTTGAAAGTCTATAAACGCAATATATAGTTGAATGTTGTATTCGTTGGGTTGTTCTTGTTCCTTGAAAACCTCATAAATTACATTAAGTGTTATAGGTCGATAGTTTTTTAGATCTGCTCTATCGCCTTTCTTGTGTGGAATAATGGTTGTGTATTCTTTCCAGCTGTTTGGGAATATTTTTTCTTTTAGTATTAACTTTAGCTTTACCACCATACTTGAGCATTTCTGCCGTTACTCCGGCTTTTCCAGGTGACTTGTTATTTTTCATTTTCTTTAATGCTCTCTTCATTTCTGCTTACATATTACGGTAACTTATTACCACAGCACACAGTCAAAAATGCTTCCATTCATCACCAATCTGCCCACATGAAAAAGACAATAATATAATTCACAATTTAGTCAAATTGCCACTTTCCTCCCGATCCTTGTTGCTTTTTCGCCGTATCAAAACCTCAAATCTAATGCCGTATTATGTTTGTAAGAGCAGGGGTCGTTTTATCGCGCCCTCTTATTGCAGCCACTTTGAGGGTGAGTTTTATTCAGATTTATCTGATTTGTTTTTGTCAACGAACCAAACCTCCAAAGATTATGGAAGCAGTTTGTATATTTATTTAAGGCTTTACCCCTGGAATAAAATTAAATTAAAAAGCCTCATCTTATCTCTCTCTTTTATTCCTTTCTTTGACTGCAATAACCCACATAGCACTATCAAGTGTTTAACACACACGCGTGTATAAAAAAAAACGTTGATTTTAAAAGTTGCTAGAAAAAAAACGTTTATTTCATATATGAAAACAAGCTTAATAGGTCATTCATTAACGTTATAAAAAATAACGTTGCTAAAAACGGCGCTGTAATAACGCCATTATCAAATCAAAACAGCAATGTGTTTGACGTTATTTTTAAGTGAATTCTAAGTAGATTTTGCGCCTTTTCTACACGAATTTTAAAACGCGACTTGCTACCAACTATTTTTAACAATTAACTAGAAGCCACCTATTGGCCACATTTTTAACTCGACGAAATCTATCCGGGAGTGCTTTGACCTCTAAACTCCACAAACCAGTTAATGAACTGATCCTTGATCCTTCACGATCGTGTCGCATCAGTTATTTACCTGATAACGCGCAGTAATATTTTGTGAAAGTGTTTACTTTTGAAAAATCTTGTTTAGCTTTTAAAGAAAACATAATGTATGTATAGAGAATTTGTCTTGCCTTGACCGCCATCTTTTAAAATTGTCTTAAAGTGTTGTAATCTTAAACTTTTAGAACTTCCTTTTGCGTTACTTTTAAGTTTTTACAAAAAACGTGTAAGAAAAACGCAAAAAGTTAATACTTTTTACAAGTCTTTATCTAGAGGGCTTTTAGAACAGGTTTTCGCGCTTTTTTTTTTAAACATATTAAAAAAAACGTTACAAAATAATACGCAAAAAGTTAGCAGGTTTAAGAAGTCTTAATCTAGTGGCGTTTTAGAAGATGTTGTGTGTCAAGTGTGAATTTGGAACATAAAAATAACGAGGGTAAAAAATAACGTTATATACATAGCACCAGAAACGTCAGCAAAAATTACATTTTTGTAGCTTGATTCCTCCTTGTTTATAAGTTATCTTTAAGCATGTAGATTTAATATGAGGTTGTTTTCTAGTAAAAAAAAACTTTGTTATTTTTGTTCACGTTAATTTCCAAAATCTTTTTAATTATAACTTTCGAACTATTTCACCGATTTTGAACATACTGTACTTTTCAGGAAATTGACCAGCCTTTTGAGCACAAATGTTTGTTTGTCCGCGATCTTGAAATCTAAGATGACCGATAGAATCAAAGTTGGCCCCTTAAAGCCCTTTTATGTTCTAAAAATGTTTTAATTTTTTGTTTAATTCGTTGAAAAATTCTGTATTTGTCACGCGAAATAGAGTACGAGTTATTAAAAACGGATTAGTGGTTGAAAAAGTTGTTTTACGGATTACGATTACCTTCTCAATTCTGGCTGCATTAATTTTCTTAAAAATTAATTTTTACTACACCGAGTTTAATGAAACAAAAAGCGTCATGGTAAAAATTAATTGGTTTTTGAATACCAAAATTTGCCGCAATCTTAAAATTTAAAATGGCGAACAGAATCAAATTTGCCTTTATACAGTGGCGCGTTTACTCTTACATTTCGACAAACTTTTTGATGTTTTCAATTGTCTTAAAAAGTTCTGTCTTTCATGCGCAGAAAAAAGTACGAACCATTAAAATCTGTTACGTTGTTCCCGAAATATTAGTTTCTGTTTCAGTCATTGTTTTATTGTTCTCTCTGCACTTATTTTCTTATAAATTTATTAATACCATTGACTATGTGATATGTTCTTATTAAACCGATTTTAATAAAATAAAAAGAATCATGGTGAAGGTCCATGCTTCTTTTTTTTTAATTTCTAAACATGGTCTGCCACGCATAACGCGGTACTAGTATAATAATTAAAATTGCTTTAATAGTTTTTAACGTATGTGTTTGTTCTAACAATTGTTTGTATTTTATACATTTATATTCTCTGCATTAATTAAGGCAAATTTATAGCAAAACAAAATTATTTTTGGGACTACTAACTGATTATACTGATTTGACCCTTGCTCTGCGCAACGGAGACTTTTCTACTAAAAAGTTAAAAAATTTCTTAAAACACAAAAATAAACAAATTCCTTTGAGTCTGTCCACCATCTTGGATGCCAGGTATCAGCTAATTTCTATTGTAATCTTCAAGTGACGGCTCGTGACAGTAAAGTTTGTGAGTTCTGCCGACAATTATACAAAAACAAACAACAAACACGACCATAACCTCTCGCTCATGCGTTTGGCGTCTTCTAAATAAATAAATGCGCCCGCAAACACGCAACGCTGAACCCGCCCGCCCGGAATTGTACTGGAACTGCAAGTTTTGCAGCTCTATTTTTGCCTAGATTTCGCTATCTAAACCCATGAGCAAGTGCGGTGCGGGGCGAAGGAAGGGGTTGCTAGCCGAGCACAGATCTCGTTAGCTACTTTGTATTGCAATTTAGCAGCGCAACAATGCCAATAACTTCATTTGACCGACTGTAAAATGCGGCCTTCGGCGACGGCGCGCGGCGTTTTACTCAACACACGTACGCGATTTGAAGGCCTACTATACCAACACCGGTGTGAAAATATACGTCTATTCCATTGAGTTGTATAAAGCCCTGAAAGGGTATAGAAGTCAATGGTCTATTCCAATAATTTTAGAAATAAAATAATTATATTAGAAAAATAGCACCGTCTGAAAAATAGTCAAATAATGTGAAAATTTTGGGGGTTCTGCAGCTCTGCAGCCCTTATGCACTAGCCGCCCCTGCTTTGAGAGTATTTATATTTAGATTAAATCTTGTAAAAGCAATCGATCATCGCGATGATCCTTTTTGTCTTATTAAAATCGGTTCAGCAAGGATTGGCAAGGCAGTAGTATAATCTGCAAAATCTTGGTCGAAAGCAAAACTAATATTTCGGTAACCAGTGATATAGGGGTGAGGAGGGCAATTAGGAACACCCAAGAATAAAAATATTTATTATTAGGAAAAACTCAAAACTAAAACCTACAACTTAGTCAACACAAAGTTTTATTATATTTAAGTAAAGATCAGTCTTTAAGGGTCCATCTCACCGACTATTTTTTCGGTTCCATATGACGTAATAAGGAACACTTTAGGCTAAGTAACAAAAAAAAATCGGTGCGATGGGCTATAAATAAATTAAAAATATAAATTCTGCACCTTAAAATAAGGTTTAGCAAAAAAGTTGCTTTTTCCGGGTAATTAATTAATTAACACCAGGCGGGTAATAAGGAACAATAAAAAATAGCGGCGGCTGCTAAAAGGTCGAGTACAAAGTTCGAAAACAAAAGATCGAAAATACAAAAGTCGAAACTACAAAAAATCGAAAATACAAAAGGTCGAAAAACAAAGGGTCGAAAATACAAAAGTTCGAAGTACAAAAGGTCGAAAATTCAAAAGATCGAACGTAAAAGACGCCGAAAATACAAACGGTGGAAGTGCAAATGGTCCAAAATACCCCAGATCGAGGTGGACCAGGGGCCGAGGAAAGGATACATGAGTATCTCAACCTGACCTGTTTAGGTCAGTATATGAAAAAAATCTCCTGACCAGATCAGGATGGTTTCTTTTTTAGTACACAAACCTAACCAAGTCAGTTTAGGATAGTAACTTATCCAGGTTAACTATCACCTTGGCTGGGCAGGGCAATTATTCTTGGTTAGGTTTCAATCTTTTATTTTTCGACCTTTTGTAATTTTGACCTATTGTACTTTTAACCTTTTGTATTTTCGACCTTTTGTACTTTCGACCTTTTATCCGCCGCCCAAAAAAAACCTGTTCAGAACGACAAGTTACAATTTAAAATTTATATGCAAAATATTACCATTAATTATATTGTAGGGTAATGGGGAAAATACTTAGTTTACTTATTTTTTTAGTGCGGACATTATTTGTTGTTAGGGCTGACATGTCGTAGTATGAGTAATTCAAAAAATATTTAAATTTAGTTACATTTGTTTACATACTTTATTTCAGAAAACACTCACCTGTTCAGACTTGCGCTCTGTAAACACTTCGGTGTAAAATGCGTATTTCCCATTACCCGCTGTTCCTGATTACCCGTCGCTCCCCTAAACTTTACTTGGATTATACTTTGTAACGTCACAATCTAAACCTTTCATCTAAATGTGTCTATCCTCAGGCCAATTATGCGATGTTTTCTTTTTACATCATCAAAACTACTTTTGGACCCTGTCTTATATTTGTAATAAAAGAAATGCTTTTTGTTTCCTTGGAAAAATGTCTCTCAAACCCTATGTTATTTGTCCTTTTTACGGGTCTTTATTATTCTTGTATTTTTTGAATAGGTACCTCTAAGTATTACAATAAAGCAATGTCAAAAGAGAAGTTTTTTATTCTAAACATATAGCAATTTTTTTGTCCTTGCTTCAAATAAAGTATTAAATTTGTCAAGTGGAACCTAAATACGACAAACTTATTACCTTATAATTAAAACAGATTTTAACAGAGATATAAGAGGGTGTTCGGTTCGGTTCGGTTCGGTTTGGTTATTAAAAAGAAAAAAATCCAAAACTTCCACTCTTAAGCCATTTGCGCCCCTCCCCCTTGCTTTACAGCTCACGAGCGCATTGAGTGATAAATAATAAGTAAGCAATATATGTTTTTCTCAAAAGGCTTAGTTTTTATGAAAATTAGTTAATCACGTCACTATTAGCTACCTAATATTAGAAAGTGTGTATCAAAAATTGATTTTGGCCTTGTGCTGTATCAAAAGTTGTAAGATACTTACGTTTGGTTCTTCCAAATAAAATCCAACGTTAAAAATGTTTATATATAATACATTTGCAAAAACGTCATAACATAAGTTTTATTTTTGCCCCCCCCCCCCTCCCCAATTTTTACGGCCGGTACTAGCCACTGCCCTACAATTAATACATTTGGTTCGCGTGTCTGTTTTTGCTACTAGTTTCCCTACAAGTTATTAACGTAAAATCTGTAATGAACAAATGCATGCCCAGACTAACCTGACTTATGCACTTGTATCCACATAACTTATGCAGGAACGAAATTTCCTGAAGTTATGTAGTTCGTAGTTTATTTTTATTTTTCACAGGCTATAAGATCCGATATCAATAGTATAGCGACCAAAAGAACAGGATATTTACTCCAATTCATACATTGACTTCTTATGCAGCCCTAACAGGATTAATATTACAGAAAGTATTGTTATATATGTCTTTGTTTATAACTTTTGACAAACAAAGACATATATAAAAATACTGTCAGTAATACTGATCGTGTGAGGGTCGATACGAGTATTCGTTACTCCAAAATTCATACATTCCCGATACACTGAATATTAGAAAGTGTGTATGAAAACTGATCCTGGCCTTGTGCTGTATCAAAAGTTGTGTTTGATTTTTAAATTCACGGTTACGAAATTCCACGTTTGTTAGTATGTGGCTTACAAATTCCGTTGATTGACGCTCGCGTCTTGATGACGGGTAAAAATGCAATATGCGTTGATCCGGCCTGAAAGACAGAAGAGCTGTCGTAGGTCACGGACTATAGTTTGTTTTCCTTTGTTTGTATTC
Organism: Aspidapion aeneum; assembly: GCA_963576565.1. Taxonomy (NCBI): domain Eukaryota; kingdom Metazoa; phylum Arthropoda; class Insecta; order Coleoptera; family Brentidae; genus Aspidapion; species Aspidapion aeneum. The sequence goes on from OY755044.1 coordinate 23,599,120, forward strand.
GAACTTTTCATTGATCGATATGTATCGCAGTTTTTCGCCTGCTTTTGTTTTTTGTTTCTGTCGTATCTCGGTAGATGGCGTTCCTTGCGATAGTTTTCTCACTATTTACTTATGATTAGAGATAAAACCGTCTAACTTCGCAAGAATTGTCAAACTGACCAAGCAGCGTTCTGAGGAGTCCCATAAGGACGAAACAGTTAACTGTCAACACTTATTAGGTGTCCATTAGATCTTGGACCCCCGTGAGGTTAAGCTTAGCTACCCACGGAAAAATATATGAGAGAAACAAAAACTCCTTTCTGCCCGATTAGCCACGAAACTTGTTTGGGTTGTTAGATACCTACGTTTGGTTCTTACAAATAAAACCCCGCCTTAGAAATGTTGATACATAACACATTTGCAAAATTTTTAGGGCCTGGATCCGCCACTGGCCTGCAATTAATACATTTGGTTCGCGTGTCTGTTTTTGCTACTAGTTTCCCTACAAGTTATTGACGCAAAATCTGTAATGAACATATGCATGCCCAGACTAACCTGACTTATGCACTTGTATCCACATAAATTATACAGGAACGAAATTTCCTGAAGTTATGTAGTTCGGTAGTTTATACGGGTTGCTAAAACTTCATAACGTAAAGTTTCACAGGCTATAAGATCCGATATCAACAGTATAGCGACCAAAAGAACAGGATATTTACTCCAATTCACGCATCGACTTTGTAACAGAATTTCCCATATTTTATTTTGAACATTTATCAGATTTTTCTTAAGTTTTGTTTCTTTAAACATAATATAAAATCGACTGCAGTTTATTCGCATGGCTTAGCCCCATGTGTTTCATATCTATTAACCTCTTAAAACCAGACAACACGTAACCCTTCTATTTTCACATTATCTTTGAGATTTTAGAAAATTTCAACACTCTTGAGCTTTCAGAAATTATAATTGGCTATTAAAGCCAGACCAAGTGCGTTTGTCTATTCATCCATATTTCTTCTTTATCTTTTCAATTCGGTGACAAATATATGAACACAGATATATTTAATTTTTTCACTAAATTAAAACCAACTTTTCATAGTAGCTTTTCATCATGTTGCGAATTTTATTGTCAGGGCCTCAGATATAAACAGAACTTTTAAAATTGATTATAGCGAAATCAAAAATGACAAAATTGAGTAATTTTTTAGATTTGATGTACTTTGTTTCCCTGTTTGATTTTTAGGTAAATAAATGCAGTTTTTACTGATTTTCCGTGTGTCACTTAACTTTGATGATATTGAGTTCGTTTGGATATCGAAAATTTGCAAGTTTCAAAGGTTATGTATTATTTTGACCAGTGGTCCATTAAATACTTCAAAGTGGTTAATTAGTCATTATTCAATGTAGAAAATCAAACAATTACTAAAGGTTATGTAAATATAAGACTTGATTTGTAATATTCTCTTAAAACTTCGTATGCAGCCCTAACACCCTCAGATTACTAGATATTTTATATTATTATTATATATTTTTATATATGTCTTTGTTTATAACTTTTGACAAACAAAGACTGTCAGTAATACTGATCGTGTGAGGGCCGATACGAGTATTGGTTACTCCAGAATTCATACATTCCCGATCCTGGCCTTGTGCTCTATCAAAAGTTGTACTCCCTACGTTTGGTTCTTACAAATTAAACCCAGCCTTAGAAATGTTGATACATAATATATTTGCAAAAAAGTCATAATTCAGTTTTATTTTCCCCCCCCCAGTTTTTAGGGCCTGGATACGCAACTGCCCTGCAATTAATACTTTTTGGTTCACGTGCCTGTTTTTAATACTAGTTTCCCTACAAGTTATTGACGTAAAATCTGTAATGAACATATGCATGCCCAGACTAACTTAACTTATGCACTTGTATCCTCATAACTTATGCAGGAACGAAATTTCCTAAAGTTATGTAGTTCGTAGTTTATACGGGTTGCTAAAACTTCATAACGTAAAGTTTCACAGGCTATAAGCTCTGATATCAACAGTATAGCGACCAAAAGAACAGGATATTTACTCCCATTTACACATTGACTTCTTGTGCAGCCCTAACAGGATTAGTATTACAGAAAGTATTTTTATATATGTCTTTGTTTATAACTTTTGACAAACAAAGACATATATAAAAATACTGTCAGTAACACTGATCGTGTGAGGGCCGATGCGAGTAATCGTTATTCCAGTATTCATACATCCCCCATACACAACTAGCTATCGATTATTAGAAAGTGTATATCAAAAATTGATCCAGGCCTTGTCACAGAAGAGTAACTCTTTTGTGGCCTGGTTCTTAAAAATAAAACTCAGCCTTAGAAATGTTGATACATAATACATTTGCAAAAAAGTCATAATTCAGTTTTATTTTTGCCCCCCTTCCCCCAATTTTTAGTGCCTGGATCCGACACTGCCCTGCAATTGATACATTTGGTTCGCGTGTCTGTTTTTGCTACTAGTTTTCTACAAGTTATTGACATAAAATGTGTAATGAACATATGCATGCCCAGACTAACCTGACTTATGCACTTGTATCCACATAACTTATACAGGAACGAAATTTCCTGAAGTTATGTAGTTCGTAGTTTATACGGGTTGTTAAAACTTCATAACGTAAAGTTTCACAGGCTATAAGATCCGATATCAACAGTATAGCGACCAAAAGGACAGGATATTTACTCCAATGCACGCATTGGTTGCTTAAAGTATTTGTATATATATATATATATATATATATATATATATATATCTATATTAGCTATCGAATATTAAAAAGTGTGTATCAAAAATTGATCCTGGCCTTGTGGTGTATCAAAAATTAAGATACCCACGTTTGGTTCTTACAAATTAAACTTAGCCTTAGAAATGTTGACACATAATATATTTGCAAAAAAGTCATAATTCAGTTTTGTTTTTGCCCCCCTCCTGATCCGCTGCTTGTTTACATGGAACATTCTAATTTTAAAAACTTAGGTTTATTTTCTTGCATGATTTTTTTGTAAGTTAAAAATGTTTATTGTATAGTTTCTCTAAGCGCTATTACCATTACCACCGATGACTGCCTCGCACCATTTAACTTCATTTTTATTGGACATCTCCTAGTGACGTTTGGAGGTCTAAATAAAGCTGCCATTTTTAAATTTTATTATAAATTTTTTATTTATTTTTAAGCTTTGTATGGATATAATGTCAATGTAATGTCAACTAAAAAAAGGTTTTATATACCACATTTTTTAAAATTAAATAAATCAAGCAAGGAAAAAAAATGAGGTAAAACTTCAACCAAAATCTAGACTTTTAGATCAAAAACCAAGGAAAGACCCTTTTGTAAATACTGATGAGAGTGTCTTTCCATTATTTTTAATAGTGCTGTCTACAAATCTGAGTAGTACTACTTGTTTACGGGCATACTTTTGACTGTGGCATGTGCACCATTATACAGATAAAGAAGTCTAATGGTTACCGGGTTAAATGTGGCTCTATTTCAGCCGACTAGATTGGGCGAAATTTAATAATTTTTGCTCATTTTTCAGGAAGATATTAAAAGATAAATTATAGCATAAAACATCTCCCGATGTTATTGTAAGTAAAAAAAGGCTTGCATTAGTTCAATCTAAGCAATCATCCGGAATTACCGTTTTCATTTGTTAATTACTATATCGAAGCTGCTTAAAGCGAGTGACGACATAGATGACGTCATTACTTTCAAACATAAAACTCCCATGTTCCGAATGGTTTTTTAATTGCGGTTATCCCTACCACTGATAATAGAGAACTATTTTTACGGCTGATATAGCGTGGCGTTCACTTGGCGTATGTTAATGGGCTAGGAAGGTATCAGATTCGTCATGAACCCATTTATTTTGCTTCAGCTAAACTTTTTCAAGAGGGTTTGTTACGGTTTTTGCTTACAGCTGATTTCAAGGTTAACAACGGTTCATCCAGAATTTGAGATTGGGGATACAGGGCTAATTGGATAAAGCAATAAGCAGGCTACCTTCGAATCAGGAACGCGGAAATGTTGGTAAAAACAGGAACAAATTCTGGACATAGAGACATGACTCAGATAGTGAGATACCACTACAGGCTCTAAAGGTTAAACAACCATCTAGACTCCTAAGGCTCACAAGGAAATTCACAGCCACGTCACCAAGTAGAGAGGACTAGAAAGAGTGAATGTGACAGGCGAGGCGCATATATATTTTTGGTGAACACCGACATGCAATAAGACTCTCTAGGAAGTCTTCCAAAGTTTACGCCAAAGCTGCGGTTGAGAAGGGGAGGACAAGAGCGGGAGAGGAAACGACCAGTCAAGCGCCATTGAAAGCATTATGTATGGTCACCCCTAGATCATCGTTTATTCAGGAATGATTTGAAGCACCCCAAGAACTGGCCATAATAAAGTTAAGGTCCTGTGAGTTCCAGGTCATATGAGAATCCCTGTTGTCTTTGAACCTTGTCTAGGGCTGACAAGAAGGCTAGTGAGATCGACCCTTAAAAAGACGACTTTCAGCAGCTTAAGCAAAAGCAATTGGCCGCTGGGCGCAGAAAGAAAGGAAGATAAATAGATAAAACACGATAGGACATGCCTCATATGAGGAGTAGCGGAGTATTCGAAGCAGAAAAGTTGGAATCGGAAGACCTAAAATCCTTGAAGATGTCAGACATCCTGACTTTTAACAAAAGGGCGGAAAGGTTTTACGAAAGAAAAAATCAAACTTAAGGCTAGAGAGACGCTCTGGGGATAGGCCAAAAGAGTCCGCGTCGAGGCCAACTTGCCAATCATAAAGCCTCCCTCTTCGTACCACTGCTACTAACATTGGACCGCTTGAATAGAAGTTAAGGAAAAGAAGGGTGTAAAATTTGATTAATAATCTCCAAGGGGGTCTTCCTTTGCTTCATATGTGGTGTGAAAGTATACATCGTTGCCTTAATACAAAACTATTCTATGTCCAGTTTTCCAATTTCCGTATTTTTGCGGAAACGTATAGCTCCAAGTGCGCTTTATTGAATGCAGAACTATTGGATGTCTAAGTGATGAAAGGTCTTCACCATCCGCCCGACCAATTTATGCTGTGATACCTCGACTCCTGCTGAGTCAAACCAAAAAAATGTTCTCCTGTAAAAACGTAATTTTCTGACAATAGTTCTGCATTAAGGCGACGACATAGGTATAAAAATTGGGGCCTTAGATTAAGCGCGTTTGGAAAAATGGTCTATAAGTGTGACCTACTTCTCTGGCGTTAATGCTGACCTGCTTCCACCCGATACTATTTCTTCTAGCAGAATTTTTCTAATTATACCTGGAATATCTGGTAAATTCCACAAAATGAAAATTTATCGGCAAACAAACAAATTGAGAATCGAATATATGTGATGTAATTACATTTTCACCTATACAACTCTGCAGTACGAGAGCGACCCCCCAAAAATAAATTCAAACTGCAAACATCATTTTACACGTGTGCGATGGAAGAGAGCACAAGAAGTGTGTATTTCCAACTGTGACATATATTTAGTTATTAAGAGTGCAGACACAATGCCAAGATAGATAAACAAATTCCTGGAAAACTAGGTTTCAGACAGACTAGAGAATTCGTAGACCGACTAAAAGCGACTGGAACGGACACGAAGTTTATCTATCTTTCTATATATCTATTTAGCCTTCTTCAATCCATCTTTGGATATAGGCCTCCCCCAATATCTTCCATTCTTCTCTGTCTGTCGTCGTGATCATCCATCTCGTTCCCGCATGTTTCTTCAAATCGTACGCCCATCCTATTCGGGGTCTTCCCCTACTTCTTTTGTTTTCCCAAATTCTCCAGTTTACAATACATTTATTCCATCGATCGTCTTTCTGTCTGATATTATGACCGGTAAATTTCTATTTTAATTTTGCTACTAACTTCTCCTCTAACATACCTTTTTCTATCTGTTAGCTTTACATGTAACATTTGCCTTTCCATTGATCTTTGGACTTGTTTGATTTTATAAGTGTCCAGGTCTGGGATCCATAGGAGAGTACAGAAAGGATACATTGGTTATACACTTTCGTCGGTTTGATTTACTGAGAATATTTTTTAATATTTAGCTTAATTTGCCGAATACTGCACAGGCCAATCCTACTCATCTCTTGATTTCAGCTATTTGGCAGATTGATATACTTCTCTGCTTGTTCTATTTTTCTTGGTTTATTCTGATCCTGATATATTCATCTGTATTGTTATGATTTTAGTTTTAGTGTAGTTTATACTTAAGCCTTAATTTTTAGTTGCTGTGCTGCTGTATCCAGTTCTTCCATCAGTTTTATTATTTCTTCTTTCTTGTCTGTTACTAAGGCGAATCGTCACCATATCGTAGGTGGTTTAAGTCCGCTTACTTTGTTGCCTATTTCTTCCCAATCTAAGTTTTTAAAAACATCTTCTAGGGCCTGGTTAAATAGTTTAGGGGATATTGTGTCACCCTATCTCACACTCCTTCTTATGCGGATTGGCTTGGTTCCTTCGTGGATTTATGATATAGTGGATGTAGCTGTTTCACTATATATTGGCTATTATAAGTCTGTGTATCTCTAATCTATTTGGCTATTAATTAAAGAAAACTCTATATATAGTCTATAAACGCAATATGTACTGGAATGTTGTATTCTTTGGCTCGTTTTATTAGGATTTTCATACTTAATAGGACCTCAAACTCTCTCAACTTTGCTCGGGCAAAACCCCTGAGCGCGGACGATCTATTCTTGTTCAAATTTGCTGACATACTGAACTTTGCAAAGAGAACACGAAGGCCCAATCAGCTACGGGTCACTCTTCACTACTATTACTGCTGGTGTTGAGGAACTATACACGAAAAACTTCATGGAAAGAGAAGCCCCTAAGATTTTTAAGCAGGTTATCTATTTTTCTCTGAATATACCTTAATAATTGAAGATCTTGGTGAAAAAACCGGCAAAGTTCACTTTTGGGTTAATTACGTTTTTCCACTGGTCCGAAGTATGAAAATCGTATCAATAACTCAACAAATTTCCAAAAAGAATGTTGGTCTGTTGTCAATGAATTTACTAATCGAAATAAACTTTCACCTGCCATAAATACTGATTTATTACCAAATGATTTGAATGATTTTTATTGCTCTGTTGCAGAAAATATTACTAAAAAAATTAGCTGTAATGTTGATCCCATTTCATACCTTAACGATATCAACATAACTAATGCGTTTATATTATACGAAACAAATCCTGATCAAATTAAATATTCTTTCAATTTAATAAAAAATAAATCTTCTACTGGCATAGATGGTATTTCCTTAAATATACTAAAAGAATTACCTTTTGTTGCAAATAAAACGTTATCTAAAGCTATAAATCATTCATTTTTATTGGGATATTTTCCTTCTTGCCTTAAACTTGCCAAAATAATTCCAATATATAAAGGAGGTGATAAAAATACACCATCTAATTTTAGGCCAATATCTCTTTTATCAACTCTTTCAAAGTTAATAAAACAACTTATCAAATCGCGTTTAGAATTATATTTTTGTTAAAATAATATGATTAATATTAATCAATTTGGTTTTCAGAGAAATAAAAATACAAATGATGTAATATTCTTTTTTATGAAACAATTATTAAATAGTATTAATGATAATGAACATGCGGCTGCATTTTTTTGTGATATTTCTAAAGCTTTTGATTGTGTTAATCATGAAATTTTTCTTAAAAAATTATATATTTATGGAATAAGAAACAACGCTTTATGGTTTAAATCATACTTATCTAATCGCCTTCAATTTGTGTCAATAACAAATTTAAATTCAAATAAAAATAATATTTAATGTGATGTTCCTCAAGGTTCAGTACTAGGACCAATACCTTTTTTAATTTACATTAATGATTTACTAAATATTAAAACTTCTGTTTATTTTACAATATTTGCAGATGATACTACTATTCTTTGGAAAAATAAAAATATAGATGTTCTCTGGAATAATATAAAAAATGATATTATTTGTATAAAAACTCAAACCAACTATCCCTTAATTTTTCAAAAACATATGTAATTGGTTTTAAAGAAATATCTCAACAAATTATAAATATAAATAATAATAAAATTAATACTACAGATAATATTAAATTTTTAGGACTTAACATAGACGAAAATTTAAAATTTTAAAACCAAATTCATAATTTAAATAAAAAATTAAGTTCAGGTTGTTATTGTGTAAAAATTATTACAAATGAATTAGGTAAATCAATAGGCAGAAATGTATACTTTTCTTTAATTGAATCAAACTTACGATATGGCATTTATTCTTCAAAAAAGAGCAATTAGGTATTTATGCAATGTAAATTCTAGATATCACTGCAAAGACTTGTTCATCAAAGATAAGATTTTGACTCTTTCTTGTTTATATATTCTTGAAACAATTTGTCTGATAAATAAACATCTAAATTACTTTGAAATAAACCAAAATACTTATTCAACGAGACAAGTTAATAATCTTACATTACCTATACCACATTCATTTTTATTTAAAAATTCTATAATTTATAACGGTATAAAATTGTATAATAATTTGCCAGACAATATAGAACTTAATAATAACTATAACATATTTAGAAATAAGTGCAAGGATTTTCCTATCACTAAAGCTTTTTATTCAATTAACGAATTTCTTGATCAGAGTTACAATTAAGGAATAATTTTAAACTTAAAATTCTCAATTATTATAAAAAAAAGCAAGTAAATTAAAAAAAAAATATATATATATATATATATATATATATATATATATATATATATATATATATATATATATTTATAATCAAACAACATAATTAAACCACTTATTGGATGGATTTATATATTTTATATTTTTTAAATGATTTTTTTCTATTATTATTATTAGTTATTTATTTGCTTTGTCTACAAAGTTTTATACTTTAAGACAATAAAGCTTGATTTGATTTGATTTAATTTGTATATTAATGGTTTTAAATGCTCGAGGGACTTGGCTGACAGTACCCTTTGGGGCAAAAACCAAACTCAGAAAGGTTTTCTTGATTTACCACAAATTCAAATTTTAGGACTTGGCCAGTTTTTACACCAAGGTCTTCAATTTCTTTCAGAATAACGGAGATGACCTTTAAAGAATAGGAAGGAATGGGCGTAAGCTTTAGACGTCAAACTCCCTCAAGGTCACAGCTGGAGAAGTTTGTTGCCAAGGTAAACTCCACAGCACTCTCAACCGTCCACATGTTACCCCCTAATTTCATCAGTTCGCCCTTCTCGAAGCAATCACACATATACACATGTGTCTGTTTATTTTGGCTTTTACGTGATGTGCGTCGTCCTTAAGTATACAGAATATTGGAGAGTTTTGGGGATAACCACACGTATAATGTTATACAGGGTGTCCTGAAACTAGACGTCAATTTTTTAACCGCATATTCAACGGCCCAAAATAGAGATAAAAGTTTATAATATAAATCAAACAAGTTTCGTGGCTAATCGGGTGAAAAGGAATTTTTGTTTCTCTTATATTTTTTCGTGGGTAGCTTGAGAGCTTAACCTCACGGGGGTCCAACATCTAATGGACACCTAATAAGTGTTGACAGTTAACTGTTTCGTCCTTATGGGAGAACACTGCTTGGTCAATGTGTAACTCTTGCGAAGCTTATTAGACGATTTTGTCTCTAATCCTATGTATATAGTGAGAAAACTCTAGCAAGAAGCGCCATCTACCGAGATACGAGAGAAATCAGAACAAGAGCAGGCGAAAATTAACTGCTGCTTAGGTAAGGTTAATTAGAATAAGAGCAACAAATTGAAATTAAAATAATTTGGAAAAAAATTATGCGGTCAATTTTAATTAGAAAAAACTATTTTTTTGGTATAAACTTTTATGAATGCCATATTAAACGCAATATATTTTTATATTTTTTGTCAATAAAAACAAGTCCCTACCGAGGCATATTAATAAAATATTATTCATATTTTTTAAAAGAATAAGTAAGCAAAAATACATTTTTGGAAGTGTTAACTTCTTTAGGCGCGTTTAGCAGTTTTTGTGGGTAGTGAATTGAACTAAGCCGTCTGGCTCGGCTATGTAACGCTCATTCGGGTGAAATCGGGTCGTGTCGACTAGCTGTGAGAAACATTCAGCAAGCGATATGATGATGCAGATGAAGGCCAGTACACAGAAGAGTTCGGTTCGGTCCGCTTTGCAGAATATGTTATGGGCCATTATTATTAATTTCGCCTTGTTAAAGTTTACACTTCTGCCGGGTGGTCTTAAAGACACACGATAATTTTTTTTAAATAATAATTATTTTTTATACATTTTTGGAGGTTACTTTAACAGCCTTTATCTCCTCGACTTTTTATCAAAAAAAGGAATTTTACATTCTTGAATCACATTAGCTGAGTATTCAGCTAGCTGTGCCAGATTTTTTTTTTTTTGTAAAATCCTTTTCCCCCACTCCTCTTACTTTAAAAACGCTTTATCTTAAAAACAGCTCTATGTTTACCCCATGTTATATAAACTTTTTTTTCGGAAATAACCTCCTCTATCACCTGCTGCACTATGGCGCCCAAGTTATGGGACATCCTGTATATTCACAACAGATAGAAAGGTTGCTAAAGTTTAAAGACTTTAAATACTTGCAAAACGGCAAGAGTTTACAACAAAATCAAATATCTATTAAAAAGTGAATATGTGAAGTTTCAAAGAAGAATATTAAACAGGTAACTATGATTTTCTCACATTGTTTATATAATAAATATATAAAAACACTTATAGTAGGACTTCCTCCAAGAACCTCCAAATTCCCTTTCAGTCATTTAAATTGTTGCACTTATTGGTAGCAAGCCTTGGCCACTCGATTTGACAGTACCACTGTCACAAAGCTCGCCTGCTGCACTATTTACGAAAATTCTATCTGTTACTCATTACTTAAAAAGTAGACCGGTGTACCCTGGACCATTACTCGTCGTTAAAAGTTATCATTTACTTTTTTTATGAATACTTTGGCATTTTTTGCTAATGACACAAAAAACAATAAAAAATTTAAATTTAGATTAACATAAAATAACAATGAATTAACACTAAAGTTTGGCAAATCGAAAAATTTGGTTTTTGGCTACAAAAGTTTACGGTATTACCCATAAAATAAAAAAATAACTTTTAGGCGACTTCTTGAAAATATTTTCGAAATGGATAGGAATTGTCTTTATAAATAAAAACACCAGAAATTTTTATGGCTAATTTTTACATTTATTTATAATCAAATTATTGATCACATGATAACAGTCAACTTTGGCTGGTAGGTAGGTATATTTTATATTATTTATTTTTTGTTGAAATGTAGTTACATTAATATAATTATAATTATCATTCTATAAATTAAAATGATTTAAATATTTTTATCGAAAAATAAGACTTAATTTTATTACAAATAAAAGGATAAAAATAAAACTGATTCTATATGTTAAAAATTGTCTCTATGTAGATATATTTACAAAAAGAGGCAGAAGCAAAAAAAGTTCTCTCTATACACAGTAGCAAAAGATATATTCTAAAAATAAAGTTGACGGGAAGGAGGGCGGTTTAGAATAAAACCACGTATTTTTTATAACTTAAACTAGAAAACGAGAAAACCAAAAAAAAATTGTAGTTTTATTTTTATCCTGGTATTCATATGTTATTATGTATTTACAAAATTTACAATATAATAAATACATTAAGCAAAGCTGTATTTGGTACAATGCGTTTCTTTACAAATTACCATATTTTTTTAACTTTGTAAATAAAAACAAACTAAGAAAAAACTGAAACAAGATTTTATTATCCTCGATTAATATATAGGTAAATTGGGTAAATTATAAAAACTGTCAGTTAGAGACCCTACATGGTCTTGTTTGATGATTCGTGACGGCTTTGATTCTACAAGACGGGCTTTAAATATTTATAAATTGTAGGATCTCTATATATACATATATACAGGGTGTTAATAAAGTATGTCGTCAAACTTCAGACAATGATTTTTTGAGTAATTTTAAGAAAAAACTTCAATTAAACATCGTTCCGCAAATGCTTAGTTTTCGAGATACAGGGTGTCAAAAGTTTCAATTTTTTGTTTGTTTCTTTTTTGTCGCTCGTGCAGTTTTCAAGATGTTTAACTCAAATTTGGAACGTGTATTTAGCTACAGGATGATACTTTTTCAGGGGTCATGCCTCCTTTTTTCCCCAATAATGTTCCACAAAATTACAATTTTAACAACCTGTATCTCAAAAACTAAGCATTTATACAAAGTTTTTTCTTAGAATCACTCAAAGAATAATCCTCTAAACTTTGGCGACATACTTTGTTAACACCCTGTATATATAGTTAAAAGTTAAAAGTTGATATTATAATAATTAATGTATGTACAAAATAATTATTATATTATTTTACTGTATCCAATATTTATTATTTTCATCACCATATTTGAATATAATATCAATCCAAATGGCCGATATTAAATTTGAAAACTTATTGCCTACTTTGATACAATAATAATTTTCCTGGTATTGTTCAATTACACGGTGTGTCATTAATAGCTGTTGGATTTATCTAAAATAAAAATAAAATCGGGCTTTGCGAATTTACCTAAAATACTTTGGTTTTTGTGGCTTGCTACACCTATTCGGTCTAAAATAATGATGATTTTAAACAAAACAATAAAAAATCTAGATAAAAATCAGGAAGCTATATTTAATAGGACACTCTGTATATATGTTTGTATTGCAACACATTATAATTCGAATACTTTTCTTTGTTTTTAAATAAAAATAAATAATATTATTATTTTTTAATAAGTATGAAGTTAAAAACATAGCCTTTACATAGATTTCAAGCAGTATGAAACAGACTAATCTGACTGATTAATAAAATAAACTAAAATAATTATTGTCTTAACAGCTCAAAAAACTTTCTAAATAATAAAATGGTTCAATAAAAAAATATGTAAAAAAACTAGAGGTGCGGCAATGAAATAACTACAAATTTTACTTACAAACACAATAATAAAAATTACGCTCATAAAAAAATCAATGGCGTACGCAGAAATCAATCCTGGGGGGGCTTAAGCATGGATCGATACACAAAGATGTATCTTGGGGGGCTTGAACCCAAATTGATACATTTTAGTCTTAATTTTTGGGGAAAAATCATGTCTTCAGGTACGAGGTACCCCGTAATAATTTAAATAAGGGTTAACCTAAAAATCTGCTAAAATAACAAAACGGGGTAACTCTAGGTAGCATAAAAAGGAGTACTCTATATTTGACCATAAAAAGATTAATAAATTATAATAAAATACAAAGTCTAATTTGATGTCCCAATAAAACATAAAAAATCTCATAAATCATATGCAATACCAAAAATAAACAAAATTTCCTATTCATTGTCCGACTTTAGAAATTTGACATATTTTTACCGAAATTGACCGTGCAGCTAGAAATGATCTCATTATCAGTTACCTTAAGAAATTGACCATTTCCAACCATAGGCTCTTCGTGATTTGACTTTGGTTTCTTATTTTGCTTAGTACTATAACCATGATGTTTACCTTATTTCTAGAACTTAAAATTTCCAGATTTTTTTAAAAATCCTACTTTAAGCCCAAGTACTTTGTTTTGCCAGCTGTCCCCTATTTTATTTAGAATGGTATATACCTATCAAGATTTTTGATAGTCCTGTGCATGAATAAGGATACCTATATTTTACAGAAACTGTAGGTGCAAAAGGTTAACTACGGCAATATAATGATATAAAGGATGTAATAAAACCGTGAAAAGAGTGGATATTTCCCATAAAGATATCCCTAAAAATGGATAATAAAATGTCACTTGTAAAAGAAATATAGGTAACCTTTGGAACTTGAGAAAACGATATCTGTCTGGAGGAGCAGGTCAAAAAACGTGTTTTTTTTTTCTATATAAAAATACCATTTTACGCACTATCAGAAAATAAAACTTGGAGTTTTTGGTCAAGGATGCAATTGCAAAAAAATGGGTCTCTAGTTTTAATATCATTAATTTTGTCGACCCAGGGTATAAAAGACTTAGGATTCAATTAATTTCATACTCAATAAGTTGCAAACTCTCGTTACTTCATTGCTTCACCTCTTAAGCCCTCCATAGACACCCATGTTTATCGTGTTTTTTACTTTTTATAGTTCTACGTCATCATGCAAGTTGGGGTGTCTATAATATCAAGCTGCTTCTGTTTAAATGGTTGTGTTCCATCAAATATTTGGTTTAAAGCTTTGACAAGGCCAACAAAAAAATACAGGCCACAACCCTGAAAAAATCAGTTGTTGGGGGGCTGAATTTTACATTGGGTCTTATGGGCGGATGGAGGTTTATTTGGATATTTTCAAAATGGCATTACATATTATCGCGTAATTTCAGTGAAATATCCCCAGACACTATACCGATATTTCACCCAACTATTGTAAGAATGAAAGATGGTTGAAAATTTAAAATCTTCAAGATTTAGCATTCCTTATTTTGAATTCAAATTGCCCGCCACGCACAGCACGCCCACTGTTATATTTGACATATTTGGCATTGTTTGTCATGGCGTTTATTTATTTGCTTGTTATGTAAAACTTGTTCGAATTTTTAATTATTTTTTACAATAAAGTTCATTTAAAATCCAAAAATACCAGTGTTTTGTTTTTTGTAAACACGTCTAAATAAGGTAAATCAAAAAGAATGAAAAAATAGGTGAAACCTATTTTTAATTCTACGAGTGAACGATAGCGAACCAAGGAAACTAAGTTCTTGGCGGGACGAAAACATCCACCGGTCTATAAGGAAGAAAGACTTTTCGTCACAGTTCAACCAGACCATGCTATCACCGTCTCCACGGTATCGGTTTGAAACCGAAAACAATGAGTTAACCAAGTATAAAAGGCAACTTCATAGGGGTATAGTCAAACACGGACACCGGTGTTTCGAAACTATACCCCTATGAAGTTGCCTTGTATACTTGGTTAACGTCTAAATAAGTTTAAAAAGTTGCCGAATTTAAACAAATAGATGTAAAGTCCATATCATTATTTTTGGGATAACTCTTGACGATTTTAAGTGAGCGGATTACTTTCGATGCAGAAACGAACACATTCGCTTCTGCTTTAAATTTAATTTTTGTGTGAGCTAATGAACAGCTCTGAAAAATTAAGAATTACTATACATTTAAAAAAAATATGTTTTACAAGAATATACTAAAAACAATCTTAAAACCGGCTTTATTGAAAAAAAATCATATATTCATCAACCATCCATCCAACTTTAATATTTTAAACACAATCAGCTGTAGCGTGACGTAACCATCAAAAAAACATTCAGCCTCCGCTGAGACGTCAACAAGTAGATCGTGGCCCGTCCGTTTTGACAGCCCTGGCTTTAATTAAAATAAATGACAAACGCCTAACAAGCGGCAACGTCAACTCAAGATAATGGGATTGTCTTCCAGTTCCAAAATACAAAGAATGTTCTCAAATTTAAACCCAAAATCAAATCACCGAACCCACAAAATTGACAAATTGTCAAAGTCATTTGATAGGGCTTTCTTTTCAATTTTATTAAACGCGTCTAATTTTTTTATCCATGCCATATGTTGGCGTTTAATTAATCCGATATGACTGAACCACGTCCTTATATACAATATACCGCCTGTTCCAAAGTAATCCTTAAAAGCGTCTCCTACTGAAGTGCGAGAAAGAGGACTTTTCTTTTTATTCGTGACCCCGCCTTTTAAAGTGGCCTGTACTGTCCCTACCAAAAGTCGTCGTATTCGGCTTGCAGCGTCGCGTGTCCCGTTTAAAAGGCTCCACGCCGGACCTTGTGCCCTTTTGCTTGCTTTACTACAAGGTGACTCGATGCTGCAGGGGCGGGCGGAGCTTAGCATGAATCGAATGGAGGTTCATAAAAGGGCTTGTACTTTTACACTTATCTTAACCCTAAAAAAGTACCTTGTCTTTCTAAGCGGGCTATCCTGTAGACAGTAAAGTTCTTTATTTTTCTTCTTTAATTATTTTGTTTCAGTATATTCCATTTTATAACAAAGCAAATTGTCTTCATATAAGTAATATTTTGCTTCCAGAGAAAACGGTGCCATACATTAATTCAGTTCCCATGTATTATAAAACAATTTCACATTAAAATAAATAGGCAAGACATTTTTTGTACTATATGAAGAAAATATTCTCTTGGTGAATAGGAAAGTACAAATTATTTTACTTCAAATTAATTTTCTTTGATTTAAGACATTTTTTTTACCGTGTACCAATATTGTATATCTGTACTAAGAAAGGGCCTCCAAAACGACCGCTACAAGCGTGCTGCGTACCGGCATATTAAATTTCAAATGAACCCCAACCTACGGCTTGGATAAATTAAGATTTTTGATAATGGGTGCCGCGCTCTTAGTGCCATCTCTTTTCAAAGCATAAAATACGACATCATGGGATTTTGGGCCCCCCAAAAGAAATTTCTGGGTGCGCTACTGCTGAAGTTACAAGAAAACGTACGATAGGCATGTGTGTCGATGGGGAGCTTTAGGCTGCTGTGTTTTATATTCACTCTATGAGTATTTTTCGTCTGAGGTGCGTATCTCAAACCTCGTAAAAAAATAATGAGTTCCATGAGTTCTTTAAGGAGTGTAATATAATATTATACACCTCCACACTTGACAAAATAAAATATAGCCTTGTGCAACCGTTTTAATAAAAGGAGTTCTTTTTTTACTCTACAGTTCTGTTTTCAAGAGAGTTTTCGTTTTTCGGGCAAAATATAGTGGAAATATTAAAAAAATATATCGTGTAGTTGGTTTAAATTTAAGGTCTTAAAAAGAGACTTTAAAAATTAAAATAAAACTTAATTAATTATCTTGGAGATTTACAAATTTAACTAGCTAAAATCACACTTTAATCATTTTACATTTTTTTTTCAATTTACAACATTTTACAGTATTACCATAATAATAATTTTAAATTGGTTTTCCATACATCTTACCACTACGTATATCAATAGGTAACTACGAGGGTCATTCAATAAGTAAAGAGACAAATTCTATAATTTTAAAACTATTCAAGGCAAGTCCACTAGAAGATTGCACCTTAGAAGAGCAGCGCTCAGTCATTAGATTTTTAGTCGCAGAAGGTGTAAAACCAAGTTAAATTTTTTCTAGAATGTTGATATAGTACGATAAAAGTTGTATGAACCGTGCGAATTTTTACAAGTAAGTTGATCGGCTTAAAACACTAGCTCGTCAGTTCGCAAAAAATTCAAGGTTACCTTCCGCCGGTAAAGTGATGCTGACCATCTTTTTAAACTCACAGGGTCGAATCTATTGTGATTTCTTTGAAGATCAGCGAACTATTAATAGCCAGCCAGTACTACTCTGAGATGCTAGAACACAAAGTAAGACCAGCTATCAGGAGCAAACGCCGTGGACTCTTGTCAAAAGAACTCATTCTTCAGCACGATAACGCCCGCCCTCATACAGCCCAGCTGACCCGCGATAAGCTTCAATATTTGGATTGGGAGGTCTTACCTCATCCTGTCTACAGTACCGACCTCGCCCAATCTGATTTTTACCTGTTTGGACCACTCAAAGACGCCCTACGTGGAAAAAGATTTGCTAGCAATGAAGAAGTTAAGAAAGCGGTGCAAAAGTGGCTTCGGGGTAAATTGAAAGAATTCTTTGCCAAGGGAATTAGAAAGCTGCAAGAAAGATGGAAGAAGTAAATATCTGTATGGGGTGATTGTGTTGAAAAATAGCCTTAATTTTAAAAGATTGAAATAAACCTGAGCTATAGCCATTTGTCTCTACTGATTGAATGACTTATTACGTAAAATTACATACTTACAATTTTTTTGCTTATTTTTAGATACGTATTTAAAAATGTGCTACAACTAGCTACGCCACATCTAGTTTATTATCAATGATCTCTCCTGAAAGTGCTTCTGCTATGTCGGCTTTTCCAAGACAGTCTCTTATTCCTTTTAAAATGATTTCTAACCTATAAAAACAAACAAAGTAGTTATAAGTCAAGGTCTTTATTCTCCACACAGGTTACCTACAGAATTTGAAAGGTCACTGAACGCAACTGTCCAACTGTAATATCATTGCAATAAGATTTAATATTGTCAGGAACCCTTGACTGTGCTACTGTACGAAGCCAGTTTAGAATAATGAAAAGCGCAAAACATGGTTTTACAGAGATAAGAAAGTGGTTCCGCCTCCCTCCAAAATGGTAAACATTTGGGTGCCGCCTACCACACAGCAGGTGGTTGATGCGAAAAAAACTACTGAAAAGTGGAGTGGGAGTTCTAACGGTTAAGCGGGATACATCAAGTAGGGAGACGGTTTTCCCTTCAAAGTGATTGGCTATGGAAAAACTGTGAGATTAGAAAGTATTGTATATAAAATGTAATTTTATCTCTGTTTTTGTTTAGGTTTAGTTCGTTAGCGTATTAGCTAGAATGTAAACTTTAGGATTATCAGAAACGCCACTGACTTGGTTCCTCCAAGCTCTTCAAAGAGGGGATAATGAATTAATTTGGTCCAACCTACCGTTAATAAAAATCCAATCTTTGAGGAGACAAGTCGGTAGTCACATTCAAAGTTTTGTTGAACTTAAACTAAAACCTCTAAATTAATTGTCAGTAAAAAAACATAAGATTTCTATTATATCTTATGTTAGTGTATGTTCTAAAATAGAACTTCCTGTATATTATTTTAGAATTTTGTTGGGATTATTTCGTTAATTAATTTTGGAGATATTATGCGTTTAAATATTTTAAAAATTTATATTGGTACTCTTGAGGAAGAAAATCTGGATAAGATTAAATTGTTTTACTCAAATAATGAAAACGCATCTATAGCTTGCAACCAGTATTATATATAGGACAAACTCTGGCCTATTTAAGATAGAAATCATACAATTCTCCTCTTTTAAGGATTTAGCTTAACTTCTCCACTGAAAGTACCCGTAATTCTTCCCTTTGGCCTTATAAAATAGCAAGACTTAAAAAATCAAATGTTGTCTCTAACTCTCTTCTTTAAGCAGCTTACATCCTGTCGGCATTTTTCCAAAAAATTTACAATAAAACTTCATTATCTATATGCATTTTAATGTAAACATTTTGTTTGTTTGTCATCCACGATATGTCAACGCATCAGCTGACAAGATAAGACCTTAGTTCCAAATTTTTTTATATAAGTTGGAGCAGAGAAGCGCCTAACTAAGGTCGTAGGATTTGTTTTTGCATTTTTATATGATATAAAAAGTATTTTAAAAAAATACGGTAATTTTTTCAGGGTAAACTTTGAAGGCCGCAAATATAGAAACTGTTTAAAAAAACACGGTAATTTATTCCAGAATATGCTAGTTTTCAAGCCTTGTATCTGGTAATATTTTTGTAAGTTTCTGGCAACACACAGACTTTTAAAAAATCAAATTTTGTCTCTAACTCCCTTCTTTAAGCAACTTACATCCTGTCGGCATTTTTCCAAAAAATTTACAAATTTATCTATTATAAAAAGTATTTTAAAAAAATACGGTAATTTTTTCAGGGTAAATTTTAAAGGCCGCAGATATAGAAACTGTTTAAAAAAATACGGTAATTTATTCCAGAATATGCTAGTTGTCAAGCCTTGTATCTGGTAATATTTTTGTAAGTTTCTGGCATTTTTCCAAAAAATTTACAATAAAACTTCATTATCTATATGCATTTTAATGTAAACATTTTGTTTGTTTGTTATCCACGATATGTCAACGCATCAGCTGACAAGATAAGACCTTAGTTCCAATTTTTTTTATATAAGGTGAAGCAGAGAAAGCTCCTAACTAAGCTCGTAGGATTTGTTTTTGCATTTTTATATGATATAAAAAGTATTTTAAAAAAATACGGTAATTTTTTCAGGGTAAATTTTGAGACCGCAAATATAGAAACTGTTTAAAAAAATACGGGAATTTATTCCAGAATATGCTAGTTTTTAAGCCTTATATCTGGTAATATTTATACATATTAAAAATATGTTTCACGCCACAAAATTCAGGGTAAATTTTGAAGGCCGTAATAAGCAAGTTTTTAAATAATTTTTGAATACTTTATATCTATATTAATTAAGTGTTTCGTATTAGAGACAACTATAGTAAAATCATTTCTAAATAAATATATTTTTAATTATTCCACTTTTAATTATAGTTTCGTATAGGTATTTAATTTTTGATTATGGACGTAATCACGACTCATTATTTATTATATCATATCATATCAATGTCTGTGTACATTGAATCAAGAAACTTTTATTCTATGAAAATTAATGTAAACCTTACATTTTGTTTTTTCTATGTAGGAAGTGACTTTCTTACACTTATGTGATTTTTACATTCATGTGAAATATTTTACATCCTTCGTTCGTTATGAAATATACTATCACGTACCTTCTATCTAACGCCACCAAATGTGGTTCCCAAAGAATTGGTGCCAAAGGGTCGGAGGCCATACTTTGCCGCAATGCTTCTGACAATTTGGTTGGACCATTTCTAAAGCTGTAAAGAAAAGAAACAAAACGTTAACAAGTGCAAAATGTGGCACCGATAATCTTCTAGTAAAGTCTTTTATACTGCTATTGTTATCTTGGAAATAAGACGCCAAACTAAGCTATCCGAATTAATGCCACCCGAATTCGGTGCAGAAACCTGTAAAACCAATCGAGATCTTTTCCACCGCCCCCAAATCACACTTTTCATTCTTAAAAAAAATGTTTTTTTTTCAATTTTAAAGAAAATATCAAAAATTACCAATTATTAAAAATGACGTGCTGCGTTCCTTCCATTTAGACGGCAGTTTTGTGCCAAGCTGACTGATTTGAGGGTATTAGCATTGGGTCAAAATTTACCAATTAAAAAAAAAATAATTTTTTTTATCTAAAACGTGTAAAAATTTCTGTCAGTGGCGGATCAAGTATTTTATTGTATATTATTTTTTCTTTGCAGTTTTTGATAGGTCTGAGCTCTGAAATTTAGCACCGAAAAAGAGTAATTACGTAGCATGGGCGTGCACAGCATAAGATTTAAGGGAGGGAAGGGTCTAGTCCAAAAAACAAAAATAAATGGATCTTCCTAGCTAGCCTATAAGCACAGTTCAAGTGAACCAATAATATATAACCCTTTAAAAACGGTTATTTGTAAATATCTCAGAAACTAAAGCTCCTACGAAGGTGGTTCGGTTACATTTATTGAGCAGAATGTAATCTACTACGTTTTGAAAACCGTATATTGATACAATGCTCCCTTATTTTTAAAATATTTTAATTGTCAAAAAACTGTCACTAGCATTCATAGATTTTGATCAAAATCTTATCAGCTCATTGGAGTGTCGAACGCTGTTTTACCTGAAAATTTTATTAAAATCGGTTTAGCAGTTTAGGAGCTATTGTGTTACGGACAGACACACACACACAGACAGACATCATGACGATATTACTAAGATTAAAATACACCCAAATAACACATTTTCGGCTTTATCTCAAAAAAAACGGTAGGCTAGGAAGGTAAAAAATGAAAAAACGAACATACATACACATAATTGTTTAAAATCTGAACCCATTATAGTAAAAGGAAATTTCTGGGATCTTTGGCAAATCTGTTTAAAACCTTCTCTGCTACTTGTTTATTTTTACTTATACTAATTTTCGGTGTACACTCAGCATGCACAAACCACTTAATCGATGGATAAAATCATTGTGGAGTTTAACCAAATTTTGACTCTGCTTAGAGTACTAAAAGATCTTTCTACAGTACTTGTTGAACTTAAAATCTATGTTTGTGGCAGATTGATTTTACTTACTAAACTTTATCTGTGTCTTACACGACTATTAAAAAAAATCTGTTTGAATCAATGAACCGAACCGAACCGAACCACTGCGTTTTTCCTATAAAATCACTATATACCTAAAAAAATTTGAAAAACTTATCTTTTTGACAAACAACAATACTGCGACCTTTTGATTGTTCTTCTACAACCGTTTTCAAACTCTCCAAACATCGGAATACAGTGAAACCTCCTATAAGCGGACACGCACGTTTCGTCAATTTTGTCCGCTTATTGGAGGCTTAAGAGGGAGAACTTCGAAATTTCAATATATATTTATTATATTTATATTCCGCTGCTTTTTTTCGAATTTTTTTCGATGTTAAATTTTTAGATAGTTGTTCCTTCTCCGAAACGTTAACAACTTTCATTTTTTGACGTAAACTAACAAGTTTTTTACTAGGCGCCATTTCAAAGAGATCTATTGCTACCCAACTGAACAATAAAAATAAAACACAGCAGTCCCGCTTATTAAAATATATAGAAGTATCTAGTCACCGCACAAAACGAAAAGAAGTAATTCCCCGGCTGCAGAGTGCGTTGTTGCCAACATACTACATCATATTTGTGCCCATGTCGATGTCGTGCAGCGCTCCGTCCCGTTGTCAGAGATTCACGTCCGTTTATAGGAGTGAATTTTACATGTAAAGAAATAGGCAGAAGCTTGGTTCCAACAAATTTGTCTGCCTTAAGGGAGTGTGCGCTTAATAGAGGTGTCCGCAAGGAGAGGTTTCACTTTATTCGGAATATAGTAAATTACATTCTGCTTAATAATTTCTGTTATAACCAAAAACTTCTTAGGAGCTTTAGTTTCCGAGATATTTACAAAAAACTAATTTCAAGGCTGATATATAATGGCTTCACTTGTAGCGCGCTAATAGGCTAGCTAGGAAGGTATCAGATCCGTCATGGATCCATTTATTTTTATTATGATTATAAATAAAGATGTGTTTTCTGGGGAGGTTAGTTGACCTTATGAAGCATTGGAAAAACCAGATAAATGTTTGTTTGTACTTTCGTTTTATACTCCTTACCTACATTATAATTTTGTTTTGTTTGTTCAAAAACTTCTTAAAATGCTATCAAGCTGATTTGAATTTAGAAAATCACTAATTTTCCAGAGCAAAGCTCTCGTTGGCCAACGCAAATCAAACCGAAAATGTTCAAAACTTTGAGAAACTCCGAATAAACTCACTTTTGCTTTTTAATACACGAAGCGATAAATTGCTGTGTGCCCAACTGGGGGCCAAATTCATCATTTTTAGCTAATTAGAATAGGCGTTTATTGCTTTTGTTTGATTCTACTTTTCTTGAAGTTTATTTTTTTAGCAAATGTGCAAAGAGAATTAGTCTTAGCAATAGACCCACTGGCGGTCGCAGTGGAAGGGCTGCAAGGCCCACTTACATATCAATCATCATTATCTTAGCAATATTGTCGTTACGTCTGTCTTTGTGTATGTGTGTGTGTGTGTCCGGCTCACGATAACTGTTAAACCGCTGAACTGCTGAACCGCTTTTGATGAAATATTCTAAAATAGAGTACAATATTGTAAAGAGCTGATTAGATTTTGTTCAAAATCCATTAATGCTAATGACAGTTTTTTGTTAGTTCAAAAATTGAAAAAATGCTACCATGTTCACGGAGTATCGCAGCATGATGAAAAGTCATAGAAATTATAATATATATGATATATATAATATATATAAGAACCATGCATATGTATTAAAAAGGCTAGAAATTTACACAGACCCACAGCCAATACCTATCCTCTTTTAGCCCCGGTAAAGAAGTAGGAGAAAAAAATACCCACTTTTCACCTGTTTCGCCGCACACAATGGAATGACGAAAAACTTTGTAAAGACGAGAGGTCGCGATATATACCCACTACCAGCCGAATACGGGTCTAAAACAGCAACAAATATTTCAAGAAACCGTCCAAAATATATTTTTCTCTCTTTTACTTCTCTCTTACACGCATTAAGCACAGAAGCAGTCTATGATCCCTATAGCATTTAATCTACCAGGCGCGGTTCTACGGTAGGGGAAAAAGGGGAAATTCCCCCCCCCAAATCTCAAACTGACACACAAAATACACGTCCTGGTCACTATCTAAAATAGTTTTATGCAATATTTATTATGTTATTTCACCCCCTAATGAAGTTCTTATTTTCGCCCCTAAATCTACTTGTCACAGTGTGCCTGAATGAAGTATAGGTTACATAAAAATGGTTCCAAAAACTAATTGCACATTTTGAATATGGACTCTTTCCTGAGTTCAGAGCCATATTCATATAAATCCTAGTTGATCCTCTTCTCGAAATATTTAACATTTTTCTAGTTAGTCTAGGCGCTGGCTCCTGTCACGTGTGACCTAATATGTGCGCTCAGTTTGACTACGGGGTTTTGTTAAGCACCCATAGGAGTATAAAAAAGTTCGGTCACGTGGTCGAACTCATGGTCGTTTGGCCGCCATCTTTGAAAATGGCCGCCAAATTGATGGATCTCCCTACTCAATGGCCCGATTTTAATTTCTTGAAGCCTGTTTAACTCCTTTTTTAAAGACAAGCAAATTATGTCATTACATATTTTTTGATAAATGAAGTAGTTTTTGAGATATACCAAGATTATTAGTATTTCTGCTCGCAAAAGAATTAAAATAATACCTATGCTCATTTTATTGTAGCTACAATATTATTGACATTTGTTTTTTTTTATTACATAGGAGGCTGTAACCTTTCACAGAAGATATTGACTTTATGTTTTTAAAGTTCGTGGTACCCCTAAAGACTGCCTTAAAGAGGGCGGTTTCTAAAACTGTTCACAAGATTATAGAATAAATGAATTTGCAACGAAACGATGCAGCGAAAAACGATAAAATTAATTTTTTATAGTACTCTTAATTCCGCTTCTTTTGATGTATCACTTAGCATCCTAGCTTTGATAGTTAGCTAGACAAGCCAGCTAAAATATACAATTTTGTAAAAGTTTCATGTTTTCGCCAAAAAAATCGATTTTCTTCTTAAAAATTGTAAAAGATATGACAATGATCAAAAGAAGCGGATTGAAAAGTACTATAAAAAATTATTCTTAACGTTTTTCGCTAGGATGCATCATTTTGCTGCAACTTTTTCTATAAACTTGTGAACGATTTTAGAAACCACCCTCTTTAAGGCAGTCTTTAGGGGTATCATTCATCGAACTTTAAAAACATAACGTCAATATCCTCTTCTGTGAAAAGTTTAAAGCCTTCTCTACAACAAAAAAAAACAAATGTCAATAATGTTGAAGCTAAAATAAAATAGGCATGGGTATTATTTTATTCTATTGCGAGCGGAAATACTAATAACTTGGTATATCTCAAGAACTACTTGATTTATCAAAAAATGTGTAATAACAAGATTTATTTGGCTTTAAAAAAGGAGTATAACAGGCTTTAAAAAATTAAAATCGATCGACTAGGTAGGGAGATACGCCTAAACAAAAAATTCTATCCATTTGGCGGCCATTTTCAAAGATGGCGGCTAAACGACCATGAGTTCGATCACGTGACCAAACTTTTTTTATACTCCTATGAGTGCTTAACAAAGCCCCGCAGTCAAACTGAGCGCACATATTAGGGCACATGTGACAGGAGCCAGCGCGTAGGCGAACTAGAAAAATGGCAAAAAATTAATAAAATTTCGAGAAGAGGATCAGCTAGGATTTATATGAATAAGGCTCTGAAGTCAGGAAGGAGTCCATATTCAAAATATGCAATTAGTTTTTGGAACAATTTTTATGTAACCTATGCTTCATTCAGGCACACTGTGTTGTATAGTAGAACACCTTTGTCTTAAAATTACCAAAACCTTCGTACGAGCTTTCATTTTAAAGGCCTACAAAAAACTATTTTTAAAGCTAATATAGAGTGGAGTTTACTTGGAGTCTGCTAATTGGCTAGGAACGGATCAGATCCATCATGGATCCATTTATTAATATTTATACTCTGCTTGTTAATGACTTACTACTACTACTACTTGCTAATGACTTCGGTTTTGAAGGTTAAGTCGTTCAAGCTAAAAAATCATGACGAAACCTTCTTTGACTGTGTCGTTCGATCTTTTGAAATTTTAATTAAAAAGTTTATTAATAAGTATTGGGAAAACAAACTCTTAATATTCAGAGCCTTGATTTTACGGCAATCGGGGAGACATTTTCGCCTCATCAATTCAGTGGGGAAAAGCAGAGGCGTATTTAGAATAATTTAATTAGAATAATGACCTTCGAAATTAGTAAAATATTGATGAATAAAAAAATAACCCTTAAAAAAGAAAACTAAAGCGATAAATGATATATTTTAGACTTAGCGGTTTTTCTATATTACACGAAGTTCTTTTAATCTAAATAACGTTAGAACATAAATATGGGGCATACCCATTCATTCTCACACGCGATACTTGAAGCCAGGACCCCTATTTAATTCTTAATGTTCCTTTTTCGGGTAGACAGGATTTTGGTTACTGCGCATGCGTTCGTTTTGATGGTTTTGTAACATACTCCGATACGTCACTAGATTATTCGACAATTGTCAAATGTTTAGGGTTATGTCTATCATTTTTTCTAAAAACTAGTTGATTGGTTGAAAATTTATCAAATTGTGGATTAAAATTGTAGTTTTTCTAAAAATAATTGTGCAGATGTATTGTGGACACCATGAAGAGTGTTTAATGGCATTTATAGACCACTCTTAACTTTATTAACAAATATTGAAGAAAAATAGAAGTAGTGCCTATGGAATGGCACTCCCTTACTTCTCCCGGGCAGTTTTCCACAGACCGCATATGTTTTTCGTGAATTATTTCACGCAAACGCAAAATATCGCAAAATATAAATAAGAAACAAAGATGGCCTCCACCCACACAGCAGCTGTGTGTCTACATTACAAGAGACATGTCTACGCATTTAAAAACTCGTATGCGTATTTAAATTTGCCATTGTTTCCAAAGACAGCTATGAGGGCTCCACTTTTCGATTCTTTCGATTCGATTCGAACCATGATTGCTGGTACATTGTAGACGGTAGATTGTAGATTAGACGTGGATTCGTATCAGATCCTAAACCGCTCTGCACATACCTCCAAGATATTTTGCTCATGACTCTGCATCTTACTTCGTCTCCATGATTTGTAAGCTTCGGAAGCTATTTTCTTGGGAGTTACTTAGCTCCCTTCGTTAAGCGATAGAGTACCTCCTTCAAGGTACTGCCGCCTTTTAATAAGGCCGGGGATTCGCAGAGCAGATGTTTTGCTGTCTTTAGGGACAGTCAATAATATTGCACAATATTACGCATTGCGCAAAATTATTTTCCGTCTAAGCCGTAGCATTAAAAGTTTCACAATGTTGAGCAACATATTGAGTAAGTCTAAATTGTTGAAATGTTTTATTATTAAGCCTTAGAGTTAACGTGTGCAATATTGTTTAGTTTTTAGAGGTCCTATTGTACTATTTTATTGTACAATAAATATTAATCGTTTAAGTTTAAAGGGTCATTGATGTAGTCGTATTGCACAAAAAGATATTGTGCAATACTATTGTAAATCTAGGAGCCGCCTAAGGCGATCAATATTGCACAATATTACGAATCACGCAATTCTATTAATTAACCGTCTAGGCACTCTGGGCTAAGCATTAAATAGTGCACAACAGTTGAGCAAAAGATTGAACATGTTTAGATTTTATTGCGCAATATTTTCTTATTGAGCCGTATTAAATGATTTCAGTCAACATTAAGTGTTCGCTAAAGAAGTACTCGTGCTTATATTATAAATATTATAATATTGACGTTTATGTGCTGTCAATATTATTGTAGAATAAATGATATGAACCATTGTGATTGTCTCCTTAAGACAAACTGATTCACTTTCGAATAATTCAGTTCTCTTAAGTATTGTCTTTTCATTAGTCCACGGAAGGGCTCTGGTCTGCAATAGGATGTTTCCGCCCCTTTCATTGGGCGTGGTTATCTGCTTTCTCGTTTTCTTCAATGCCCTGATGTCCTGGTACCCACATCATTGTGACTTTGTTGTAATGAGCGGTTTGTTTTAAGATCTATTTACACTCACAGACTAGCTTCAATACACACTTAAGAGCCGTTATGGCCCGTATGGTTGTCCGAAAGTATAAAGATATGCTTCCCGTTGATCAGGCACTTTTGTCCGCATATATTAATCGTAAGCACTACTTGAAATATGGTGAGTATGTTGCCCATGAATAAGAATAATTTAAAATTTGGACAGGTTGTGCCCAAACTGGCTCTTTTCGCTAGCTTAGATGCGTCTGTATCCCCGACCGAAGCGTTAAACAAAACTAATTGATTCAAAAAGGAAAACGAACTAGTTCACTAGTGCCACTTTTCTAACATGAACTAGTTCAAAACGAACTATAAAGAAGCAACACACAATACTCTTGCGAGGCTTAACCCAATTATTTCTGTACATTGTGCGTTAGGAACGTGGCTACTGTGTTCCTGTTCGTGAAATACTAAACGATACTTCCGTGCTTTCTACGAGGAACGAACGAACTGATAGGAATGAACTGTTGAGTGGAACTAATAAGTAAAATCCTGCGTTCGTTCATTCGATTATCCGAATTACCTATTTTGTTACATTGAGTGGCACGCTCAAGCTATTGAATGAACTATTTGAAATTTTGATTGTTTTTTACGGAAAATTAAGAAACTGCTAGCCTAATACGACGTTGGCAACACTGACAGGATAGCCATTCCGTTGATAGTTCAAACGAACTAGTTCAGTGAACTAATTTATTTTGGTGAACTAGTTCCCATGAACTAGTTCAATAAAATGAACTGCTAAGCACATCACTAAATCATATGCTTCGTTGGTTTGTTAATGCTGTCTAGCTTTACCACCTCTAGTATGCTCAGGTGTCTGGATAGGTTGCCAGGCTTTAGTTCGTCTGTTGGGAGAAGCCTATATGCGTGTGTTAATGCTTCTGCTTTAACA
Source organism: Aspidapion aeneum (assembly GCA_963576565.1). Classification (NCBI taxonomy): domain Eukaryota; kingdom Metazoa; phylum Arthropoda; class Insecta; order Coleoptera; family Brentidae; genus Aspidapion; species Aspidapion aeneum. Next base: position 23,628,081 of record OY755044.1, read on the forward strand.
CAGATGCATAGAGGAGGCAGGTTTAACTTTGCCTTTAAGGCAATGTTAGGGCAACTAAACCAAATGACTGCTAGTAACTTCAAAAGAGACGCTTTTTGCGACATCACCCATATCTTGTAAAACATTCCATATAAAAGCTTATTCTGCATAAAAATGGAATTTCAATTCCCCAAATACGCCATACGTATTGTCTCTTCAAACAAATCGAAAAAACAAAAACAGATCCCGTCAAAGCGTAATATTATGTATGAAACAATATGGTTTAAATCAGGAATCATAGTCTGGGAAAAGAAAATAGGGTTTGAAAAATTCTTTGAATACATTTTCATAACACATTTGTCTGTCAGATTCATATTTTTTTTGCGTTTCAATATTTAAATGGATTTCACAAAATCAAAATTACCACAATATTTTCAAAACGTTTTTCATTTGGTGTAGAAAAAAGTCAAAGACAGTAAGAGCATTACTAGCTGCGTTCGGTATTTGCATCTCAGACGCGATGGATTTTTGGTCACGTTATTACAGATTAGTCTGAGCAAATCGGAATTAACGAACGATCCGAATAAAACCGATCAAATTTTTATAAATGGTTATAACCTTAAATAAAACCAAAAATATTGTTTACATTACATTATAAGTCACGCCCAGCTATAATTTTGACAAAATTTTCGTGTCATGTCGGAAATTTATATAATTTGTTATTGTGCGTGCAAGTACTGAAAAATAATGGAATTTCCTTCGACAGGTCGCCGGTTTGGCTTTACAAGCACATTTAAAAATAATTGTCGGTATTGACGATTGTAAATGGAAAGTTACGATACATATGGAATTTTATATGAAAAGGCACCTACCTCGGGCTCTCTTGCGGCTCCAGTCAACGTTTAAACGTCCAGTTTTTCACCTCAAAATTCACTTTTTTGGGAACGTGATTTTTCTAGTGTCTTGTTGTGACGGTGGTTGTTTGCGCACTCATCGCGGCGCTGCTTGTCCTCGCACGTGTGCGGTACCGTGAAAACCCATATGCATATTTAAGAGCGCGAAAATTTAAATTATTTTAAACGCGCAGAAAAGGAAAAGAAAATGAAAAATAGGAAATTCATTGCTTGCACCAACATTTTCCGGCCGCCAAAACACGTGTGTTTTTACTTAGTTAAGAAAAGGAAAGGAAAAAAAATTAAATAATATTTGCCTATTAGCAATTAAACGATACAATTCTACATTAACCCAAATATGCATTAAATTATGCATGTAAATTAAAATTAAAAAAAAAGAAAAAAATACTTAGACAAAATTAAGAAAGAAAAAGAAAATTTTGCCTTATGCGTCGGGCATAGGCAAAGGACATAGTTTCACTACTGGTCGACGATATGTTCCTGTAGCTGTTTTAACGGTCACAACACGAATTTGACCGTCTGAGCCAGGGTGTACTACGACTAAAGTATTTAGTTTAATATTGTTAGAAGCCTCTGTCCATTTAGAACGCTGTTGCAAGGTGTTTAGGTACTCCAAGTTCCAGCGTTTCCAAAAATCGGACTGGAGCCTTTGCACCAGCTGCCAGCGGGACAGGGTGTTCAACTTGGAATCAGAAAAATCGGGTTCTGGTACGGAATTTAACGGTTCCAGGGTAAGAAAATGACCAGGGGTCAGTGGAAGAAAGTCATTCGGATCCATACTTTGGGCATACAGAGGCCGGCTGTTTAGTATGGATTCGACCTGACACAAAAAAGTAAAAAACTCTTCATAGGTTAACCGTTGCTCACCTATTACACGTTTTAAATTTGCCTTGGTGGATTTAACTCCTGCCTCGGCTAGTCCGTTTAGGTGCGGACTACCAGGACTTGAAAAATGCCAGGTAATTTTTAGACTGTGACATGCTTCCTGGGAGTACTGTTTGAGTAAACGATCAGCTCCCAAGAACGCGCTACCACAATCTGAGTAAATGTCAGAAATTCTTCCTCTTCTTGCCACAAATCTCTTAAAAGCCGCAAGAAAGGTAGGGGTGGAAATATCGGAGGTAAGTTCTAGGTGAACTGCCTTTGTTGCGGAGCAGACTAAGACAAGAATATAACCTTTGGATACCTTTGCACCTCGGTACTTTCCCATTGTAATTGGAAAGGGACCACAATAATCTATGGCAACATGTGAAAATGCCTTTACTTGAGAGATGCGTTGAGCAGGCAAGTTGCCCATGATTTGTACGGAAGGTTTAGGATTTAATCGATAGCATAAAATGCAATGAGAAGTTATACTCTCGATTGCATAGCGAGGGGAAAGGATCCAAAATTGTTGTCTCAAGAGGTAATGCAACGTTTTTTGACCGGGATGACAGTACCTTTTGTGAGTGTACTCAATGACAAGTTGAGTAAGACGGTGAGAACGTGGTAAAAGTAAAGGGTATTTTGCTGAATAAGAGAGTTCGGAAGAATGTGGTAATCGACCCCCCACTCTTAAGCAGCCTTGTGTATCTAGAAAAAGTGAAAGTTTACGAAATTGTTTAGGAAGTAGCTTTGCGTCATTCAAACGTGAAATGAGATCAGCAAAGATGGAACGTTGAACATGCCGAACGAGAACAATAAGAGAATGTTGAAGTTCTACTTCGGTAATATTTTCGTTAGGATATTTAGATTTCTTTTCGGTAAGGCGAAAAATATAGGAAATTATGCGTTGAATTTTCTCTAGGGAAGAGTAACGAGAAAGAAAAGTATCAAGCATGTGTGGTTCAACTGTGCATGTTTGAAATACTGATTTTCGTTCTTCCAGAATAACCTCGTTTTCCGGAGGGTCTGGACAGCGAAAATCATCAGGCCAGCTCTCTTTTGGTAGCCTAAGAAAACAAGGACCTTCCCAATACAAGTCATGTTTGACAAGTTGATTAGGCATAAGACCGCGCGAAGCACAGTCGGCTGGATTTAGCGCTGATGGAATATATTTCCAGGCCGTAGGAGAAATGGTTTCTTGAATGTGACAGATACGGTTTGCCACAAACGTTTTAAACCTGTGAGGTGAAGCCGCCAACCAGCATAGAACCACTTGGGAATCACACCATGCACAGATTTGGTTGAAGTTAAGAATATCTGAATAAGTGTTTCGAATAAAGGAAATTAGGTCGCAAAGTAAAGTGGCACCAAGAAGCTCCAGTCGCGGAAGACTGACTGTTTTCACTGGTGCGACCTTAGATTTGGCCATTACAAGAAAGGTATGGATTTCTCCGGAAACTGACTCCATTCTGAAATAGACCGTAGCCGCGTAACCTATCATAGAGGCGTCTGAAAAGCCGTGAAGTTCAATGCTACGTGGTTGATTAATGGAAAGGCGTCTAGGTAAATGAATATTTGAAAGATTTGGAAGTTCGGTTCGAAATTGATTCCAAACATTTACGATATGCGGAGGAGGCTGAGAATCCCAGTCCAGCTTCTCCTTCCACAGATCTTGCATGAGATGCTTAGCAAGTAAAGAAACGGGAGTACAGAAACCTAAGGGATCAAAAATTTTCATGATTTGAGATAAGATACCTCGCTTGGTGCATGGTTTATCTTCTGGTACGACCAAGTAGGTAAACGAATCTGAGATAGGATTCCATTGGAGACCTAATATTTTTACAAAATTAGGTTCGGATTTGTCGAAACGAATGGACATTTGTGTTTCTGATTCTGAGAATGAGGAGAGAAGTTCCGGACTGTTGCTCGCCCATTTTTTAAGTTCAAACCCTCCTAGGCGCAACAGGGAGATTAACTCCGACTGAAGTTTTTTGGCAGAGGCCAAAGAATCCTGCCCAGTGAGCACGTCGTCAACGTAAATGTCTTTAAGAAGCACCTTGGAAGCATTAGGATACCTTTCAGACTCAAGTTTAGCTAGTTCTTGTATCGTACGAATAGCTAAGTAAGGTGATGACTTAAGTCCATAAACAACTGTTCTTAAGGAGTAGGTTTGGACAGGATCATCCTCAGAAAATCTCCATAGAATATTTTGATAACGCGTGTGCTCAGGACTAATTAAAATCTGTCGGAACATTTTTACTATGTCAGTAACAAAGGCTACAGCATGAATTCGAAAATTAAGTAGAATTTCACGGACATCATTTTGCAGTTTAGGACCTGCGCACAACGTCTCGTTGAGTGAGACACCTCTGGGACTACGTTGAGACCCATCAAAGACCACTCTTATCTTCCCAGTGTTCCAGACACTGTGATGAGGGATAATGTAGGAATTATGCAAGACATCTTTAGATATAGGCGTAGGAATAGGTATCATGTGACCAGTGTCTAAACAATCTTGCATAAAATCTTTGTAAGCTTGAGAATTAGCTGAGTCTTTGAGAAGTCTAGCTTCCTGAAGCTTGAAACGTTTTAAAGCGATTGGATAGGTGTCACCCAACTGGGGTTCTAAGTTTATAAAAGGTAATGATTCTACCTGATTCGTTGCGTGAAACTGATTGTGAAAATAATTTTTCGCACATAATATCCTCAGGACTGTGATGAACCTTATGTGGAACCTGCTCTATCTCCCAGAAGCGCTCTAGGCAGATATCCAGAGATGGTTCGATGGAAGTGTAACAGCTTATGAGTGATTGTGGATTTTGTTGCTTTGAAGTTTCAACTTTACCAATCAGCACATAGCCAAAGATGCTATTAAAAGCACTAGGTTGTCCACGCTCTCCGTGGATAACTCCCTCTTGTAAGAGATGCGGAAAAAGTTCACAACCTACTAGGACATCAATGGAACTTGGTATATGGAAGTTTTGATCAGAAAGTTTGATATTGCGAATGTGATTCCACTTGCTCGAGTCGACAGCGCAAGAAGGAATCTTTGTACAAAGTTTTGGAAGTACTAAAGCCTCAAAATCAAAGGTAGGTCCCGCTTGACCTTGAGGTTTGATAAGACATTTCGTCTTACCTTTGGTATTGGAAGATGTCATTTGATTTAAGCCTTGAATAGAAGTAGAAAAGACAGACATTTTTCTGAAATAAAGTTTGCCTCTGAGGCAGAATCGAGTAAGATACGAACTGGTTGGTAATGTCCCCTTGAGTCTAACATGTCAGCTACAACGGTAGAAAGTAGAAAAGTGGAATTTTTGGAAATCATTGTCGCATGACAGTTTGTGGAATGGCTTCCTGACATAGGGGTGCTATTGGAATTGGAAAGTGGAATATTAGCGTTCTCTGGAGGATATGAATTAACACTCACAGAGGGCGCTACTGGTTGTGGAACATGGAGAAGACTATGATGTCTGGCTCCACACGTGATGCAGTTGTAGGAGGAGGGGCAATTCACGGTCTGGTGAGCAAAATGTAAGCAATTTTAACATAGATTCACCTGCCAAACATAACCCATCCTTTCCTGTGGATTTTTGTTTTGAAATTCGATACATTTCGATAATGCGTGATTCGAAGAACATAGGTAACATTTTATTTTTGGATTAAAAGTTCTGCTCTGATTATTTTGTATTTGAGGGTTGCTGCGTTGATTGCTATTTTGTAAAGTATTTTGTTGATTTCTTGAATTTGAACTTTGATTTGAAATAGTTGTATTGAAAGCAGAAGGTGAATTAAAATTATTAAAACTGTTTCTCTGAAAACTGTTCTGTTAAGAATTACGCGTAGTTTGAGGTTGTCTAGGGGTTTGATTTTGCCTACTAAAACTGAGCATTTGCACTACAGATTCGAGCGCAACGCAATGATTTTCTATAAACGTGTAAAGATCAGTGTAGGACGGAATTTCTGAATTGTTTTTCTCTCTACTATAGTAAAGTTCGAAATCAGTCCTCATCTTGACTTCAAGTTTTGAGAGCATCATGTTAAAAGTAAGAAAGTCCCATTCTTTTGTAGGAAAACCAAGCTCATTTAAGATGGCTAGATTCTCAGAAAATGTATCCAACATGGAACGTAATTCTTTCCCAGAACTGGACTTAGTTGAAAGAAAGTTAATAGCATTCAAAGCGGTAGTAGCAATAATTCGTTTATTTTGATACCTCTTTACTAAGGTTTCATACGCAATGTGATAATTGCTATCTGCGAGGGGAATGGTTTTTACTAGAGAAAGGGCTTCATTCAGAACAGAACTCCGCAATTGTTGAAATTTCTCTATATCACTTAAATCAGAATTTTGATGTACCATGACTTTAAATAAGTCAAACCAGTGTTGCCAATTTTTATAATTACCATCGAAAATTGGCAACCTTGGTTGTGGAAATGATCTTGTATTTGACCTCTGAACAATATTTTGTTGGTTAGGGTTGCCTACGTAATTGACAGGGTTGGCCCTAAAAAGGTCGTAGTAAATACCCTTACATTCATAACAAAGGTTGTCAAAGTCTTTTCTAGTTTTATCCTGCTCGTCAAATGAAAGTTTAAACTCTTCGAGAGAGCCAATAATTTGGTTATGAAAATTATAGAATTGAGCATGACATTCTTCGACGTCTTCATATCTGGATTTAAACAAAAAGTGAAACGCTGTATCCGAGTTCGCTTTCAAAGCTACCTCGTGAGCTTCCGCCATTTGGTTGAAGCTCAAAAGCCTTTTGTCGCAAGCCGACTCACTTTTGGAAATTAAATTTTGAAAATATATGGAAATTTGGAATTTTTGTAGGAAATTGGTGAACAACAGGAGTCTAGGTAGTTGGAAAAACTATTATCCGGCTCGAAGGACCATTAAATGTGCGTGCAAGTACTGAAAAATAATGGAATTTCCTTCGACAGGTCGCCGGTTTGGCTTTACAAGCACATTTAAAAATAATTGTCGGTATTGACGATTGTAAATGGAAAGTTACGATACATATGGAAATTTATATGAAAAGGCACCTACCTCGGACTCTCTTGCGGCTCCAGTCAACGTTTAAACGTCCAGTTTTTCACCTCAAAATTCACTTTTTTGGGAACGTGATTTTTCTAGTGTCTTGTTGTGACGGTGGTTGTTTGCGCACTCATCACGGCGCTGCTTGTCCTCGCACGTGTGCGGTGCCGTGAAAACCCATATGCATATTTAAGAGCGCGAAAATTTAAATTATTTGAAACGCGCAGAAAAGGAAAAGAAAATGAAAAATAGGAAATTCATTGCTTGCACCAACAGTTATCTTCAACAGCAAATAATTTGATTTCAATCTTTTTACATAAAAAAATTATTTTTGTAAACAAAACAAATACACAACATAACGTCACAATCTCGAATTAATCTGTTTCGTCGATTAAAATGTACGGAGCAACCAGATTTACGTCCGACTAGTCTGAGCAGAATTACCGAATGATTCAGATCTACCTCCCCTAGATCTAGATGGAATTAACGAACGATTTCGATCAAAAAGATTAACCCGACGTAAATACCGAACGCAGCTACTGTTAGGAATCGAATTGCCAAAAATTGTAGGAAATGTAAATAGCTGATGACGATGATGATTTATATGTGAGTGGGCTTTGCAGCCCTTTCACTGCGAGGACCAGTGGGTTTATTGTGGCTCATATTTGACGAGTCGTTAAATACCGAGATGAATTCCATCAAAGGAGCATGCGCCAAAATTAACGTCAAAATGTTTAATTTAAATTATTGGCGCGAATACCGTGATTGGTGCGAGATCGAAGAGCTTAACGTATAATAAAAAATTCAAGGTATAAAATAATGGTCAATTCTAATTTTTAGGTATGATTTTATGTCGGTACCGGGTGGTTTTTTATAACCGGAGCACTCAGCAACTTTATCATTGAAAATAAATTGAGATTTTTTTGGTTAATTATGACAACTTTAAAAGCAAACATATTTTTTTTCTATCCGTCACCATGTACATAGTAACCCAAATTCGATGTTTTGGGGGGTTTCGGGTATTTCTATAGGGGCTGAAAAAACTGATCCCCCTTTGCGACATTCAAATTTTAAAAGAAGCTTAAAGGTGAAAATCGCATTTTGATATAGCAAGCCGTTTTTAAACTACGGGGTGTTTTTAAAAAGTCTGCATTTTGGGAAGGGGTCTATAACTTGTTTATTTATTAATATTTTTTATTTCTGTGAAAACATTCTTAAGACAGTTTTTTAAGAGGAATTCAACTGTTAAATTAAATTTCATTTGTCACGTTTAGTTTTTGAGATATCACATAAAATTAATTTTTCTTTATGGGAGGATCCCTTTATTTCTTTATATTTTTGTATTTTTTTATGTTTACCACATATTTTAGTTTGCTTAATGGGTTTAAAATATTTTAATATTATAAAATTATAAAAACAAATAAACAAAAGACAAAACTAAAAATTCAAGATGTCAGAACAAAGCGTGGATCAACATGCGGAAGTGATCACTATTTTCTGGAGACCAAAATTCTCTTTTCTTATCAAGGCCGAAGCCTCCATCAACAAAATCTTGATGATACAGTGAATGAGGAAATTGATCACTGTCAATATAATCTACTAAGCCTAGAACATGACAGCGTAAAAAACTTATACAAAAAGAGACTGAACGAAAAACTTAATTCAAGTTCAGGTGAAACCCCAGATGAGGAATACGAATGTATCACATTAAGCATCCATCAAGCTGCAAAAGAAGCACTAGGATTAGTGGAAGAAACTCCTAAAAGAACAAAACCATACTGGTGGGATGCTGAGATTGAAAGTGAAATAGAGGAAAAAAGGAAATTATATCACACATACTTATCCCAAAAGACAGATAGAACCAGAGAAGAATACAAAATCGCCCAATCAAAAGTGAGAAGAATGATCAGTGATAAGAAAAATCAATCATGGATGCAAAAGTGCCAGAAAATAGATTCTTACTTAGGAGGTAGGAGAAGTACCGAAAGCTGGAAAACTATAAGATCGATCCAAAAAGAAACATGCAGAGATATTATTTCACCAATACCAGACAAAGAATGGGATGAGCATTTTAAAAAACTTTTAACTGAAGATAGAGCAGAATTCAAGGAAGACGAAAGAGACAATATCATTAGAACCAGTACCCCTCACAATATCTGAGGTCAAAAACGTGTGCAAAACCTTAAAAAGCGGTAAATCTGCCGGACCCGGAAATATCCCAGCTGAACTTATTAAATATGGCACTGAAGAATTGTTTTGGAGATTACGGAATCTTTTCCAAAGATATTTAAATGGAGCTGTAGTACCAACTAAGTGGAAAACGTCATATATATCCACAATACACAAAAAAGGAAGGAAAGATATATGTGACAATTATAGAGGTATATCTGTAACTAGTACGCTAAGCAGAATATATGGCAAAATAATAATAAATAAAGTGGAGAGCGAATATAAAGATATGGAGGCAGAAGAACACGCTGGTTTCAGGGCGGGTAGATCGACTTCAGATCATCTCTTTTGTATAACCCAAGTTATTGAAAAGAAAATGGCATACGGACAAGAGCTCCATCTGCTTTACGTAGATTTGCAGAAGGCATATGATAGTATACCACTAAATCTACTTTGGAAAGCGTTGGAAAAGACAAACATAAGCGTACAACTAATTAAGGCCAACAAAGAGTTATACCGCAATAGTAAGGCAAATGTTAAAATAAAAGCAAAACTAACCAAAGGATTTCAAGTAAATAAAGGTCTTAAACAAGGTTGCTGTATCTCGCCTACGCTCTTCAAGATATATTTGGAACAGGTCCTTATAGTCTGAAAGAGAAAATGCCAAAACATGGGAATTCCGTTGGATGAAACCACCTTGTATACTTTATGTTTCGCCGATGATCAGATAGTGGTGGCTCAGGATTATGACGACCTCGAATATATGACACGAAAACTAATAGAAGAGTACAATAAGTGGGGACTAGAGGTTAATATCAATAAGACAGAGTATATGTGTATTGGTGGAACGAAACAGGATCTACAGCGAATTCAGTCCTGTGATGAGTATAAATAGGTACTTGGGTCTAAAAATTACAGCCGACGGAACACTAGACAAAGCTATAAAAGATAGAAACGTACAAGGAAGAAAAGTAATAACTTTATTAAATGGAATAATTTGGGACCAGAGTATATCAAAACATAACAAAAAGCTTATATATAACAACATTGTTAAAAGTATTATTACATACGGCTCAGAAGTATGGCCAATCAAAGATAGAACAGAAAAAATGCTTTCCGCTACGAAGATGGACTATTGGAGAAGAGCAGCAGGGGAATCAAAAAGAGAAAGAGTTACCAATCAAAGAATAAGAGAAATTATGACAGTGGGTGAACGTACTCTACTGGATGATATAAGAACAAAACAACTGGTGTGGTACGGACATGTACAAAGAATGGATGATGGAAGACTACCTAAACAAATATTACAATGGAAACCAACTGGCCGAAGAAAACGAGGAAGGCCGAGGAGAAGCTGGAGAGAAGGAATAGATAGTGAAATAAGAATAAGAGGCCTAGATGATGAATTATGGGCAAACAGAAACGAGTGGAGATTGGGTATCGGAAGACGTAGAACGTTGTGAAACCGATAAATATATATATATATATATATATATATATATATATAAAATTATAAAAATAAAAAAACAATAAAGAGGTGATTCAAAAATAAAAATAAAGAAAACAATAAAAAAATAAAATATTGAGTGTGATACATCATTTTAAAGGAAATTTTAAGCTGATTTTAAAAATCGAATACAAAAAGAGTGATTCTGTAAGAAAAATAACAACTTTATGCAATATTTTAAAAACCAAAAGAGATACATAAAAACCGTTTACATCTGTCAATTCTTCAAGAAAAAATCTATAAGAAAGCTATTTACACAAAAACAAAATTTTCATAAACAAAAAACTTATAGATCCCCTCCCAAAATGCAGACAAAAACACTCCGTAGCTTAAGAACGGCTTGCTATATCTAAACGTGGTTTTCACCTTTAGGCTTCTCTTGAAATTTGAGCGTCGCAAATGGGGGTCAGTTTTTTTCTATCTCCCCTAGAAATACTCGACACCACAAAAAAGCAACGAATTTGGGACACCCTGTACAGGGTGTGACAATGAAGTCGATTTTTTGAGAGGGAACACCCTGTATATTTTTGCATTTTAAGATTCGTCTTTTCTTTCTGATTTCAAAAATATACAATATCTACGTGCTGCGATTAATATTTTTTGAGGTATATGCAGTATTTCTGCAACAAGGAATAACTGCAATTTTTATTTAAATAGTATAAATACTGAGTTAGGATATAAATCATTGTTTTATAAAGGAATCAGATTGTATAACAAATTACCCTTATACATAAAAAATTGTAAATCAAATAATATGTTTAAGAGAACACTTAAAAATTACTTGTTGCCTAGTCAGTTTGTAAGCCTGATTATTTAGGTAAACCCTTGGTACCATATATTATATTATATTATTTTAGTCTACATATTATTTTTGGTGTGTTTTAGTCTAGTATTGTTATTTTCTTAGGCTAAGATTAAATTGTATTTTAAAGTACACAGTGTTAGTACCTGATGAAACTGTGTGTTGCTATTATTCTTTTAGTAGGTAGGTATATTTAGTTCTGTTCAGAATAAAAGGAATGCTTGTTTATTTTTAGATTTTTCACGGTATTATGCCTAGTTTATAAATATGCCTACGTAATAAGTAAATAGTTATTAGTCTCATGTTTGGAATTATTATGTTTTATTAACATTAACATTTAAATGTATTTTTTTATAATAATGTTTGTATTATGAAGAAGCATAATTTGCTAATAAAGATTTATTGATTTATTCTTCTATGTGATCTTATGCATTTCACGTTTATTTTGTTTTGCCATGGGAGTATTGACTCTCAACTCCAATGTTTCTTCAAGTATTTCTTGATTGTGTATTTCAAATCATCACACAGATCCAAGTTTTTTGGGAAGTAGCATTTACATTCTAGACATCTAAACATAAAAACACTTTCTGTATAGGAATACCTTTGTTTTTGTATGCCATGTTTACTTTGACAGTGTTTATTCAAATTAAATTGGGCACTAAATAATTTGTCACACAACTTGCACGTCACCGGCATTTTCACAGCACAAAAACGACGAATTTTCATCAAAAAGAACCGGAAATTATTAAAGTTTTGCTGTATAAAACCATACTGAAATATCTCTCAGTTGATTGGTTGGCAGAAGTGACAGATCAACGCTTGCGCACGTCTTGGAATTCATCTCGGTATTTAACGACTCGTCATATTTGAGTTGCTTCTCACCATTGTATGCCCAATATTTCAATAGATTTTACAAAATCAAAATTATTATTAGAATTATAATAATTTCAAAACATTTTACATTTGGTGTAGAAAAAAGTCAAAGGCTGTAAGGGCTTTACTGTTAGGAATCAAATTGCTACAAACTATAACTGTAAGAGCCAAAAATTGTAGGAAACGTAAATAGCTGAATGAGTGGGCCTTGCAGCCCTTTCAGTGCGATTACCAGTGGGTCCATTGTGGCTCATATTTGAGTTGTTTCTCACCATTATATGTCTAGTCCTCCAAAACGGCTAGCGATCAGTTTGGGAAAGACACTGTTCAGATCTTCTGAATCGATATGAGGTTTACCAAAATTGTTCTGACGTAAACGTGCAATAGCCGGGTATTCGCACAATACTTATCTAACTGGTTCGTCATCCTCCAGACAGCATTCGGTCCATGTCCCATTTTGTGCAAGGGGACTCTTAGTCGATAGTGACCCGTAAAAAGTCCAATTACTACATAGTTTTGGTCATGCCAAAAACGGCCGACGATTAACGCTGTGTGACACTGTTGACATTTGAATGTCACATGTAGTTAACGGCTTCCGTGAAACGCCGCAAACTCACGGGCGGTCAACATAAGAATTTTGACGTACGTCGAACGTGCTCTATTTTAGCTAGCTTCTGTTACATTCCGCGCCATTTAAGCCAGCTAGCGCTGACTGCACAGGTCACTGCAGTGTTGAGCGGAACCCATTTATTTGACATAGGGGAAGATGGGGGAATAAGAAACAGGGGTAATAGGAAATATTTTTTTGCAACTCTTGCATTTTGTCTGTTATGATTTGAGATATCTAAAAAAAACCTTTGAAATTCTTCTACTACAATAATAATAAAGCATACCATCTCACAGAATATTTTTTTTATCTAAAAGAAACACTTTATTTTCAGTTTTAATACTTAAGTTTGTTGTTAAATGTAAGACTTTCTATGTATTGTGTTAAATTTTCTTTGTCATAAATAAGTAGTTCAGAATGGACTGTGGCGTATCTAGAAAAAAGTATTTTTGTTTGTGTTAAAAATCATAATCAGCGACCTAAAACAACTTGAAGTTCCAAATTTGATGCATATCGGTTCATAAATGGAAAAATCCGCCAGTTTGGATTTGCCATTTTATTTATTTTTTCTAATAAAAAAAATGCTTAATTGTATAGTGATCACCAAATACCTAGTTGAAAAAGTTTGAAAAAAAGTTATAATCAAATAAATAAATAAAAACAGGTCGGCGACGAATTGTTCCCGCGGCAAATCGGCCGTGGCCGATTGGTTGCGGCGACTTGTCCCCTACCCTCAGAGACACAAATACAGAATAAAAATATCCAGAAAAGTAATATTTAAAATTGCAGAACTCGATCAAAGATTTTAATAAAACATGACCGGATTAAAAAAATCCAGTACAATCCAAGACATTCACATATTTCCAGTACGGTTGCCCAAAATCTTAAACCTGTACTAAACCTTGCTTTTGGGGAAAAAATAATGTTTTAGGGGACAGACAATATTTAGTGGCTTTGGGGAGGGGGCTTGGTGGCTGAAGCCACTGGTATATTCTCTGTTGCTATATTCTCTGTTGCTAAGCCAAATATCTGTGTGTACAATAAATTGTTTAACCGGTAAAGCCACGCGACCATTACTCCTTAAGGTAGGTATTTAAAACTAGCCATCAGTATTTTATTGACAATACACCGGATACGCAACGAATAGTCGTAAACAGAATCGTAAAACCTGGAGAGGATAACGTTTTACGATATCCTCGGACTAAGGACGTAGACAATAAAAATTTTAAATAAAAATAATCTTGCGAAATAATGACACAGAGCAAATGGCGAGTTTTTCGAACAATTAAAATTTTGACAACTTTGACTGCCATTGTAGTTAATAACCACAACTACTAGTGTTCGGTACTGTAACGAGCTGATTAGATTTATGACCAAATCCATCAATGCTAGTGATAGTTTTTTATAGTTAAATTTTTTAGAAAAGCTAACTTTTTAACGGAGCATGGCATTTGGAATATAGTAGAACACATTTTTCGCAATAACTTGTGTTATAGGGTCGACCGGGGTAAATGTAAACAGGGGTAAATTTAAATGGTCCTAATAAAAAATTTAAATTTGCCTCTAAATTCGATATTGGCGCCAATTCTAATACCACGCTTTCTTGACAGTTAGCGGCAACGAAAATAAGCTTCCAGATCAGTTTGGTTTAGTGTGGTGATAAGTTCAGATGCACCTCTGCAAATTAACCGTATTTCATTTTTTCAGAGACACTAAAATCTGTCAGTATTTTTTTTGTCAGCAAGGTAAGTTTTAAACTAAAGTAATTATTAGTAACACAATGCATTATTTTATTTGTTTAAATATGTTTAATTGCATAATATCAACAAAATAAATTATTATTATTGTGATTAAATTTACCCCTAGCAATATTTGCCTAGGGGTAAATGTAAACACACTTTTAAGGTAAATGTAAACATACGTGGGGTAATCGTAAACATAGCTAAAATAATTAATAATTTAATTCCAGATGCCTCGAAAATATGTGCGCAAGACAAATTGGCCATCATACAGTAGGAGGAGGATTTGCTGAAGGCTATAGCTGATGTGAAAAACAGGAATTAGACATAATGTGAAGCTCAAAGTTTCTACAATGTTCCGATATCTGTAATATTCCATCGGCTCAATGGTCGAAGGAATTGTGCTTGGATTCCACTGGTCCCGGTCGCAAAATGGCGTTTAATGCAGATGTACAATCCAACATTGTAGATTGCCTACTGGCCAGGGCAAGATATCTGTGCGACAAGGATGAGCTAAAATACCAGTTTACATTTACCCCGACTTCTTGGGATAAATGTAAACATATGAGTTTTTTAAACCATTTTTTTTTAAAGCACTTTTGTTCTTTTGTTAATTTTGTTCTTAGAACAAAGGATAATGTACAAATATTACCACAAAATTTTTGTATAATTCTTTTTATAAACGGGAGTGTCTATTTCTTGATTTCAAATCTGAAATTTCTCAAAATGGTCAAAATCGTTTACATTCACCCCGGTCGACCCTAAACAAAAACTTCGTCGAACTTTCGTTAGATATTTACAAAAACTCTTCTCATGGCTGATATAGGAGTTTACTCGGAGTGTGCTAATGGGCTAGGAAGGTATCAGTTGATTTATTTTATATTCTCTTAAATATAAGCTGAATTTCCTGAAATTCCGAAAATTATACCTTTGTCAGTTGCAATATTTAAGATGAGTTAGAAAATATTTGTTGGGTCTTTCTCCTTAAAAAATGTTGAGTTTATCTAAATATTACATCTTTTGGGTTTGAAGAAGGTGCAAAAAGATAACGGGAATGTCAGGAAAAATTATTAACAAGAGGTAATAAAAATTTTATCAGTCCAAAACCTTGTGAATATTTTCCTTTTACAATACATTTCAGGAAGTGAAAATTATACCAAATTATCAAAAAGATCGAAAAAATTTTTGACTACTCATTTTGCACCTGTAATTTACTGGAAGAACTGTTTTTTTATGTCTTACCAAGGAGTCTAAGCCTACAGCTTTTAACCATGCTAATAACTGGATATAATATTCCTTCTTCAAACCGTTTTCGTTGTCAAAGGAATTAATAACACATTTTAGAATTTAACTAATGAACTATTAATTCAATTATTATGAAATTTGTTATGAAGATGAATTTTATTGTGTTGCAAGGGTTGTTTGATTTTACTTATTGTTATTATTTATACAGTCCAAACTACAGGCCGTCGATTTATTTGACAAACAACTGTAAACTTTATTATGGGTCTCTAGTCCAAACTAGAGGCCCTCGATACATTTGACAATTGTGGGTGTAAAACAATTGTCAAATGTATCGAGGGCCTCTAGTCCAAACCAAACAAAAAATATGTAATGAATGCATTTATGGGCTTGGTCTGTGCGCATCTTAAGACCTTTAAAAATTATTTGGTAATTTGTCAAAAATCAATGAATAAAAGGAATAATGCTCACTTAAAAATTCAATTTCTCTAATTCCCTAAAAAGATAATTTTTTCCGCATTTGGAAAATCCAACACGAAGGTAGCAAGCTGCCGACAAGCTGATAAAAAATGCATAAGGCGCCTTCAGTGGGACCCTTAATAATTAAACCACTAATTAGGAAAGTCAAGCTTTCCGACACCGTAAAAGTCAAACTGATTACCTGCACTGGCTAACGTGCAACAAATTGGGTCGAAAATGTTTTCAGGATTTTAATTTAAATAATGTAATTTTAAATTCTTAAAACATTTTAGTGGTTTCTGCATCCTTTATTGAAAGAAGGATTTTAAAAAGAAGTATAAACAAAGGAAAAAGTAAACAGTCAGATCATCAAATCAGAACAACGAACAAAACACTACAAAGGACTGCCGCAGTTAACGAGACCCAAATATATGTCAGCCTCTCGGAGAAGATATAGAAATACATGGAGAGGAAGTAATCATCGAGAAAGAATAGTATTAAAAAGCTTAAATCCGAAAAAGCTAGCGGACCTGGGAAAATATACGCTGAAATGCTCAAATATGAAGAGAAGTACCTGATGATTGGAGCATTGCATTTATATCCTCAATACATAAAACACGAAACAAGCTTGAAGGCAACCCTTACAGAGGAATTTCAGTAACCAGTACTTTAAATAGATTGTACAGTAGGATTCTTAGAGATTTAATAGGGAATGATTTTCATGAACAAGATGAAGAAGAGCAAAGTGGGTTTCATGCAGGCAGATCTTGTAGTGATATTATGTTATTGAGAAAAGGAGTGTCAGAAATATAGAGACTTGTTATATTTGTAGACCTACAAAAAGCATATGATACCGTTATAGTAGAAAATCTATCGACAGTGTTAGAGCAAACTAATATCAATCATACACATATTAAAGCGATAAAAGTGCCAAAATCTAAAACTAAAATTATAAATCGACCTTCAAAAAATTCCTGGTATCGAAAGGGTTAAAACAGGAATGTTGTATATCTCCAACTCTTTTTAAAATATATATCGCAGTAGGTGTAAAAAACTGGAAATATAAAGTACACAGAATGGAAATATACCTTAACGACCGATTTACCATATACACACTACAGTTTACTGATGATCAAGTAATTGTAGCTAATGATAAAGAAGACATGGAGTATATGATGAGAAAGTTAACGGAAGAATACCAAAAGTGCGGGTTAACAGGGAACATGGAAAATACACAGTAGTTATGTCTTGAAACCCAACCAAGTGAGTTAGAACCAGACGATGGACAAATAATATCTCCATGCAATGAGTATGTATACTTGGGTATCGCATTTAATAAGGAACGGACTAAAGAACTAAGAATAGAGACTTGTCGCGTAACAGAAAAATACAAAACAAAAATCGAAAGTGTCAAAATGGATGCAACAAAAAGATCAATGCGAATATCTGGAACAGATCAGATAAGACATGAGGCTATAAAAGAAAGAATTGGAATCGAGTGAAGCATAACGGAGGACATCACTAAAAGACAACTAAGATGGTACGGCCATGTCCAACGAATGAACGACGAAAGATTAGCAAAGCAGGTTCTATAATGGCAACCAATAAGGCGCAGAACAGGAGGGCGTCCTAAACTTGAATGGCAACTGTCAATCTAAAGATTAACGTGTCAAGAAAACGTGACAGAAGATGATGGTCAGGATCGAAGGAGGCGGATAATAGTCGTCGGATAACGTTAAAAAACGTTCTAAACCGACATAGTAGTAGTATGATATACTTCCTCTATTGTCCTCCATGAAAAGATAAGAAATTCTTAAACTTTCCCTGCTCTAATGGAAAAAGTAATGTTTTAACCTGAACAGTTAGATTTTATCCTAAATTTGATTTTAAAAAATGGTAATTAAACAAAAACAACGGCGGCCATTTTGGATTTGCCACTTTGGTCAAATACAATCCGTTTATGTTCAATAATCCATGTAAAACAAATCTATAAAAGAAAATGTAAGAAAATTATTGTTAGCATTACGACTTAACATTTAAAGATCATTTATTTAATTCCTTTTTTTATTAACCCTTCCCGCTTTGAGCGTTAACTAAAACGTTTTCGATTAAACGCCTCGATCGTTAAGATAACATCTTTTATGCGTTCCATTATTTTTGTTACCTTTGTAGTAGAGTCGGGGGTACGTTCATGATTTGACATGTGCACACCAGACGCGCGCGGCATTCCCACTAAACACAAAAACGTTTTAATAATTTCAAAATAATATATAATTTAAAAACCTAACGTTAGGTTGGATGTTAGTTCTAACGTCATATTCATAGTGAAAAAGAAGTGTTTTTAAAGTGTTTTTTCGAACGTTAAAAAATATTGATTTTTACCAGTGGAAAAGAAATGTTTTTCTAACATTGAAAAATAAATGTTTTTCTAACAATGAAAAAATATATTTTTTCCAAATATCTCCGAAGATAAGGTAACATTAATAACGTAAATAAAATTCTTCTATTTTGGAAACGCAGGGCAGCAACAGTCTTATGAGGTTTTCCTGAACTCCACACTCAGTAAAGGAAATTCGGATCCGTAGCTTCTGAAAATAAAATTTAAAATTCTATGTAAACAATAAGTGCCTCACTACGAGGCCAAACAATTCATGATCAAGTGAATACAAGGCAAACAATTTCAAGGCGCCTATTCAATTTAGCATGAACGCAATCGAAGCATTCGTTTGGTCCATTCGTTTGGTCCCACTGCAAGGCTTGTGAATTCTGCCTCAAATTAATACGCGGCTTAAGGTCCGGCGGCTAATCATTCGCGGTGAATTGTCGCATTCCCTGTCTGATTACCTATAACGTTAGGTATGCGATATTTCATACAAAACTATTTTTTTTTCTTTTGTTTACTTTCTTACCTTAGGTTGTGGTGCTTCATTTAGATCACTGCATACACATATGTTGCTCTTTAACTATACCATCTTTCCCACACAACTGGAGTAATATTTCTAACCAAATATGTATTCACTATCATTATTAATAATTGTGCTTTTAATTTGCCATGTTTGTTTCTACAAAAGGATTGTAACCAAAATTGCACAAAGCATATCTGCTTTCGACTTGTATGAACTCGCAGCGAAATGCAACTAAACATGACGATGGCCCGCTCCATAGTATCATTTTTTTTAATGTTTAAAAAACAAAACATTTATTAGCTTCATATATCTTAAATTCAACGTTAGAAATGAAATATAGGAAAAACATTATAAAATAACCATATATTGATGGTATTATTTTTAATGTTAGTGAAATTATGGTTTTTTTAATGCTGGTCTGGTCTTAACGTTATTAAGAAATATATTTTTGGTAATGCTTTTACATGAAATTTTCGTTAGGATTTTCTACATGTTTTTTTAATGTCAAAAGTTGACTTAATTTTAACACAAATTTGTGTTAGAAAAAAACATTTTTTTTTCAACATTTATTTAACGTTTTTTACGATTTTGTGCTTAGTGGGTTACTTTTTGCCCGTTTACGATTGACGCCGCGCGAGTCTGGTTGGATGAATTTTCCGTTCATGATTCAGTTGCTTTCTTTGGTGCGCAAACTGGTATGGCGAAAATACGTTTACGATTAACACACTGCGAACAACCATTTATCTACCTCGATTAGTTGGATTAAATTTAACTTGTCGCGCATGCGCATAGCGAAGTTGAAACATATGAGAGCAAACTCTAACCCAACTTTACTCTTTTTTTTATCAAAATTATTTTTTTTATATTTCACCAAATTGTTAGGCCACGTAAGATGCCCTTTTCAACCAACTCATATAATGTTGGTATATAATGAGGACGGAACCCCATTATTAGAAGCCAAGTTTTTCACTAAACTGGAAATAATATTAATATATGTCTATATTATGTCAAAACAAATACAAAAGGAACCTCTTTACTCTTACAAAATTCTAGTACAATTTTTGGTTCATTTTCCAAATCCGCCAATAAAAAAATACCTAATTAACAAAGTACATACAGAAGCGTCTTAGGAAAATTGTCATTGGTCAACCATCAAATATTAAAACTGTAAAATTTTACTTGTTAAATGTCATATGTCAACTGTCATGTAATCAACAATACCTTCTCTGCCATTGCTGCGCGGGCTAGGAGGGTAAAAATAAGGAAAAGCAATTCTCTTTGGACTAGAAATAGCAAAGAAGATACAACATAAATAGGCACCGCAACACGAAATTAAATTTTATTATTTATTAATAGATTAACTCGTAACCGAGTTGACCAAAATAAGAGGAAGTGGGAGGGGAAGGAGGAGTGACTGTTGTAATTAACCGAGGAAAGATGAACATTCGCGTTGTCAGCGTTGCGCTTGGTTGTAAAATTTACGAATTCTAAAAGTAGATTATACTTGGGGATGGCGGATGATGAGTTCCTAAAATAAAAGGAGACATATATCGCTAAAAAACCTAAAAATCGCTGCAGTATCCTGTATTTATTAGTTCAGTTATATTAGGAATTCTCCTGGCAAAAAAGAGGTGCAAGCTGGAATTTTGTATAATTATTCAATAGCATCTGGGATTTACCTATCTCTATCTATTTAGCCTTCTTCAATCCATTTTTAGACATAGACCTCCGCCAATGTCTTCCACTCTTCTCTGTCTGTCGCCGTGTTTATCCCTCTTGTTCCCGCATGTTTATTTAAATCGTCCGTGCATCTCATTTGAGGTCTTACCCTACTTCTTTTATTTACGCAAGGTCTCCAGTTTACCATACGTTTGTTCCATCAATCGTTTTCTGTCTTATATTATGACCGGAAAATTTCCATTTTAATTTTGCTTCTTCTCTGACATCCCTTACTTTAGGTTAGGTTGACATGTAACATTTGTCTTTCTCTTGATTTTTGGAATTTTGTTACCTTATCCATGTTTGATTTTGTTAGTGTCCAGGTCTGGGATTCATAGGTAAGTACAGAAATGATACATTATACAGTTTCGTTTTGAGGTACTAAGGATATTCTATTTAATATGTAGCTTAATTTACCGAATGCTGCCCAGGCCAATCTTACTCGTCACTTGATTTCAGCTGTTTGGAATTCTTTTTTTAGTTTAATAATTTGTCCCAGGTATATATATTCCTCAAATTGTTCTATTTTCTCTTGGTTTATTCTGATGGTGATATCTTCATCTGTGTTTGTTATGATTTTAATTTTATTGTAGATCATAATCAAGCCTATATTTTTAGGCGCTGTATCCAGTTCTTCCAGCATTTTAATGAGTTATTCTTTTTTATCTGTTATTAAGGCGATATCCGTTTACTTTTATGCCTATTTATTCCCAACCTAAGTTCTTAAAATCATCTTCTAAGGCCTGGTTAAATAGTTTAGGGAATAATGTGTTACCCTGACTGACGGCTCTTGTTATGAAGATTCGCTTGGTTCCTTCGTGGATTTTGATTGATGTTGTTGCTTGGCTATATATATTGGGTAATAAAGCTGTGTATCTGTAATCTATTCGGCCATTAATTAAAAATACTTTTACTGCCCAGTGCTCAGTGCTATCGAAAGCTTTTTCAAAGTCTATAAACGCAATATATAGTGGAATATTGTGTTCGTTGGCTCGTTCTCTTAGGATTTTCACGTTAGGTCTACACGCTGGTTAAAGGTATAACTAACATTTTGCCTTGAAATTAATAGTAGTAATAGTTTTTAGTTACATGTATGCAATATAGTCCATCTTTTTTCTTTGTAGCAATCATATTTTATCCACAAAAAACGTACGAATAAATAAAAAAGAAAATATTTTGGTTTAATAATAGCAACTGCATTTAAACCTCCAAACGTCAGTAGGAAATGTCGAATAAAATCAGAGTTAATCATGGGACTCATTGAAACAGCTGCCCGCTATATTTTATATGCTAATTATTATTTGGACAGGTTCGATTGTTATTTGGTAGAGTATTACTGAAATTCCAATATATTGTACTTTTTAAAATGTGTTTAATTTATTTTTATTTAAAACGGCAATGTATCTACAGAGATAATTTAAATTATTTATGTATTATTAAGCTTTGTGGATTTCTGTATATAATTTTTTTTATCGATAACGTATTATTTCTATAGTTTTTCGAACTTTAAACCACCAGGGATGGTACTAAAATTTAGGATTATTTTTAACTGCTCGGACTAGATTTTCAAAAAATAAAATACAGTTACAAAGTTTTTCTTTGGTTTTCCTTTATTTTAAGTTAGATTGAATTTTTGTGAGAAATGCTTAGGCTAATTCACGTTAGAGTAAACCAAATCTTTGCGCAGTTTTTAGAACTCTAAGGGCTAAGTGCTAAGTTTTAAAATCCTAGTAAATACTGATGTTAGTGTTTAAAAATATTCTTCCACTTTCTTTTTTAATGCAAGTAGACACAAGGTGAAAATATCGTGTAAATTTTTTATCCTTTTCCACTTCGATTTTTTTTAGAATAAAGCTGTTTTATATTCTGGTTCATTGTTCGCAAATCTCCGGAAAACATGCATATTTCAGATGACGCGGAATGTTTGTGAGGCCATCGTAGCGCACCGTATAACGAACACGAACGTACCAGCCGAAATTTGCATAACTACATCCGTCCTTTAGTTTCTTGTCATTGGTCGTAAAATAATTGGCGCTTTTTGTATTAACGCTTTAAATTATTAAATCCTAAATATTAGACACAATTTTTTCAACTAAAGAAAGCAGTGAGTAGAGTCCGCGCAGCGAGAGTTGACATCACGGCTGAGGAGAATCTACTGGCCCTGCCTGTAGCTTGTGATTGACTGTTTCGGAGATCCATAGGCTTAGTGTTTTATACCGCTATAAATTATTATGTGTAATTTATTCCGCACGACACTGTCAGACCGCAAGTAGGCGTATACCAAGATAAAATTGATGACGTGCGTGGCATCAACTTTCGCTGAGTCTACTCTAGGATTACATCTCTACATCGTGTCACTGAGTGGTAGATGATTAAATATCTTTTTACCTTCGTAAAACAAAGATTTCTTGACTAGTTCGGATCGAGAAATGGGAAGAACTAATTGGAGTAGCCTTCTATTACTATAAAATCTGCTCAATTGCAGCTTATTTTTCTATGTTTTAAATATTATACATGGTATATATCCTTGAAACGATATATATATATATATACGGTACGCAGCAAAGAGTTAATTATACTTATGAAATAGAGGGTGACATGAATTTGTTTCTTTATGCATGACAAATATTGCGACATGCCCTTTTCTGTATGTTAAACACAATTTTCTACAAGAACTCCAGAAACAGTAGCGCAAGTGGGACTCAGTTAGTGAGAAATAGCATACCTGAGCTTAAGCAAGACCCAAATTCTCAAAGATGTTCCGCAGAACATAGCAACTTGATGACATTTTGCCGCAAAGATGCTCTATGTTTTTCTTGAATTTTGTGGAGCCGTCTATAAAAATACCAAAAAATTTGTTTTCCTCTGTGTTAGGTAACAATTAATTGCCCAAGAACACGTTTCCTATATGTTAATTTTAGACATGACTCTGTATGTTTTCTGCTAATTTTACAGGGCCAGTGTCATGTCATACAATGGTAACATCATCGCAGAAGACTACAAACTGGACAGATATTTGTAGTTTACGCAAATCCTCCATGTAAATTCGAAATAATAATGGTTCCAAGACAGGTCCCTGTGGGACTCCAGCATCAACTGTTTGGTCAGCAGAGCTAGAATTCTAAAACAGTACAGTACAGTCCTTGCCTCCAGCATTGAGCTAAAACACCCCAGCTCTCCTCCTCTGAGTCCATATGTCTCCAACTTGAGCAGAATTATTCTGTGAGCCACGGTGCACTCAAACGCCTTCGATAGATCACAGAATACTTCAGCGCATTTTTATCCGAAATTCAACTTTAAATATATGTATTAAAAGACCTCTTTGGTACCCCTAGAGGTTTTTCTTTCCTTTGAAACGTCGCATTATTTTTTCTTGTCAAAAATATGATTTTCAAATATTTGCAGTAATATTTTAATTAAAAATTTTCCTTAATAGTGGCGTAAAACTCAAATAAGGTTTTATTTGTACAAGGCCAACAAAAAAATACAGGGCACGACCCTGACAAAATCAGCTGTTGTTGTGGGCTGAATTTTACATTGGGTCTTATGAGCAAATAGAGGCTTATTTGTGATATTTTTAAAACTATCCCGATATTCCACCAAACTTTTGTAAGGATTAAAAATGATTAAAAGGTTAAAATCGTCAAGATTTGGCATTCCTTATTTTCAATTTAAATTGCCCGCCATGCACCGCACGCTAACTGATATATTTGACATTGATTTGACTTAGTCAATTGTTTTTGTCATGGCATTTGTTTATTTGTTGTTCGATTTTTTAACGATTTTTTATAAAATCTATTTTAAATCCAAAAATACCAGTGTTAATCTTTTTAAAACAAAACTACACAACAAAAAAGTAATTTTTTGATGTTGTAATTTGCCGAATATAAACAAATAGCTGAAGGTGAGCCGATTAACTTTCACGCAAAAACCAAAACATTCGCTTGTGCTTTAAATTTAATTTTTGTGTTAGCTAATGAAGCGGCGATGAAAAATTAAGGATTACTATAGATTTTAAAAAAATGTTTTACAAGAATGAATATCTCAAAACCGGATTTATTTAAAAAAAAAATCAAATATTCATCAACCGTAATTCCAACTTCAATATTTTAAAGACAATCAGCGTCGTTTTGATAGCCCTGGTTTGTAGAATGAATCCGCCACAAACATATACATTTTAATATACATTTGCTCAGCTGTTGCCTTGGTTTAGTGTTTACAGATCTATTAGTGGTCGGTTAAATGTCAACGGGAAACCACGGGGTCATTGTGGTTTGAGCTATGAAATTCTAGGTGCCATGCCGCACGTCGTTAGGCATCGCAATGCCTTCGGGAAACGGCGGCCGGGCCAGAATTACGTTATCAAGTGAGATAAAGAGGTTTGTTTTAACTGTGATGACACTAACCGTATAGACGTTAATAAAAACTTTCTCTGTGTTGTCACTTGTTCGTTAACTAATTTAAAGCTAACTGCCACCCCAAAGCTAACAGTATCTAAATATTTATACATAAATTTTATTATACTAGGTGTTTAAGTGCTATGATAGTTCAACTTTTATCCACAATTTTGAAGAAAAAAAAGTTATCTTTCAAATATCAGATCAGGACTATCAAAACGGACGGGCCACGATCCTCCACTTTGTTGACGTCACATCGGGGGCTGATTTTTTTCTTGGTGGTCACGTCACGACACAGCTCATTGTCTTTAAAATATTGAAGTTGGAATGACAGACTTTTAAAACTTAATATAGTTATTTATACGTGTTGTCAAAAAATTATTTTTCTGTAGTGTAATTTTGTTGTAAAAAGATTAACGCTGGTATTTTTGGATTCTAAATGAACTTTATAGTAAAAAATCATTAAAAAATCGAAAAAGATTTACAATACAAATAAATAAACATATGCCATGACAAAGACAGATAACAAAGTCAAATATAACAGTTAGCATGCGGTACATGGCGGGTAATTTAAATTCAAAATAAGGAATGCTAAATCTTGTAGATTTTACACTTTTAATCCTCTTGCAACCTTACAAAAGTTTAGTGGAATATCGGGATGGTGTCGGAGAATATTTCACTGAATTTGCGCGGAAATTGATTTCAGGGTCGCGGCTTGTATTCTTTTGTTGGCCGCGATCAGATGAATCATCGTAAACTGAACCGACTGATTTTGGCACTTAATAATTAGTACCTAGCAGGAAAAAATATCGTAGGGACACAGATGCAGAGTTGGTGGTTAGTATAAAGGGCTTTTTTCAAAAATTATATTGTTTTTAATCATAAAGTTGTTTTAACCTCAATTTTTACGGTATTTTATCTTTTTAAGCCCTGAAATGACATGTTTAGGTTTGGTTGGATTTGGGACGGAAGAGAAAATTTTACAATCTATTATCTTCCACTGTATGATGAACTACTTCCATCATTTATAAATAAGTTAATTTAATCAATCTATAGACATCGAATAACGCAACGCAGCAGGATATCTAAACTCTCAAAACTAAGGCCTAAACTAGCACTCGGTTCAATTAGTGTATTTTACATCACTTTTGCTTGACCTAATTCCACGGATTATAGAATATATACGTATTGGATTTGACCAAGGTCTTTAAACTTTTACGTAGGTTGCATAAAAAATTTGGCCAGCCATATGAACTTAACTGGACGACTGTAGCTGAGTCATCGGGTGTCCATAAAACATATCGTATAAGGCAACCCGGTGACCTAGATTTTTTATTCTGATTACAGTTGGTCAGTCAGGTTTAATGATCTTTAAAATTCTGTAGGGAACCTGTGTAAAAGTTTAGTTTGCCTTCCAGCGCAAGGTCTGTAGAGGATAGGTTACCTGGTAACTGACCAATTAGAGCCAGTTTTTGAACGCGGAAAATGACGTCACCCGGAGTGCCCATTTAAATAAAAAACATTTAATATAGTAGGAAATCTTCAAGTTTCTTGTGTTCCTTTATTAATTTAAATGTAAATATGTTTTGTTATTTTTCTAAAAGTGTCTCTAATAACAATATTCATAAAATACATCAACTAACTAAAAAATAAAACTTCCTTATACCAAATATCCCAAATCCATAATGTCTTGAGAAGCTTTTAGCTTCTTGGGTCCGTTAAAATAACTACAAGTAGTAAGTAAACTAGAATAAGTCAGTTACAGTTTTTAAATAAACATAGTCTGAAACAACATCACAAATGTAAAAAATAAACCATCAAATATTAAAAATACTTAAAAACACATGTAAACGTAGCGCTCTAATCAAATTTTGGCACTCCCAATGACGCGCTGTCACCTCTCACGCCACTCCGACCATAGAGTTACCTAGAGCCCTGTATGTTGACATATTTGGATATACAAGGCCAACACAAAAATAGAGGCCACGACCCTGAAAAAATCAGCTGTTCTCCCGGGGCTGAATTTTACATTGAGTCTTATGGGAGGTCAGATGTTTTTTTATGATACTTTCAAAATGGCACTACAGATTTCCGCAAAATTTCAGTGAAATATTCTCAGACATCATCCCGATATTCCACCAAAGGTTTGTAAGGAAGCAACATGAATTAAAAGGTTAAAATCTTCAAGATTTTGCATTCCTTATTTTGAATTCAAATTACCCGCCACGTACCACATGCCAACTGTTATATTTGACATGTATTTGACTTTGTCATCTGTGATTGTCACATTCGCTTCTGCTTTAAACTTAATTTTTATGTGAGCTAATGAAGCAGCTATTACCATACATTTTAAAAAATTGTTCTGCCAGAATAAAGTAAAAACAATCTCAAAAACGGCTTTATTTAAAATACTCTGCCAATATATGGGCCCCTAAGCTCACACTAGGTACTATAGTTATAGTGTACGTGTGAGCTAATATAACTAAAAACTAAAATATATTTTATTCAACTCCAGACTAAATTACCTTTTGTTTGATACCACACAAGCCATATTTTGACTCAAACTCAAATTTTTAAAATCTACCCCCACCCTTAAAAATAAACAAAAACTAAAATGTATTTTGTTAAACTTCGGACTCAATTACCTTTCGTTTGATATCACACACGCCATATTTTCACTTAAATTAAAATGTATTTTGTTTAACTCCAGACTCAATTACCTTTCGTTTGATATCACACACACCATATTTTCCCATAAACTCTAATTTTTGAAATCTACCCCCACCCTTTTATTTGGTTTGGGTTCGGTGGATTTTGTTCATTTTCAAATGGGACCATCTCGGCCCGAAACCCAGCCTAGGTACCAAATTTCATTAAAATCGGCCAAGCGGTTTTTGAGTTATGCGCGTTGGTCGTTACAGACAGACATACAGACAGACAGACAGACAGACAGACAGACAGACATACAGACAGACAGACAGACAGACAGACGGCGCAACAAAAAGGTTTCAAAATCATCTGAAACGCAAAGATATATAAAAATTTTTGAAATCGGAGCAACTTTTTTTTTCTCGAAAAAATTAGGATCACCATAGCTCACACTACTATAGTATAGTATATGTGTGAGCTAAAAAAATCAAATATTCATGAACCTTCATTCCAACTTCAATATTTCAAAGACAATCAGCTGTGTCGTAACGTGACCATCAAAAAAAAATCAGCCCCGGATGTGACGTCAACAAAGTGGAGGATCGTGGCCCGTCCATTTTGATAGCCCTGGGATATATTAATATATCCAAATATGTCAACATACAGGGACTCTAGAGTTATCAGGCAACCTATCCTCTACAGACCTTGCGTCCAACTAACGTTTTACTTTGACATTTTCGTTCTCTGGTTTAAAAGTGTCAAGTGCCTGTCAAACCCTGTTTTTGTATATTTTTGATTTTGCCAGTTTTTTTAAATTAACTTTGGAATAAAATAAAACTAATTAGGGTCTTAAAATATGACTTTTTGTATAAAAGTAGGGAAAGTTCGAAATGTTCTTTTATTTTTACCAAGAAGTACAACAACTGACAATGCCACGATAAAATAAAATTATAGTCAGTTTAAAAAGGGATATTGCGAGGACGCAGTCAAGTAAGTTTACAGTAAGTTTGTTATAGCTGCCTAACGGGCTTTCTACTAGTGTCCTACTAGTGTCAAGCGCATTGTGTGTTTTTTATTTTGGTTGGTTGTGAAATACAATCTCTATTTGTTCTAGAATCTCTGCCTAACCCTAAGATACATGGTAACAAGGCTTAGCTAATCCATTCTCTCTCTTTGTTGTATGTGATGAACAAGGACTTAAGTGCTGACGGTGCATCTTATAGTCACTCGCATATATTTATACAACCTATAAGTTCTAAATAAATCAAAAAGTGAGTGACGCTCTACTTGGTTCATTAGATTTATATAAATCACCCCTTCTTGACGATGTAAAAGACTTAGTATGTTATTAGTTCAAATTAATTAAGTGAGGAAGAGAAATCCTCCATCTTAAAGAGGCTAGCGTCTGTCGGCCATTAAAAGGATTGAAAGATACCAGTAACGGACGAGCATTGTCCAGAATGTTGACGGAGAAAAAATTAAAACTGGTAACCTTTTGGATCACACCAGATAACATCTATGTTAAAGGGGATGGGTTAATCCGGTGATTCTCTGAATGGATGCGGTGGCCTGGCCACTCAGGAAATCACCATATGGGACAGGGTATAGGGAGTGCCTAATTGGAGTTAGCAGCTAGTGCGGGCACATTGTGGCTATCTGTACCCTGTTGATTATGTCAAAAGGTTTATGACCCATCACTGATCTAACTAAGGCTACAACCATGGCATTATGTGGTATATACCAGTGAAATAAATAATAACGTCAAAGATTTCAAAAGACTGCTCAAGGAATGGAGTAAAGTTTAGGTAAATTGGAGATACTCGTATGTTGGACAAAAATTGGCATTAATAGGTATAAAATTTTAAAAATTATGAATTTATTTTTATTTTATTAAATCTTGTGATTTTAGTGAGAGCGATTTTTCCCGAAGTAGGTATATGTTTCAAATTTATCAGTAAACGAGCTCTTTACTGGTAATAATAGTTTTTATAAATCACCACTGGGATTTTCGGCGAATTTTTTGACTCCCCTGGCATTGTGTACGCTTACAAGACCCGAAGTTTTTTTTATATCATTTAGTAAAAACAAAGAAAAATGTAGTAGGCATATAAATAATAGCCTTTTCAACCCTGTTTATCTAAATTGTATGTAATTTACCCGGACGTTTCCTCGCAAAAAAAGTAAATGAAACCAATTTATGAGATAAACTGTCAAAAGATAGCTTCGTATTTTTGTGGTTATATTAGTAAATATACAGGGTCATGTCGTGACGACGAGACCGACGTAGGTAAGAGAAGGGCAATGATACGCAGTGGAGAATGATATGCAACCGTCAAATTGTGTCGAAACTTTATTAAAAAATACTTCTAAATTTTGGTTTAGTTGCATTTGCTCCTTCAATCAGGGGAGAATAATTGTTGCCTTCCTAGCCCACGTAGCAATGGCTAGAGAAGCAGGGTTGGGTGGACTCAAGCAAACCGGCCCTGGCAATTTTTTTTTATTCGGCACTCGCTTCGGCACAAAAATTTTACGAAAAAAAAACGAATTTTTGTTTTTGATATTCTGGAGGTTTTGTTATTAAATAACATGCTAATTTTAAAGGATGTAATTTGCATTTTGAGAAAAAAACTTCATATAAACATATGTATGTATGTCCTAAACAGCCTAACTTGTGAGATACAAGATGTTTAAAGAATTATTTTATTAATATCTGTGATACTGCTCTAGATATTTTTATAAAGTTTTATATTCTGTATGCCTATATTAAACACTTAGTACCTATTAACATAATTCATATCCAATTTTTTCACAAAATGAAAACTCAAAAAAAAATAAAAACGTACAAAATTTCAACATACAACAGCACTGCCCCCGTTAGTTAAAACTTAGTTAAAAGCAAGTAATTTTTTTTGGAATTTAGCTTTTTGGTCTCGACGGATTTTCCATCATGTCCTATGTAATAAAATAAAAAAAAAAACTTAAAAAAACAAAAAGCAGTAACTTCCGAACCACACTTTTGTCACTTGCGCCCTTTTAGCTACCGGGGGCAGAGCAGGTATGCTAATTTTTCATATGGTAACGACTTTTTTAATAATGAACTTGACGCTGCAATTTTATCTATGATCTCCTTAATTTGAATTGGCCCGAATACCGATT
The DNA here is from genome assembly GCA_963576565.1 of Aspidapion aeneum. Taxonomy (NCBI): domain Eukaryota; kingdom Metazoa; phylum Arthropoda; class Insecta; order Coleoptera; family Brentidae; genus Aspidapion; species Aspidapion aeneum. Next base: position 23,659,095 of record OY755044.1, read on the forward strand.
TTTTACTCGGTTAATCGATTTCTTAGATTTTTTTTAACACCAAAAATGAGCTTTCGCAACTAAGATATGATATACTGGCAAGGCCGTACCGAAGGGGGAGATCAGGGGGATCAATCCCCACCAAAATAGTCAACAAAGTGTGTTAGAAGAGATTTCACAACAGCAACACAAATAAGAAAAAAAATTTGACAATATTTTTATTACATTTTTTTAATCTCCCGATTTTTGTTCTGGATATTGGTATTGTAAAAAGATATTAATAAGTTATATATTATATATATATATGTGCCATTATTACATTATCTCCTTGATACATTATACTTATTTTAATTTAAAAGTAACTGTAACAATCAAACGAGTAACGCAGGCCTGGAGTTACTATAGTCTTTGCAATACCCCAAGTCCCTTTGCTATCCTTTTTTATTTTTCTGCTATAAAGAAGACAGAAAATAGCATTGAAAATCATTGTTGGCCCCAGATTGCAGTTGGCAGTTGCCAGCCTGTCTGTCTATCAAAGTTAAAATTGACAATGAAAGGAAACAAAAAATGTCTGACAAGTAGTCAAAATATTTTGTAAAGTAGATATTTAAAAGTATCAATATATTCTCAGAAAAATGGTCAAGATAATTTGCGACAGAGACAAAATGTTCATACGAAAATTTCACGCTTTTTTCGATCATCAGTCCCAGCTTTGGTTACTGCAGAGCAGAATTTCAAGAAAACAGCAATGACAAAAAATATGAAGACTGAATAACTGATTTTTGCGTAGTTTGTTTTTTCAGTTAGATTTTCAGTTTTTTTGTTTGTTCACTTTATTTTATTTCATTAAAATAGGGTTACAGAACCATCCCATCAATTATGTTTAAAGCTTAATATAATAATTTTAATGATTCTATTAGAAGTGAATCCTTTGAGTTGTTCAAGTTCTATTGCATCATTTGAAACTTAGTAATTAGTAATAGCTTCAATATAGCTCTTTAACTCTGTCTTTTGTCCTCAATACAGTTTGTGTTGAAATTCCCAAAGCCTTTGCAGTTAAATCAGTTGGGAACTCTTTTACACTTTTTACAAGATCTATGTGTCCACCATAAAAAGTGTGAGATTTTCGTATGAACATATTTTTATAAAAAAATATAATAAAATACTGTTTTATTTTACTTTAAACTAAAAATATACTATTATTATAACAAGTACCAACATTAATATAAGTCGAGCTGAAGTTCGTTTTTGGAAATTACAAATAATATTAATTTAACTTTTATTAAGTCTGTATGCTTAGGCATTAATAATTAAAACTTAAATTTACAAAAAATAATATATTTATTGCCTAACCCTCTTTGAATCATAATTTTTACCAAAATAAATTGCGAAGCTTAGATTAACTTAACAGCTCAAAATACATTGTAGATAATATTTTTTTTTCTTTAAATTAAACCATCATTAGTTTATGCTTTGTTTATGGTTTCTAGCTCTACAGCCGGTCGCATTGAAAATCTTCCAGAGTAGAAACTTTGTTGGCAGTGCACTCCAATTGATTGATCAATGTATGCCAGTAAAGCATATACGCTGTACATACATTTTTCACTACATAAAATCATCTTGGGACAGAAACTTTTGTCAAAAAACTATTCCAAATAGGAATTTAAATAAAATATAAGCGATAATCTTTCAAAGTCAGAAATTTCAAAACCATAGACAGTTTAAACACCGATCCACCACCCTTATTATAGAGAGTGGTGACCGATCACGTTAATTTTAAGGTAACTGATAATAAGTTTTTCTGCACCCATTATCAGTTACCTTAGGAATCTGTGGTTTAAAACTGAATTAGGAATACACGTGCGTTTTGTTACCAGAATTACGGGGTGATTAAGTAAAAGGACTAGCCATATTGCAAGGACTATACATACAGATTTGTTCAATTTAAATGTTTAATGTTTTAATTAGTTCGTTTGTCAAATATACAAAGATAAATATTAATAACTTGGAATAGCTACATCGAGCCTGCGGCCCAACCGGCCCTAAATTGTACCGGCCTGCCGGGCATTTGCCCGGTTGCCCGTCTGTCCCATCCAACCCTGTAGAGAAGGTACTATTTTCAACGAAATTTTTATATTTTTTTGAGATAACGCCGAAAATGTGTTATTTGGGTGTATTTTGACCTATCTTAGAAATATCGTCGTGATGTCTGTCTGTGTGTGTGTATATTATTTCTGTCCATAACACGATAGCTCCTAAACCGTTGAAGCGATTTTCATAAAATTTTCACGTTAACTAGTGCTCCTCACTCTAACGAGCTGATTAGATCTTAGTTAAAATTCAGAGTATAGTAGACTACATTTTGCTCAATAATTTGTGTTATGACCCAAAACTTCGTAAGAGCTTTAGTTTCTGAGGTATTTACAAAAAATTGTTTTCAAGGCTAATATATATAAGTGTGCTACCAGCCTAGCTAGGAAGATCAGATCCGTTATGGACTCATTTATTTTTCAGCAGTTTTGATATAAAATTGATGTCTCATTTAAATGAACGTAAGACTTTTATATATCTTGGTTTTTATCTGTTACTTTTGAGTGTTCAAATTTGCCATGGAAAAGTTGTATTAATTTTTTTAACAAAATTTTAATTTGAGGCTTTTTTTAAATCTGGCCAGCTAGTAAAAGTTTGCCGTCATTTTCAAGCAGTATTTTAGGCGTGGAAACTGTACCTTATGAGCAATAAAGCATACATGCCCAACTCAACTTTCGGAAAATTTTCTCGCGAAACTTAAGTTGTTGGACGTGCGCCTTATGCCAACTTTAAAAGCAATAAAAACAGCAACAACTACAAACTGTATGTTAAGAGTTCATTGATTTAAGTTGGTCTTAAGATTTACTAAGAAATACAATTTTCACTGTTTTACATATACACACGTGGGGCGACAAAACATCAAAAAATTTTACAAATTGTGAAAGGCTTTCGCGGCCATCGTCCAATGGTGGGTGTGCTTTCGGGCTGTTCGGCCGTCGTCGTTGGAAATTCGTTCTCGACGTTTCACTATCTCGAGTGGATGGCATCTTCAGGAGATGTTGACTGTTTTGTCGGCCGACAAACAGTCTTCGAGAAACCGACAAACAGTCAACATCTCCTGAAGATGCCATCCACTCGAGATGGCGAAAAGTTGAGAACGAATTTCCAACGACGACGGCCGAACAGCCCGAAAGCCACCCACCATCAAAGAATTTTGTTGCATGTTGTAACATTTGTTTTTTGGTTTGGACAAGGCTTCACATAATATACAAAAGAAAACTTTTCACTAACCTATAGTATAAATCGTAGCAGCTCCATCGATACTTCCTGACGAACTAAATTTATACAGTGACCGTTACATGTCGAAGTGCTTGCGGAATTCGTTTTAATGAACTTTCTACGATCCACAGAAAAATAGCAAATACGCATTGAAATGAAAACTCGAAAACAAACTGCCGATGCCATCCCAAAGGATCTGCGAACACACAAAGATGAGCCAAAGAAAGCTGGTTTTCGGCAAACGGTTTCTAGGCAGCGCGCGCGCTACTTGAAAACAGGACGAATCCGTGTTTGCGCACATAGTGTAAGCAGCGCGCGAGCGACACATATGTCTCACCCGGGTATGCCATCTCAGGCACAATTCCTCCCAAGGTCTCGTTGGCGCAGTGCGTTGCCCAAATAAGTTAGGAATCTCGATTGATACAGTAACGAGTTCGAACTGTACCATCTTTTTTTCAAACATTTCAGCTCCTATTTGACCTATCTAAAACTCTACTTCGGAATGAGCTACGAAACTCAAACCTTGCACAGTCGTAGATCTTCATAGAGTTAACATATTGTCCAAGTTTCATGGACTTTCATAAAGTAGTAAGGTAGTTACGGAGTTTAAAAAAACGTCCAAATTGCCACTCACTCACTCATGTACTTCCAGATATGCTGCAAAGCTGAAATTTGGCGGACTGATAGAAATTATGACCAAACCCTTGGAGAAAATCAAACAACCCCAAAATTTTAATTAACTTCCCTCTCCTATAAATGTATAGTTATGTAAAAGTAACATTGCCCACTTCCAAAAACGCTGAAGAGCTGAGCTTTGGAAGACTTCTAGAAACTATGTTAAAACAATAGGAAAAAATTTAAAACCACAAACATTTTAATTTACTTCCCTCCCCTATAAATGTAAAGTGATGTAAAGGTAACATTGCCTACTACAGGAACGCTAGAGAGCTTTAGAAGGCTGATAGGAACTATAATAAAACCATAGGAAAAAATAAAAAACCTCAAAATTTTTAATAAGGCATTGCAAGAGTTTTGAACAATATTCCGCGTATTTTACTACTTTAAAACTTAAATATTATTCAAATCCTTTAAAAAAGGAGTGAAATCATAACAAAAAAATTTCATGTAAAAAGAAGTAGTAGTAGAAGTGGGGGGGGGGGGTTGACCCGCAGGTCTGACAAGTAGGCCAGAGTAGGCCCTTTTTGCCATGCCCCAAGTCTGTCCCTTAACCCACTCTCTGCACTTCCCTTTGATGGTCGGGTAACTCATTGGGCCTTCCTGTTCTCTTTACAAAGTCCAGTGTGTCTTCCCATTTGAGCATGTGCAGTTCTTCCTCGTTCAGAGTTGGCGCTCCGAGTGCCTGTTGTCTCATCCTTGCGTAGGCCTCGCATTCTGCCACGAGGTGTCTTGATGTCTCTTCTTCCTGTCCACAGGCTGGACAGGTAGGGTCATTCTCGACTCCTATACGTGTCATGTGCCTCCTCAACCGGTTATGTCCGGTTAGAGTATAGAATAGCAAAGTTAAAAAAAACATTTCCAAACTAGTGAGAACTTTTTTTACATGAAATGTTCTTGTTGTGATTAAAATTTTTAATAAACTTTAGCCATCTCGGGGCGATTTTTTAAGCAACATTCCATGACGGCATGGTGCAAAGCAAAACGGGAATTTAGCGTACAATTTAGTTTCCTCTCTAGGAAATTACCGTTATTAACCAGATTACGGTTGTTTTGCATTTTGTTTCGTTCGTGATAAACATTTTAGCGTTTCTCTTTAACACGCCCGGAATTCTTTTCAGCGCGAGTGCTTCTAAAAGCGCAAAATAAAACTTAAAATACCCCTGAAATATTTTAATAGCAAAACTTGATAAATTACACTTTATATTTTATTATATCTTTGCACAAAACGAACGAAAGGTCAGTATTCGTAAATTCTCATTTAATGTATGGTGGCTGAGGGTTATTAGGCCCGCCCTTTAATACGGCCCACCCGTCATATTGTCAGGATAGAAAATAATGTCCTATCAACTTAAAGGCACAAGTTACGTTTATAAGCAAGTGCAAATTAACTTTTAACAATCCAAGGAAATAAACTTCTGTATATAGTTCAATTTGTATTAAGACATGTAATAAACTATATATGGAATTAAAAGTAATAAGCAATTGACCGGTCATCGACAATGTTTATACAGGAAACAAAATATATATCGATATCCTATCAATGGTAAATGGTCTTCAATAAAATAATCTTCAAAACAGTTTAGCAGAGAACGTAATGTCCCATACGTACAAGTTATCAGTGAATACAAACAGTAGTCAGAAGTCGAGCGTATCTAGAGGATACAGATTTATTAGCAAGATGTATCTAATGTAAGCAATAATTATTAATATTATTAAATAAAACTATAAACCTAACTTAAACTGCGTTACGTCACGTTAAAACCCCCTCGTGGCAATATCTAAGAAGCTAATTAAGCGAACCCAAATCTGGCAAGATGTTAAAATAACTTTAGTAAGGTGTGCTGTCTCGTGGAAATCTGCCACGTTAGGTGTGCATGCAATGTCGCAGCAGTTACCTCGTGCTTTTTTGGTAAACAAATTATATTATAAAAACCAAGTATATGTACTGTTAGAGAGACCACGCAAAAACCTTGTTCGGTTTCCTATGGTTAAACACCCGTTTTTTGTATATATATATATATCCCTCGGAATTACTCAAAATCATACCCCAAATATAAACATTTGGGACACATCTCATAGATTGCGATATCTTGCTTATATCTCTGGCAAACAGTTCATATTTCAAGAGTAAAATTTCAGCTCTCATGTTATTAGAGAAGTTCTAGCATTTTTTAATGAGGACGACTCCCGACGTAAATTCATTAGAGCACCTGTAACGTCTTTGTTTAAAAAAAAATTGATATATTATCCATTGACCAAGGGTGTAGTCAGGGTGGGGCAGGGTGGGGCACTTGCCCCATCCTGGCTTGTCACCTGCCCCATCCTGGCTTTAGCTCATTTAGTAATAAATATTTGATTGTACATTTTTTTGCTTTTTTGCCCCACCCTGAGCGAGACCCTGACTACGCCCATGTTATTGACTATTTGAAAATGTGATAAGAACGATTTGAAAATATTGTGGAAAAAACACTATTAAAACTGTTTCAAGCATTAAAACCGATTTTATTCTAAACCAATTTTATTTTAAACCGATTTCTCGTATAAACACAATTAAAACCGTAAAATTTAGTATCCGTAAATTAAAAATCAAACAAGTTTTCGTGGCTAAGGAGGTAAAAATAAGTTTTTTGATTCTCTCGTATTTTTTCGTGGGTACCTCGAAAGCTTAATCTCACGGGGGTCCAAGATCTAATGGACATCTGATAAGTATTGACATTTAACTGTTTTGTCCTTATGGGACTCTTTAGAACACTGCTTGGTCAATGTGACACCCTGGCTAAGTAAATACACGGTTTTGTCTTTCATCTTATGTGTCTAGTGAGAAAACAAAATTATGTACTCTGCAAGAAGCGCCATCTGACGAAATACGAGAAGTGTTTATTTCTCTCGTCAAAAATTTGACAAGTGTTTGTCATTTTTGATATCAGATTTTCATGATTTAGGAAAAACCCACTAACTTTCCCAATTTAAATTTAACTATCAGATGAATATTAACGAAGGTAGCTATTGAGTAAAATTTGGTCAACCACCCAGTACTATTCTGATCGTTGCTAGATACTGGTAAATATATAGAAGCTTTTAGGTCCTTTTCCTCTTTTGCTTGCTGCTTTGCTTTGCTAGGAGTCGTAGATCATTCGGTTATATATATTATATTATAAATGACAACATATTTTTGAAATCAGAAAAATGAGCTATATCGATTAAAAAATAAAATACAGGATGTTTTATTTAAAAGAGTTGACCATATGTCAAAAGTGTTTCACATATTATATCTATTATATCATTTTTGACATCAGATTTACATGATTTAGCAAAAACTTTCCCAATTTAAACGATACTATCAAATGAATATTAACGGAGATAGCTATTGAGTAAAATGTGGGTGGTCAATCACCCGGTACGATTCTTAGATACTTGGAAATATACAGTGTCGCCGGATGGAGTTGACAAGAGGAAAAAATCCTTTATTTTTATTTTACGAGAAAAACTCCCTCTTTATAAAAAACTCTGCTTACTCGAAAAATTAAGATTAGCAAAATAAAATCTTTGATTAGACATACAGGGTGTTATCAAATTAAGAAACATATAATTAATAAGAGGAGAAAAATCTTTATTTTTATTTTCACTTTATAAAAAATTCTGCTTGTCAAAAAAGTGAGATAACGATATTAATATCTTTGATTAGAAGTACATGGTGTTATCAAATTAAGAAACATAAAATAATCCAAGAGGAAGAGGTCCGTATTTATTCAGTAAAGCAAAATGTTATGTAAACAATTTTTTTTTCTTATTCAACTTTATATTATATTTTTATTCTTTGCATATAACATTTGCACTTACAAGGTAATAACATTAATCATTAAAAAATAGCAACAATAATAACTAAATAAAATAACTTAATTGTATTAATTTTGAATAACGAATATATGAAAGTACGAAATCTAAGAAAACTAAATCTATCCAGGTTTTAATTTTTAAAAGTTAAACATTTTTTTTCTCCTCTTATTAATTACATATTTCTTAATTTGATATAACACCCTATACATCTAATCAAAGATTTTATTATAGTAGTAACAAGCAGAATTTTTTATAAAGAGTGAGTTTTTTTCGTAAAATCAAAAATAAAGGATTTTTTCCTCTTGTCAACTCCATCCGGGGACATACTGTATAGAAGCTTTTACCCTTCATCTTTTGCGTGCTGCTTTGGTTTTCTAGGAGTCCCAGGTCATTCGGGTACATAATCAATAGGATTCATGGGTCATTAGGATAATAATCATGAAAATTTTAATATTACGTCCGCTACTCTATACCTTAACGAATTTATGACTGATCCTATATGATGCATAAATGACTATGAGCTTTGCACTTTCAATTGAGTTTTGCTGTCTCATTTACCTTTGCCTTTATCCACTCTGCTTCATTATAGCACTCTATATTGGCCAATACTAACTATACTTCGCCAGCCTATGCAAGCTCTAAATGTGACAAAACGGCTCAATTTGGAGGTAAGTTGAATCGATTTAAACTTCTCTTTGAACTCAGAATGAACATTAGACTGCTACTTCAATCAGAAAAATATGTAAAGTATTTGAGCATGGCTATTATTATAAAAAGTGCTTTGGATCATCAGACATAAATATTACTTTTGATGTAAGGACGAAGGGACTTTTTGAAAAAAAATTTAAATAAAAGACCAAAAACTAACCTATACCTAGTAGCCACTTTTCGAAATTCAGATGTGTATCTAAAAAGATGTCAGCTATAGTTAGTAAAATCTCAAACTTTATTTACATTTTCTAGTGCTTTGATAAAGTAATGCATATGTAGGTATTTTTCGAATATAAATTGAATTTTAATTTTGAAAAATAAACATCTTTATCTATAATTTTATTTGTTTAGGAACACAATGTTGTTTCTAGTATAAAATTTGGTCGCTAAAATGCTTAGTATATTATATTAAATAATTTAATAAGGTTACCTGCTTCAACAGTCAAAAAAACTATATATTCTTTATAAAATATTGTTTAAATTTTATGGTTCAACAACTTTTTGTTTTGACCTAAATTCATTTTTTTCAATACGTCCCCAAATTTTCTCTCAATTGCCAATTTACATAACTATTTAAATATGTTTCCAAATTTTTCTTTTTTCTTTCGAATGTGTTGGAATATTTTGCTGTTAATTTTAATATTCTTGATAAACATAAACAGTTTTTCCATTTCTGAAAATTTTCTATTTTTCGTGAACTTCTTTTTTCTAACTCTTCTTCTGCCAAAACCCTTTTTTTATTAATAACCCATATCAAAATCATCTGCTCCATTAGACATTTGAAATCACAACCATCTTTTTATCCACTAGTGATTTAACTTATAATTATCTAATCTAAATATTGCTTTCGTGTTTTAATATATTACTCTTTTGCAGATAAGGTATTGAATTTTTTACTTTCATTTTGTAATTTATGACTTCCATCAATTTTAAAACAAATTAATTTTCCATCAAAAAGTGTTCTCTTTCCTTCCATTTTCCAAAATATTGATATGCTATCAAATATCCTTTAGCTTTTTTTCCAAAAATGTTTTACTTTCTTTAAAATTATTGTTTTATATAGTATATTCTTTTGCTTTCAAATTATTTTGTATTTTCTAACTAAAAAACAAACTTATAATAGCTCCTAATTCTTCTTTGGTAGTAATAACTAACATTAAATTAAATATTAGCTCAGTAAGATTGGTCTGTTATGAATATTTTTTTTCTTAATTTTCGATAATATTTCTTTCTATACAATTACATAATAAGCAAAGACAATCTAAACTTTTACTTACTTTGAGTGAAGTTTTTCAATGTTTTTAACTACATCCAATTATTATAACTTTCAAATCCAGTTTAGTGCGGTCGTTGTTGTAGATTCTATATTTTCTCTATTTAACTTCTATTTTTATTACCAAATCTTTTCCGTTCTGCCCGAAACAATCAAACATCATCGGGTCATCAAAAATATGACTAGACTTTTATGTCCGCAGGCAGACAGGGTCACCAGGTCATAATTAATGCACAACTTAATAATTTTAGGTCAGATTTATTAATGATCCAATATATGTGACATGCAAGTGATATTTTTTACTTAAATGGTGCTTTTTGTATGTTTATTTGTTTTTATTTTTTATTAGTATAATTATATTTTATCAGTTCATGTATAATTTTTTTTTTTGGATACAAATAAATATATAGTCTATTTTGTCTATAATATATAAAGAATATTGTTTGGTTATCGTTTAACAATTTAGCACTATTTTATAATGATTGTTATAATAATATTAATGTGTAAATACATGCGTAGTAATGTCTGAGATAATTTCGGAAATCAACCTTAATGAAACACCCCGTATAGATGTATATTTTTTCTTGAAATTATAATTTCGGTAAACTCTGTTCGTACTCGATCTCTTAGCTATTTGCTTGTGTCTTCATATTCCCCTGTGTTTTTCTTTCTTTAAATCAACAATGGTGTTATTTTACATTTACATAAAGTCCAATCTCGTAGCTTTTAGCTTGTTTGGTTTCTCAACTGTTACAGACTCTTTCAGATTGTTTTTAAAAAACATTAAACGATATGTATTTATTTTAAAAATACTAAATACCGGAGTATAAAGAGACACTTTTTATCCAGAGGCGAAAAGTTTGTAGCACGAGCGTACCGAGGTTTATAATCCGTCGAATCTTAAAAAAAAATGGACTATATTCAGAGTTTTTTCTTTTTCTTTGGTTTTTGGCCTTCTTATGGTTTTCTATAGATTTATCGCTGATCTGTCACTTTTTTAGACCTAATTTTTACTTTTTAATCCTAATCTGTAACTTTTCATTCCTTAATTTGACTTTTTATCCCTAATGCATCACTTTTTATCCAAAGACATTGCAGGGGCATAGCTTTTCGACAAATGCGCATCCAAATTGCATGGGGATCTGTCAGTCAGACATTTTGTGGTTATTTTTCCCTTAACTATTCTCCGATATCAGCTTACCGTCTTTTTAATTTTCTTTTTTTGAATAAGTATTAAAAGGATATCGACAATCGTTGTTTTTTAAATCTAAAATAAAGAAGTATTCCATTGACACGAATCACTTCTCATTCTCTTACCACACTAACATGGCCTAGTCTATTAAAATCGATAGTTACGTCTGGTAATATAGTAGGCAACCAAACACGCACGGCTTGAAGAGTTGTTTTATGTTTGTGAGGTGCATTGTTTTATATTTTTTGGTAGTAACGTTTTCATTAGGTAGGTGCCAATATTTTCCTAAAATTGTTATACCCTAAATATGTAAAACATAGGGCTTTGCCTACGTGCAGTATTTTTAAGAAAAAATCAGCCAAAGAACACTCAGTGATTTATCGTTTCTAAATGTTAAAAGAATGAATGCTGCCAGTAGTGACGTCATTAAACGCACAAATGGACGACCAAGAAATGTCTTCATTAGTGCAGGGAGGAAGCATAATCTATTCCCACCCCATCTATGTTTGATCCAGGTAGTAGTAATAGTAGTAGTGGTGGGGAGATCAGTTTTGGTCCAGCGACACGGCCCGCCCTTTTGGCAAACCCCGAATTTGTCCGTACACCATATCAAAACCTCTTATGATGCAAGTTTTCTTTCACTAAGAGGACTTAATTCGATCTTTTTGTCGAGGGCAGGCATCTTTATACTGCGTAGCAAGTATACACAGTCGACCTACGTTTTGCACCCCTTCCGCAAGGTGGTCCTACTACATGCTAAACTTGCATCTATCTAACATCGCTATCGTCCCAGCCGAACTTGGTTGTAGACGATAGACTTCTTTCCTTTTCAGCGTAACAGTCGTGGTCGTCGTGAGTTGACTGTAGGAGATTTATGCTTGCGCATGGCGCCATCCTGGTACCGACTATATAGCAGTTAAAGCAGGCTCCTAGGTTATTATTCCTACTTCCTCGGCTGGCTGCGTGTTGGCTTCTGGACTACCTACGTATATTCTCGATGTGCAAGGTTAACTGATATTTTTGCGTGCATGGCATCGCAAGCTAATTACATGACAACTGTCGAACGCTGAAAAGGAAGTGAGCTGCGGGGCAGACTTGTTTGTTTGTTTTTGCATCGTTGTTCGATACGCGAACCTGGTATTATACCTGCGTATATTCCCGATGTTCTTGGTCAACTTGTATTTTGCGTTCATTGCATCGCACACTAATTTGATGACGACTGTTGAACGCTGAAAGGAAAGTGAGCGGCAGGGCAGATTTTTTGTTTGTTTTTGCATCGTTGTTCGAAACGTGAAACTGGTACTACACCTGCGTATATTCTCGATGTTTAAGCTAAACTTATATTTTGCGTGCATTGCATCGCACGCTAATTCGATGACGTCTGTTGAACGCTGAAAAGGAAGTTAGCGGTAGGGCAGACTTTTCTTTTTTTTTTGATTTTACATCGTTGTTCGAGACGCGAACCTGGTACTTTCAAGTGAAGCCGACGACCATACCATGACATTACCCTGCCGCCTTTATTCCGGATACTTTATGTAATATTGTTCTGAGTTTTGGACATATTCTATGTCGTCCATATAAAGAGCAACCGTCCGAGCGGAAATCCAAAAAGCTACAACTGGTTAAGATAACTGTGCTGCAGAAAGGGGCCCAATTGAATTAGTAAAACAATGGGAATCGGAAAGCTAAACTCGAAGCAGGCAGCCAAAGAGCTTACATCGAGCTTTTAATGAATAAAGGACTCTCTCCATTGTGGATAGTTAAATTCCGTTTTTCAGCGGCCCCAAATTAAAATGACAAAAAAGTTTATTTTAGTTTACTTTTTGTTTTTTTTCTTATTAGTTTATAATGAAAATGCATCGACTCGGAGCTGACGTTTTAATTTTAAGACATCTATTCTATACCTTTCGATTCCCAGATATATACATTTACTTTTATAAACTTTTATTCTAAATCTTTTCTAAGGAATGACATTTAAAAAAATAAGTACGCTCGTATCTATCTATCTATCTATCTATTTAGCTTTCTCGATCCATCTTTGGACATAGGCCTCCCCCAATACCACTCTTCTCTGACTGTCGCCGTGTTCATCCATCCAGTCCCCGCATGCTTCTTCAAGTCATCCGCCGTCTTATTTGGGGTCTTCTCCTACTTCTTTTATTTTCCCAAGGCTTCCAGTTTACAATAGATTTGTTCTATCGATTGTCTTTCTGTCTGATATTATGACAGGCAAATTTCCATTTTAATTTTGCTACCTATCCTCTGACATCTCTGACCTTTCTTTTATATCTTATTTATTTATTTCTTTTTCTATCTTTTAGCTTTACATGTAACATTTGCCTTTCCATTGATCTTTGGTTACCTCATCCATGTTTGATTTTATAAGTGTCCAGGTCTGGGATCATATGTGAGTACAGGAAGGATATATTGGTTATATCAGTTCTTCTTTCTTATTTGTTATTGAGGTGATATCGCCAGCATATCTTAGGTGGTTCAAGTATTGTTTGTTTACTTTGATGCATATCTTTTCCCAATCTAAGTTTTTAAAAACACCTTCTAGGGGCTGGTTAAATAGGGGATATTATTTAACCCTGCTTAACACCTCTTCTTATGCGAATTGGCTCGGTTCATATATTGAATATTAAATCTGGGTATCTGTGATCTATTCGGCTATTAATTAAAGATGTTTTCACTGCCCAGTGCTGAATGCTATCGAAAGCTTTTTCAACGTCTATAAACGCCATATGTAGTGAAATGTTGTATTCGTTGACTTGTTCTATTAGGATTTTCATTGTTAATAGGTCGCCAACTGTACTGAAGCCTGCTTGTTTTTCTATCTGTTAATATTTTCGTGAAAAGCTTATAAATTACATTGAAGAGTGTTATAGGGCGATAGTTTTCAGGTCTGCTCTATCGCCTTTCTTGTGTAGAATACTTCTCCTTTCCAGTTGCTTGGGATTATTTTTTCTTTTAGTATTTTATTATCTTTATCGTATAGAGTCTGCAAATTTAATTCGTTAATAATCTAAAAGTGTGTGTGAGACAATGCATTGCATTGAATAGATTAAAAGAGGAAGAGCTACCGAGCGCTTCGGGGAGTCAAGTCAAGTGCTCGAGCCTGTAAATACCCTTTGGTCAGTGCTCCTGCTAACTACCTTATTCGTATGGTGAAAGTGAAAAAAGATTTTTGTTGAGAAAATGGACTGCACAAACCAACGAATATGGCCATCTTGTTTACTAGTTTCCAAATAAGCAAACATGTTTGGCATGTTTAAGTTTTATGGTAATGCATACCCATGCATTCTTATATGCGGTACTTGAAGCCAGGACCCCATTTAATTCTTAATGTTCCTTTGTCGAGTAGACAGGATTTCGGTAACTGCACGTGCATCAGTTCTGGTGATTTTGGAACGTACTCCGTTACGTCACTACATTATTAGACAATTGTTAAAAATTTAAGGTTATGTCTATCATATTTTTTTTAAAACTAGTTGATCGGATGCAAATTTATCAAATTGCAGATTAAATTTAAAGTTTTTCTAATATTAATTGTGCAGATTTATTGTAGACATCATGAAAAGTGTTCAATGGCACCTATAAACCAGTCCTAATTTTAATTGACAAATTATAAAGAAAAACACAAGTATTTCTTTACTTCTCTTGGACATTTTTCAACAAACCGCATATGGTTTGGGCTAGTTAATTCCAATTTTTACAGAAAAAAACACAATTTTACACGACAAACCCAAAATACCGCAAAAGGTAAATAAACAACAAAAATAGCGTCCACCCAAACAGCAGCTGTGTATCTATGTGTCAAAACACACGCATGCGCACTTGAAAATTTTCGTCTGCAAATTTAAATTTGCCATTGTTTCTAAGGCAAGCTATGATTGCTTCAATTTTCGATTTATTTGAACCAGTATTTTTGCTTTAAGATATTTGGTTTAATGTAATAAACACTGCAATGTAAAAATGAAAATAAGAAATAATAAAGGAAGAAATAACAAGAATTGATTTTCCTGCGATTTTCACATTTTCAATCTTTTAACGTTTGCCATTCCGGAGAAGGAAAAAGATTTTTCCATTCAACATTGAGCGAAACGCGATGCTTTGCTATCATAAGTATGTATGCCACCAAGATTACAAAGAGTAGCGTCAATTCTAATAAAAAACTATTTGAAACCTTACACAGAAAAAAACTATATCAAATCAAATGGTGTCCACAATAATTTTAGAGATACTAAAATCCGCAGTTTGATAAATTTTCACGCGATCAATTAGTTTAAAAAAAATAAGAGACATATAATAATTGACAATTGTCAAATAATGTAGTGTCTACCCGAAAAAACTACTTTAAGAATTAAATTATTCATACGTCATATTCTTAATGTTTAGCCCTTAGGCGTATTTGTTCGTAAAACTACAAGTTAATATAATATCTCTGCCGATAGCAGAGAATATTTAATGTGGCAATCTGTTGTGTTGAGGATACACATTTGTTATTTTGTCTCTAATTGCAAAACTTTAATGGGCATATATGCAAAAAATTATTTATGCTGGACGTAGAAACCATCACTAAATTATATATGTCATATGATTCTCCGGTAACGTTAAGGCACACGCAGACGGCCGCAAGATCCCACCGATGCGTACTAAGGTCACTCATCGTCAGGCAAGCTTTTTGCTTGACGATGAGTGACCTTAATGCGTACACTGCTCACGGTCAATAAATAAACCGGTTGTCTGGTAACTCGGTGTCATGACGGCCGTGACGTCAGAGTTGCGTCACAGTTTTCCTAGGAGTCAGCAGTCAAATGCTGTTTATAGCGTAATTTCGTCTTTTGCCAGGAAATTTTGTACATTTTGGGTCTTGTGGTCTTGTAAGTCTTGTTTATACCTGTTCCGTGTTTGCTATAAATGTTTTAAAGACTAACTAAAAGAGATTTTAGAAAAGGATGGTTTAGTTTATATTGCAGCCTTTCTTTTGGAGGCTTAACTGAGACTTTACCATCAGAGAGAAAATGTTAACAAAATAGACAAATGGTTCATAAAATTGCATGGTGCCAATTTTAAATTTAAAACAAATATTCCTATTCCATATCAATTGGTAAATTTATTTGTGAAACAAAGAGTGATGATAAGAATCAAATTTATAAATATCAAAAAGGAATCCACAATCAAACGAAAGCTTGATGATACAGGTACTGATGAGAGTCGAAAAACAATAAAAAAGTTAAAGAAAATTATTATTTTGTAACTATTCTATAATTTGATAGGTATAGTTTTATTTTACTTGCAATATGATTTAAAAACAAAACTGATGAGGACCATTATTAAATTATATACTGGGTGTTTCAAGTTAAAAGTCCACCATTGCTAACTTTGTTATTATTAAAAATTAAAAAAAAATTAAATTGGCAAACTGGTAGAATTGTTGAAAATTATAAAATGCAGGATGTTTAAATTAAAATTGGTTTTATGTTTTTTTGAAAAAACTCGAAAACTCAATGTTCGATTTTTTTTTATTTGAGCATCTTAAAGAGCATCAAAAATTCTACTAGTTTGCCAATTTAAACTTTTTTCTATCTGTAACAGGGACTTAAAGTCATTTCAATTTCCTTTTAATTTCTTTGATAAAATTTCTCCAATAACAAAATTCATTTTAATTACCTCCTATCCACAAAAAAATCAACATTGCTTTAGTGTTCGACGAAAAAAGTTAAATTAAAAGAAAATTAGAGAGTCGAATTAACTTAGAAAAAGTATTTATAATCGTGTCCTGAATCTGATATTTATAAAACTGTTGAAATTTGTATCATAAATTTTTTAATTATTTAATTTTTTAATAAATTTTGGTATTCTAACGGCATCTATCTTTATTTCTCTCATGATATAACGTATGGGTCTCTCTTTATTGATCATGGAGCAGGCATATTGCCGCGTCATAGACTGCCGAGTTCTTATTGGCTGGAAGTTACCAAACCGGTTTATTTCCGGACCGTGTATGCTGCTTAGGTACGTCTTAAATCTCTAGCTTACGTACAAATACGTAGCACAACCCAAACTATCTAGTAAAAAGAGACCGTTGCTCCTTTAACATAGTTAAATATAGACTAAAAGTCGCATCTGATGCACGTTGTGAAGTCTGAAATACAATTTGGATGTATCCGAGATTGTATTTGAAATCAAAACGGATTATTTTCCGTAAAGGAAGCGATCAAAATATCAAAATTTATAAAGAACGCCTAACAGTTTTGAAAATGTATTTTTTTCTCTTTATATTTAGATGATCGAAAATGACAAAACACGTGTAAAACTAGCTATAAAAGAATTGACGTACAAATTTATAGATCCCTGCCAACTTTTCTTTCTGAGATATAGAAAATCATCAAAACATTCAGCAACTTTTATGTTCCTTTTGCCAGTTTCCAAAAATGTTACTCAAAGTTGCTGATATTTTTCTGTGTTTCAGAAACAAATGCCGGTCGTGGCTTCTAGTCACCGGATTAGAACATTTAGCAACTTTTTTGTTTATACGACCTATTTAAAAAAACTGTTTCTAAAATTTGCTGAATGTGCCCCTTCGTTTTGGAAATGGTTTCTTGTCGCAGGTTCCTAGTTTGAGCGGAAAAGTTGAAGAGAGAACAAGAGAACATAATTTTTCCTGGTATCTCTTTGTCAAGGGCAGAGATCTTTTTACTGCGTCGCAAGTATACACAGTGGACCCACGCTTTTACAATCCTTCCGAAAGATAGTCCTGCTACATGTTAGACTTGCATGCAACTTAAAGACAATAGACTTCTTTCATTTTCGGCGCAACAGTCGTAGTCGTCGTGATTTAACTTTTAGGAAATTTGTGCTGGCGTCATTCTGGGACCGACTATAGCACTTATAGTAGGCTCCTGGGTTATTAATCCTGGTTTCTCGGCTGACTGCGTGTCGGCTCCTGAACTACACCTGCATATATTCTCAATGTACAAGGTCAACCTATTATTTTTGTGCATCGCACGCGATTTCGACCAAAACTGAACGATAAAAAGGAAGTAGGCGGCATGTCAGAGCCATGAGACTTTTTTTTGTTTTTGGAACATTGTTCGAGACGAGAACCTAGGAACTTCTGTATGCGAAACTGACAACCACTGCACGGGGCAAGACTACCTGTATGTGACAGATATTTGTCCACCAATATCTTTCACATACAGGGACTACTCTGCCGTCTACAATGAAACAAAAACAAGTTTGTGTTGTGTCAAGGCCAACACAAAAATAGAGGCCACGACCCTGAAAAAATCAGCTGTTATCCGAGAGCTGAATTTTACATTGAGTCTTATGGGAGGTCAGACGTTGTTTTATGATATTTTCAAAATTGCACTACAGATTTCCGCAAAATTTCTGTGAAATACTCTCAGACACCATCCCGATATTCCACCAAAGTTTTGTAAGGAAGCAACATGACCAAAAGGTTAAAATCTTCAAGATTTAGCATTCCTTATTTTGAATTCAAATTACCCGCCATGTACCACATGCCAACTGTTATATTTGACATGTATTTGACTTTGTCATCTGTGATTGTCACATTCACTTCTGCTTTAGACTTAATTTTTGTGTGAGCTAATGAAGCGGCTCTGAAAAATTAAGGATTACTAGATTTTAAAAAAAATTGCGTTCTGAAAGGATATAGTAAAAACAATCTCAAAACCGGCATTATTTAAAAAAAAATCAAATATTCATGAACCGTTATTCTAACTTCAATATTTTAAAGATAATCAGCTGTGTCGTAACGTGACCATCAAAAAAAAATCAGCCCCGGATGTGACGTCAACAAAGTGGAGGATCGTGGCCCGTCCGTTTTGATAGCCGTGGTTGTGTATGTGTTGTCGTGCAGTTACGGCAAAAACAAAAATTTATAATTACTTTCAAAACTTTTAATTTTAAAGCTTGAATAATAGGGAACATGAGTAAACAACCAATTTTGCTTGATGATTGGATTAAAAAAAAAAACTTTTTTTTTTTCTGCCAAACAAAAGAAGACGAAAACAAAAAGCTGCTCAATATGGCTTGAATAACAGAAAACATTAGTAAATAATTGATAATTTTGATTGCTTTAATGGAAACAAAAAGTTTAAAATCATTTTAAAAATCAGGAAGAAGACAACTCGCCGCAGCCGATTCGTCGCAGTCGATTTGTCGCAGCGACAATTCGTCGCGGTTCGATTTGCCGTGAGAGCTAAACAGGGCGCCCATCAAAAATCTTGCGACCAAAAAAAAAACAAAAAAAAACTGGTCATCATGTCTTTAGTTTCCTTTGCCGCCCTCTCAATTTGCCGTTGCCGGCCCTTAATGAAGCTTAGGGCGCTTCGGGCACCCATGGGGCGCCAGTACCCTCGAAGCGGGGGGGGGACAAACCCCCCGCGCCCCCCCCTTCACGCTACGCCACTGCCATAAAGATACGAAAAAACGACACCCTGAGTTAAGATTCGGAAAAACGTTATTTAGCGAAATTTAGGGTAGGGAATCCCATAAGACCAAAATGACCAAACTTTGAAAATTCATATTTCAAAAACTATACAGTTTATCCACAAAAGCACCGAGTTGCAGTATTGTGGGACCATAGAGATACCAAAAAACCACACCCTGAGTTAAGATTCGGAAAAACGTAATTTAGCGAAATTTAGGGTAGGGAATCCCATAAGGCCAAAATGATCAAACTTTGAAAAAACCGACAGCTAA
Organism: Aspidapion aeneum; assembly: GCA_963576565.1. Lineage (NCBI taxonomy): Eukaryota > Metazoa > Arthropoda > Insecta > Coleoptera > Brentidae > Aspidapion > Aspidapion aeneum. The sequence continues at coordinate 23,678,807 of OY755044.1, forward strand.
ACAGGGCGCCCATCAAAAATCTTGCGACCAAAAAAAAAAACAAAAAAAGGCCATCATGTCTTTAGTTTTCTTTGCCGCTCTCTCAATTTGCCGTTGCCCGCCCTGCTACTTAAGAAAGCTTAGAGCGCTTCGGGCAGGCTAAAAAGAATTCAAGAAAGATAAAAAGTGTCCCCCTCGTAAACAAAATGGAAGTGTCCGAGCGTTTCCTAAAATTCACCAAAACACCTTTAAGTAGAAACATCCTGTGTCTTATTATTTTATTATGTCTCTGTAAAATAGTGATTCACACGAGAACAACGAGACGAGACTTTCATAAAGTCTTGTCTCGTCTCGCCGATGAAATATGAAGTCTTGTCTCGAGTCTCGTCTCGCAGCCTCAAGTCTCGTCTCGCATCTCGTACGAGAGTCTCGCAATTTCGTCATGCATAATCTTGTTCCAGTCTAGTACGGGATATTTACCTTTACCTACTTTTTATGTATAATGTAGAAGTAGGAAGAGAAAATTACAACAAAAATAACATTATTTATTGAAGAGTAAGTACCTAATAGGTACATACAAAAAACATAGCATTATACAGTCGAACCTCTTTAACTCGAACCTCTATAACTCGAACCTCTCTATAACTCGAACCTTTTAAGTGGTCCCTGCTCTTTAATTATGTATTTTAACCAGTTTAATTCGAATTTCTATAACTCGAACTCTCCATAACTCGAACTGTTTTGGTTGTCCCTTTGAGTTCGAGTTATAGAGGTTCGACTGTATATTCGAAAGTTATAAAAAGTAACACGTATATATAAACAAATAAATAAAACAAAAACTTTAATCCAACATTATTTTACTTATTTAAGAAATAGGTACCTATCTAAGAAAAAAACCTTTATCATTCAGATCAGCGATGCAACTGCGGCGTCGGCGGCGCATCAAAACAAAGTTATTCTTTATCTTAGACTATTTAACACAGAAAGACTTATTTATAGATTTTCTGGTAGTCATTCGATTGGCGATCTGTCGTTATGACAGTATTGCCTTTATCAGTGGCGTATATAGAAAAAAGTTTCGGGGTGGGCCCGAGGCTGTTTGGGGGGGGCCCGAGACCCCATGAGTCCGTATTTTATGCTATTTTATGTTTGTATTCAGGAAATTTGTAGAAAATTTCTAAAAAAATCTTAGCTTCGGGGGGGCCCCCCAGGCCCCCCCTTATATACGCCACTGGCCTTTATGTTCCGCCGCACAGTGGTTTAAAACGGTTAAATTTCGGAAAAAAGTTAATATCTTTAAGAGTATTTATCACATAAACTTGAAATTTTGTACACATATTCAACACATATTTACCAATTTATTTTAGCTAATTCCCCTTTCCTCTCCCTTGCAGGGTGTAGGGTAAAAGTTGTGTAATATAAATAAAAAGGTAAATAATTACTCAATATTACTAACAATGGTTACTAACTTAGTAACCATTGTTACTAGTTTGATTGATGATTATTTTTTCAAAAAAACTACGCGGGGGGGGACTGAATGCTCCTCTGCCCCAAGGACCTCGCAGTCCCTTAAATTTCATTGTGGAATCAAACATAAAGTACTATAATTTTTGTTAAATTATTATTTAGCCCCTCCCCCCCTTAAGGAATCTGGCAATTTCTTGTCGCCTACTTATTCCTATATATTTAATAAATTTATTTAGTGTGGTCAAAGTAAACAAATCAATATATTTTTTACAATAGGAAGTAATCCACAAATTTATATCTTAAACTTAACAAGAATAAAAAAACTCTTTATGTTAAAAAATATCCCACCAATGTACAGTGACACCGTTTATAAATTTCCACATTACTGATGAAACTACATAGATTTTTATCACATTTTTAGTTTTTTCGTTAATCACACTCCACAGGCTAGGTAGGAGGTCCTTTTTTGCAGCAGAACATCCTGTATGTTTTTTTTAAAATATGTGTTAGCCAAGGAAAAATAATATAGCTAATTCTTTGTTAAACACATTGCTTTCTCAAGACAAAGGTGAATAAGAAAGAAAAGATCTATCAAAAATTTAAAAAATATACAGGGTGTACTATTAAAATAAAGACCCAATGGCCATCTTGCTTGTAAGATGTGATTTAAAAAAAAAGTGAAACAGTAATAAAAATATTTACTATTTCGTGAGTAATACACTTTTTGATTTATTCTTTTCTGTCAAATCACAAAAAAAGTTTTCCAAGTGGAACTTTATATACGGTCACCCTACAATACATCTTAAAAAATATAATTTGTAAATAAAATGAATGATAACAAACTGATAAATTACTGAAAAATAATAAAATACTTCAAAATATATAAATATATCCATATTAACACAGCAACTAAAACCCGTTGATTGTGTGTATTTCTAGTATATTTAAATAACAAAGCAACAATTTCAGGAACCTAATTCACAGATAGGCAGATATTGGCAGCTGTAACCTATGTAGTCATAAAGATAAGACATTGTGGATTATAACCATAAAAAAATCTCATTGCGGGAGGCTGGGGGAAGACAACTTTTAGTCTGCAGAAATTTGCATACATCAAAATAACATAGTTTTTTCTGTTATTATTTTTTTTTTAAATTATTGTTTTCTTTTTAGGCTTACAAAATACTACTAAATATACGCACTAAACGTAAAAAGGAAAAAGGAAAATTGACAAAGCGGTTTTTGTTTAAGAAATAAATAAAGGACGAGCTGCAGATTGAGAAAAAAATTAAAAATAAATACAAAATTTTACTTTACCGTCCAATTTTTCAAAATTCAAAATAAATCTGAAAAAAACAATCATAGGTTTAAACTAAGGGGACACTTCTTTACAAAAATATATATATTTTTTTTTTAAATCTTGATATGAAAATGCATAGTTTTTTCATAGAGATAAACCATTGTGCGCCGCCGTATGAGAGAAAATACTAGTCCGTTTTCATTTCACGCATTACGTCGTTTTACAACAATCATGGGTTGTGTTTTTAAAGTATTTATGAATGAAATATTTTGTCTATCTGTGCTAAATTGTCTAAATTCTTTCTAGATATGTTGTATTATGAATGAAATTCTCAAGTCTGCAGTCGGCACGCAGAAATATTTACCTGCAAGACTCTCGCACGAAACGTCTTGCACGAGACTAGAGACGAGACCAATAAAAGTCTCGTCTCGTCTTGTCCGAGTCTCGTCTCGAAAACGAGACGAGACCATGCGAGATTTTCGAAAACGAGTCTCTCGCGGGCACCACTACTGTAAAATATATTTTACGTCTTGGAATGGACATCTTTTAGATATCTTTAATATGCCCTTGTGCATGGGCGCACCCAGGGAGGGGGCCTTGCGACCCGGGCCAAGCCCAAGATTTTTTTAGATAATTTCCAGATATTTCATGAATAATCACAAAAAATAACATGAAATACGACATTATAAGGCCTCGGCCCCCCCCTGGGTGCGCCACTGCCTTGTGTGATTTATTGAGCTAATAACCATCAAGTTTAGAGCGCCGCCCTATTCAATAAATATAATGATGCCCAATAAATTCGTTTTCAGGCTTTCTTAATGTACCTTCGTTACCTAACAAATTTAAAAAAAAAAACACCACACAAAAATCTAAAAAAATCCAATTTATTTTCATGTCAAGGAATCAGGGAATTATTCATTTACTTATTTATTTATGTGTATATATCGTATTCTGGAATTAAAGTGTCAATCTCCCAAGGCTGTATTCAATTTAGAAAAAGTTAAGCGTTTTCTATTACTCTAGACATGCACTTTTGTTTCCTCACCTGCAATTTGTTCGGCGCATAAATTTTTTTTTTAAACATATAGGGAAAGTGTACTCAAAATGGGATAGTCAGGTAAACTGGGATACCGGCACTCCTGACCAAACTAAAAGTGACAACGTTGCGCTGTATCGCTAGATTTGTTTATTGGGAACGACATAGGCCGCCTTTTTTTTAAATCAGTCATTAGATGGTTACAAGTACGTGCAGTAATTTTTTTTATTTTTGCGCGTAATATTTTATTTAAATGCTGTAAGAATTAACTACTTAAACAAGAAATTGAGAAAAGAAGCGCCAGAAATATAGAGACTCATGTTACCTTTGTGGACCTACAAAACGCATATGATACCGTTCCAGTAGAAAAATTATGGACAGTGCTGGAGCAGACTAATATCAATCATACATACCTTAAAGCGATAAAAGAACTATACAAAGGGTCAAAATCTAAAACTAAAATTGGAAATTGACTTTCAAAAGAATTCCTGGTAACAAAAGGCTTAAGACAAGGATGATGTATCTCTCCAATTCTTTTTAAACTATATATCGCAGTAGCTCTAAAAAACTGGAAACGTAAAGTGCGCGGCATGGGAATACAACTTAACGACCGATTTACCATATACACACTACATTTTGCTGACAACCAAGTAATTGTAGCTAATGATAAAGAAGACATGGAGTATATGATGAGAAAGTTAACGGAAGAATACCAAAAGTGGGGATTAACAGTGAACGTGGACAAGACACAGTACTTATGTATCGGAAACGAATCCAGTGAGTTAGAACTAGACAATGGACAAACAATATCTCCATGCAATGAGTATGTATACTTGGGTGTCACATTTGATAAGACAGGAACAGACTGTGAGAACTGGAAAAAAGAATAGTAAAAGCAAAAAAGGTTATTGGATGTCTTAAGACAAAAGTTCTTTAAACAAAAAGAAGATACATTGAGTTGAGTCATTTTTTTTGTGCCTCATTTTATTCTGGCCACACAGTAAATAAGTTTTTAACATATCAAAAGTTCTCCTCCTCAGGTAGAATTTTCCTAGGACCCTGATTTCATCATGGACCCCTTGACGATATTTTCTTTACAAATTTCCTTACAGCTTCAATGTTGTCCAAGTTTTTCCATATTTTCAGTCAGTAAAATATTTTCAAATACAAAAAAATTGACTTATTATACATCGGTGATTGTTTGCTCAGTTCTAATCCTTTTTAATTTAAATTTTCGTTCAAAACAATGTTTTGCCGATCCGATTCTTCGGTTATTTTTTGCGGGTATATTTTTCCATTTTTTTCTTACAAAGAGCTTAAAAATGATAATTGAAGAGAAAAATTTAATGAAATTTCCGCGACCAGGCAGGGCTCACTTTGGCCCCGATGGGACGGCATTCTGTATTAATTAGACGAGTCTCTCATTTCCAGGAAGGGCTGGGGGTGGAAAAAGGGATCAGGTCAGCTCCCCACCGACCGCTCTTTTGCATCCACCCATTTTTTAAGGTAACTCTTACTTTTTATATTTTGAGGGTAACAGAGAGTTATTTAAATGCTGGTCATGGTCTGAGCATGCTCAGAGACAGCCTGACAATCAAATCGGCTGCCCGAAAGTAAAACAAAGTAACTCACATTTTTGCAAAAATCAAGTTTTTTATATATTTACATAACCGTAATCTTACGCACATTTTAGTATTAGAATTTATTAAATCGGTTAAGAAATACCGAAGTTATTATATGATTTAGTCCATGTTACTCCATTACTCGGGCAGCCGAAATGTTTACAGGTTCAATCCCAAAATTCAGTTAAATTTTTTAAAGTACATTAAAACCTCTCCTTGCGGACACCTCTATTAAGCGGACACCCCCTTTAGGCGGACAAATTTGTTGGAACCAAGCTTTTGCCTATTTCTTTACATGCAAAATTCACTCCAATAACCAGACACTCTAATAACCGGACGCGGACAATTTTTTAAAAAAATTCTGAAACCTCCCTTAACCGGACGCGAACCTCTCATAACGGGACGGAGCGCTGCACGGCATCGAGATGGGCATAAATATTATGTAGTATGTTGGCAACAACGCACTCTGCAGCCGGGGAATTACTGCTTTCCATTTTAATGCGGAGACGAAATACTTCTGTCGTATTTACAATATATTTTAATCGGCGAGACTGCTGTGTTTTATTTTTATTGTTCAGTTGGGTAGTAGTAGATCTCTTTGAAATGGCACCTAGTTAAAACTTCCTAGTTTACGTGAAAAAATGGAAGTTGTTAACGTTTCAAAAAAGGAACATCTATCTATCGAAAGATCGCTGAAAATTATAATAATATGAACCGAACACTGTATATGGGAACACACACCGGCCAGTAACTAAATTTTAATTCTAATCATTCTGTTGCTACAAAATAAGGAGTTATAAGAAGTTTATATTTAAGAGCCGTAAATATTTATTTGTAGTAATATCGAAGAATAACTCACAGACATCCACAACAGCAATGGTTTTTCCGAGAAATTATTAAACTATATATAAACAGTATTTTGCTAGGGAAATACGACAAGGAGTTTTGTAACTAAAACAAACCCAGAAAATCCCTCAAATAATAAGGATTGTATTTACGAAATCATGTGCGAGTGTGGTAAATCAAATGTAGGTGAAACGAGACGCCCTTTTCAGGTTAGAATAAATGAACATCTAAAAATTACCCAATATTGAATGGGATATTGAAAAATCCGGTTTAGCGGATCATGCATGGATTTTGGATCGTAATTTCATCTGGTGCCATCATTAATTAATAAACTGTATAACATAAATTAATTTGTTAATAATAGTGTTCATTTACTTCTGTGCAATCGAACGGTTACAATAACTTATATTATCGTTGTGTTTTTAATGCCAAAATTAATAATTTATTTAATTTATTTAATAAACTTTTTTTTAAATATTTTTTTAAAGACGTTTAAGATTTTTTGAGAATAAAATTATTATTATTATTGTTCAAATAAAAATACCACTGCTCTTGTGGTAGCAGAAAAACACACACAGATTTTTGATCCATTGTGTGTGTCTCCTGATACCACCAATTAGTTATACTAAAATTTGTAATCTGGAATTTTTGAAAAGTAAAATTGAATTTGAATTTGAAATTTGAATTACTTTTTTTATCTCATAATTTATGAGATGAAACAGGTAACAGTAAAGAATTTGTAACCGGTTATTCTTTTTTCTGTGGTTTAAAAAATGTGTTTTAAAGTAAATTGCAAGCTTGTCCCGAAAATCGGTTCGGTTCGGTTCGGAGCTCGACAGATTTCACCGCATGTGAACTCAGTTAGGAATCACTCAAGAATTTTTGCAGAGGAAAAAGCTATGTACGAAAATTTAGCCTGTTACTTATCACTTTAAAATACTGGTGTACTGTAGACTATGTCAGCCAAATGTCCTTTGCTCTGCTTTTTAGTGACCTTAAGGATTTACTTGCTTACTTTAACTACAGCGGGTTTAAACCACCTTTAAGCATCATGGAAGGATCTCTTTACAGGACCCCCTCCTCTTTTGCTTTGCTACGATCCCTAAGGGTTGAAATTTTACACCATTTTAGACGCTAATTGACGTTGCTTTTTAAGGTTTATAAATCGGTTTTGTTTTTTAAAGAGGGTAAAGCTAAACAAGGTTGGTTGGAGATAAAGGGACAAGCTAGCGGTTTTCTAAAGGAATATTAACGTTTTGGTCATTTAAGTATAGTAATCTTGCACCTTAAATACTCTTTACATTTTGCAAGGAGCAAGGACAGTTTCTAGTAGTAAGTTAGATATCTGGCTTGTTTGTTCGAATACTGTGGGTGCAGAAGCCGAGTGTTGCAGACATTTAGGACTTGTTATTTTTTGGACAAGTTTGTGTAAATTAGATAATTTAAACTTATGTTTCTTGGAATTTTAGGTTTAAGTGCCCAAACATTTGACGGATTAGGGTGGTTCGGTTTATTTTTTTCCGAGACTGAAAAAACAAGGCTATCAAAACGGACGAGCCACTATCTACCACTTTCTTGACGTTACAAGCCAAGGCTCGAATTTTTTTGGCTGGTCATATCACGGCAATATAATTTCAAAATAACTGGTTGTTTTGTCGGTTTTTAATACCTAAATCCCATTAAAAATGTATTGTTTTTGTGATCTAAACTTTTTGATGTTAAATTAGTATTATTATAGAAAATCAATATAAAAATTGACATAAATCAATAAACAAATAAAAAACGTTATCATACAACTTGACACAAGGCATCAAACTTGAAAAAATCAATCTGACGCGACGCATGGCGGGATATTTGAACTCAAACTAGGAAATGTTTAACCCTTTAATCATCTTAAACGTGACAAAAGTTTAGTGGAATTTCGAGATGGCAATGGAAAATATTCTACTAAAATTTTATGAATAATCATAGTGCCGTTATAATTATATCCGAAAAACTCTCTATCCTCCCATAAAACCCAACGTTAAAAATGGCCTCGAGATATCAGCTGACTTTTTCATGGTCGCGGCCAAGGTCTGTAGAGAATAGGTTACCTTGTAACTTTCTGACCAATCAGAGTCAGTTGTTAAACGCGGGAAATGGTGTTCCTTTATTGATTTAGAAGTAAATATGTTTTGTTATTTTTCTTAAAGTGTATCTAACAATATTCATAAAATACATCAACTAACTCAAATATAAAACTTACCTTATACCAAATATCCCATATGCACAGTGTTTTGAGAAGCGTTTAGCTTCTTAAGTCGGTTAAAATAACTACAAGTAGAAAGTATAAGTAAACTAGAACAAGTATTTACAGTTTTAAAATAAATATAGTCCAAAAAAATACCACAAATGTAAAAAATAAACCATCTGAACAAGTTTCCCAACTTGTTTTTATTTTTGTAAATAATTATTTTATTTTCACTTAAAATTAGAGAAGCTATCTCTCTTAGTTTTTAAATATTTTTGGGTTACATTTTCTACGCTTACAAGCGTTTTAGAATATTATTTTGATTTACTTTACGCTATATCTTTCCATATTTTAAATTTAAACTTCGCGCGCTTCTTCCAGCAATGAAGGATTTGAGATAAGCGGCTAAATTCGGCCTAGCAGACGAAAACGCCGATTGTCTGGGCGAACAACTCAACCACGCGCCTCGTGCAAGTAAAGTCACCGCACCGCTATTATTTTATATTAAAATTGTGGAAACTATTAATTTTACGCTTTAGTTTATTAGATATTAGTGTTTGGAACATTTTGAACTATAGAACAATGGAGAGTCTGGTACTTCGCGTATAATCGGGCTGGCCAGCCAAGTAGCTACGAAAGACATCTAATGGTAAGTCGTTTCTTGATAATTTTTCATTGCTACGCTATTTTTAGTATTTAAGTTTTTAGGCTCTTTTTTCCCTGTTGGAGCCCTGTGGAAAGATACAGTCCCTCTTAACTCCCCCACGTTTTTCTCGAGCTATCTCGAGTGGTCCTTCGGTATATTTTATTTTCTACAGAAGGCCTAACCTCACCATTTGGTCCAGGTTCGAGCCTGATAACAGGACCCCGGGAAAAATTAAAGTCTAAATCGCATTTTTTTAAAAATAAAATTTTTAATAAATACGCATGACCTTGATCTGTTTGCTGTGCTAGCAGTAAAAATAACAAGTAAAAAAGTACCGAACGCGCATTGTTTTCGCGCATTTCCTACCTCTTTTTGGCTTGGCGTCACCTGCACGTAGGAAAAGTTTCCACCACATCGCTGTAAAAGATATTAGAGAGGTAAATGAGACTTGTTTACATTTTTTATCGCCTATTTTCTTTCTTTTTAAACGCTTTTAATTTTTAAATATTAAAAATTTCGGAAACTAATCGTTCACCTGTTTTAACGGAGTTTTTTAAAAACATCACAATGAGTACGCAACTTAAGAAGTTAGAAGCACTCCGTAATGTGCAACATAATCGCATTAATACTCTTCATAACTTAGCTAATGCTTGCCTAACGGATGATACAAAAAAACCGTGTTTACAGGTTCGACTGATCGACCTTGATGAAATGAAAGAAACATTTTTTATTTATCAAAATCAAATAATAGAGGCTTATTCGGCAAGTCCGGAGAGACTGGAAGAAGAAAATGAACGCCTTACTGAGTTTGACGACAGCTTCTATGATATTAAAAGAATTCAAAAACAACTATTTGAGGTGAAAATTGAAGCTCCTCAACCTCAAAACTTAACGCAAATTTCAAATTCTTCTGATCCAGACCGCTTTATGGCGTCTTTAATGCCAAGACTGCGCATTGTCGAATTTCATGGCGACATCACTAAGTTTCCAACCTTTCTAGATATGTACAATAGTTCTGTACACAATAATCCTAGTATTCCTACAAACGCTAAATTTAATTTGTTACTGTCCTACCTAAAAGGACCGCCTTTAAACGTAGTTAAACACTTACAAATAACCGACGCTAATTATATAATCGCTTACAATACGCTTCTAAAACGCTATCATAACCCCCGCTTATCGGCTCAAACTTATTGGCGCTCCGTGTATAATTTTCCCGCTCTCAAAGACGACAATCCAGAAACGCTGCGCACGCTGCTTGATGTTTTTTCAGAAAACATTGAAGCTTTAAAAACTCTAAATTACGACACTGATCAATGGTGTTTTCCGCTCGCCAACATTTTACTAGATAAATTGCCTGAGGTACTACTTTCGCGCTTTGAACTAGCTAATTCTAGGTCTAATGAAATGCCCAAATATCAAGAAATTTATCATTTCCTTGAAACTCAATGTAATTCGCTTTATTCGCTACAATCTAAAAATAGATTTAAAAATAATAAACAGTTTTATAAAAATAACGCCTCGCCTTATTATACAAAAACGCTCCTTGGTACGGAAAATACTCATTCTAAAGATAGATGCGCTTTTTGTGATTCTAACACACATTCAATATATTTATGTAACGCATTTAAAGGTAAATCTCCCTACGAACGCTATTCTTACGCTAAAAATAAAAAACTATGTTTAAATTGTTTAAGCTCAATACATTTAACAAATTCTTGTCAAAGTCTACGCTCATGTCGCTATTGCCCTGGTATTCAAAGACATCACTCATTAATTCATTTTGAGCGAAATTATAATTGCGCTAATTCTCAAAATCAAAATAGATCACATTTTGATGCTAACGTGAATTTCTCACAAAATCTCTCTAATATGTCTCCCAACGCATCCCCAAGTAGCTCACCACGTGGTTACTTCGCCAGCCAGCAAAGTTTTAGATCCCCGGCTACTGGTTGTCCGCTTCAAAATTACTCTACTCAAAATAAGTTCCCTCAAAGTGCCTGTTCTCAAAATAATCAAAATTTTACTTCTTCTTCTAATTCACAAGTACCAATCGCAACTCCTTCAGGTTCTAACCCCACGCATTGTGGTTTTATTTCTGCGCAATCGCAAGTTTTATTGTCAACTATCCTCGTAAAAATTCAAGATGTCCGCGGTAACTTTCAAACCGTTCGAGCCGTGTTAGAGAGCGGTTCGCAAAACACTTTTTGTTCTCAAAAATTAGCGCAACAATTGGGCCTTCCAAGACAACCCTTATGTTCAAATATACAGGGGGTTGGAGGCAACTCTCTTACTTCTGATCTAGGATCGATTTTTATTAAAATTTGTAATTTTCAAAAACCAGATATTTTTGTGTCTACGCAAGCGATTATTTTGCAAAAAGTTTGTACTGATTTACCGTCAGTAAAAATAAATACAGAAAATTGGCATTTTATAAAAAATTTACCCTTAGCAGATCCCACTTTTTACAACCCTTCGCCTGTAAATTTACTAATTGGTATGGATCTCTTTCCACTAATTATACAGGGTGAAAAAATCGCTAGCGATGATCCAAATCATCCCTTTGCTATGGGAACTATTTTCGGCTATATTCTGATGGGACAAATAAATCAACCCTTAATTTCTACCCCGCCAATTAATGCTCTTTTTTGTCAAAATGAAAATGACTCGCTTTCGCAATTAATTTCAAAATTTTGGGAAACCGACTGCGTCCCCCAAAAAACTCATTTGAAACCAGAGGATGAAATTTGTGAAAATTATTTTAAACAGAGCGTGTCGCGTAATCAAGACGGCCGGTACACAGTATCCCTTCCCTTTCGCACATTTGACAATCCACCACAGTTTCCCGCAATAAAACAAGTCGCGCTAAATCGTTTCTTATCTTTAGAAAAAAAACTGCTTCGCGATAAAAACTTGTATTGTGAATATTCTAAATTTATGAATGAATATTTGGAATTGGGTCATATGGACTATGACTCAGAAAAAGAAGACGATTCAGACAGCTATTTTATTCCACATTTCGCTGTTGTTAAAAATGAAGCTATCACTACTAAGACAAGGGTAGTTTTTAATGCGAGTATTACTGACCCTTTTACGCATATTTCGCTTAATCAAGTATTATTATCGGGTCCAAAACTACAAAAAGATATTATTCAAATATTATTACATTTTCGCCTTAACCCTGTGACGCTCACCTGCGATATTCAAAAAATGTATCGTGGTATAAATATCACCCCTGATCATCAAAAATACCAAAAATTATTTTGGCGGTTTAACCCTAATGAAAAAGTTTCCGTTTTTAAACTACGAACTGTCACTTACGGAGTGAACTGTTCACCATATCTCGCTTTACGCACCCTTCAGCACTTAGCTGAGTCCGAATATGATAATTACCCTCACGCTGCTGAAGTTATACTTAACGATACCTATATTGATGACGTCACTACTTCATGTAAAACGGTTCAAGAGGCGTTAAATTTGCCGCATGAGCTTACGGAGTTATTAGGAAACGCTGGCTTGAAATTACACAAATGGTCTAGCAATCGCTCAGAAGTGATCTCTCATTTAGATCCCTCCTTAGTCAACCCCGCAGTTTTATCTCTCGATTCGGATGACGTCACTAAGGTCTTAGGCCTGTGCTGGCATCCTTCCTATGACGAGTTTCGATTTAACATATCACCTAATCAGCAAAGCTGTACTAAAAGGACGCTTCTCTCTGTTTTAGCACGCTGCTATGACCCCCATGGTTATCTTACCCCAGTAACATTCACTTTAAAATATTTGATTCAACAAATTTGGTTACTTGGTATTTCCTGGGACGCCACGCCTACTTTAGAAATAGTTCGTCAGTGGACACTCTATCAATCTGAATTTCAAGTTTTAGAAAAATTTACTTTACCCCGCCACATTGACATCACCAACGCCGAATCCATCGATCTCTGTGGTTTTTGTGATGCGAGTGAACGAGGGTACGCATGCGTAATATACTTACGTGTCTTACGAAACGCTAAATATCACATATATTTTGTTCTTGCGAAAAGTCGCATCGCTCCACTTAAAAAATTTGTTAGTATTCCGAGAATAGAACTTCTAGCCGCTACTCTTTTATCTGAGGTCTTAAAATACACATATGATATATTCATAAAAAGGTTCACAATAAATAATATTTACGCTTTTTCGGACGCAATGGTTGTTTTACACTGGATAAAATCCCATCCAAGTAAATGGAAAACTTGTCGCAAATCGTGTTAGTCTTATCCAAGATAATATTAATCCAGAATGTTGGTTATATACCCCCACCTTTCTCAATAGTGCCGATGTAGCCAGCCGCGGCTGCTCGCCGAGTGAGCTTTTAAATCATCCCCTATGGTGGGCCGCCCCTAGTTTTTTACAAGAATCTTTCGATAAATGGCCAACAAAATCCCGCAAGTCAAAATAAATGACAGTTTAGAGACTGAGGAACGAAAAAATGTTGCTCTGATTTCTTGTGACCGAATAACTGAAAATTTTTTAGATTCGCTTTTAAATAATAAATCCGATTTTTACGCTATTCAACTACTTTTAGCCCGCAGTTTACGATTCATAAATAATTGTAGACTATCCGCAGACGTCAGAAAAAAGACAAATATAGATTATATCGATCTATTTAACGCTTTAAAATGTTTGGCTAAGCACGAACAACAAAAATACTTTTCTGAAGTAATTCTTAACCTGCAAAACCAGAAAAAATGCATAAAACCCATACAAAAATTGAATCCCTTTTTAGACCAGGATGGTCTTATAAGAGTTGGAGGACGCATTCAACAAGCCATGACTATTTCTTACGGACAAAAACATCCTCTTCTTTTACCCAAGGAAAGTAGACTTTCTTATATTTTTATTGAATATATGCACAAAAAATATTTGCATGTCGGAGTGCAAACAGTCCAATATCTCATTAGTCAAATTTTTTGGATTTTATCTGCCAAACGCTTAATTAAAACGGTTTTATCCAAATGTGTTCGTTGCTTTCGCGTCAAACCGCATTCTTATGAGCAAATCATGGGACAAATTCCGTCCTACCGCTTGATTCCACAAAAGCCTTTTACTTTTAGTGGAGTAGATTTTAGTGGTGCTATACCTATCACTCTCAGTAAACACAGAGGTGTAAAAACACAAAAAGCATATATCTGCCTTTTTATTTGTCTAAATACTAAAGCTTTACATCTCGAGTTAGTGTCAGATCTAACTTCGGACGCTTTTTTAGCTGCGCTACGTCGCTTTGTTGCCCGAAGAGGTTACATAAAAACTCTTTTTTCAGACAATGGCACAAATTTCGTTAAATCAAGCAAAGAATTGCTTGATCTTGCAAGAAATGCTTGCACGCAACAAGCTATCGCCTGGAATTTTATCCCTCCATCAGCTCCCCACTTCGGCGGTCTTTGGGAGTCAGGGATAAAATCAGTAAAAACTCACTTAATTCGTACCATTGGCTCGCAAATTCTAAGTTATGAGGACTTGTACACGGTTCTTTGTCAAATTGAGGCGATTTTAAATTCTCGCCCCTTGACTCCGCAATCTACCGACTGTAACGATCTACAGGTTTTAACACCGGGACATTTTTTAACACATGGACCTTTAGTTTCTGTTCCTGATGAAGATTTTTCAAGTAAACCTGAGAATCGGTTATCGCGATGGAACTTGGTCCAACGAATACAAGCCGATTTTTGGCGTCGTTGGAGCCAAGAATTTTTACATACCCTTCAAGTACGAAATAAATGGTTGGAACCATGCGCAGAGCCAAAAATAGGTACCCTCGTTCTTATCAAAGACGAGTTATCACCGCCCCTTCAATGGCGGGTAGGTCGCATTATTGAAATTTTTAAAGGGCCTGATGGGCACGCTAGGGTGGCAAATGTTCGTACCGCGTCCGGTATCTTTAAACGACCTTTAGTCAAGCTTTGCCCCCTTCCAATTGATTCAGATTCACCTACCGAAAAATGATGCTCATTTTGGTGGGCCGAATGAACAAGTTTCCCAACTTGTTTTTATTTTTGTAAATAATTATATTCTCTAATTTTCACTTAAAATTAGAGAAGCTATCTCTCTTAGTTTTTAAATATTTTTGGGTTACATTTTCTACGCTTACAAGCGTTTTAGAATATTATTTTGATTTACTTTACGCTATATCTTTCCATATTTTAAATTTAAACTTCGCGCGCTTCTTCCAGCAATGAAGGATTTGAGATAAGCGGCTAAATTCGGCCTAGCAGACGAAAACGCCGATTGTCTGGGCGAACAACTCAACCACGCGCCTCGTGCAAGTAAAGTCACCGCACCGCTATTATTTTATATTAAAATTGTGGAAACTATTAATTTTACGCTTTAGTTTATTAGATATTAGTGTTTGGAACATTTTGAACTATAGAACAATGGAGAGTCTGGTACTTCGCGTATAATCGGGCTGGCCAGCCAAGTAGCTACGAAAGACATCTAATGGTAAGTCGTTTCTTGATAATTTTTCATTGCTACGCTATTTTTAGTATTTAAGTTTTTAGGCTCTTTTTTCCCTGTTGGAGCCCTGTGGAAAGATACAGTCCCTCTTAACTCCCCCACGTTTTTCTCGAGCTATCTCGAGTGGTCCTTCGGTATATTTTATTTTCTACAGAAGGCCTAACCTCACCACCATCGAAAATTAAAAATACTTAAAAACAGATGTAAACATAGCGCTCTAATCAAATCGTGGTCCAACCAAGGTCATACTTTTACACAGGTTAAAATCTACATCACCGGGTTGCCTTAAGCCATTTGTCATTAGTTTTATGGAAACCCGATGACGCAGGTATAAATGTCAATTTAAGTTCACATGACTCGTCAAATTCTCTAGGCAACCTGTAAAAGTATGAATTTTCTTAATGGCCCTTTTAAGAAAAGAAGAGAAAATATTTGAAAAGTGAACCTACTATTTACTCAATTGTATTTATGCTTACCCATTATTAAATCTTTGAGGTTTCGAACTTGATGGGATATTGAAAGGGGGCACTACGGCTATAATCTGACAGAAATCGGCGGTTTTCCCTGTCATGTCCAGAGGTATTAATCCAATATCAGAATTCAAAGTCTTAAGTATAGTCTTTTCAGTTTTACTGCTGCTGAATGGCTGCCCTTAGAGCTCGGTGTAAAACAAATAGATTAAAGCATAAATAGAGGTCATGCATTTTTCACACGCGATCATTGAACCCAGGACCTCATTTAATTCTTAATGTTCCTTTTTTGTAGTCAGGATTTCGGTAACTGCTCATGCGTTAGTTTCGGTGATTTTGAAAAAAAAAACTCCGTTACGTCACTAAACGATTTGACAATTGTTAAAAATTTAAGGTTATGTCTATTATTTTTTTTCTAAAAACTAGTTGATCCGGTGAAAATTTATCAAATTGCCGATTAAATGTGCAGTTTCTCCAAAATTAGATTTATTGTAGACACCATAAAGAGTGTTTAATGGCATCTATAAACAACTCCTAACTTTATGAACAAATTATAACGAAAAATATAAGTACTTACCTATAGAATGGCACTCATTTACTTTTCCCGGACAATGTAAATTATTCCCCTTTATTTTTACAGAAAAAAACACAATTTTACACGACAGACGCAAAATACCACAAAAACTAAATATACAATAAATACGGCGTCCACCCACATAGCAGCTGTGTGTCTACGTGCCACATTACATGCAGGCGCAGTTGAAAATTTACCATTGTTGCCAAAGCAAGCAAGCCAAGTTAAGGTATTTAGTTTGGGATCAACTTACCTAAGTAGGGTCTCCAGAGTAGACTGTCTAATCATGCAACACTGTAGTAATGGAGCCAAAATGGAAATCTCATCGTGAAATGGCTTCCCGAACCCCCTTCCATGATCCAGGTGAAGGGTAAAAGTGTCATTACCAAATATTCTGAAAAAAAGAACCGGAAAAAATATTGATTAATACTTAAAGATTTTCGGGGTAGAAAATTTAAAAAAGATTTTTTTTAATATTTTTAGTGATCGTTTATGTTTTACCATTTGTGCACTGATCCATGAAAGTTTTAAAAGTATACTACTACTATGTCGGTTTAGAACGTTTTTCTATCTGTTAGATTTTTTTGACTCATTGATCTTTGGATTGACTGTTGCCATTCTAGTTTAGGACGTCCTCTTTTTCTGCGCCCTATAGGTTGCCATTCTAGGACTTGCTTTGGTAATCTTTCTTTGTTCATCCGTTGTACATGGCCGTACCATATCAGTTGCCTTTTAGTGATGTCATCCGTTATGCTTCCCTCAATTCCCATTCTTTCTTTTATGATGTCATTTCTTATGTAATCTATTCTAGAGATTCTCATTGATCTTCTTATTGCATCCATTTCGACACTTTCCATTTTTGTTTTGTATTTTTCTGTTACGCAACAAGTCTCTATTCCATACAACAGCGTGCTTTTCACCATTTTATTATAATAATAATAAGGTATATTCATACAATCTCTGTATGATCTAATCCTCTGAATTAATAATAAATACCGTATCTTTCTTAATAATAAACTCCTGCTCTTTCTCTCGGCCTCTCTAAAGGTATTAAATTTGAAAATCAGACTTGTCGGTAACTTATCTCGATGGTTTAAAGTGCCTGTCAGTTAGTTTTCATAACAGGGATTAGTAAGCCTAGGGCTGATCTAGGTTGAAATGAGGCAGGCATTATAAAGTTATAAATCATAAAATGACTAGAAAATGCAAAGGTCCTATCTAATAGCTTAGATTTGCAGGCTCTTAATTCTTAGCTAAGTTCGGAAGCCCTCGGTCCCCACCACGTACACCAGATTCATCTATACAGGGAAAGCATATACGTAATATTCCAATACTCCCTGTTACCTATTTACACAATGGTTGGCGTTTGATGCAAACATTCAGAAATAAAGGTACGAAAAATGCACCGATACCAAATTTACATAGATAGAGTTTTTGTCAACTGTACGCCGATGATTTGACGTAACGAATACAAGAATAAAATAATATTCATGCGTAAAAGTATAACCAATCAGGACATTTTATCTTAAGGGCCGAAAAGAAGATAGACTTATACCCATTGATATTGCTATTTTAAATATGTTTGCATTCTGCATCGTAAGGTACCGTAGGTATTGAAATAATACGAACTACCTATATGGAAATAATATGCATATGTCTTTGAAAGCAACCAATCAGGTTTTTTTTGCTTAAAGACCCCAAGACCCTCATGTTTGGATCATGAATGGGCAGTTACCGTGGGTATTGGAATATTATATATATGAGGGAAAGGGCCTCTAAATTTAACTGCTACAAGCGTTCCGGCATATTGGATATCAAATAAACCCTAACGTATGGATTAAATAATTTAAGGCTACTGATGATGGGCACTGCGCTCTCAGCGCCATCTCTTTTCTAAGCTTAAATACACCCATTATTAGTTAGTTACCTAAGGAAAAATACCTTGTTAAAAAAAAATGCCAAATAAGCAGCTACGGCAACTCATCATAATGGCTTTGTCTTCCAAAAGTTCTAAAATCCAAAGAATTTTCTTAAATTTAAGTAAAAAATAAACGATAACGTCAAATCATCGCATTGACAAATTGTCAACGTCATTTAAAGCAGTCCCTTTCAAATTTTACGATGGGATCACATATATGAAACAATGGTGAAAAGCACGCTGTTGTATGGAATAGAGACTTGTCGCGTAACAGAAAAATACAAAGCCAAAATGGAAAGTGTCGAAATGGATGCAATAAGAAGATCAATGAGAATATCTAGAACAGATCATATAAGAAATGAGATCATAAAAGATAGAATGGGAATCAAGGGTAGCATAACGGATGACATCACTAAAAGGCAACTGATATGGTACGGCCATGTACAACGGATGAGCGACGAAAAATTACCAAAGCAGGTCCTAGAATGGCAACCAATAGGGCGCAGAAAAAGAGGGCGTCCGAAACTGGAATGGCAACAGTCAATCCAAAGATCAGTGAGTCAAAAAATCCTGCCGAAAGATGACTGTCAGGATCGAAGGAGGTGATGAATAGGCGTCGGACAACGTAGAAAAACGTTCTAAACCGACATAGTAGTAATCACATACATACGTCTTAAATATACCTGTACTGCTAAAGCGTATTGAAGTCATTCATGGAAAATGACTGCTACAAGCGTTCCGCCATATTGGATTTCAATCAAAAAAAGTAGACGCTTTTAATAAAATTTGAAAGAAACTGCTTTCAAATGACGTTGACAATTTGTCAATGCCGTGATTTTACGTTGTCAAAATTGGGATTAATTTTTATTTTTTATTTAAATTTAGGAAAATTCTATGTTTTTGGAACTATTGGAAGACAAAGCCATTTTCTTGTATGGACATTCTTTTTAAACAAATTAAAATTTATTTATCCTAAGGTCTCTGATAATGGGTGTTTTTAAGCTTAGAAAAGAGATGGCGCTGAGGGCCATCATACGTTTGGTTTCAAAGTCAAAAGCAAAATTTCCAATAGTTTCTCGAGTTTCTCAAACTTCTTGAGAGGTTAAATCAAAATATAAACAAACAAACAGAATGACTTACAATTCCACACAGTTTGCGCCCAAATAGACGCATACGCAATTTACAAAATATAATGATGTGTTGGAATTTTCGATCTTTTTAGAATGCTTAATAATGCAAAATATAAAAATTATTTAAAAAAAATTCGGAAAATTTTAAAGTTGTCACAGGAGGCTAAAAAAACTTTGTCTCTGAACATTGCTTTTAGATCTAAACACTTTTTTTAATCTTTTCAAATAAGGATACTTTTTTACTTTTATGCAAAATATGTATTTTGGACGGACATTTTTTCTTTCTATTTTTAAGAGATTTGATTAAATTAATTATAATTATAATAATGTAGTATACAATGTACCGGGTGGGCCAAAAAAAACTGGACATTTTTTTTTTCATTATAACTTTTGAACTATGCAATTGATTTTAATGGGACAAACTGCAGTTGATAGAGAATTAATCAGAGTTTTGAATAAATTTATTTTTTGTCCGACACATCAAAATCCAAGATGGCGGACGAAATTAAATTGTACCCTTCAAAGATGCTCGTTTATTCTTGTGATGCGAACATGTTTTAATAATTTTTTTAAACTAGTAAAAAAGCTGCATTCTTGATACGCACAACGAAGTATGGGTTAGCAAAATCGGTTTAGTGGTTCTAAAAAAAATATGTTTGTTTCAATCATTGTTTTCCATAATATCATTGCCTTGCCAATCATGTCTGCATTTATTTCCTTATAAATTTATTACTACTAAACCGATTTTGATGAAATAAAAAAACACCGTGGTAAGAATTGAGATTGTTATCGAAATTTTCCACCATCTTGGAATTTAAGATGGCGGACAGAATCATACTTGATTTTTCAAAATGGCGTGTTTATTCTTGTATCTTCTATTTATAGAAAATCATTCCTTTTCCCTCACACAACGACTTACAAATTAGTAAAATCAGTATGGTGGTTCTCAAAAAATCTATTTTTGTTTCAACCATTGTTTTGCATATTATACGATTGCCTTGCCAATCCTATCTGCATTCATTTCCTTATAAATTCGTTACTACTAAACCGATTTTAGTAAAATCGTGGTGAGAATTGATTGCTCTTTAAAGATTTTTATCGAAATTTTCCGCCATATTGGAATTTAAGATGTCGGACAGTCACACTTGATTCTTCAAATGGCCTATTTATTGCTATTTTGCGAAGATCTTTTAGTTGTTTTTATTTAAAAAAAAGCCACCACTTTTCTCCCGTATAAAGAGATACAAATTAACAAAATTGATGTAGTGGTTCTCACAAAATCGGATTTTGTTTTAACCATTGTTTTACTAATTATACGATTGCATTGTCATTTCTTTATAAATTTATTATTACTGAACCGATTTTAGTGAAATAAAAAACATCATGATGCAAACTTTAAAGATCATTTATTTCGCTAAAATCGGCTCAGTAATATTGAATTTATACAGAACTGAATGCAGACAGGATTGGCAATGCAATCGTATAATTAATTGTAAGAAAATGCTTAAAACAATATCAGATTTTGTGAGAACCACTTAACCGATTTTATTACTTTGTACCTTGTTAAACGGGATAAAAGTGCTTTTCTATAGATTAAAAAAAAACTAAATCATTTTCAGAAAATAAGAATAAACGTGCCATTTTTAAGAATCACGTATTATTCTGTCCACCATCCTAAATTTTAAGATTCCGATTAATTTTAATCATGATCTTTATAACGCAATGAATTCTCACCAGGATGTTTTGTATATTATTATAAAAAAATAAGTGTAGAATTTTTTTTAGAACCATCGAACCGATTTTGCTGATTCATACCTATTTGTGCGTAGCAGAAATGCAGCTTTTTTACTGATTTAAATAAATTATTAAAACATGTTCGCAACACGTACAATTTAATCAACTGCAGTGTGTCCCATTAAAATCGATGGTATAGTTCAAAAGTTATAATAAAAAAAAAATTGACCAGTTTTTTTTGGCCCACCCGGTACATTGTATACTACATTATTATAATTATAATTAATTTATTCAAATCTCTTAGTTAGGTAACTGACAAAACAATCAGCAACGCTAACTTTATCTTTAATCCCTCATTGAAAACCACACAGAGGGATATCTGAGAAACCTCCAGAATCTACCAGCATATTAATATTTCAGGAAAGCCCTGGAAACTCTATCCATAAGCCTTCATGCGACCGCCATATCGCGGCATCTATAACTTCTATACCGGGTGATTTACCAAGCCGACTCAATACCTTATTTTGCTCTCCATACTTTATTTACAGTTGGGCAGTAGTAAGCAGAAAAGTAGTTATCAACGTGGTTTCCGTAAAAGTAGTTGCATTTCGAGCTCTTTTTTTCCTAGTAGTTATATTCGATTATTTTTATTTCGCATAAAATAATCGTAAAAAGTACTTTAAAAAGTAGGTAATTACTTGGTTTGAACTACTTTTAGTAATTTAGGTATTTTTGTGGAGTTCTGGTTACTTTTAAAAATACTTAACTACTAGTATTCTTAACTAATAGTAGAGTCCCTGTATGTTGACATATTTGGATATATTAATATTTGGATATATTAATATATCCAAATATGTCAACATACAGGGACTCTAACTAATAGTAGTTAAATATTTTTAAATGTCATCAAATTCCTCCAAAGTACTTAACTACTTTTTAAAATACTTTTTGCGATTATTTTGTGCAAAATAAAAATGGATCACGCAGCGTTCCTTTTAAATTCGCTACCTACCTATGAATGGTAATAAAAAAAGTAGTTAAATTTTTAACTACTAACTACTAGTAATTAGCAATTTAACAACTTTTTTGATGAAGTAGTTAGTAGTTATACTCTACTACTTTTTTCAAGTAATTTGCCCAAATCTGATGGTGAGGCCATAGAGATGCGAAAAAACCACACCCTGAGTTAAGATTCGGAAAAACGTCATTTAGCGAATTTTAGGGTAGGGAATCACATCAAAGACCAAAATGGGCAAACTTTGAAAATTCATATTTTAAAAACTATATAGTTTATCAACAAAAGCACCGAGTTACAGTATTGTGGGACCATAGAGATACGAAAAAACTACATCCTGAGTTAAGATTCGACAAAACGTCATTTAGCGAATTTTAGGGTAGGGAATCACACAAGACCAATATGGCCAAGGCTTGAAAATTCATATTTTAATAACTATATAGTTTATCAACAAAAGCACCGAGTTGCAGTATAGTAGGACCCAAGAGATGCGATAAAACCACGTCTTGATTTAAGATTCGGAAAAATGTCATTTAGCGAATTTTAGGGTAGGGATTACCAATATGGGCAAATATTGAAAATTCATATTTTAAAAACTATACACTTTATCAGCAATAGCAGTAACCGATTGGTTTATTGCCCACTGCTCACACTGTATATTTAAAGCTTAACATTTTGAGGCAAAGATATTCTAGTGTTACCGACACAGACTTCGAGAATATTGAGTATAGTTTGCCAAATTCCGGGAAGTCATGAAACAGTGGTATGATACTTGGAGAATGCTGCCATTGTCTATTATATTCTAAGACTGACCTCAAAACTAAGAATCTTTAGACATATCAACATGTTTATAAAGTAATAAAAGGTAGTTTTCAGCTTTTTCGGACTTATATTTGAAATACAGTCGAACCTCTCTAACTCGAACTTCTATAACTCGAACCTCTCTATAACTCGAACCTTTTAAGTGGTCCCTGCACATTTAATATGTATTTTAACCTACTTAATTCGAATTTCTAAAACTCGAACTCTCCATAACTCGAACTGTTTTGGTTGTCCCTTTGAGTTCGAGTTATAGAGGTTCGACGGTAACTAATTCAACAGCTAACGTTTCGACGTCTTCCGCGTCATCCTCAGGGCCAGAATATTTAAGTTATATGAGATATCGCATCTAAAATGCGATATTTTACAAAATTTTTAAAACAGCGTCTAACTAGCTGTCAGCAATGATGAGTGAGTACTTCTTGCAGAAAAAAAGCTGAAAACTACCTTTTATTACTACAATCCTGGACGAAAACCTAACGCATAAATGTTTATTAAGGTTTATTTCGTGGGTTCTGGAAAGTGGAAAAAACAACCACCTATCTTATGGCAACGTTTCGTGTATTCAATTACACTTTATCAAGCCCTGAAATAAGATTTTTGTGTGGTTGATTTTTCCTTTTCTCATAACCAGTGGCGGCTGGTAACGTTATAAAGGTAGAAATTTAAATTGCATGAAACTGAAACCTTGTCAGCACGAAGAAACATTGTTGAAAACAAAGTAATAAAAAAGTTAATGACAATATTTTTCAACAAATTTTCAAACCAAACATTCACAAAAACATTGTTGCGAAATTTGTCTCCAACAAAATGTTGCTGACATTGTTTTGTGACTCCTGTGCAAATACATTCGTCCAGACTGATTTCGACAGTAAAAGTACAGCTGAAATGAATGACGGTGACATTGATATTATTATTGCGGCAGCAGCATGTGTAGTAATATGTAAAACAAATAAAAGAAAGAGAAGAAAGATGTGGGTACGTCCATTTTTAAAAAGTAGAAAGAGATACAATTTTTTTTTTTGCAATTGCATTGCATTCATATCCTCAATACATAAAAAAGGAAACAAGCTGGATTGCAACAATTACAGAGGAATTTCAGTAACCACTACTCTAAGTAGATTGTACGGTAGGATTCTTAGAGATCTAATAGAGAATGATTTTCATGAACAAGAAGAAGAAGAGCAAAGTGGGTTTCGTGCAGGCAGATCTTGTAGTGATAATGTTTTTTGTCTTAAACAAGTAATTGAGAAAAGGAGCGCCAGAAATATAGACACTCATGTTACCTTTGTGGCCTTCCAAAAGGATATGATACCGTTCCAGTAGAAAAATTATGGACCGTGTTAGAGCAAACTAATATCAATCATACATACATAAAAGCGATAAAAAACAATACAAAGGGTCATAATCTAATGTTAAAATTGGAAATAGACTTTCAAAAGAATTCCTGGTAACAAAGGGCTTAAGACAGGGATGTTGTATCTCTCCAACCCTTTTTAAAATATATACCGCAGTAGCTCTAAAAAACTGGAAACGTAAAGTGCACGGCAGGGGAATATAACTTAACGGCCGATTTACCATATACACATTACAGTTTGCTGACGACCAAGTAATTGTAACTAATTATAAAGAAGACATGGAGTATATGATGAGAAAGTTAATGGAAGAATACCAAAAGTGGGGATTAACAGTGAACGTAGACAAGACACAGTACTTATGTATTGGAAACGAATTCAGTGAGTTAGAACTAGACAATGAACAAACAATATCTCCATGCAATGAGTACGTATCTTGGGTGTCACATTTGATAAGACAGGAACAGATTGTAAAGAACTGGAAAAAAGAATAGTAAAAGCAAAAAAGATTATTGGATGCCTTAACAGTATTTTATGGAGCAGAGAAATAAAAAGGAATGTAAAATTTAACATATATGAAACAGTGGTGAAAAGCACGCTGTTGTATGGAATAGAGACTTGTCGCGTAACAGAAAAATACAAAACAAAAATGGGTAGTGTCGAAATGGAAGCAATAAGAAGATCAATGAGAATATCTAGAATAGATCACATAAGAAATGACATCATAAAAGAAAGAATAGGAATCGAGGGAAGCATAACGGATGACATCACTAAAAGGCAACTGATATGGTACGGCCATGTACAACGGATGAACGACGAAAGATTACCAAAGCAAGTCCTAAAATGGCAACCAATAGGGCGCAGAAAAAAAGGGCGTCCTAACCTAGAATAGCAACAGTCAATCCAAAGATCAATGAGTCAAAAAAATCTAACAGAAGTTGATTGTCAGGATCGACGGAGGTGGAGAATAGGCGTCGGACAACGTACAAAAACGTTCTAAACCGACATAGCAGTAGTAGTAGTAGAAAGAGAGACAGCGGTAGTAATTTACTGGAAGACCTAAAGTGTGATGACTTATTGACTCGGGAGGTTCGATGTAATGGAAGTTTTAAAAATTTTATGCGGATGTCAAGTGCCGACTTCGAATATTTAATTAATTTAATCGGGCATAAAATTGGTAAAAGTTTCTAACATCTTACATTTATTTGATCTTTACGGACAAGTGATGGGAAACAAAATCTTGTTGATAACATTTTTAAAAAATATTGTCAGCAACATTGTCGTGCTGTTTTCTACATTTGTTACCAACAAAGTTACTCAACAAAAGTTAGAAACAAATGTTATTAACTTTTCCAATTAAATTTTCAAACTTTGTTAGTATCATTATTAGAAATACATGTTTCTAACAATGTTACCCTTGGTGCGGACAAGGCTTGAGATAAAAAAAACTTACCTTAAACAATTTTATTTTAGAATTTTCCAAACTTGGTGTAGTTTTTAATTTATTTGTTAATAGATAAAGTTCATTCGCCTTTCTTTTACATGCGCAAAGTGCTCAATGATAAGTTTATTAAAATTGTTCGTAGTCAACAATTTTCTTTCAATTGAACACATAGCTAAGACGTTCAATCTACTTGCACTAAATTTTTGGTTAATTTTTAGGTCCGGTATATGTGGTCCTAAAGATTTTATTTGTAATCGAAGTTCATATGTCAACACCACAGCACAGTTAGTTATAATTTTGAAAACAAACAAAAAACAAACAATAATCACGCGATCGGTAAGGCTTTTACCACTGACCTACCCCAAATCCAAACAAACTGTCGCCTTGCAACAGCTGATTGCCGACCTTGCTTCAGGATGTATAGTTATTCAAAGCAATTGCGGCCAGCAAAAAAGGGTGAAAATTAAGTTAATAAGAATGTGTAATTCATCAGCATTTTTTGATAAAAAAATAGTTTGATAATATACAAATAAATATTAAAATAAAATTAAAAGATGACTTTTTTGATTTGAATTCGTGGGTTAGAGGACTGGACAACAATGAAACTACCAGATTTATGGCAACGTTTCGGTTTTAATTAAACCTTTTTCAAGCCCTAGAATGAAAGAGAGGCACTTTAGAAATAGAAAACATAATTTTACAATACAATCTTTTTTTTTTTTTTAGAGGACTGGGGCAACAAAAACCTTGTACAGTTCAACGCGCAGAAAACCCAAGCAGCCCTGTTTTCAAAAAAGACCAGCACCGGTGGGCCAAACATCATGCTATCTGGAAGTGCTGTCACATTGCAGAGCCAGTTGAACATCTTAGGAGTCACTGCAGAGACCAACATGTCTTGGCACAGTCACGTGGCAGATATAGCTATAAGGGAGTCCCAAAAGCTTGGGGTGCTATTTCGTACAAGACATCTGTATACACCAAGCCAACTGCTGACACTCTACAAAGCCCAGATTCGACCAACTATGGAGTACTGCTCACATATATGGAGTGCGGCACCCAAACATACCTTAATGCTTTTGAACACCGTGCAAAAAGGAGCTATCAAGCTGATCAATGACCCCGCACTTACTTGGATAGTCTCGAACATCGAGGAACTGTGGGTGATCTATCTCTCTTCTACAGGTGTTATCACGGAAAATGCTCTGAAGAGCTGGCACGTATGATCCCCCCGGGAGTAGCACCTACTAGGCGAATACGTCAAACAGACGGTAACCATCAATTTACTGTCAAAATAGAGGCACCAAGAACCTCATTATATCAGATTTGATATCTCTGGAGAACAGCAACGCTGTGGAATGGACTCCCTGCGAGAGTTTTCCCTGCAGATTACAACCTGAACCGTTTTAAAACCAACATACACCAATATTTCCGCGCACTTGCCGCTTCTCGAGCATGATAGGGATCTACTTGCGAGTGCGCATACCCGTAAAAAAATAAAATCTTCCGTCAGATCTTTTTGTTTATCTTATCATTGATCTTTGAATTGACTGTACCCATTCCAGTTTAGGACGCCCTCTTTTTCTGCGCCTTATTGGTTGCCATTCTAGAACCTGCTTTGGTAATCTTTCTTCGTTCATCAGTTGTACATGGCCGTACCATATCAGCTGTCTTTTAGTGATTCCGTTATGCTTCCCTCGATTCCCATTCTTTCTTTTATGATCTCATTTCTTATATGATTGCATCCATCTCCACACTTTCCAATTTTGTTTTGTATTTTTCTGTTACGCAACAAGTCTTTATTACACAAAACAGCGTGCTATTCACCATTGTTTCATATATGTTAAATTTTACATTATTTTTTATTTCTCTGCTCTATAAAATATTGTTAAGACATTCAATAACCTTTTTTGCTTTTACTATTCTTTTTTCCAGATCTTTACAGTCTATTTCTGTCTTATCAAATGTGACACCCAAGTATACATACTCATTGCATGGAGATATTGTTTGTCCATTGTCTAGTTCTAACATGTTACAGATCCGTGGTTCTAACTCACTAGATTCGTTTCCAATGCATAAGTACTGTGTCTTGTCCACGTTCACTGTTAACCCCCACTTTTGGTATTCCTTCGATAACTTTTTCATCATATACTCCATGTCTTCTTTATCATAAGCTACAATTAATTGGTCATCAACAAACTGCAGTCTGTATAATTACTTGGTCATCAGCAAACTGTAGTCTGTATAATATGGTAAATCGGTCGTTTTCAGTTTTCACAGAGTCACTGTGATACATATTTTAAAAAGAGTTAGAGAGATACAACGTCCCTGTCTTAAGCCTTTCGTTACCAGGAATTCCTTTGAAAGTCGATTTCCAAGTTTAGTTTTAGCTTTTGACCATTTGCATAGGTCTTTTATCGCTTTTATGTATGTATGATTGATATTAGGTTGCTATAACACTGTCCATAATTTTTCTACTGGAAAGGTATCATAGGCTTTTTGTACCCCTGGTTCGGAATTGTTGTTTACGCTTTTGAATTAAACCTTGCATTATTGCACAATGGTAAAAAGGCTGCCAACATTGTCAAATTTTTAATCGTTTCTAAAACTCCCTATTAATACATTTTTGTATTTTAAAAAATCTAGCTTTTTCTACTCGACATTTGATTGATTGACTGAATAGTAATTTAATTCAATTTTACCTGAAAGTCTCGTAATGATGCCTGTCCATATTTCCGATTAAAAAGTCAAAAACAGCCATATCCATTAGGTCGAAGAGACGTCGACCTTTGTCGTAAGGGGGGATTTCTTTCACCAATTGACAATAATTGGGGTCGGTTTCCCACTGTGCTTTTCGGCGTTTGTGGTAAGAACGACGCCACGGATGTCTCCACACCTGAAAGCAAAAAAAAAACGTATTTTAACCAATATATCAATCATTACTTTTATTAATCATTTATAAGTTGGTAGTTATACAGGGTGTCCCATAACTTAGGGACCATCGGCCAACAGGTGATAGAGGAGGTCATGTCTGATAAAAACGTTCCTATAATGCATGGGGCAAAACTCTTTCTTTGTCGAGATACAGAGCATCAAAGTTGGCGATTAAACTTAAACTCTTTTGATAATAAGTTTTCAAAAAAAAAACATTAAAAATATGAAATTTGGTTAAGTCGTGTATTATAACAAGCGCAATATATTAAAACAAAAATAGTTTTGAAAAAAATTAGTCAGCCAATTTTTTTTTTAAACTATTTCTTTGGTATTAATTTTAATAAATGCCATATTAAACGCAATGCTTTTTTATAACTTTTTTATATTTTTTGTTAATAAAAACAAGTCTCTAGTAAGACATAATAATAAAATATTATTGATATTTTTTAAAAGAATAAGTAAGCAATTTTTTTTTATTATTATTTTTTATACATTTTTGAAGTTACTTTGACAGCCTGTATCTCCACAACATGTAATTTTATCAAAAAAGGGAATACCACATTTTTGAATCACAATTAGCTGAGCATTTAGGTGGCTGCGACAGATTTTCTTTTTTTTTTTTGTAAAACCCTTTTTCCCCACTCCTCTAACTTTAAAAATCCTATATCTTAAAAACAGATGTATGTTGACCCCAACATTTTTCTCGGAAATAACCTCCTCTATCACCTGCTGCACTATCTTTCTCTGTCCAGTTGCGTGCTATAAATGTTTAATTCATCATTATTAGGTAACAATTTTATATTTTTTGTTGGAAAACTCCATACCTTATTTTTCTTAAAAAGAAATATTTTTTTAAAACTTTTATAATTATTAGTTTAGAAATTTTTTTAAATTGTTGATTAAAATTTTAATTTTTCTAAAACTAATTGTGCAGATTTATTGTGGACACCATGAAGAGTGTTAAGTGGCATTTATAAATCACTCTTCATTTTATTAAAAAATTGTGAAGAAAAATACAAGTAGTTACCTATGGAAACTTCTTCCGGTCATTTTCTCAACAAAGCGCACATGTCTTTATGAATTATTTCCCATTTTTTACAGAAAGAAACATAATTTTACCCGACAAACGCAAAACACCGCAAAATGTAAATAAGCAACATAGATGGCCTCCATCCACACAGCAGCTATGTGTCCGCGAATTTAAATATGCCATTGTTTCCAAAGCCAGCAATGAGGGCTTTACCTTTCGATTCTTTAAACATGTGTTTATGCTATAACGTATTTGAGGTCAGTATAGGTCAGCGATTCTCAAACTGCGTTCCGCGAAACCCCAGGTTTCCGCGAAGCGGTAATTTGGGTTTCCGCAAGAAGTTAATGAATTGGGAAAATCGCCTGCATACTCTGCGAAGTGAGGTGATGGTCAATGATAATTTTTCTTAATGACTCTTCATTTCAATTGAGATCTAAATAGAGGAGTGACTGAGTGCTTTCCAACAGTGCATGATTTTGTGTCCGAGTCAATCAAAGAATATTTTC
Source organism: Aspidapion aeneum (assembly GCA_963576565.1). Taxonomy (NCBI): domain Eukaryota; kingdom Metazoa; phylum Arthropoda; class Insecta; order Coleoptera; family Brentidae; genus Aspidapion; species Aspidapion aeneum. Next base: position 23,709,351 of record OY755044.1, read on the forward strand.
CAAGGCAAGAAGAGGATCTTGATTGGGTTCGCAATCCGTTCTCATTCACAGTCGAAAAAGTTCGTCAAACTCGAACTGTAAAACAAACTGAACAGCTAATTGATGTTGCAGCCAAAGGAAACCTTAAAACTAGGTTTAATTTTGTGAGTTGGAGTTTTGGGCCCAGCTTAGAAGTGAATATCCAGAACTAGCTAATTTTTATGTTAAAAAATTGCTGCCTTTTGCTACAAAGAAAGTTCGATCGAAAAAGCACAAAAGTTCGAAAGAAAAAGAATAAAAGGAAGTCGGACTGGTCCAGCTCAGAGGGAGTGGTGCTGAATGTTTATTCTATATGTGCAAGTTTTCTGAAGATCAGCATGGACAGATATGGTCAAGATGCGACAATGCACCAGATGGGCCCATGAAGAGAGAAGGAAAAGGTTTTCTTGACTGAAGTCAAAATGGTATATTAAATTAGGAACTCATCTCAAATCAGGATACCCTAATATCTCAGCATATTTTCGAAAGAACCAAACCTGACACAGAAAATGCTTAATCTTTTATTTGCTAATAAAAATGTTTATATTTTGTCAGCGGTACTAACAACAATAATTTAGAATCTTTCACAAAAATAAAAATATAAGTTGCTTCTTTGTAAAATGTAATTTATTTTTCATCCTTTCAAAAAAAAGTTTCTCAAATTTGGTGCCTTTCCTAGAACACTAGGATCTCTGGTTTAATCTCGTGGAAGATTGGAAATTTTTGTTAATAGTTGTACGGTGTTCAAATCTGCCTGAACGTCGTACTTAAATTTAAAGGGAACGTGATTCAATTACCTAAGCGCCATCCGACCAACAAATTAATTTTGAGCATCTCGAAAATTTGCACAACACAAAAGCCCGGTAATAAGTCGTTTTATTGTAAAGAAGCATGCATGGCATGAAAGCTAGTTACAAGTATAATCATGAAATACGAGCATTTTTTAAATTTATGCTAAAAGGCAACGAATTTCGTTGTAACTAGGTATTTTCCTACGAACCTGCCGGAAATAGCTTTTTCCTACTTGCGTGCGTAAAAGTGCACTTTTACGCACGCATTTGCGTGCGGGAAGTTGATCTTTCCGCACGCCGTGAATTATAGGCCTAATTAGACTTATTGACCCATTTATAAACTCAATTAAATTAAAAATGAGGCCTAATTAGACTTATTGACCCATTTATAAACTCAATTAAATTAAAAATGAAAACAGAATTTGTTTTTTGCTGTTTTAATGTAAAAAATACCAAATATATTAAAATGTAAAACCAAGCTTTTTATGCAACTAGGAAAAATTTTGTACCTAACTCTTGCGGAAAGTGCCTTTTCCGCACTAGTTAGGTAAATAACTATTCAGACACTCATTTGCGTGCGGAAAGTACCCCTTTATTGCGGTGGTGATGGTTGTTAATATTACCATGCTCTGATTGATGTTTTGTCGATTAAGAGGCCTTGATACCACCTAACCAAAGACGCCTGAGGTTTTGCAGGCACCTGGCAGTAGAGCTAAAATCCTGGTTGGCCGACTGGCTATCATGAGTGACAAAAATTAATTTGTAACCCAGGTGAGTAATTACCTCACCGGCAGTTCAGATCAGGTTGAAGCCCTGGTTTCTGTCACTGGCTCCATGGATTCTGGGGAGGACCACCCACTTATTAACCCTCACGAAGAAGGCGAAAACTCCGAACTCTCACTGGGAGTACAAAACGAAGGGGAAATAATTCCGAGTAGGCCTACAGAAAACGTTGTGAAGTAGGGTTTTCAAAGTATGCTCTTACAAAAACCGACTTAAGAAATAAACTAAATCCTGAAGCAAATATGCGCATACAACTTTCAAACATTGAACCCGATTTTGAGAAATGTGTCTCAAACAAATAGGCCCATCCATCGCAAAATAACAACAAAATATTTTAATACTTATTTTAGTGTTTTAACTGTTTCCGAGTTATTAATATATTACGTACTCTTTATTTGAAAACTTAAAAATTCGTGTTATTATCGATTTCTTTACACAAAACTAAACGTTTTATGTCTTATATTTAAGTACTTAGGACAGGGGTTCCCTACAAAAAAAAAAGCAAGCACTCTACGAAAGTTTGAGAACCACTAGTCAAGGTCTTTCTTTCTTTTTTTGTCAATGCGCGCGTTGTCTAATTCAGTAGGTAATTTCCTTGTTATTTTATATTTGTACATTATTTGTACGTATTTTGACAATGCTGTGGTTTATGGCACAATATACTACTGCGTTGTTTAACTGCATGTCTTCCCTAGTCTATATAAAAGCACATCAAAAATAAAATTTTAAATAATCTCCGTTTCGTGTCTAAGCCGAGTAAAGCCGGAGGCTTAAAAGTAGGTGTAGTTCCTGTCTACGCGCCGCGCGTGTTATGTAGCTTACTAGATCAAAGCCCTCAATTCTTAAAAAAAATTGCTTTGCAAGGGATTTTATATTTTTAAATTTTTGTAAATACGAGGATTTTCTTTTGAGTTTTTCATATACAGCTGGAATAAAACAGTATAAAACTTTTACACCAGTATTTACTAAAGAGTCTACAGTGCTAAGTGCTACAATCCTAGTTTTAAGTCTACATTTTAGTTGAAGGTTTAACTTATTTTTCCCGTGAATGCAATAGTTTTTAATATTTATATAAATGGTTCATAAATGCCTTGCGATATGGGTCATCTTTTTTCGTTGTAACAAAGACATTATTTCCACACAAAGGTTATAAATAAATAAAAAGAATAAAATATGTTGGTTTAAAAATGGTAGCCATATTTAAACTTCGAAACGTCGCTAGGAAATGTCGAATAAAAACGGTGTAAGTCAGTGACAGCTGTCCGCTATATTGTACATGTTAATTTTTTAGACAAGTTAGCGAAGATTAAACCGGTGGTCGATTGTTTTGGTGAATGTGTAATTGAAAAGGAATTCTAATATATCTTGTGCTTTTTACAGTATTTAAATATTGATACGTATTTAATACGGTAATGCATCTGCAGATATAGTTTTAAGTTATTTATGTATTATTTAGCTTTGAATATTTATAATAATATATAATATAAGTTTTTTTATCAATCATGGAATATTTTTATGGTTTTTCGAACTTTAAACCACCCTTCAGGGGTGGTACTACAATTTGAGACTATTTTTAACGGGAATCCTACGACTGCACGGACTAAATTTCCAAAAACTGACATTTCGTTACAAAATTTTTATGTGGTTTTTTTTTATTTCTAAAGTTAATTTGAATTTATATGAGATGAAAGTCACTGCGAAATGCTTACTATCATATTGCACATTAGATTGAACCAAATCTTTGCAGTTATTTGACCTGTGAGTATTAAAAAAATACACTTAAACCGGTCGGTATCAAGGCTATAGACTTGATGCTTAAACCCGGTCTACAGTGCTAAATCTTAAGGTCTTAGTAAATACTGGTGTAAAAGACTTGCATGCGCTCAAGCTAGTTGTGAAAGCTGCAATTCCACTCGTTTGTTTGTACTGTCAAAATTGTATTCTTGAAGGCGTTGACAGCTTTCTCTGGCTACTGAAATCTTTGACCACACAGTCCATTCCTGATTTTCTGAAAAGTATAGAAATCGCTGGGACTTAGGTATGCTGTATCGAGGATGGTCCAACAATTCGACTTTTTGTTGGGTTAAAAATTAAATGTTTTTTGTGCTTTTTGCGAACTTGCATTGGAGGATGATTCGTCAGTCGGGGTTCGTTTTTCGAAGTTCGGCGATGACTTTCGGCAAACAAATGGTGATATACCAATCGACGGTAACATTCCTTTGATCTTCCAGAAGAATTGTTGCTACATGATCTGCTTTTGAGACAAATGTCGCAATCATCTTTTTGGAGACACTTCGAGAACGAAAAGCTGTTGTTGGCTTTTCTTTATCTCGGAACACCCAAACAGGCGACTAACGTTTATTTTCGGATTCATATAAGTAAATCTGACAATGCTGTACATGTTTTTCGAGTTTCCTGCGTCAAAGCGGTTCGGTTCGGTTCATTCATTCATTCAATATATTTTGCGCGTATCTACAAACATACCAGAAAAGCGGCTTATGTTAGGTAGGTACCTATTTATATACAGGGTGTCCCATTAGGGTTGGCAGCCGGATTTATCTCAGATACTAGTACAGCTACGACTTTGGAAAAAAAACGTTAATAACAAAATCGGGCCTTGGGAATTCACCTAAAATATTTTTGTTTCTGAAACTCCCCGCTGGGAGGCAGTAATAACACCACCCAACTATAAAAATTGCATTTTATGACAAAACTTTATGATAAAAATACACAAATTTTACCATATTCGGATTCCTTGAGAAATTCTGCGTAATTTGGACCTCTCACCTACCTCTTTCTCACTTCCCCATATGGGCGGAATGAAAATGTCACTTTTTATTTAAAACATAATTACTTCTACGTGGTAACAAAACTGACTCTTATTATTTATTTGACTGATTAGGAAAACCCTAAAAAATGCAAATATTCTTGACTTTGTTTAAATGAAAATTTTTTCGAAAGAGAAAATTTTTTAAATGTACTAAACCAAAAAACTTAAATTTCTTAAAAAATTTAGATACAAACCCATTAATATTTTTACTTGAAGTTGTTATTTTTAATTTTCTTTAATGCTCTTTTTATTTCTGCTTTGCTTATTTCAGGTTGTAGCTCTGAGTTTATGTTCTTTATTTTTGTTTAGGGTTTCTTCATGGTTTCTCGTGATGGTTCCCTTTTTGTTTAGTATAATTCTATATAGAATAGTTGTGTAATATTTATGATATACTTTTTAACTTTAGTTTCTATGCCGTTCATATCCTTTATTTTAATTATTTCATATCTATCTAGAGTCGGCCTTAGACATTTCAAATTTCTGTTATTTTCTGTACCTCTCTCTACTTTTATTTCTTGGCTTTTTTTATTGTCTTTTATCATTTTTCTTATAGTTTTATTTATTTTTGTGTATTTTATAGATGTTTTTTTCCTTCTTTCTCGAGGCTCCGTCTTTTTTCCATCAGTCTCTTTATTTCTTCTGATATACAATTTTCTCTCTTTTTATTTTTTTGTGCGATTGAATTGTTTTTATTTAAATTGTAAGTTGACATTAAAAAAGTGGGCGCCAGTACAGTTTATTAATTGTTTTACTAACTAGGTATACCTATGCTTTTAGCACAACTGCATCAAAGATAAGAATTAGTTGTTAAAGTTTCTTGGGCTGTAAATCGCATAGGCCTCGTGTGGCGTTACTGTCGGCAATCTGAAAATTTCCGGCAGCAACCCTCCTGCGAAAATGACAAGAACGACCCAGGTAAACAACCTGCTGAAATTCAAATGCGACGCGGCGCCGCGATAACGACTCAACTTTCGCTTTCCTGCTTCCGTTCGAGACGCAAACGGATCCGGTCCGTGATGCAAGTACATTTGGACGTTTGAGTGTGCTATCCTATGCTATCCACAATTCAGTTTTATACCTGTTTTACACTGACATATGCTTTAGAATTTGAGTTTTTTGTGGCTTCAAAGATCATCTACAGCCTACAGTAAACGTATTTACTATAGGTAAAATTAATAAAAACTTGCTAGAGTAAGAACTGCTTTTATAGACCAGGACAAAACACATGGTAAGTCGTGGGAAACAATAATTAAGAAGGTTCATTTCAATTCTTTAAAAATGTTGTATTGTTGACATTTCCAATCCCGCAGTAATTCTTACGCCGAATATGGACGAACTTAGCCGCTCCAACGCACCGTGGGAAGTGGTCGGTTTGTCCAAGTTCTTGAAGGCGCGACGAAACGGTTGAAAGTCGGTATTATCAAAGATGTAAAAAAAAACGCTCGGTACTCGTTAAGGCATTTCCAATGAATTATATACAAAGTAACTGGAACGGCCACGGCTATACATTACGTATATGGGACACAGAGGCAAAAATTTTAAGAGTTTTTTTAGAGTGAGAACATACAATGAATGCTAAGCATTGCAACCTTTCTCTTTCTAGTTCTCATCACCGGTGGTATTCTGTGAACTTAATACTTTAAAGAGATTGTCATTTCTGATTTGTCATTGTTGCCAGTATATTTTTGAAATTGTTTTTGTTGAACAAAAATAAAAAATGTGAACACGACGCGTTGCATGTAAGAACGAGGAGTGAAAAGCCGATTTCCTTGTTGAATTAATTAGCTTTTATTATTTAAAAAACTTTATTAGTACCTAATCGCAGCAAAAATCTAGTTAAATATTAAAAATCAAACGTCTGCGAACATTCAAAACCACAGAATATCATCGGAGAGTAAAAGTAAAAAAGGAAAGGTAGCACCTCCTGCGCAGCGTGCTCTCCCTACAAAAAATATCAATATTTTTGCCTCACTTTGCATATATGTAAAGGCCCATCCAGTTATATATATAGAGATCATTGGGCATTCCTATCCGAGGGGAAACTTGAGTCTGTGGGCATCAGTATCAGTTGACTCTTCATCTCCTTCATGTGGACAAACGACACGGTTCGTAAAAAGACGGTTGTCTGGTCCCGGCCAATCAGAACTCGGCAGCCCATGACGCGGAAGTTATACTGCTCCACGATCAATAAAGTGAGACATATATATCACATTATGAAACAAATAAAGATAAATCTATTTAAAAGCCGGTTTAAAAATTTAATAGAAAAATTAAATAATTTTCTATGAAAATTTCAATAATTTTATAAATATCAAATTAAGGACACCATTATAAATACTTTTTATAAGTTAAATTGACTCTCTTTTTCAACTGGCTAAACTACCTTTCCTCCTTGAGCGTTATATCAATCAGTTTTTTTTAAAATTTGTTAGATTGTAAGGGAGGCATTAACAAAAAATTATATTTATTATATATTTTTAAGTATTTAATAGTTAATATAATTTGCTAAATTGTTTTTACTCAGTCTCTGTATCATCAAGCTTTCTTTTAAGTGTAAATTCATTTTGTTTTTTGGTGTTTATAAATTTTATTTTTATTATCACTCGTTGTTTATATTTATGAATTTAATAATTAATATAGAATACTTAAAATCTTTTAAAATATCACTAAATTTAGTATGCAATTGATTACATTTGATTTGGTTTTTGACCGGAATTTACCACAAAATAATAACAGGCAGATAAAATTTATTTTAGTAAGTATTTAGTACATTTGTAGCTGGCAAGAAAACAGGTATCTAAACACTTAGAAGACCCAAAATGCACAAATATTTCCTGGCAAAATACGAAACTGACCCATGAACGCAATAAACAACGTTTGACTGCCGATTTCTAGAATACTGTGCCGCAGCTCTGACATCATGGCCGCCATGACACCCGAGTTGCCAGACAACCGTTTCTTTACGAATCGTGGACAAGCGGTTCCCTTGTAACCCCGCGCGACCCTTCTCCTTCTTATCATAACACGCACCGTGGAAAGGCAATCGCTTGCGTTTCCCAGAACTTGTCCAAGTCTGATCTTAAGGCATAAATTTCACAAGAACTGGCTATGCATTGTTTTCAAGACATCCCCGACCTCTGTGCTTTGCAGCCATATAATTTTTTTTTAAAGACAAGACTAACAATCTATGTTTGTTATTAATTCGTAATTGTTAAATATTACCTACATTATCTGTCGTTGCCCTCAAAGCATTCCATAAAGCAAGAATAAAGGTTGTGATTTACGAACACCGCTAGGCGCGAGGCGCGAACAAGAGTCCCAGTGGGACCCGCTCATTTTCCACAACGGCAACGGTTCCTTTCCGTGGCCTGCATAAGTGCATTCTAAGCTTTTGATGTATTGGGTTTCGGCCATATTTTTCCCGTTATCGTTTGAACACGGGGCTTAAAGAGGGTTTATTTCCACTATATTTTGTATTTAAAGGTCAAAACCTGGCCTGACCCGTCGAATATCTCTCTTTCGGTTGTTAAACTATTAGAAGTCAACGTTTTTTTAAACGGTTTTAATATAGCTTAGTTCCCTATATTTAAATTATATTATTAATATATAGGGGAATCTTTTTGTCTATTTTAAAGTTTTTGTAGAAAGCACCCCCTTCCCTATATTTTGAATAAGGAATGTGCGTCAAGTGATACTTTATTTTGAAGGTCTCTTAAATGTCCTTACAACCACGTAGAAACGATCAGGTACAACTCTTATGGGATTTCTGTAATCCGTCAAACTTCATGAAATTTTGGTCTGTTGTAGATTGAACCTGTCTTATCAAAATATCTCACGGGTCCAACTCAAATTAATGACCAGTTTTTGAAATATAGGGTGTTGCAAGTGATAATGTCTCAGAAACATAACAGCTCTTTAGACGGGTTTTCCAAACATATACGCAATGTTACTATTACATACAATATTTACAATTTATTTAATATTTTTAATCGAATGTTCTAATGAGAAACAAGCTTTAGTATGTTGTAGAGTAAACCTTGCTCAACAAAAGTTCTTATGGGCCCAACTTCAATATATGACCAGTTTTTGAAATACAGGGTGTTGAAACTGATAATGTTCATGAAACATAATAACTCTTTAGACGGGTTTTCCAAACATATATGCAATGCTAGTATTACATATATTTACGATTTATTTAATATTTTTAATCTGTACCTTTAAACCAATATCTACAGGGTATTTAAATAAATATTAGTCGAAAGTGTTAATGAGAAACAAGCGTTAGTGTGGTTTTTATTGAATGTTTCTTGTAAAAAGTTCTTATGGGGCCAAGTTAAATTAATGACCAGTTTTTGAAATACAGGGTGTTAAAAGTAATAATGTCCAAGCAGCATTAAATCTCTCGATGGAATGTTTTAAGCCGTATGTAATAGACCTCCCCTCCCATACATAATATTGTTATTGATATTGTTTTTACCAAACTGCAGCACGGCGAAAGGAAGGGTAATATTTTTCGACTGGGATATGTACATATGTATGTAAGTATGTAAATATGTATGTTTGTGTCACGCTAGAGGCTAGACGGCTTAACCCATTTTGACAAAAAAGGTGTCGTTGAATTGCTATTGATCCCGAAGGTGCTATAGGCTATATTTTTTCAACAGGAATCAACATGGCGGTCTTCAGACGCCATTAGATTAGATTAGATTAGATTAGATTAGATTATTATATTTCATACGTTAGCCACAATACAATGGATGTACAAGTCAAATCAACTTAACACTAAAAGAAAGTACCTACAAACTAAAGTGAAACATACTGTTTTTAAAAAAATAAAAAAATAAAAAATACAAAGTATGTAAATAACAACGGACTTAAGTTATAACAAACATCTTTTTTTTTTTTATATAGTTTCTAGAGTTTAAAGTGAATCTGCTAAAAAATCATTGACAGAATAGTACCCCTTTACTAGCAATATATCCTTGATTTCATGCTTAAATTTTTTATAATTTAAAACTTTTATGCTATCCGGTATTTTGTTATACATTTTTTTACCTATGTATCCGGGGGCTTGCTCAAATTTTTTTGTTTTGTGTTTATCAATAACAAGTAGATTTGCATTTCGCGAATTGTATGAATGAAAATCGGAGTTTTTTTATGCTGTTCTATGGAATTTTTAATATAAAGTAATGTTCTAAAAATATATATTGAAGACAGTGTCATAATTTTTTTGCTGACAAAAGTTGGCCTGCAACTATCTCTACTCTTTATTTGAAACATTATTCTTAATGCCCTTTTTTGCATAATAAAAGCCCTATGAAAGTAGCTGCTGCAGCCCCATAATATTATATTATAAGATAAATGACAGTAAACTATTGAATAGTACACTGAAATTAAGCTTTGTTCATTTAATGTATCTCGAAGTTGTGATAGCGCAAAGCAACTCTTGCTAAGTTTTTTGCATACATAATCTACATGTTCATCCCAACTGATAAATTCATCTAAAATTAGTCCTAAAAATTTTGTTTGTTCTGATATGCCTTGATTTTCAATCTCTATACGTGGCCTAGATACTGAAGCACGAAAATTAACTATAACTGTTTTTTCAACATTAAGAATAAGGTTATTTTTTGAACACCAGGTTTCAAAATCCCTTATGCAGGTTTATACTTTGCTGACAAGTTCCAAAGGACTCCGCGCTACGACTACGCCCCCCGTATCATCAGCGAAAATTGCCAATAAGTCACAGGTCATATGCTCAGGCATTTCATTTACAAATATAATGTAAAAAAGCGGCCCCAGCACTGAGCCCTGTGGAACACCTATTGAAAGCTCTGTTTCGTCAGAAATCTCATTTTTGTATTTTACACAAAATTTTCCTAAACTCAAGAAAAGAGTTGACTAGGTTTAAAAATTCACCCCTAAAGCCATAACAGGACAGTTTCCTCAATAAAAAACCATGATCCAGACTATCAAAAGCCCGCGAAAGATCAAAGAAGAGACCCGCGACATAGTTCCCTTGATCCATTATTTGGTAGACAAACTCCATAAGATCAGCCGCGGCTCCCTCCGTCGATCTCCCGGCCCTAAATCCATGTTGACAGTTTGTCAGAATTTTAAAAATATCCAAATATTCTACAATTCTATTATATAATAACCTTTCTAGGACCTTAGAAATGACATTCAATACCGTTACCGGTCTGTAGTTGCTTTTACAGCACTTCTCAAATTTTTTGTAAATAGGGGTAACTAAACCCTGTTTTAATTCAGTTGGAAAAGATTGTGTTAAGAACATTAGATTGGCTAGATAAGCCAGAGGCACCGAAATTGAGTCTCTCAAACACTTAACCACTTTCACGGTAATATTATCTCACTCACATGATAAAGGCTTTAAGGCATACAAACTATCTCAAGTTCATGCGATTTTAATGAAATTCCTTCCCATTCCAAATAAAGGGCGATTTCAAAAAAATTTCCCTTGTCTCTCCCTCTTTCCTCCTCGCCCTCCTAATTAGTAATAGTTGAAGCTATAACTTTCACAAATATAAAGCAATTTTAAAAGTTCTTTCTGTATACGCTTTAAAACTTTTTTCCAACATCATTTTACTCGTTCCCCCCCCCCCCGTCTCTCCCTCTTTCCTCCACGCCCTCCTTATTAGTAATAGTTATAGCTATACCTTTCACAAATATGGGAGCGATTTGCGATTTAAAAAATTCTTTCTGCACACGCTTTAAGGCTTTTTTCCAACATTATTTTACTAGTTTCCTCCTCCCTCTCCCTCCCTCTCTGTTCTGCCCACCCTCCTTATTAGTAATAGTTTTAGCTATACCTTTCATAAATATAGAGCGATTTCAAAAACCCTTTCTGCATACGCTTTAAGATTTTTTTTCGACACCATTTTACTAGTTCCCTTCTCCCTCTCTTCTCCCCCACCTCCACTCAATGAAAGGTAACACTGTTTGCGTCCGTAGAAAATCTACATGAACTTTTTGGCTAAAGCTAAATAAATGGTAAATGCATAGTGCTTTTTATAAGGCTGAATCAGAATTAAACTTAAAAGTTGGAAATAAAAAAAATAATAAATAAAAAAAAACTTCCAACTATTAAATTTATTCGTAACTACTAGTCGCAGTTGGGTACAAAATTACCCAATAACCTGATTCATGAAAACACAAAAGTGTATAATTTCGTAAGTGCGCTTTGGGCATTAAAACTAAAAGTTGAAGCATGTCGTACATTATTATAGGTATACCTATCAATTTTGTACCTAAATGCGACTAGTAGTTACACGTAAATTTAGCAGTTGGGTGTTTTTTTTTATTAATTTTTTTTTCATTATTTAAGATTTTTACCGATGTGATTTTCCGCTACATCTTTTAAGTGTTTTAAACCTTTTTGCCAAAACACTCTTACCAAGTTTTAAACCTCGAACATGTTTATGTAAGCTATATTCCGACCGGGTGGTTTAAAAAGGAGAAAATGATATATCACTCCATCCTGACGCCCTCCGAAATTCTCCAAACATAAAGCAAACGAGATTGCCAACAGTTCTAAAGTGTTAAAGTTGAAAGGAGTGTATACATTGAGGGCTTTTAAATTGATCGATTGGCCTTAAAAGTTTTCGGAGAATTAATTTATTTACTTAACGACGAATAAACTCAAATTAAGTGCTTGCAAAATGGCGATCTGTTGAATTATGTCAGGTATGGGGTGCATATGAAGGCAAAAATTAGAAAAAAGTTTATGACTTATAACTGTTTTTTTACCCAACTGCAGCACGGCGAAAGGAAGGGTAATGTTTTTCGCTTGGGATATGTACCGGGTGGGCCAAAAAAACCGGACAATTTTTTTTTCATTATAACTTTTGAACTATACCATCGATTTTAATGGGACAAACTGAACTTGACAGAGAATTAATCAGAGTTTTGAATAAATTAATTTTTTTGTCCGTCATTTCGAAATACAAGGCGGACGAAATAAAATTGTACCCTTCAAAGATGCTCGTTTATTCTTGTGTTGCGAACATGTTTTAATAATTTTTTTAAATCATTAAAAAAGCGGCATTACTGCCACGTACAATGGTATGAATCAGCAAAATCGGTTCGGAGGTTCTAAAAAAAATATTTTTGTTTTAACCATTGTTTTGAATATTATACGATTGCCTTGCCAATCATGTCTGAATTTATTTTCTTATAAATTCATTACTACTAAACCGATTTTGATGAAATAATATCCTGATAAGAATTGATTGAGTTTTAAAGATCATGATCAAAATTTATTAACATCTTAAAATTTAAGATGGTGGACAGAATCATAATTAATTCTTCATAATGGCGTGTTTAGTCATATTTTCTGAAAATGTTTTTGTTTTTTTTTATAATTTGTAGAAAAACACTACCTTTTCCCCGCAAAAAAGGTATAAATTAGTAAAATCGGTTTGGTGGTTCTCCAAAAATCTATTTTTGTTTCAGCTATTGTTTTAAAGATTATAAGATTGCATTGCCAATTCTGTCTTTCATTCATTTATTTATAAACTCATTATTACTGAACCGATCTTAGTGGATTAAAAAAAAGCATGGTGAGAATTGATTGTTCTTTAAAGTTTATAATCAAAATTTGGCGCTATCTTAGAAGTTAGGATGTCGGTAATAATCTTACTTGACCCTTCAAAGAGGCACGTTTATTCTTACTTTCAAAAAATGTTTTAGTTTTTTTTTAAATTTATAGAAAAGTACCTAATTAATTTTTATCTCTTTATGCGGTATAAAAGTAATGTTTTTCTATAAATTAAAAAAAATTAAAACATTTTCGGAAAATAAGAATAAGCACGCCATTTGAAAGAATCAATTATGATTCTGTCCGACACCTTAAATTCTAAGATGACGGCAAATTTCGATCATAATCTTTAAAGAGCAATCAATTCTCAACACGATTTTTTTTTATTTCACTAAAATTGATTTCGTTATAACGATTTTATAAGGAAATGAAAGCAGACAAAACAAAAATAGGTTTTTTGTGAACCACCACACCGATTTTACTAATTTGTACCTCGTTGTGTGGCGAAAAAGTAGAGCTTTTCTATAAATTGAAAAAAAAAACTAAAACATTTACGGAAACTAAGGATAAACACGTCATTTTGAAGAATCAAGTATGATTCTGTCTGCCATCTTCAACTTTAAGATTGCGATAAACTTTAATCATGATCTTTAAAAAGATTCTTCTTCTCACCAGGATGTTTTTTATTTCATTAAAATCGGTTCAGTAGTAATGAAGTTATAAGGAAATAAATGCAGACATGATTGGCAAGGCATTCGTATAATATGCAAAACAATGGTTGAAACAAAAATATTTTTTTAGAACCACTGAACCGATTTTGCTAATTCGTACCTTGTTGTACGTGACAAGATCGCAGCTTTTTTACTAAGTCAAAAAAAATAATTAAGACATGTTCGCAGCACGAAAATAAACGAGCATCTTTGAAGGATACAATTTAATTTCGTCCGCCATCTTGGATTTTGAGATGGTGGACAAAAAAATACATTCAGTCAAAACTCTGATTAATTCTCTGCCAAGTGCAGTTTGTCTCATTAAAATCGATTGTATAGTTCAAAAGTTATAATGAAAAAATTTATCCGGTTTTTTTTTGGCCCACCCGGTATGTATGTAAATATCTATGTTTGTGTCACGCTAGAGGCTAAACGCCTGAACCGATTTTGACAAAGAAGGTGTCGTTAAATTGCTACTGATCCCGAAGGTGCTATAGGCTATATTTTTTTAACAGGAATTGTCGTGAGAAGCCATTTTGTCACATGATGTACGCTTTAAGGCATACAAATTACCTAAATTTCAAGCAATTTTAATAAAGTTCCTTTGATCACCCATTGCAAATATCCAATTTGCTGTATTTCCTTTGGAGTCGTCTTTGCTCCCACTCATCTACTCTCCTGTCATTCCCCCTCCGCCCTCTTCAAAAACCATATTCGCATAATTTTATTTTCGAGTTCAAAAATTATTTCTGCACACTATTTAGGATTTTGTTTTCAATACCATTTTACTAGTTTCCCCTTCTCTCTTTTCTCCCAATGGTTGCATTAGGCAACTATTTATTTTTTCTCTGAAAAGTAGTGATTTTTATATTTGTCGGAGCATCGCAGTAGCTTCTTAATTACAAAAATTTCCTTAAAATCGTTTAATGACAATGTATTTTGGTTGCTCATAATACTAACCACATTTGACACTGCGGTAACTCCAAAAAAAAAACCCCGGTTACTAATTCTTGACTGGTTTTTTCATCTTCTTATTTTGACATGTTTGAGGTAAGAGACACGGCCGTTAAAGCTTTGAATTTGTAGAACAAACGTTTTCTTTTTGTACGCATTTTATGGGTGGCGGAACAAAGACCGAAAAACAAAAGATCGAAAGACAAAAGATTGAATACAAAAGATCGAAAAACAAAAGATCGAAAAGGCAAAAGATCGAAAAGACAAAAGATCGAAATACAAAAGGTCGTAAAGACAAAAGATCGAAACCACAAAAGATCGACAAACAAAAGATTGAAAGTACAAAAGATTGAAAACCGAAAACTCGAAAAACAAGAGATCGAAAATGCAAAAGATCGAAAATACAAAACATCGAAAAACAAAAGATCGAAAGACAAAATATCGAATCGGGTTCCTACAGGGTGTAAAACCAAACCGAACCAAACCAAACCGGTTCGGTTCGGTTCGGTTTAGTTACACCCCTCTAGGATCCCGGGAAAGAAATCAGGAAAGTTTTTTTTTGAAAAAATATGATTCAAAAAGAGACCTCCTTATCGAACTATATGATTTGTGTTAAGCATGACAAGCCATTGGTTTATTTAACGGTTAGGTAATTTTACCTTACCTGACCTTGCTTAAACTGTTTATGTGAATATACCTAAGCAAACATGATACGCGTCATTTTGTATATTTCGATCTTATTTACTTCCGATTTTTTCTCGATCTTTTGTCTTCTGATATTTTGTTTTTTGATCTTTTGCCTTTCGATCTTTTGTCTTTCGATCTTTTGTACTTTCGATCTTCTGTATTTTCGATCTTTTGTTTTTCGATCTTCTGTATTTTCGATCTTTTGTCTTTCGATCTTTTGTTTTTCGATCTTTTGTATTTTCGATCTTTTGCCTTTTCGATCTTTTGTTTTTCGATCTTTTGTATTCGATCTTTCGATCTTTGTTCCGCCACCCGCATTTTATACTTAGTACGTCAGTACGACGCTCAAAAGCTATCTGCGCACTCTGTTATAGATCACAAAAAAGAGTTAGGCGCGAGGGGTCATCAGCTTTCAACAGTACTGTACAAATTTCACAACAGTACCCGACAGTACCACGACAGGATCCAACAGTACTCGACAGTACACGACAGTACTCAACAGTACTCGACAGTACCACGACAGGACCCAACAGTACTCGACAGTACACGACAGTACCCAACAGTACTCCACAGTACACGACAGGACCCAACAGTACCCGACAGTACACGACAGTACCCAACAGTACACGACAGGACCCAACAGTACTCGACAGTACATGACAGTACGTAACAGTACTCAACAGTACACGATAGAATCCAACAGTACTCGACACAACCCTCTGACCCGAAACAGTGGCGTAGGACAGGATGACCTTTTTTTTTTTTTTTGGTCGCAAGATTTGTGAGCGCGGAGCGGTTCCCCAAAGATGATGACCTTTTTTTTTTTTTTTTTTGCTCGCATGTTTTTTGAGGGCGCGCTTTGTCCCTGTCGAACCCCCCCAAGGCACGACGACAGTACTCAACAGGACCCAACAGTACACCGACAGGACCCAACAGTACTCGACAGTACACGACAGTACCCAACAGTACACCGACAGGACCCAACAGTACTCGACAATACACGACAGTACCCAACAGTACTCGACAGTACACGACAGTACCCAACAGTACTCAACAGGACCCAACAGTACACGTCAGGACCCAAGTCCTGTTGGACGCTGTACAAAATTTTAGGGTGCCGATGACCCCTCGGTTAGGCGTCTCGGAAAATGAAAGTATTTACCAAAATTAATCGTGTTACTCATCAATTAGAAAGAAGACCGGTGTACGGTGGACTATAAGGTATAACAGGGGTCGGATATATTTTTTAGTCGTAAAATAAGAAAAATCCTTATCCGTACAAAAGCCATCCATGTTTTAAAAGAAGAACGACTCTGGCGCGGGCGGATTTTAAACGGAAGGGTCTACAAAGGTTCGTTAAAAAGGGATTTTGGATTTAAAACGGGATTAGGTTACTTTAGCGGAGCTCGAGCTTGACAGCAGTTCGAACGATTTTTTTTAGCTGAATGGGGACCAATGAACTTTACAATTTTCTGTCAAATATAGGTAATAGTCCACATAATACTACAGGGGCGGCTAGTGCATAAGGGCTGCAGAGCTGCAGAACCCCTAAAATTTTCACATTATTTTTATTATTCAATTTTTCTAATATATTTATTTTATTTCTAAAATTATTGAAATAGCAGTATACTTTCGGTCCGGTGTTGGTATAACGCCGCATTTCACAGTCGGTCAAATAAAGTCATTGGCATTGTTGCGCTGCTAAATTGCAACATAACGTAGCTGGGCGGCTAACGAGATCTGTGCTCGACTAGGAACCCCTTCCTTCGCGCCGCACCGCACTTGCTCATGGGTTTAGATAGCGAAATCTAGGCAAAAATAGAGCTGCGAAACTTGCAGTTCCAGTACAATTCCGGGCGGGCGAGCTCAGTGTTGCGTGTTTGCGAGCGCATTTATTTATTTAGAAGACGCCAAACGCATGAGCGGTATAGTTGTATTTGTTGTTTGTTTTTGTATAACTGTGTCACAATGAATGTGGTGGATAATTTAATTAATGTAAAAAAATTCTCTTCTTTACTTTATATTTTAAAAACTAAAACTGAAAGAAGAAGCCATTGCCCGATATTTTAATAGAAAAGTGTGGTTCAAGCCGGGGAAAATCGTATAAAAGGATTTCTACAAGAGAAATTTTTTACTTTTTATAATAGACACGTGATCTGGAGACCGTAAAAAAATAGCATTTTTTATACCCTATCGGCAGAACTCACAAACTTTACTGTCACGAGCCGCCACTGTAATACTACTATGTAGGTTTAGAACATTTTTCTACGTTGTCCGACGCCTATTTTCCAACTCCTTCGATCCTGACAATCTTCTGTCAGGTTTTTTGACTCATTGACCTTTGGATTGACTGTTGCCATTCCTAAGGTCACTGCATCCTGGAAGCCTGGCGTCTCCATGACTACGTCTTCGTGATGCAGTGACCCTAGCCATTCCAGTTTATTACGCCCTCTTTTTCTGCGCCCTATTGGTTGGCATTCTAGGACCTGTTTTGGTAATCTTTCATCGTTACCATATTAGTTGTCTTTTAGTCATCCGTAATGCTTCCCTCGATTTCCATTCTTTTTTTTATGATCTCATTTCTTAAATGATCTGTGATATTCTCATTGATTTTCTTATTGCATCCAATTCGACACTTTACATTTTCGTTTTGTATTTTTGTAGTTACGCGACAATTCTCTATTCTATATACCAGCGTGCTTTTCACCATTGTTAAATTTTATATTCTTTTTTATCTCTCTGCTCCCTTAAATACTCTAAAGATATCCAATAACCTTTTTCGCTTTTACTATTCTTTTTTTCCAGTTCTTTACAGTCTTATCAAATGTTACACCCAAGTATCAAATGTTACACCCAAGTATCCTGAAATATGCTAATTGACGTTTTTCCGAATCCGTGGTTTTTTGAAATCTCTATGGCCCCACCACACTGCAACTCCGTGCTTTTGTTGATAAACTGTATTACCTACCCTAAAATTCGCTAAATGACGTTTTTCCTAATCTCAACTCAAGGTGTGGTTTTTTCACATCTGTATGGTCCCACCATACTGCAACTCGGTGCTTTTGTTGATAAACTGTATAGTTTTTAAAATATAAAATTTCAAAGTTTTGGTCTTATGGGATTCCCTACCCTAAAATTTGCTAAATGACTTTTTTCCGAATCTTAGCTCAGGGTGTGGTTTTTTCGCATCTCTATAGCCCTATCATATTACAACTCGGTGCTTTTGTTGATAAACTGTATAGTTTTTAAAATATAAATTTTCAAAGTTTGGCGATTTTGGTCTTATGGGATTCCCTACCCTAAAATTCGCTAAATGACGTTTTTCCGAAATTTAGCTCAGGGTGTGGTTTTTTCGCATCTTTATGGCCCCAACATACTGCAACTCGGTGCTTTTGTTGATTAACTATATAGTTTTTAAAATATAAATTTTCAAAGTTTGGCGATTTTGGTCTTATGGGATTCCCTACTCTAAAATTCGCTAAATGACGTTTTTCCGAATCTCAACTCGGGGTGTATTTTTTTCGCATCTCTATGGTCCCACCATACTGCAACTCGGCGCTTTTGTTGATAAACTGTATAGTTTTTAAAATATAAATTTTCAGTTTGGCGATTTTGGTCTTATGGGATTCCCTACCCTAAAATTTGCTAAATGACGTTTTTCCGAATGTTAGCTCAGGGTGTGGTTTTTTCGCATCTCGATGGTCCTACCATGGAGATATTGTTTGTTCATTGTCTAGTTCTAATTCACTTGATTGTTTTCCAATACATAAGTACTGGGTCTTGTCCACGTTTACTGTTAACCCCCACTTTTGGTATTCTTCCGTTAACTTTCTCATCATATATTCCAGGTCTTTTTTAGCTACAATTTCAGATAAAATTAAGAGAATAGCAAATCGTTATAATATAAAAACAATTTTTAGGACAGAAAATAAGTTATAGTTTCACAAAAACAAAAGGAAGCACCGAAAAATATAAAATTCCAATGAAATTTTTATTTTATCAGTTCATGTTAAATTTGAAAGTTTGAAGGCAAGTATCTCAAAAAGTAATAGATCGATTTTTGAAATTTTTACACGGTTGTAAGGACATTCAAAAGGTCTTCAAAACAAGGTATCACTAGATCCATTTTTTGTATTCAAAATATAGGGCTAAAGTATACCCCTCGAAGGGGGTTCGTGCTACAAAAATTTCAAGATAGCCAAAAAGTGTCCCCCTCACAAACAAAATCGACGTGTCCGAGCGTTTCTCCAAATTCGCACTCAAAATACCCAAAAAGGACTCTGTTTCGATGTTCGTGGACCACTCTGTATAGTCAGGTAAGACGTAGATAATTTAATATTATTTAAGTCTGCTAAATATTAAGTTCACCGACTTTTCAGTTTTTTAAAGGCGAGAAATCCCAAAGAAAAACCTCGAGGAAATCCCCAGAAAAGACTAATTCCTCTTCTAAATGGAATAATTAGGATTAAAGGGAAAACATAGAGCTGTAAAAGTTTTTAAATCTGTAGAGGACACAAAAAATATGGAATTTGCATTTTGTACACGATGTTGCCAAGTAGGATACGGTAGGGCAAGTTTTGTTAGTAATTTGTTATTTTGAAGATAGCCAATTTTCTGTACTATATTTGTGGAGGTTTATGTTTAATACAATCATCCCATTTATAAACATTGGTAAAGTGATGTCTATTTTGATTTAAAAAATTATAATTGAAAAATTTTTAAATAGAATTACATTTTAATAAAAGGTGGATTTTTCTTGGAATATTACTGAAGGTATGATCAGAACAAAAATCTGCATTTACAGCAATGTTAATTTACTTGTAGGTGGTAGACGCTTTTTACTCACTGGGCGTCGACCGGTGAGATACCACCATGCCAGAAGTGAGTAGCGCTAAGTGGTATCACCACGTTCCGCTACTGCGCTGGCAGTCCGGTTCCAACAGATAGTATGATGGCGCTTCCAGGATCAAAATATTCCGGAGGTAAAATACCCGACCACTCAGATCTCCGGGCGTCGGGTGATCCTGGGGGTCCTTCATGCAAAGATATTAAAAGAAGACCAAAAACTCAACTCAGAATTGATTTTAGCAATATAAGAGGATTAAGTACCAACATGAATTCAGTTCACCAACATCTTGAAGAACAAAGACCTGACATCCTTGTTCTCACTGAAACTAAAATCAGTTCTGCAACACCTATTGTGAACTATCTTTATCCCGGCTATGACCTACACCACCGATTTCGACATAATTTTGGGATCTGTGTGTACATTAAAAATGACCTTTCATGTCATCGAGAGGAGAAGCTGGAACCAGCGAACCTCGATATCATATGGCTGAAATTTACCTCAAAATCATCGACCAAGTTCATTTGCTGCCTCTACCGACCGCCAAGTAACACCGAGTATCAAAACTTTTTTGCGACATTATCCGAAAACTGTGATAATATACAGTCTAACTATCCACATGCGGAAATTGTTTTTTTAGGCGATTTCAACGTCCACAATATACCCTGGCTAAAACACCACAACAAAACAGATAATGAAGGCAGGGAAGCAGAAGCTTTTGCCATAAGTTGTGGTCTAACGCAGCTTGTCGATGAACCTACCCGTATCTCAGAAAGGGGTGAATTTGCAGCGCTTTTAGACTTGTTCCTAACTACAAATCCTGACTTGTACACAATTCAAGTAGATCCCCCACTTGGTTCATCCGATCATAAACTTATAAGAACAAAGTGCGAAATGATCATACCACCAAGCCAACAATCACTTCCTCGTAAAATGTGGCACTATAAATCGGCAAAATGGAATGACCTTAAACAGTTTTACCTGGATTTTCCATGGCAAGAAGTTTGCTTTAAAACAGCTGATCCCACTATTTGCTGTAATGAAATAACAAAAGTAATCTTATCTGGAATGGATGCATATATCCCACATACAATAAAACGCAGAGCTAATGCAAAACCTTGGTTCAACAGCCAGTGTCAAATGGCTGTACAGAAAAAACACAGAGCATATAACCTTTGGAAACGACAACAAACCGCTCAAAACCACACAGAATTTATAGAAGCCAGAAATAGTTGCAAAATTATTATTGACGCCGCCAAAGAAACATACAATCAAAGAATAAAAAACAGGTTGCTGAATTGTCCAAGTAGTTCTAGGTCCTTTTGGTCTCTTGCAAAAGCCGTTGGATCAGGCTTCACCAAGTCATCCATACCACCACTTACAGATAAAAATACTCACTCAGCCACAACACCAGAGGAAAAAGCCAATATGCTGGCCAAAATCTTTTCCTCCAACTCAAACCTGACAGTGCCAAATGGAAAGGCTCCACCGTTCATTGAAAGGGTTTCCCACAGTATGCCAGAGGTACCCTTTTGTCACAGAGAAATACGAAAATCCCTTAAAAAGTTGGATACAAACAAAGCAATGGGTCCAGATGGCATTCCCGCGATAGTACTCAAAAATTGTGCTAACGAACTCACCCCAACTTTCGCTAAATTATTCAATTTATCTTACAGGCAAGGAGTATATCCATCATCATGGAAGTCTGCCGCAGTACAACCTATTCCAAAGAAAGGAAAAAAGACAGATCCGCTAAACTATAGACCAATTGCTCTACTTCCGGTGATATCAAAAGTAATGGAAAGAGTTGTGAACAATCACCTAACCAAGTACTTGGAAAAGTACAAACTTATTAACGACAAGCAATACGGATTTCGAAAATATAGGTCAACTGGCGATTTACTTACATACGTCACTCATTTATGGCAAAAAGCGATTGAGTTACGGGGCGAAACAAGAACAATTGCCTTAGATATATCAAAAGCATTCGATAAAGTCTGGCATGAAAATCTGCTCAGCAAGCTTAAAGCAATGGGATTGTCGCCGAAACTTTGCACTTGGTTTGAAAGTTACCTTAAGGATAGATCCATTTATGTTGCACTGGATGGCCGGAACTCCAACTCTTACCAAATAAATGCTGGTGTGCCACAGGGAGCAATCCTTTCGCCAACACTTTTTCTGATTTACATAAATGACCTCATAGATAAAACAGTAAATCCACTTTATTGCTTTGCAGATGATGGCAATGTAGTCTCCTCAGTCATACCACCCACTCAGTGTCTATCCGCACGTGAATTCCATCATCTTAGGCAAACTCAAATATCGCAGATAAATAACGACCTGGAGATAATAGAGGACTGGGGCAACAAAAACCTTGTACAGTTCAACGCGCAGAAAACCCAAGCAGCCCTGTTTTCAAAAAAGACCAGCACCGGTGAGCCAAACATCATGCTATCTGGAAGTGCTGTCACATTGCAGAGCCAGTTGAACATCTTAGGAGTCACTGCAGAGACCAACATGTCTTGGCACAGTCACGTGGCAGATATAGCTAAAAGGGCGTCCCAAAAGCTTGGGGTGCTATTTCGTACAAGACATCTGTATACACCAAGCCAACTGCTGACACTCTACAAAGCCCAGATTCGACCAACTATGGAGTACTGCTCACATATATGGAGTGCGGCACCCAAACATACCTTAATGCTTTTGAACACCGTGCAAAAACGAGCTATCAAGCTGATCAATGACCCCGCACTTACCCGTAGTTTGGATAGTCTCGAACCTCGAAGAACTGTGGGCGATCTATCTCTCTTCTACAGGTATTATCACGGAAAATGTTCTGAAGAGTTGGCACGTATGATCCCCCCGGGAGTAGCACCTACTAGGCGAACACGTCAAACAGACGGTAACCATCAATTTACTGTCAAAATAGAGGCACCAAGAACCTCATTATATCAGAATTCATATCTCTGGAGAACAGCATCGCTGTGGAATAAACTCCCTGCGACAGTTTTCCCTGCAGGTTACAACCTGAACCGTTTCAAAACCAACACACACCAACATTTCCGCGCACTGGCCGCTTCTCGAGCGTGATAGGGATCTCCTTGCGAGTGCGCTTAACCGTAAAAAAAAAAAAAATTGGAAATGAAAATAAAAATTAATAATAACAATAAACAACTTAACGTGAATAAACTTACAGAAAATAAAGCTATATACAAAGTATAGCTAAAACAGCTAACTCAAAACTTAAGATGCGGAAATGAAAATAAAGATGGAATAGATAATACGCTGACAAGAGCTATAATCAAAATAGGGAAAGATGTGACACAAAAAGATAAAAAGAGAAAAAATTGTATGTCATAAGAGATAAAAAAGCTGATGGAAAAATAGCGGAACCTAAAGAAAGAATAAAAAATTACATCGATAGAACATGCAGAAATAAATAAAACTATATGAAAAATAATAAAAAACAATAAAAAAGGGACCAAGAAATAGGAAAGAGAGTTATAGAAATTAACAAAAATATGAAATGTCTAAGACCGACTCTAGGTAGATATGAAATAATTAAAATAAAGAATATGAACGGCAGAGAAATTAACCTTAAGGAGGATATTATAAATATTGCACAGCTATTATATACAGAATTATACCAAACAAAAAGTAAACCATCGCGACAAACTATGAAGAAATTCAAACAAAAATAAAGAAAAGTAAAATCAGAACTATAACCTGAAATAAGCAAAGTGGAAATAGAGAGCATTAAAGAAAATTAAAAATAACAAATCAATTAGAAAAGACGGAGTAACGGCAGTACGGTGATGAAGCTGAAGTTAATACCCTTTGTAGTATGATGAACACTCTTTATTAAAACACTATATTTACATACAAAGAGAAATAAATATAATTATGAAACCTGTAATCGTATGTATGTGTGCGGCTTAGATTCTGTAACAGCTTTTGTATTTATTTCCACTGTATTAGCTGTGGAAAATGGCCTTTTTCTGTATTCCTATTTGTGATGTTCTGTTGATTACTCTCTTGACAAAATCTAGCATAATATGCCATATTACAACTTATAACCCAAAACTATTTACAATGTTGTAATATCACACCCTTCATATCCTCCTGAATAAAATTCTAAAATAATAATTAATCCCAAACAAATGGAAAGAATCCATTTGACCTTTATTTATATAATGTAATTGATAAGCTTTTCACGAAAATAGTAACAGATAGACGAACAACAAAATTTGACAGATATCAATCAAACGAACAAGCAGGCTTCAAGGTTTCAGTACAGTTGACGACCATGTAATAACCATGAAAATCCTAATAGAACGAACCAACGAATACAAGAGACCCCACATATTGGGTTTATAGACTTTTAAAAAGCTTTCGATAGCATTGACTACTGGAAACTAAAAGCATCTTTAATTCATAGCCGAATAGATCAGAGATACACAGACTTAATACCCAATATATAGTCTAAATTATACGCATTTGTAATAACGTCACCAGGTGAGAAAAAAACGTATGGCGTAGATTTTTTTTTATATTTACTGTCTTTGTTGGGCTCAATTTTGTTGCATCTGCGGCTCGCTGTATCACATTCTCAAATTGAAGTGCGATTCCATTTCGGACTTGCTCCTTTTCCAGTTGAAAAAAAGCCAATATATTTTAAATTATCAGCTGTGATTGTTCATCGTACCTATTATATTTGTTTATATTTGTACCTATTATGTTTGTTCTGAATTAATCATAGATACTACTTTTTTTGAAAAGTTTATTGTCACCGCTGTTTATAATATACTAAACAAATATAAACAAAAACGACGTCATTACAAATGCGTATAATTTGGACTTTACAACATTCCATTACATAGCATTGAATACTGGAAAGTAAAAGCATATTTAATTCATAGCCGAATAGATCAGAGATACACAAACTTAATAGCCAATATACCTATATAGCGAAGCAACAACATCAATTAAAATTTATGAAAGAACCAAGCGAATCTACATAAAAAGAGGTGTCACACAGGGTGACACAATATCCCCTAAACTATATAACAAGGCCCTAGAAGAAATTTTTCAAAACTTAGATTGGAAAGAAATGGTCATTAAAATAAGCAGACAATACTTGAAGTATGCTGACGATAGTGCCTTAATAACAGATAAGAAAGAAGAACAATAATTTAGAACATCCTGTACACTTTAAATCTCTATGAGTAGTTTGGCAGATTAAAAGTTTGGATTAACATTTTTGCGTTTAGAATTATTTCGAAACAGTCCCGCTTTGATATTCAGAATAATCTAAATCGTACAAGGAACATATCACAAATTCAAATCGGTGGGGTTTGCTGGAAGCCGCATTACAGTAGATTTAATCTTCTCGGGCGTTATTCGATAAGAGATGAGAGCAAAAAATATTGCTCGCAGGTTGTGTTTACGCAAATTTTAGTAGAAGATGTTACCAACTTCCGTGCACATCCGGCGCGCGGCGGTTCGAGTTCGAATCCTGACTAGGTCAGTAGTGTTGTTGCGGCGAGACGAGATAAAATTGGTCTCTTGTCTCGACGATAGGACTCTTCTATCGCTCGAGAGAGATTTTCTCTCGTCTCTCTTCTGCGTGTCTCGTGATTTATATCAGCTAAAAAAAGTTTTCAAGGTGAATCTTATTACTTATGTTATTTACT
Source organism: Aspidapion aeneum (assembly GCA_963576565.1). Lineage (NCBI taxonomy): Eukaryota > Metazoa > Arthropoda > Insecta > Coleoptera > Brentidae > Aspidapion > Aspidapion aeneum. The sequence goes on from OY755044.1 coordinate 23,735,220, forward strand.
TTTTTCCAAATCTGGGATATACTTTATATATATGCTTACATAAAATAAATAAAGAAGTAAATACAATACATGTACTAAAATACCTCATTAATGCCGATGAAATAAAAGCTGTGGAAAGTTTTGCATCGCTTTATTTATTTAAAACTGTACCTAAAATCCCAAGTGTTCGTGAATAAAATATTATTTTGTGTGTTGCCAATATTATAAATCCTAAAAATTAAAGCAATAAATTATTGTATTTCGGTTAATTCTTGGGTAAAACCATAAAATCGCCCTTTGATGCATGCCGACGGCGCGGCGACGACAATGTAGCAAAGCAATTGAGATTTTAACTTTCCACACTTGTTAGGAAAATAACTGTTAAATAATGATCACGGCCGTTTGATTTGATAATAACAGGTAAAGAAGAGAAGAGATCCAATTCTTTTCTAAAGCGAGTTAAAACTATCCTACGATTTGACACAGAAATCTCTCGAAGATAAGCACCCCAATGCAATTAACTTTAAATAAAACAGAAATATAAAAAAGAAACGAGATTGTCGCTCCAGTCACTTTGCTTTCATTCTGCTGCCTTACAAAATCACGTACTTTCTAATTTTTATTAAATCAATGAGTATATGACCCATATAGAGTGGCAACTGGCGATCCTTGTATCATTGAGGGGCAGATGGCGCTGAAATAAATTCGTCTGGTACGCAATATTCAGGGACTTCTAGCACCATTTAGTTGCATGTGCGAGTTTCGATGTTCATGCCTATCATGCAAATGCCATTAGATCATAGTAGTCTCTGAATATTGCGTACTAGATAAATTTCTTTCAGCGCCATCTGTCTGTCATTCCATATGGGTCATGAACTTATTGATTAAATCTAGAATCCTTGGATCACCTGAAAAAAGTCACGCTGTTTTAAGTAAAACGAAAGATTTCTTTGAGAATATACAGTATTACTAAGCCGAGATCTTCCACTTACAACAGAATTGTTTCTTCGAGAAATTAATAAACTCAACAATCTCTAGAAGCCAAACGTAGCAAACTTTCAAAATAATAATCCGTTGGGTGTTAACATTCTATATCTTCAAGGGATTTCAGATAACACAATATTAAAACAGTATTTTCATCGAGAAATACGACAAGGAGTTTTGTAACTAAAACAAAACTAGAAAATTCCTTAAATTATAATTAGGTCAAATGAACCGCCTTCTGCAGATTAGAGTAAAGGAACATAAAAAGTAACCAATTAGAGGATATTGAAAATGATGATAGAATTGAATGGCCTGAGGCTAAATTTTTGCATTCAATTGGCGAAAACGAAAGTTTATTGAAGTTGCATTAATAATGCAGAATAACTAACTTTTCAGTCCACCAAGCACGGACATACCAAACATACGGAAATAACTCCTTATGACAAAAAACCGTCTTACCTGATTGCATACCAAGTAGTATAAATACCCTCTAGACTAGATAATGGAAGACCGAAATTTTCTTTCAACAAGTCTTAAGGCTGACATAACATATCATTGATATATTTTTTAAAAGTTTATTTATGCAAAAATTAAAACTTTTAAGTTTTTTAAATGTTTCACCTATTTTTGGAGATAACTTTGGCAACCAACCAACTCCTCAAACTTTAAAAATATCTATACCTTAAAAACAGATGGGTTTTAATGAACTTAGTCGTACGGTTTACCCTCTGTATAGAACTAGAACTTTAGCATTACATTTTTCCTTGTTGACGTGCGTGACCCCTCTCCTGCTGAAATCTTATTATTGCATTATTTCCTGCGAGAAGCATCTTGTTTTCACATTTATCCTACGAGGACGACAAATAACGTTGGACTCCAGGAATGCTAAATAAAACGCAATCTTTTTTCCCCTTTTTTATTTCCACGTTTCCCTATATTTTCTCTTTAAACTTTAAAATATATTATTTTCTCCATCTTACGGAAGGAAGAAGAATTTCCGGTATGAGAAAGGTTTTACTAATTGCATACCTAGTTAAGTATGCTAAAATAACGGTTTCAAAGGGCTCTAGTTTTAATCCTATAATCAAATAATAGACAATGTGCTGTTACTATTCAACATTATAAAATTATTCTTATTCTTCCTGGATACTATTATACAGTGCTAGTTCTGGGATCCCTACATATTCTGCAAAATAGTGGTTCTTAATAGGGCATCCAATCTAGCATAGCTAGATCCCAAAATGCGGGATCCCGCAGGTATTTCGCGGGATCAACGTTGCAGGATTATCAGTGCGGGATTTGCGGGATTCGATATAAGCGGGACAACGCACTTTATCTCATCTGATAATAAGACGCGAACCATCACCTTCGAATTTAGAAGAGGAATTGGTTTAAAGCCTTCGTACTGCATGGGTATCAGTTCAGAGTCCTCTCCTATGGCTGTACCAGCCCGATCCCAAGCATCACTTGACCAGCTACTACTAAACATGAAATGACCCTTTTTAAATGCGGAGGAAATAGGGGCATATACTTGGAAGCTGCGTATAACAGTCTTAAGTGGATTCCTCCGACAAGTGTCGAAGCTGAGTGTGCGTTTTCAGCTGCAGGTTATATGTGCATTAAAATTAGATCCAGTTGACAAAGAAAAGATGACACATTAGATATGTTATCTTTCCTCCGGAAATATTTTTAAAATCAATGTAAAATGTAACTTATAAGCTATTCCGACTATTGTATTTTGTAATGTATCTATGTGGGATAAATATTTTCTTGCTAATAACTAATTGCATAAAAACTTTTATTATCATATTTAGTAGGCTGAGTACAAAGAATATTACTATTTTTTGCAATCCCGCAATTTGAGGTTTTGGTGCGGGATTGAATTCTCTATTTCTTAACGAAATTGGGGCTCGTAACATCTAGGTTAGTTGTTTTTCTAGCTCCTCTAGAAGTGGGCGTTTCCTATCAAAAGTGTCCAATTCGGACCACATTATACTGCGCGAATGTCCGGCTATTATACGTATATGTGAGAACACTTTCGGTAAACCTCAGATTGATTCAGAAGATCAGAAAAGTGTCCCATCCAAACTTATAGCTAACTTTTTTAGAGGAACATGCATACATTGATGATTTAAAAGTAGACCCACTGATGTTCGTAGTGGAATGCCTGCAAGACCCACTCACATGATTGATTCATTATCATCTTTTTTCTGTAATACTTGGTCAATTGTGTGAGGCAAAAGAATTTCCGATATTTTTGCGTGCCATATTTGCGGTTGGGTTTTTCCAAATTTAGGTGGTTTCAGGCGAAAGACATGGCAATAAAAGAGCGTACTTACCTTGGTAGGTGCCATTGAACTACTTGGCAAAAACGCTGCAAAACTGCCTTCTAATGTATCCGGGTTGCCGCAAATTGCATGTCCGGTGTCGCAGTAGTATGTACACTTTCCGTGGAAGCATAAATTATCGCTCGGCGATACAAAAAACGTATTTAGGATGTCGCCTTCCGCCTTTTGGTAGATGTCGCTCGTGATGTTCAGGAGGCGACCGGTTACTGGCATGGCACGCCGAAAACCCAGAAGTCTGAAACAAGAAAAAAGTTTAGGTTAGAATGTGAACAACATATGCCGCGTGAACAAGTCCACATCTAGAGGGCTTAATTTCCATAGGACGATTAAAACGAGGTAGAATATAGCATGTATGTAAAGCGTTCCAGCGTTTTCAAAGGTAACCTTGATAAATAACTACAGGCGCAAGTGGTCGCAGTCGTCAAGGGGCGGCAGGGTTGGATGGGCTCAAATAAACCGGCCCTGGCAATTTTTTTTTATTCGGCCCTCGCTTCGGCACAAAAATTTTACGGCAAAGAAAACGAAGCCATATTGTGATATTTTTGTTTTTGATATTATGGAGGTTTTGTTATTAAATAACATGCTAATTTTAATGGATGTAATTTGAATTTTGAGAAAAAAAAACTTTATATAAACATATGTATGCATGTCCTAAACATCCTAACTTGTGAGATACAAGGTGTTTAAAGACTTTCAGAAAATCTCCTTTTTTATTAATATCTGTGATACTGCTCTAGATAATTTTGTAAAGTTTTATATTCTGTATACCTATATTAAACATTAAGTACCTATTAACATAATTAATATCTAATTTTTTTACAAAATGAAAACCCAAAAAAATATAAAAACGTACATTTCAACATACAACAGGACTGCCCTCGTTAGTTAAAAGGCTGCAAGTAATTTTTTTTCGAATTTAGGTTTTCGGTCTCGACGGATTTTCCATCATGTCCTATGTAATAAAATTTAAAAAAAAACTTAAAAAAAACAAATAGCAGTAACTGTAGTACTGCCTTATGGACAATTAAAACTTTGAAGTCGTTTTTTTCCGAACCACACTTTCGTCACTTGCGCCCTTTTAACTACCGGGGGCAGAGCAGGTGTGCTAATTTTTCATATGGTAACGACTTTTTTAATAATGAACTTGATGCTGCAATTTTATCTATAATCTTTTTAATTTGAATTGGACGCAATACCGATTTTTCAATCGGTTAATCGATTTCTTAGATTGTTTATGTATTTTAACACCAAAAATCTTTCGCAACTAAGATATGAGATATTGGCAAGGCCGTACCGAAGGGGGAGATCAGGGGGATCAATCCCCACCAAAATAGTCAACAAAGTGTGTTAAAAGAGATTTCACAACAGCAACACAAATAGACAATATTTTTATTACATTTTTTTAATCTCCCGATTTTTTCTTCTGGATATTTGTATTGTAAAAAGATATTATTAAGTTAGTTCCATTATCACATTATCTCCTTGATACATTATACTTATTCTAATTTAAAAGTAGGAGGCCGGGAGTTACTAGATATAGATTTTTTTGATTTAAATGTTTAATGTTTTAATAAGTTGCTTTGTCAAATATACAAAAATAAATATTAATAATTTGGAATAGGTACATCGGGACTTCATTCAGAGCGATATTCATATAAATCCTAGCTGATCCTCTTCTCGAAACTTTATCAATTTTTTGCCTTTTTTCTTGTTAGTCTAGGTGCTGGCTCCTGTCACGTGTGACCTAATATGTGCGCTCAGTTTGACTGCGGGGCATTATTAAGCACCCATAGGTGTATAAAAAAAGTTTGGTTGCGTGGTCGAACTCATGGTCGTTTGGCCGCCATCTTTGAAAATGGCCGCCAAATTGATAGATTTTTTTGTTTAAGCTTATTAGTATTTCCGCTCGCAAAAGAATTAAAATAATACCAATGCTCATTTTATTGTAGCCACAATATTATTGACATTTGTTATTTTTTGTTACATAGAAGGCTTTAAACCTTTCATAGAAGAGGATATTGACTTTATGTTTTTAAAGTGCGATGGATGGTACCCCTAAAGACTACCTTAAAGAGGGTGGTTTCTAAAACTGTTACAAGATTATACAAAAAGTGAATTTTCAACGAAACGATGCATCCTAGCGAAAAACGTTAAGAGTAATTTTTTATAGTACTTTTAATTCTGCTTCTTCTGATCTATGTCATATATTTTACAATTTTTAAGAAAAAAATCGATTTTGGAGCGAAAACATGGAATTTTACTAAGTGATACATTAGAAGAAGCGAAATTAAAAATACTATAAAAAATTATTTTTATCGTTTTTCGCTAGGATGTATCGTTTCGCTGCAAATTCACTTTTTCTATAATATTGTGAACAGTTTCAGAAACCACCCTCTTTAAGGCAGTCTTTAGGGGTACCATCCAACGAACTTTAAAAACATATAGTCAATATCCTCTTCTGTGAAAGGTTTAAAGCCTTCTATGTAACAAAAAAAAACAAATGTCAATATTATTGTAGCTACAATAAAATGAGTATGGGTATTATTTTAACTCTTTTGCGAGCGGAAATACTAATAATCTTGGGATATCTCAAAAACTACATACTTTATCGGTTCGGTTCGGTTCGGTTCGGTTCGGTTCGGTTCTACATACTTTATCAAAAAATCTGTTATGATAAAATTTATTTGCCTTTCAAAAGGGAGTAAAAGCTTTAAAAAGTTAAAACACGACCACTGGGTAGGGAGATACGCTTAAACAAAAAATCTTTTAATTCGGCGGCCATTTTCAAAGATGGCGGCCAAACAACCATGAGTTAGACCACGTGACCATACTTTTTTTATACTGCTATAGGTGCTTAAGAAAGCCTCGTAGTTAAACTGAGCGCACATATTAGGTCACACGTGACAGGAGCCAGCGCCTAGACTAACAAGAAAAAAGGCAAAAAATTGATAAAATTTCGAGAAGAGGATCAGCTAGGATTTATATGAATATGGGTCTGAAATCAGGAAAGAGTCCATATTCAAAATGTGGAATTAGTTTTTGGAACCATTTTTATGTAACCTATACTTCATTCAGGCACACTGTGCATAACACTTTAAAATTCTGCTTGTTTGTAAAAGTAAGTGTAATTATTTACTTTTAGAAACAAGCAAAATTTGAATGTATTAGTCTGGTTGTGTATAGCCCCGTTTAATGCACTAACAATAAACTGACTAAATTGACCTTTCGCGAATTAAATCGCGGTTTGTACTGATATTTTCGCTAAACCGGCAACGTTGGTTTTACGCTTTTTTGTTCTTCCATGCAATCTTACCCCTAGATAGAAGGCTGACAGCGTATATGGGTTTCGCTACTCTAAAAAAACCGAGTCACCCGTGTTGATTAAAATTTGCTTCTCAAATTTGCTTTGCACACATCATTTAATATTCAACACTTTAAAAACTGTTACAGCATTAAATATCGTTAAACCTGCTGCGAGATTTTGTGTTTATATGTTTACAAAATATTTACTGTAAAGAGTAATAGTACGTATATCGATAAGGTACTAACAAAGTTGTAGCAGTTTGCTATGCATTTAACAATAATCTCTGTATAGGTCAGCCCCTTACAACTGATTTAATTATTAATTTAACCATAAAAAGTGACCGTTTGATGAAGAAGATATGGAGAAGAATACCAAAAGTGGGGGTTAACAGTGAAAGTGGACAAAACACAGTACCAATTTATTGCAAACGAATCAAGTGACTTAGAAATAGACAATGGACAAACAATAACTCCATGCAATGAGTATGTATACTTGGGCGTTACCAGTGGCGTATATAAGGGGGGGGGCTGCCCCCCCCCCCCCCCGAAACTAAGATTTTTTTAGATATTTTCCACATATTTCATCAATACAAACATAAAATAACATAAAATACGGCCTCATGATGTCTCGCCCCCCCCCCGAAACTGTCTCGGCCCCTCCAAAACTTTTTTATATATACGCCACTGGGCGTCACATTTAGTAAGACAGGAATAGACTGTAAAGAACTGAAAAAAAAAATAGTAAAAGAAAAAAAGTTATTGGATGTCTTAACAGTATTTTATGGAGCAGAGGGATAAAAAAGAATGTAAAATTTAACATATATAAAACAATGTTAAAAAGCACGCAGTTGTATGGAAGAGAGACTTGTCGCGTAACAAAAAAATGCAAAACAAAAATGGAAAGTGGCGAAATGGATGCAATAATAAGATCAATGTGAACATATAGATCATATAAGAAATGAGACCATTAAAGAAAGAATGGGAATCGAGGGAAGCATAACGGATGTCATCACTTAAATACAACTAATATGCATGGGCGCACCCACAAGGGGGGCCCCGGGACCCGCCCCCCCCCAAGCCTTAGATTTTTTACATATTTTCTACATATTTCATGATAAAACACAAACAATAGCTTAAAATTTGACATCATGATGCTTCGGCCCCCCGCCAAGCAGCGGCGTAGTGCGTCGCGCCCCCGCTAAAGACATGATGACCTTTTTTTTTTTTTGGTCGCAAGTTTTTTGAGAGGCGCCCTTTTTTAGCTGTCGGCCCCCAAGAGGCCTCGGGCTCCCTCCAAGACACATTCCTGGGTGCGCCCCTGTAATATGGTATGGCCATGTACAACGGATGAACGACGAAAGATTACCAAGGCAGATCCTAGAATGGCAACCAATAGGGCGCAGAAAAAGAGGCAGTCCTAAACTGGAATGGCAACACTCAATACAAAGATCAATGAGTCAAAAAAACCTGACAGAAGAAGATTGTCAGGATCGAAGTAGGTGGAGAATAGGCGTCAGACAACTTAGAAAAACGGTCTAAACCAACATAGTAGTAGTAGTAATAGTTATCAAAAGTATCTAACATGTTAAAATCATTTAATCGATATTTTATATTGATTTGTTTAATTTTATTCAAAGCCAATTATTATTTTAAAATTTCATTTACGTTAACCCTCAAAGCCCAAGTTAATAGTTTTAGACTTTAATTCGCAATTTCAAAGAAAATCGATAGTTCTTATAGGAAAATGAAAATTGCCTGTGCATTAAAATTTAAATTTTTATTTAGAAAATATCTTTAAAATTTTCATTTTTCATTCGTTCTTTAATAAAGTCAAACGCTAAAAGAGTTATATGCTTGTGCCACAGAAAAAGATTAATAAAGCCAAAAACGACTTTTTGATCCCTTTGAAATCGATTTAAGTTTCCGGTTTATTTTACGCCATTTCAATTTTACAGTGCACATTCCCTTTCACACAACTGCATGAGCTGACTAACAAGCTGAATTTAAGCTAACTTTAGAAGCTTTTAAAAAAATAATAAGATCTAATCACGAAAATGTAACATTGAATGGGAAATTTCATAAAAATAAGTGCTTGATACAGACGCGGATCTAGGGGAGGGAAAAAAGGGAAAATTCCCCCGCCCTTCCAAATCTCAAATTATACTTAGTTTTGACACACCTCCTGTACGCTTTGCAAAATAGCTTTCTGTAAAGTTTATTATGGTATTTCCTCCCCCAAATAAAGGTCCTAGATCCGCCCCTGTTGATATTTTCATTACGGTCAATTGGTTTTTCATACATTATTAATAATTTGTTATTATAATTAAAAAGTTTTATTGTTTTTTTTTCTGTCTCGGTTTGAAGTCGACCTGTAAATATAATATCTACATGTTATCAGCTGTTTTTGCTAGCCATACACAGCAGTTGGCATCAATGCAAGTTAAATGCGTAATAGGTCACTCTACACTAATGTCACGAACAGCTGTTTAATGGCGGCTGGATCATAAGTAACACAATATCAATAAAAATTGTACCAAATTGTAATAAATAATATACAGATTAAAGTGGCCGTTATAAGTAGCAACAAAAAATTTATTGTATATTATTTGGTAGCAATCAGCTGTTTTCATAGTACCCTATTGTCACTTCTGGATTCTAACCTCGTTAAGGTAATGCGGTGTGCTTACTATAATCGAAATCAACACTACTTAATAAACGCAAAGATAGTGACCTATATGGGGGGGGGTCTGGGGGGGCTCGGGCCCCCGAAGCTAAGATTGTTTAAAATATTTTTTAAATATTTCATGAATACAAACATAAAATAGCATAAAATACATAAAAATAGGAAATAATTTACGTAAAACATGTGTCCGTAGGAAAGTACTTGTATTTTTCTTTATAAATTGTTAATAAAGTTAAGAGGGGTTCATATATGCTTCTAAATACTCCGCATGATGTCCTCAATAAATATGCACAATTAATTTTAGAAAAACATCAAATTTAATTATATTAAAAAAATAATGCTATAAACAGAACGCAATTGTAAGTTACAGACAAAGCCAAGCGGGGAAAACTAACTTTTCTAGTAAATTAAGTTATAGCGAAATTGCTAATTAGTCTTCTTGCGTAATTTGTAAAACTATAAACACAGGGTGATTGACAAATTACAAAAAAAATTAAATTCTTGGCGAATGCGCTGGGAAAGTTTGGCTGCTTGTTCAGTGCGACTTCTAGGGGTAATGTCTTGTACTATGGTTGTTCACCATAGTGACCTTTATAGGTAACGGCTTATATTGTGAAAAAATGGTGGCCAACGTCCATGGCCCCTATTTGAGGATGCGCAGTAGTAGACGCGATATCTATTTATTTTAGTGGTGCCCGCGAGAATCTCGTTTTCGAGAGTCTCGCATGGTCAGTCTGGTTTTCGAGACAAAAATCGAGACGAGACTCGGAGAAGACGAGACAAGACTTTTATTGGTCTCGTCTCGAGTCTCGTGCAAGACATCTTGTGTCTCGTGCGAGAGTCTCGCAGGTAAATATTTCTGCGTGCCGACTGCAGACTTGAGAATTTCATTCATAATACAACATATTTAGAAAGAATTTAGACTATTTAGCACAGATAAACAAAACATTTCATTTATAAATACTTTAAAAACACAATCCATGATTGTTGTAAAACGACGTAATGCGTGAAACGAAAACGGACTAGTATTCTCTCTCTTACGGCGGCGGAACATAAAGGCAATACTGCAATAACGACAGATCGCAAATTGAATGACTACCTGAAAATCTCTGAAAGTCTTTCCACGGATCACCTAGGTGATCCGTGGTCTTTCTGTGCTAAATAGTCAGCGGTCACAGAAGAGTCACCCCTTTTGTGCCGCAGTTGCATCGCTGATCTGACTGATAAAAGTTTTTTGAAGTGTAAACTTCTTTAGGCGCGTTTAGCAGTTTTTGTGGGTACTGAATTTGACCAAGCCGTCAGGCTCGGCTATGTAACGCTCATTCGTGTGAAGTCGGCTCGAGTCGACTAACTGTGAGAGGAACATTCAGCGAGCGATATGATGATTCAGATGAAGGCCAGTATTATTAATTTCGCCTTGTTGAAGTGTACACTTCTGCCGTGTGGTCTTAAGCACACACAATTTTTTTTTCTTAGATACCTATATCTTAAATAAGTTAATAATGTTGGATTAAAGTTTTTGTTTTGTTTTTTGTTTAGAATATACGTGATACTTTTTATATTATTTTTATAATTTTCGAATATATAATGCTATGTTTTTTTTCTTGTTTAGATGTATGATGTAAGTATGTACCTATTAGGTACTTACTTTTCAATAAATAATGTTATTTTTGTTGTGATTTTCTCTTCCTACTTCTACAATACATATACCTAAAAAGTAGGAAAAGGTAAATATCCCGTACAAGACTAGAACACGATTATGACGAAATTGCGATACATTTGCGAGACTCTCCTACGAAACGAGACGAGACTCGAGGCCGCGAGACGAGACTCGAGACAAGACTTTATATTTCATCTGCGAGACGAGACAAGACTTGAAAGTCTTGTCTCGTTGGTCTACTAATTTATTTTTCCATCTCTATAGGTTTTACCAGGGCTATTAAAACGGACGGGTCACAATCTACTACCTGCGTTCGGTATTTACGTCGGATTAATTTATTTGATCGAAATCGTTCGTTAATTCCATCTAGATCTAGGGGAGGTAGATCTGAATCGTTCGGTAATTCTGCTCAGACTAGTCGGACGTAAATCTATTTGCTCCGTACATTTTGATCGACGAAACAGATTAATCTAAGATTGTAACGTATGTTGTGTATTTGTTTTGTTTACAAAAATAATTTTTTTATGTAAAAAGATTGAAATCGAATTATTTGATGTTGAAGACAACAAATTATATAAATTTCCGACCTCACAGGAAAATTTTGTCAAAAATTAGCTGGGCGTGAGTTGCAATATGTACATAATATTTTTGGTTATATTTAAGGGTATAACCATTTATAAAAATTTGATCGATTTCATCTGGATCGTTCGTTAATTCCAATTTGCTCAGACTAATCTGTAATCACGTGACCAAAAATCTGTCACGTCTGAGATGCAAATACCGAACGCAGCTATTATTCAAACAAACAAATGCCATGACATAGTCAAGTCCATGTCAAATCTAACAGTCGACGCGAAGTTTAAATTCAAAATAAAGAATGAAATCTTGAAAATTTTAACCTTTTAATCATCTTTCATCCTTACAGAAGTTTGGTGGAATATCGGGCTTGTGTCTGAGAATGTTTCACTCTAATTTCGGGAAAATCTGTAGTGCCATTTTGAAAATATCACAAATAAACCTCTACTTTGTCATAAGACCCAATGTAAAATTCAGCCCGTAATAACACCTGATTTTTTCACGCTCGTGGCCTGTATTTTATTATTGGCTTTGGTTTTACTTACCGAAGCAATATAGGGGTTTACCAAAGGCCTATGAGTCCTTAGATTTAGAACTAACCGTCAGACGAGATGCGCAATATCAAATAAAACACATAAGCACCGTAGAATCATCGAGGCCGCACTTCGGTCCCTAAAAGGATCTTTTAATTACGCAAATTGTCCCTTCGATAAATTCGGTTTAAGCGTCTCTTTCCCGGCTTAGCTGCGGCTTAACTTTTATTATCCTCTTATAGCTCATAAAAAAGTAAAATTTAACTTTAAAATAGCTACTTACAGGGTTTCCCTGTATATTTTCACACCCCGCTTAAAGGTTGATTTGAATATATATTAAAATATGGTAAATACTAGAAAATAAATTTCGGACTAGCATTGTCTTTCACTTGAAAATGGTTTGAGATACTTACTATCCGAAACGTCGGGTTTAAAATAAATAAAGATAGTCCTAGTCCAAAATCTTGTTTCAATTTAATCATTGTCTACAAGTAAGCACTTAGATTAGGGTTTATAATTACTGTAAACATTTAAGTAAGTTACGCTAACGTGTATTAGCATAATACACTTTAAACTGAATCCTTAAATGTAGTCCTAAAATTTGAGCCTCTTTTACATGCATGGAATCCCATGCCTGCACGGACTAGATTTCCAAATAGGGCTGTCTAACAAAACATATGATCAAATCCAAGATGTCTTCCATAGGACAAACAAACCGATTTCCCATAAGCCGTAATGTTAACAAAAACGTAAATTTTACAAAAACGACAAGAGCTTTAGTCTCAAAAATTAATCAGTTTTAAGAATAGATCCTTTGTGCATATGGGAAAAATGCGTTTTTCTTAAAAATATTAAACTAAAGCGAGAAAATCTGAAATAAAAGGGACCATGTTTTCTTCAAAAAAGTAGGTTATGTTTTTGTTTATTTTGGTTTTTTTAACTTTTTTTCTAGTTTTTTCACTTATTTTGAATTATTACATGGGCGCACCAAGGGGGCGGGGGGCTAGGGGCCCGGACCCCCCCAAACCACATATTTTTTTAGATATTTTCCATATATTTCATGAATAAACAGAAAAAATAGCATAAAGTACATCATGAGACCTCTGGGGCCCCCCAAAGGTATCGGGCCCCCAAAGGTTTTTGAAGTTTTTTGATGAATTAATGAACTATCAGCCCAAGGTAGGGGAAAGTAGTTCTATTCAAAGAGCTCACTTCAAGGCTCACTTAACAGAGACGAAATTGAAATAGACTAAACTTTTCTCATCAGATTCAGGTTTTCTATTAGGATCTTTTGTTGTACTTGACTAAACCTTTTGCTAAGTAATAGGCCTTCTATAGCGTTAAACTGTGAAAAATATTTCACTATGATTTTTAGGTTTAGACAAAGTTTAATTGTTTTAACCCTCCAGTAGTGACATGAAAAAGAGGCACAACTTACAGGTAGGTCAGTCCAACAGATCAATATGCACATATGAGTTCCAACCGAGGTTGGTCAAGCAAACTTCTAATATGTACTTTACAAAATATGTTTATTTAAAAAAATATAAGTAAACATTATAAAAAAAAAACTTGCAAAATTAAAATACAGTTTTTTCTTGTCATTGGTCTCACACACCGTACATCACCATATGATTTTCCATGAATTATAATACATAGGGCTTAAGTACGGTCAAACCTAAGGTTCATCAGCTCACAACAGTAAGTACTGTTCAAATTTTACAACAGTACAATATTCGCTGTTGTATTACTACTGTTACTATTACTTTTATTACTGTTTTTTTGTAACAATATTTGCTCAATTATGTATCTAAAAGTTTATGCAAATAAACATGCTCTACTCTACAATTGGGCGTAACAGCATATGACCCATTAGGAGTATTAGAACCCAAGTTTTTTTGAGAGAAATTGAAAAAAATATCTGAGAGAACTTATTTGTTTTTCTTGTGGTCATCAAAGTCAACAAAGATTACTTTTTTATCCATCTATTATTAATGATGCCATAAAAATTTTTTTTTGGTAATAAGCTCAGAACAGTACCGGAGAAATTTCACAACATACCGGAGAAATTTCACAACAGGACTTGTAGTAGGTCCAGTCAGATACTATACAAATTTTACGGTGTACAAGTTTTAGGTGTCAAAAAGCATGGAAATAAAGGAAAATTTGCACCAAAATAGTTTAAGATAAAAAGAGGTTTGAGTTAGGGAGACTGTCAAATTCACCAGTTTATTCTTAACAGTTTTGAGGTCTGTAAAATAAATATTTATTAAAGAAAAAGAAACTTTGATGATACAGGACTTCACTCGACACTATACAGGACGCTACACTACCAAAAGTTGTTTATTTAAGGTTCTGTAGGATGGTGTACAAATTTGGTTCAGCTCATTATTCACACTTTAACCTCATATCGTTTTCCTTTTCTTTCTTCTCTGGACCCTTTTTTCAACCATCATTTTTAAAATTTTTCAACCGTTTTGAAACAATAATCCATTCAGGAGAGGCCCAGTCATGATCATTGCTGTATTCTAGTTTTGAAAGTTGCTTGCCTAGAATAGTAAAAAAATCATAGTGAAATATTTCTTACAGTTTAACACAATTCTATGTTACACTTCTGCAAAAGGTCCACTCAAGCACAAAAAAGATCCCAATAGAAAATGTTGCCAAAATGGCAGTTACACATTTATCCAAAACAAACCTGACAAAAAACTTTCGAATATTTCAATTTATCCTCTGTTAAGTCAGGTAATGAAGCACTTATCCACTTTCTTTTCCCTTCTTTGAGCTGATACCTAGTTCATTTAAATCAAGATGATTTTTTAAGGTCAAAATACTTGGCATTCCATCAAAACTAACATTATCAAGCTCTCCCCAGCTGCCACAATTCATAACAGCACAGAAACTAATAATAATGATTCAAACTGAGTAAAAAACTGGAAAAAAAGTAAAAAAAAAACAGAAGTAAATAAAAACATAACCTGACTTTTGAACAAAACATGGTTCCTTTTATTTGAGATTTACTGGCTTCAATTGATTTTTTTTAAGAAAAACGCATTTTTCCCATGTGTACAAAGGTTCAATACTTAAAACAGCATCTTTGTTGTAAATTAAATCGTTTCACTTTTTTTTTAAATTACGTTTTTGTTAACATTACGGCTTATGAGAAAGCGCTTTGTTTGTCCTATGGCGACCATCTTGGATCGAAAAACAGCTGATCGTGACAGTTCGTTAGACAAGCTAATAATGATGTTTCTTTATTGGTAAATTTGATTTTTTCTGAGATACAGTAAATTCAAATTTTACGAAAAACAAGATTGTCGCCATAAAGTAAGAACAACCTTGGACAGAAAAAAGCAACACAAGGCAAACATCACCAGTCAGAAACAACACGCAATCAAGAATGTGCAGAGTAACAAATCAGTCAAGATTCTACAACCGATAAAGAAAACGCTTATCATCATCATGAATGTCGCGACATACGACAGCAAAATCGAGAAAGTTTTGGAAAAAGGAGAATACAAAACACTACAAAAAGCCAATCACAACCATTGAAAGATGCATCTACAGGAAATTGAAAAAGTATGCTGAAAATATCCCGGACGCCATTAGATCACGCCTGACTCCACACCACAGTAAGGCACCACATTTCTATGGTTTACCAAAGATCCATAAGAAGGATATACCACTGCGAGCAATATCCAGCTCCAAGGACTCATCGACCAGCACATTGTCGAGGTTTCTGTTGATATAGTTCAAGCATTACAGGGTAAGTTCGAATCTTTTGTCAAATATTTTGTCGAGATTTTAAAAAGCATCAAATTAGATCCCTACGATAGATTTGCAAGTTTTGATGTAGAAAATCTTTACACCAACGTGCCAATAAATGAGTCACTCAGTATCATTTAAAACCGATTACAATCTGATGATAAACTTTACGAGAGAACAACGCTATCGGTGGAGGGGGTGATGGATTTGTTGAAGCCCTGTCTCCGTAACTCTTACTTTTAAGTGAAAGATTACGCGCAAAATTATGGACTTCCAATGAGTTTGCCTCTTTCGCCGGTGGTAGCAAACATCTACATGGAGTGGTTCGAGGATTTATTATATGATCGGAAAATGATGACGAACGAAACCATAGAAAGTAAAAATTATTCGGTCTTAACTTTTTTGGATCTCTTGTCAAACGATAAGACAGAAACATTCAAATCACTGTGGCATTTGGCACACGTACAAACAAAAATGATAAAATTTTAATAAAATCCGTAAAAATTAAATTACAATAACAAAAATGTAAACTTTAGAAAATACAAGAACGGTCAGCTGTTTCACACAGGACAAGCTGGAACTCAGCGGTAATTTGGGTGCGAAAAAACGAGGATCTAAAGTGGCGCCGCGGTAATCGGTCTTCAAAAGCGCTAAACCCTAGCAAAGATAGGCCACACTTGTCAAAAAAGGACGAAGCTGCCTCTATTTCAGTGATGCAAACAGCGCAAATCCAAAAAAAAACAGTGCTGCCAACAGAAGTTGCAAGCAATATTGCTGCAGAGATGTTCATGTTTTTCAGCGATCCATTTTTAGATTAAGAAGTCCACGGCTCTGGTCGACATGCAAAACATACACCGTTGTTGTGTTGCCTTGTCTTAAAATATAACCTGTCTATCCTTCTGGTTCACTTTACGTTTTTCTAATTTTTTTCTGAAAACAATTAAATTTTAGAGAAAATATATTTTTGTAAACACATAGAACCTACTCTCAATCTTCTTTATTCAACAAGCTTATAATATATTATATAAACTTTCATGTTTGTTTAAGCAAAGTTTGCTTTGTAAAGTTTTAAGACGAGATTTAGGTACAATAACAGCTTTCTGGTCCAAACTTCACTGGAAATTGTTTTTTTTGCTAAGCTTCTTTGCTAACTAAATATGGGTACCAGAATATATAAACTTATTTTACAGTGCTTGTTATTAATACGTTAGCCAAGTTGTTAAATTAAATATAATTTCCTTTATTTTAAAATTTTGTTTCAATTTTTTTTATGAATTCATATATTAAGATTATTAATCTGAAATTAAAGATAACTAAAATATATATCCAAGTGATTTTTTTATATATGCTTTAACTAAGTCTCAGGCTCAACGAAGCAAAGGTTAGGTTAGGTCGGTTGAATAGGTTGTGAGGTCATCAGGTTGTTTAAAGCAATAATCACAGAACAGCAAATAGATGCATCATTAACGAAAATATGATGGTGTAGACTAAGAAAGATCATATCCATTTGTCGTGAAGTAAAGTTCATATTTTTATCTAGAGCCCGCCCATTAGCAATCGATTGGTTGACCATGAATTTGGTTGCTCGCAATTGGTTGTCACTGACACCCACTTTAGGTAGTTATACAGCAGCAAAACTGTTTCGGAAAATTGTGTATTTTATTTGAAATCAAATAGGATAAAAGGTTTCCGCCTAATTGACTGTTTAACAATTGTCCGTGTTTGTTAATCGGGTGAATTATGACCAAAAACACGTTCCAATCAACTTTACGTTTGTTTTTTGCCCATCCGGAATCGAAAGTCACGTAAAACATTAAACAGTTTGTCATTTAGGCTGACCATAACTCTTTTGTTTTCTATTTTGTCAAAAATAAAATTCAAAAATCAAAGAGCTATTCTCGCTACTGATTCAAGAACAAATAATTTGTTTCCTAACTAAACATAGGATAGGGCAGCCGTAATGGCAGGTGGACGGTTGGCCTGTAGTCAGGTGTTCTTCCTACGGGCGTCGGCGGCGGTTTCTTTGTTCGAAGGACCAATGTGCTTGATCCGGTTGGAAGGACTAATGTGCAAGCTGTGCTTGACAATTACGCTTGCTTAACTCGGCTTGGTTAAGCAGCGGGACAATAATTATTAAAGTAACGAGTATACTACCAGGTAGCAGCCTCACTTCCTGCAATGACCAATAAGGCTTATAGTACAGTAAACTTAAGTAGCTATAGTAAGAACAACTATCAAATGTTGAACCTGGTTTATTAAGATGAATCTTTTTTTTTATATAAAAAATTGTTATAGTTCGTGACAAATTATAAAATATAAAATTCAATATTTTGTGCTGTTTTATAAACTAAATAATTTAAATAATTAAAACAGGTAAACTTGAGAAGGCTAATTTATGTTTTTAAAACCTAATTTCTCAAGATCACCTGTGTTTAAATAACAACTAAAAATTAAAAAAGGTACTTTACAATTCATAATAATGATTTCTGTAACTATTTTGCTTCTGATTATGTGCAGCAGTTATAAAATAACTATAAACACAACAGTTGGTTATTGTTAAGGCTCGTTCAAACCAAAAAACAAATTTTAGACTTACCTTTAGAGTTTGGCGAGTTATTACCCACAAAACACAACTATAACGAAATTATATAATGATATTTATAGCGACTGGCCATAAATACCCTAAACTAGTAGTCCTAAGCAGTGCGTAAAGTTATGTTTCTTGCAAAGCGCAGTTCGCGTAAGCTCTAAGTGCGGAAAACGTCTTTGCGCACGTGTTAGATACAGTGTTTTCACTTCAAATGTGTGGAAAAAATAAAAAAATCAAATATAAAAAAAATAAACCAAAACACAAACGGCTCTGCTACAGAATAGCGCTGCTACAAAATGGCGCCGTCACAAAATAGCGCTACTACAAAATAGCGCTGCTACGCTACGGTATTTGGTTTCTGCGCAATTTTGTAGCGGCGCTATTTTGATGCCCGCTATTTTGTAGCCGCGCTATTTTGTAAGGCACCATTTTGATACGCGCTTTTTTGTAAGCCCCAGTTTGAAGCAGCCAAATTTGGTAACAGCGCTATTTTGTAGGAGCGATTTTTTCTAGGGCGCCATTATGTAGCAGCGCGAACATAAAAAACACACCACATCTACTTGAATCTCTAATTTGACAAAAGCGATGTATATAAGGCAACTAACGGCATTTGACACAAAATCGCGCCAAAAATAAGGTAAACATTTTTCCGCAAAGTGTGTAGGAAAGTCCTTCTCTGCATATAAAAAAGTGTGCCTAAAATAGTTTCTTTGCGCTCACTCTTAGAAAAAGTAATTTTCTCGGCATACATGTAGACTGATACGGATTCAATTCTTCTTGGCTCGCCTTAAACAAAATATCCTACTTTAAGTTTCAGTGAAACGTTTTGTTTAAAAAGAGACGTGGTTTAGTCTGTAATATCTTTTTTTTGTAGCCGGTAGAGCCTAATGGCCGGCAGCGAGTGTAGTAATATAAAAATTAAAATGGATAAAACCAAACATTTTTTTAATTACCGGTTGGACTTTTTTGTTTTGTAAATGTTTGTGTGTGTTTGGTCTAATTCAACTCTTTTTTTTATTTTCGCATGATCACCATTCACATGAAGATATAGCATAATTCTTTTTTCTATTAAATGTTTTTTTTGTTTTTTTACTGGCGGTTAAAGTACAATATTTTTTTTCACAAACCATTCACTTTTTTTTTCTCTCTGACAAAATATTATTAACCTCAGTAAAAAAATTAATTGATATCTAAGCCCATAACAATAGATTTTGTAATTCCTTTGATATCGGCTGAAAAAGTGCTACTAATTATCTCCGGAACACGGAACGCCTTAATTTTTAAAACAAACATCGCAAGGATCTCTTTCTAAATAAAAGAGAGACCCCAAAAAAAGCCATTTGCGTCCACTAACGTTTATTTGTATTCTTTGGCTTAAAAATTCCGTTGATTGACGCTCGCGTCTGATAGCGGGTAAAAATGCTAACCAGCGTTGCTCTGGCCTGAAAGACAGAAGAGTTGTCGTAGGTCACGGATTGTTTCGTTTTCTTTGCAACCGACCGAGTGAAACAAAAACTTCTGTTTACCCGATAAGCCATGAAAACTTGTTTAATTTTTGTTTATTTTATTCACTGACCTAATTTGCATATGTATATGTCAATGTTCAGTACATTGCAAAAATTCTGATGGCACTACATATCTAAAATAAATGGATTCATAACAAACCTGATACCTTCCTAGCCCATGAGCACACTCCAAGTGAAACCTAATCAGCCTTAAACACAGTTCTTTGTATATATCTCAGACACGAAAGCCTGTACAAAGTTTTTCGAAAAAACTTAAATTATTAAAAGAAACGTGTTCGGTTCTACTACATTCCGATAACCGAATATTGATGTGATGTTCCATTAAAAAGATATTATATTTTCAAAGTTAAGACTTTAAAAAAACTGTCATTAGCATCGTTGTTTGATGGAATCTGCATCAAACAACGTTTAACTAATCAGCTGTTTATAGTATTGTACTATACCTGAAAATAAGGCAAATAAATTGGTTAAAAAAATTTTTAGATAGTTAGTAGATAGCTGAGACTAAAAAGAAGAAAATAAATTGGTAAAAAAATTTTTTTAAGTCACAAGCTTTTATAAAATGCACTAAAAATTAAAAAATAATTTTCTAAAATTCTAATATTATCATAATAATAAAAGCGATGGCCGACTGACGGAAATTTTGACGATGTTAGCACGATAAGATATCCGTATCAATTAAATATCACTATTAGCAAGAATTAATCTAGCAGAAAAATGCAGAGCTACTAAATTTCATCCAAATCGGATAATGGGAAGTGTGTCAAAAACGCTTCACAAGATTTGATAGATAGTTAGAAAGTTAGATAGTTAGATAGTTAGATAGTTAGATAGTTAGATAGTTAGATAGTTAGATAGTTAGATAGTTAGATAGTTAGATAGTTAGATAGTTAGATAGTTAGATAGTTAGATAGTTAGATAGTTAGATAGTTAGATAGTTAGATAGTTAGATAGTTAGATAGTTAGATAGTTAGATAGTTAGATAGTTAGATAGTTAGATAGTTAGATAGTTAGATAGTTAGATAGTTAGATAGTTAGATAGTTAGATAGTTAGATAGTTAGATAGTTAGATAGTTAGATAGTTAGATAGTTAGATAGTTAGATAGTTAGATAGTTAGATAGTTAGATAGTTAGATAGTTAGATAGTTAGATAGTTAGATAGTTAGATAGTTAGATAGTTAGATAGTTAGATAGTTAGATAGTTAGATAGTTAGATAGTTAGATAGTTAGATAGTTAGATAGTTAGATAGTTAGATAGTTAGATAGTTAGATAGTTAGATAGTTAGATAGTTAGATAGTTAGATAGTTAGATAGTTAGATAGTTAGATAGTTAGATAGGTAGATAGTTAGATAGTTAGATAGTTAGATAGTTAGATAGTTAGATAGTTAGATAGTTAGATAGTTAGATAGTTAGATAGTTAGATAGTTAGATAGTTAGATAGTTAGATAGTTAGATAGTTAGATAGTTAGATAGTTAGATAGTTAGATAGTTAGATAGTTAGATAGTTAGATAGTTAGATAGTTAGATAGTTAGATAGTTAGATAGTTAGATAGTTAGATAGTTAGATAGTTAGATAGTTAGATAGTTAGATAGTTAGATAGTTAGATAGTTAGATAGTTAGATAGTTAGATAGTTAGATAGTTAGATAGTTAGATAGTTAGATAGTTAGATAGTTAGACAGTTAGATAGTTAGTAAGATAGTTAGATAGTTAGATAGTTAGATAGTTAGATAGTTAGATAGTTAGATAGTTAGATAGTTAGATAGTTAGATAGTTAGACAGAACATCTGAAGCTAAATAAAAGCTTGTAAAAAGACAAAAAAAGATTACGGGTATTAGGTTTAGTAATTTGAGCTTAAAAGTTTGGCTCTACATAAAAGTCAAATAGGTCGCAGGCGAAAATTTTTTAAAAATAAAGTCATTTTTACGCACAAAATTTTTAAATTTTTTTTAATTTTGGTAAAAATTGTGGTTTATGCATTAGTTATAACCTTCCTAGAAGATTTTTTTTTGTTGAGATAACGCCCAAAATGTGTTATTTGGGGTAGTTTGACCTATCTTGCAAAATATCGTTTTGTGTGTGTGTATGTCCGTCCGGCTCACAAAAGCTTCTAAATTGCTGAACCGATTTTCATGAAATTCTCTGGCAAATGGTGTGAAATATCTATTGTAAATTAATTAATTAAATTTTGGTTAAAATCCATTACTGCTAAGGACCGTGTTTTACAGTTTAAAAATTAAAAAAATGCTTAATTTTAACAGAGCATTGCTTCAATATGCGGTTTATGGAATATAGTAGAACTCATTTTTCTCAATAATTTGTGTTACAGCCGAGCAGGAGCTTTCGGTTTTAAAATACTGATAAAAAACTGTTTTTAAGGTTAATGGGTTAGGAAGGTATCAGATCCGTAATCAATCCAATAATTTTTTTATTGGAACAAAAAATTATAAGCTTTTTCATAAGGAGGGGGGGGGGCTCCACACCCCCTGGATCCCATACTATTATTGTAACCAGAAAAAAAAAACGTTGTGTGTTAAAAACAATTTATTTTTCAATTATCACTGCTCACACTGTTACAAAAGCAATCGTTGCAGTGCAACTAAACGTTTAGCATGGGCGCACACAGGGGGGGGTGCTCGGCAATCCCAAGCTTAATTTTTTTTGTTACTATTTTTGTCATATTTCATGAATAAAGCATAAATTTCGGAATGCGGTCTCCCCCCCCCCCCCAAAAGGTATTTGTGGGTGAGCCATTGCGTTTAGCAAAACCCAGGCAGTTTTCTCAAGACCACTTACTAGATCATTCAAAAGCCATAAATTAAATTAATCATCTTAGTAATGTATTCGGTAATATTATCTTCTTAATTTTGATCAAAGACCAACTTACCAAATAATGACATTCTCTGATCAGAACAGGGAAAGACCTAACATTTACTTTTACATCCATACATCCAGGCCCAATATAGCCCCGGGCTCTAAGTGGCTCATGGCCAGCGACCCCAGGGTCCCGGCGGGGATCTCCGCTCGGACCAATCCGGGCCTGTTTATAGCTATCGTGAACCGGACAGACATACACACACAGACAGACGTCACGACGAGATTGCTAAGATAGGTCAAAGTACACCCACATAACACATTTTCGGCATTATCTCAAAAAAACTATTTTCGTCGAAAAAAATACTTTCTCTATTTATTGCTGCACAGACTGGGAAGGTAAAAACCTTAAAAACAAATAGCTGCAGAAAATCTCATTTTTAAAATTAAAAAAGTATAAGTATACCTATAAGTTTCAGGAACAACGAAAGCAAGATAGGAATAAATCTGCAAAGCTACACGACAAAGTTTTAAATACAAACAAACCAATTAGATCTTCAACTACGCCGCGCGTGTATTCTGCACGTTTTAAACCTGTATTTTACTTAGCTCGGAAAAAGTTAAGGGTCTTTCAACTTATACAACCATCTGACTGATTTTGTTAATTTGACAAGTAGAGTAAAATACTAATTACAACGGATTTTTTAGATGCTCCCTACTTTTTGCAATTCAATCGATCCATGAGCACTGAAAACCTGTAAAGTTATATCTTTCTAAGGAGGTTTTCACATGCCCAGCCAGTATAGCTATTTTCCATACAGGTAGATTAAACGCTATGTAAGAGAAATGTAAAAGATAGAAAAATATATTTTGGGTGGCGTCCTGAAATATTATTCGTTGTTTTAGACCCGTGTACGGGCTGGTAGTGGAAAAGTAGGGGAATACATCGTGATCTCTCGTCTTTATAAAGTTCTTCGTTATTCCGTCGTGTGCAGCGAAACAGGTTAGAAGTGGGTATTTGTTTCTCACGCAAATTCTAGCTCAAGCCATGACGCGTATTAGATTAATGATTCAATGGTATTTCGGGGGAAATAGCTGTCAAGATGTTGCAAATTTATTTGTTGTCGCGTTTCGGTCCAAAAAAATGTCACCAATTTCCACCACAAATGCAGTGGTGGAGAGGCACCTCCTGTTCGAGAAATAGGAGAGAAAAGGGAACGGCGGGAAACTATGATTTGTGTCGCAGCAGAAATTTTACCTCTCTGTTCCAGTAAGGCAATTGGCAATAATTTAGGCGATGATATTTTACTCTTAACCGTATAAACCATTTTGTAGCGACAAGTGTACCGGAGTTTTAAAGTAAAGAAAACGCAAGAAATTTTTCCAGATAATCAGTTTCGAAGAATGGAGTTTTGTGAAACCATGATTGAGAAAGCGAATCAGTTAAAAATATTTGTAGAGTTGAAAAGCTAAGGGATCTAAGTGCCAAAAAGCATTTCTGTAGGATACTAAAAAAAACTGTACTTTTTTAAAAATAAAATAAAAACTCACTTTTTTATTACTAAAAATGATAATAAATACGTAATTGATTAACTAAGTGTATTAAAATAAAACAAATACAAATACAAAAACCTCAAAACAAAAATAAAGATGGAAATGATCTATGTCCATAGTGTTTTGTTATCAGGCACTTTGAATATTTTCGAAAAACTCCTTATTATCTTCATCATAACACATATCTGTTTTCTTGTTCTTGTTTAAAGGCTGGAGAGAGTTCGGCTGATTTAATATTTTCGATGCTGATTCCCTTTTTAAGAACAGACATTTTTCCCAACCCAATAAGTCTCTAAAACTTTGCTTATAAAAGACAACAACCATAATATCTTCTTTTGTCACTCGCAGCCATGAAGTTTGTGTTAGATGAAGCTTTGACGTTACAATATATTTTGCTGATGTGTCAAAATCAAAAAACTTTAACTCAGCCATATCCAAAACTTTGTAGGGCCTGGAAGGTCTTGAAGCTGGTATGACTGCCTTGACATCTTTAATTGTTTGCATTTTTGAACGTTTTGCAAGTTTCTCAATTAAAGCAAAGTCACGATGAGAAGCAGAAAAACTATAATCTGACATCCAAAACGTGTGGTCAATAGTGTCAAAAAATCGTAAAGACACAGGTAAATGTACAAAAACAAAAGCATTCTATTTTTTAACTGAGTAGCACTTAGACCAGTTAGACGTGCCAACAGCAAGTGAACTTACAGACGACGTCATTTTAAATATGCTTGTTAGAGCATAAGGTGGGGAAATGGCACTTAGATTATACAGCCTGGAAAATGTAAAATTTGTATATTTTGTTATTTAGATCATTTAGCTTGGCCACTCTACATTTGTTTTACAGACGAAAGTTCGTTTTCAATTTACGGCCGTCACAATCCTTCCGTTATTCTGCAAAACAGACCCAGTATCCTCAAAACTTATTGTCTGGACTGGCATGTTGGGTGACAATAGGTATCATTGGCATTTTTTTCATTAATGGTAATTTACGAGGAAGAACATATTTAGCTCTGTTCCAGGACCATATCATTTCTACGATTTGACAAGTCCAGATGTTGAATTTAATCAAATTTAGTTAAATGCAAGATGGTTGCCCAGCTCATGACACTTTGGCTGAGGGAGTGTTTTTAAATGAAACGTTTTCAAGGCGGCTTATTACAAGCAGGCATGGTATATTAGCTGGCCTCCAAGATCGCCAGATTTGACACCCAATGTTGTTTTTACAGGGCTATGCAAAAAGCCAAATTTATACGAATGTCCATTAAAAAATTAGCACTTTGGATAAAATTGAAACATCTGAAATGCTAAGTAATGTCCGAATTGAATTTTATAACAGGCTCGGATACTGTTTAGCACAGACTTGTGGTATTTGTGAGAGTTTAATTCGTTAGATAGTTTTTAAATCAATTTGAGAGAATTTGGTTTGAAAACAGACCCCACTCTTATTTGTTTCGCTGGGGAAGCCAGAAACTTTAGTTTGTGGTAGACACGGAATTAGATATTATGAAAAAGAACAAGCTTGAAAAAAGGAATTATATATTACGTAGTTATCGCCTAAATTTCCGATATTTTCTGTACAACTACTCTGGATCGACTACCTTTACGAACTGAAAGAAAAGATCGCCGCGCAAGGGAAAACAATCGGTGTCAGAAATTTACCCCCTCTATTTTACCGCGGCGCACAGAGGACAGGCCTTGGATCTACCCTGAAACAATGGGCGTAATTACGTGTAAACTATCCTTTTTTTCTTACATACTACGTATTTTATACATATGCAGTTGTCTTTTTCTTACATACTATAGCATTTCATCATACTATATAATATCGTATTTTAATAACTGCATTTATATTGTTGGTAGTATTTGAGATTGATGAATATACAGGGTTCGTCAACGATCATTTGGCCATTGAAAATATGTGAACTGAATGAAGTAAGTTTAACGCTGTTGTCAAGTTAGCAATTCAAGAAAATGGTTTTATTTTCGTGATCTAATCACGTTACTTTTACCGGCTGAGTAGGCCAAAGACGGTGCATAAAATCCTTAAAACCCCTTGATTTTAATGTAGCGCCATCTCTTAGATATCTTTTGAACTGTATGACTAATAATCAATACTGCGAATCCGTAATTAAGTGTACAGGTAGAGCTTTCTAACATGGCAAAAATGTTAAAGGAGGTTCCTACATGCACAAACAAAATATTTCACAAATTCGACTTTATGGATAACAAATTTCTTGGTCTTTATGTGTACCGATTTATTCTCAACCAGAGTTAGAAACCAATACTTTGAAAAGTAACTATTACATTACAAACTACTTTACAGGAATGTACTTAGAAAACTGTGTAATTAATTACAACAAAAAAATAGCTTAATTATAAATTTCCTACTTGCAAAATAAAAAAAAGTAGTTGATAATTACTTTTTTATTGATTTCTTTCACTTTTTCATAATTTACAAAATGTGAAAATGCTTAATTTAGGAGGCCTCTTCCTTCGTAATACATTCCGAACTTACCCCTTAAATTCAGTACGAAACGTGGATTGCTTTAAGTAATAAAAGCAAAATAGCTTTTTACAAATAATAACAATCACTTTAGTAATTCAATTGCATTCTTGTAATTTCATTATATTTGTAAAATAAATGTTCAATTATTTTAAAAACTTAAATAATTGCAATTATCATAACACCGCATTTCAACTTATTGTTTTTTTTTTTCAAGAGGATGGCCCCTCCATTTAATGGGCAAAAATAAAATTTTAAAAGGAGTAGTAAAACGTGACAAACATTTTTTTCTGCAGACTGAAATCAGTAGAGGGGCAAGAGGTTTAGGGCTGTCGTACATCCCTACCCCCAAAAATGTTGTCCCCTATTCTGTTTCCTGGATAGTGTATGGTGACTTTTAGCAAGCAAGATCGAACACTTGAGCGGCATTTAAGCGCGACTTTAATAAAAGAGCAAGGTTATTGTCTAAGAAAAATTATTGAAAAACTGAATTTTTCTCGATTTAATGTTTCCCGATTAAATCTAAAATAACGAAATAAATAATAATGACTATTTCTTCGTCTTTTAAAAGTGAAAATCTTGCTGTGATTGCTCCTGTTTAGTAATAAAAAACTATTAATTAATTTTGAGTCACAGCGGCAAACGCTCCTGAATATGCGCGTCTTTGGTCTCTCACTGACTTCTTGCTTTCTATAAGTTCATCCTTTTTTATACGCTTTTCATAAATGCTAAACGTTCGAAGTCGAGCCCTGTATAATATCGTATTTTCACAACTGCATCTATATTGTTGCTAGTATTTGAGATTCATAAATAATATAAGTGATGGTCAGTATCTGTCAAACAATGCCTATACCTGTACAGCGCAGAGGTTTCAAACAGATAAAGTTTGGAAACAGCTCGTAGTGTAATTTGGAAGAATCAGAAAGACATTGTGTACAACTTTTGTTTAACAAGCAAGCAAGCAAAGAAACTTCTCCCGTGGGACAAAGTTTTTATCCGAGAAAGTTGAACATTATATACGGGTTGTGACAAATAAAATAACGGGAATGATTCCTACGTGTAACCTTTTGCGGTGACTTTTAACGAAATATATCTTTTTTTATTTGAGATGTGGCGACTTACCAACAATAAAAAATTAATATTTAGAAAGAAAAATTAAAAATAAAATAATTTTATAGTAGGGATTTTCTTGGAAAGATGTACTTAAACTTTAAACCCATATTGTCAGGAATGTAAATTACCGTTGACTGTGCCATTGTACGAAATCCGCTTGGAAAAACGAATAGCGCAAAACATGGTTTTGCAGAGATAAGAAACTGGTTCCGCCTCCTTCCACAATAATGATGCGTGAAAAACTACTGAAAAGTGAAGAGTGGAAGTTGTAATGGTTAAGCGTGGGAATACGTCAAGTAGAGCGAGGGTTTTCCTTTCAAAGTGATTGGCTATGAAAAAACTGTAAGATTAGTGTTGTCTATATGTTATTTTATGTCTGTTTTAGGTTATCTTGTTTTGCTCTTTAGCTAGAAAGTAAAGTAAATTTTAGGAATAACAGCAACGCCACTGACTTGGTCCCTCCAAGCTCTTCAAAGAGGGGATATTGAAATACTGAGGTCCAACCTACACTCAATAAAAACCAAAACTTTGAGGAGGCAAGTTGGTAGTAACATTCTAAGTTTTGTTGAACTTAACCTAAAACCTCTAAATTAATAGTCAGTAAAGAAACATAACATTTTTCTATTTGAAGAATATTTTGCAGTTATTTTTGTAGGTTAAATTTTTTATTTCAATATTTTGGGTCTTGTCTGTTTTATAGGTCATAGCAAAACTCTTGTAACAATTTCTAAATTGCAATAGAGTTTTATTTTGTATTCATTAAAGTTTGTAACGTTTTTAAATCTTTTTTATATTTATTTTATACACACAAAAGATCTACTACGGTACCCTCGTAGATCAAATGAGACCTTGTTTTAACGGTCTCTTAAATGTCTTTACAATCGTGTAATTTTTGAAAATCTATCAACTAAATTATTTTTGGCGTTTGTATTTGCTTCCAAATATACGAATTCGAAGAATTTAAAAAAAAAATCCGGTTTATTTTTTTTCGAAGAAATATTTTTTATGAGTGGCTCTTATTCCTTATTTCCTAATTTTATCGTTTTTATAATTCTAAAGCTGGTAGGCCGTCTCAGAAGAGACGCGATCTCATAGAAATCCAGAAATTGAATTGAAGTTAATTTTTTTATCGCTCCGTAGCAATTTTGGAGAAAATACCTCAAAAACGAATCAACAAATTTTCGAAATTCTAGCACGGTTATAGACAGTTTTAAGGTCTTCAAAACAAGGTATCACTTGATTTTCTTTCCCTATGCATAACGAAGGAGTATACAAAATATTCAAGATATCCAAAAAGTGCCCCCCTTGTAAATGAATTTACTGACGTAAACGTACAATAGCCGAAAATTTGCACAGTACGTGTCTGACTGTTGCGTCATCCTCTACGGAGTCTACAATCGGTCTCTTCTGTTACTCCCATTCTATGCATGGGATACTGTCCGTCGACAGTGACGCGCAATAAGAACTGTTATGCAATTCATTTAACACTGAGAAACGATGAATCAAATGAAATGTTATTTCGCTTAATTTTTCTTAAAAGGACTGAACGTTCTGTGTTCTGCAATTTTAGTGGATAACAACTTTAAGAAAATAATGCACCTACCTATTAAAAACGTGACTACCAAAAAATATAAAATAATACGCTCCTCAAAAATAAAAAGACTCTTTCAAACCGTGCGTGGGTTTTCCTTTACAAGTTGGTGTGATTAGATCAAGAGAAGTAATTCTTGTCAATGCAATACTTTTTTATTTAAATAAAAAATGATTGTGTTAAGATTATTCTTCTAATACTTTCAATAACTAAAAATTTAAGTATTTATGCCTTTCCAATCTTGTAGTAGGTAAAAAAAAATTCTATTCCCCCCCATCTCTCTGCTTATATACGATGATCAAAATGAACATCTATTCCCCGCAAAAATGACGAATTTGGAAGGACTGATAAACACACAGGAAAGGTTTTAGTACAGCTGACCACCTATTAACCATGAAAATTCTAATAGAACAAGCCAACGAATACAGCATTCCACTATATACTGCGTTAATAGACTTTGAAATAGCCTTCGATAGCATTGAGCACTAAGCAGTAAAAGCATCTTTATTAAATAGCCGAATAGATGACAGACACACTTAAAAGCCAATATATATAGCGAAGCAACTATATAAGAAGAGGTGTCAGACAGGGTGACACTATATCCCCTAAACGATTTAACCAGACCCTGTAAGATATTTTGAAAAACTTAGATTGGAAAGAAATAGGCATCAAAGAAGAGAAGAAGAAGAAGAAAAAGGAACTAATAAAAATGATGGAAGTAGCAAGACACAGCAGTTAAAAATATAGGCTTGAGTGTGAACTACACTAAAACTAAAATCAAACACAGATGAAGATATCACGATCAAAATAAACCAACAAAAAATAGAACAAGTAGAGGAATATAAATATCTGGGAAAAATTATTAAACTAAAAAAGGAAAAGCAAACAGCTGAAAACAAGAGACGAGTAAGAGTAAGAGTAAGTAAGCCACTGACTCTATGAATCCCAGACCTAGATACTTACAAAATCAAACATGGATAAGGTAAAAAAATCCCAAAGATCAATGGAAAGACAAATGTTACATGCAAAGCAACAGATGAAAAAAGGGAGAAATGGATGAGAAATAAAACAAAAGTAGGAGATTTCAGAGGAGAAGTAGCAAAATTAAAATGGAAATTTGCCGGTCATAATATCAAACAGAAAGACGATCGATGGAACAAATGTATTGTAAACTGAAGACCTTGGGAAAATAAAAGAACTAAAGGAAGACCCCAAATGAGCTGAGCGGACGATTGAAAGGAACATGCGAGAAATAGATGGATGAACACGGTCACAGACAGAGAAGACTGGAAGATGTTAGGGGAGGTCTATGTCCAAAGATCGATCGACGAAGGCTAAATAGATAGATAGATAAACACAACATGTGTGTATGTTTATCCTGCTAGCAGTACTAACACTAGCATTTTATTTGTTATAAATAATACTTTCGTGCTTTTATTTCATTCTTAAACTTTTTTCGTTTGCTTCTTGGTCTAATCATCGACCCAGCAATTTTAATAAAATTGAAAGCTTATACGAGCGGGCGCATACATAGTGAGTTGCCTTCAATGCTTGATATTTCTTTTCAGTTTTTCAATTTGCCAAAAGGGACATATTCCGTATAAAAACCATTAGGTTGTGTAAGCCTTAAGGCTGCTCCGTGAAAAGTTTTCATTTTCGAACATTAAAAATAATGTTAATGGATGCCACAAAAGTTTTCGTTTACCGGTGACATTCAAAAATGTTTTCGTAATGTCTATCCGCATGTTACACTTTAGCAACCATTAAAATGCAAATAGTCGGGCATACGCAGAATATTTCCTTCAAGGAGATAAATTTCACGCTATATATCTATAGGGTGTCTTTTTTAAAATATAATAAAAGCTCTTTGTTTGAAATTCGTAGAGAATGACTGAGTAGAAATAAAATTTCGGACTTCCATTGTCGTTATTTATTTTAAACGCGACGTTTCGGTTAGTAACTATCTTTAACCGTTTTCAAGTGAAAAAATAAACAATCCAGTCTGCAGGCTACTACTTAAACTACTCGGTGTGCAGTCAGTGTGACGCCCCGCCCCCTTTTTAATCTTAAGACGCTTGTTTTCTTTAAGGAGTTGTTTCCATATGTTTCGTATGTCCGCACTTGGTTGACTGTAAACTTCTTTATTCTGCATTATAAAAGCAGCTTCAATACTTTCGTTTTCGCCAGTGCGACTCCTTATGTAAAACTTTAACTTCCGACCATTGAATCCTGTGGTCATTTGACCATGCATGTTCCGCTAAACCGGATTTTTCAATATCTCCTAATTGGGTACTTTTTAGATGCTCATTTACTCTTACCTGAAGAGGGCGTTTTGTTTCACCAACAACCGAACCGAACCGTACTTACACTGAATTTGGTAAATACATTCCTTATTATTTGAGAGATTTTCTGGTTTTGGTTTAGTTACAAAACTTTTTATATTATACTCTTTGGCTATTCGTCTTATGTTTTCTGAAATCCCTTGAACATATGGAATGTTAATAACACCCTCAGAGTAATAAATTATTACTCTAAGATAACACCCAACGGATTATGATTTTGAGAATTTGCTACATTTGGTTGGTTTTTAATTTTAAAGATCGCTGAGTTTATTAACTTCTCGGAATAACTAACTTCATAATTCCTACAAATATTTACGGCTTTTAAATACAAGCTTCTTGTAACTCCTTGTTTTGTAGGAACAGAATGTGTTTAGGTTTCCTATATACAGTTGTTTAAATGTCTGTCTGTCTATTCGTTTGACAAGAACATCCAAAAAAGGCACGGTGGATAGAATAGACCGGTGTTCGGATCTTATAAATATATGTCCAATTTTCACGACACTGGTGGTCCAGCTGATTTTTGTAAACAAAAGTTAGATATGATATGAACAACTAACATTTTTTGAATTTTTTAAAAACTAAGGCAATTTTTTAGTATATTCTTATAAAATAATATTTTTTAGACATACCAGTCGTTATTTTTTTTAGCCCGCTTCATTTCTCTTTACACAAAAATTAAAATTAGAAGAAAATAATGTGTTCGTTTCAGCTTCAAAAATAATCCGCTGACCTACATCTTTGTTTCCCTCCCAAGTCGTCGGTTCATCTTTGATATTAAACGATCACATTCTGGTTGAGTTGTTATTTAAGTTTTGTGTAATAAAAAATAAAGCGGGCTAAAAAAAAATAACGACAATAAGTTTAGAAAATTTTATAAGGATGGACCAGAAAACAATGGGAAAATTGCCTTAGTTTTCATAAAATTCAAAAAATATTAGTTGTTCCGTTGTTCATATCATATCCAACTTTTGTTCAAACAAATTCGACATATATATATATATATATATATATATATATATATATATATATATATATATATATATATATATATATATAAGATCCGAACACCGGTCTATTCTATCCACCATGCAAAAAAGGTATGCCGAATCTTTTTCAATTTCCATTTTGCATCTGATTGTTGGTTGAATACCGTTCAGATGGTGTCACGTTTAAAATAAATAAAGACAATGGAAGTCCGAAATTTTATATTTATAATAAAGGCTTTTAAAATACCTGATTTGTCGTACGTTTTTGGAAAAGCCACAGAAAAACTAAAGCATTCGTTTTTTTGTGGAAAAAGTCTCAAACATGGCAATTTTGTTTGCGAGGTTGAGACTTTTTGACGATCTTGAAATTTTTAAGACAAGCACAATGGGGAAACTGGGTCAACCGAGTGAAAATTTTGAAAATCTACTAATTTTCCTTGAGATATTTGTCACCAAATGCACCATGAATCGTTAAAAAATAACGTTTTTTAGGTATAACAAATCCCCATTTTGCCTAAGGTCACTATATATGACGAAGTTCCTACTTCCTTATACAGTAAGCTTAATTTTGCCCCCATGAAAAAACCTCGTTTTGCCCCAAACCACCAGTTAAATTCAAACAAAAATCATACAAAATAAAAGGCCGATTTTACGGGAACGCTTTAATTATGAATAATGCATAAACCCACTAATTGTTCAATGTAAACAAAATTTTAAAAAGTCTATAAAAAATGTACTTACCGTCATAAAATGCGCAAGCTATTTTTACAATAAACAGCGCACAACATCACATGTTGAGCAAAAACCAACTTAAGTTCAGCCGATTGGCACCAATCATATTGCAGAGAATTAAACCAGTCATGGGGATAAAATATCTGATATTCAGAGAATTTATTCTTGCGCAGTTTAACTAAAACTGCGGTATTCGGTTTTACCTCCGTATCCCATTTTGCCACCCTTTCTCTACTAGTATTGGATTTTTTTTAATTAAAGGAATATTTTGCAGTCATTAATTCTTATTTTTATTATCGGTCGATCTTAAATTTAGAAATTTGGAGGCAAATATCTCAAACACAAATTGATGGGTATTCGAAATTATTCAACCGTTGTTAAGACATCCAAGAGTGCTTATATACTTACGCTCTACTCGGAGCTATCGCCTACATTCACCTGAGGATGGCCCAAAAGGTCGAAACCGGTCCGTTCGTGGATTGGCATGGATCACTTGTTCCTGCTTGTCAGGACGTGTTTCATACGGGGATCATTCGTATCTTTGTGATCGACGTTGGAGAGAGAACCACACAGTTTTAACAAGTTCCCAACGAAAGCACCAAGCCATCAGTATAATTCAATGCCAGTAGGGGTATTTTCCCTCGGAGTAGTTTTTTCTGTTGGTTTCACAAAAAAATAGACGCGTTTGTAAGTTTTTCCAAAAACGTTTGACCAATATCCTAAAAAATTTTACTTTAAGGCGAAAACCTCTGTTAATGAAAATGTTACGCTGATTTAAAAAATGGAACAAAAAGAGGATCATTCAGTAGGAAACTAACTATCTCAAAAACTAAAAATGAGAGAGGATACTGAGTTTAACAATTGAATAATACAAAATTTATTAAAAAATCAATTGACACCAATGGAAAATTTTCACAAATAAAAAAGTTATATACCTCTTCCAAAATGCAGAATTTTCTAAAACCCCTGTAGCCTAAAAACGGCTAGCTATAATATCAAGATGCGGTTTCACGTTTAAGGTCCTCTTACGAAAATTAAGGATCGTAACTGAGGGCAAGGTCGTACCCAGAGGGGGATCAAGGAGGATCAATCCCCCTTCCAAAATAATCCATAAAGTGTGTAAACAGAGATTTTCCAGCACATCTATAACAGTTCAATTATACAAAGTACAGTCTTCTAAAAATACATCTTTGCCTCAAAAACCAACTAGACCGACAGTTTCAAAAATAAAACAAAAAAAATGTGGATCCGTAGTAGTAAATTCGGATATCTACCTCCATTTGGAAACCCTTTATTATAAATCTGCAAGTAGCTGAGATACTAAAAGTATTTATATCTGGCTGTCATTCAAACGTCTTGCTTAAAACGGGTTGAAATTTCGTGGTAATTGAACAAAGGCTTTGAAATCCAAAGTTCCGGGATCTGATACGGATAATGATGCCTTTCGAAAAAACGAAAATCTTGCATGGAGAGCCAAAAACTTTTAGCTGAGAGGAAACTAATGGCATAAGTAATGAACTAGCCGCAAAACAAGTATTACCTAAAAATCTGTAGGCCAAAGTACAAGAATTAGATCAATAAAGGGATCAACTGGTTTAGTTTTAATAGTATAAAGTTCTGGATTTCTTGTCTTTCCGCTTCTTATTTAGTTTATGCTTTTTTTTCTGTATTATTTATTAAGGTATGTAAGGCCCTAAGAGGTCAATGTTAGTATGCTTATTAGTTATTTCTTTATTTCTTTAACTTCTGTACTCTTTTTTGGCGTCTTAAGCTTTCCTCTTTTTTGTTAAGCACATTTGCCTCTTCTTCTTATTTTTCTTCAATATCTTCTAGCTTCGTTTAGTTCCTTCAGTCTTTTTGATACTTTTTACAGACATCTTCAGCATATTTATCTTACTTCAATTTTATTTGAAAAACCTGCAACTCGGATAGCTGAAAATTTCGGTAGTATCTCAGTTTTTAATTCAGGGGTGAAATTTAATCAAAAGAAACAGCGATACACAAAGCTCCATTCAAAACAGCCCCATCTCTTGTTAAATGGGCACACAAACACAAAACCTAAATGGCAACAAAAGTTTGTTGCGAGTAAAAGAAAGTCGGTGAGTGGATGAAAAGATGGTGGAAAAGAAAGAAACACATTTTAACGGGATGTTACTCGTCCTGTCTTGGTGAAGCCTTTATGCAAAATAGCAATCTATATAACATGACCCAGAAGTCCCTTTTAGAAAGCTTGCATTGGCTTTCATTTTCTTCGTTTTGAAAAAGAAAAATTATATTGTGACAGCAAAAGAGCAGGATTAAAGTAATTACCATATAGTCCTCCAAATTAAAAACACGTCAATTCTATACGCTCAAAAATATATCAATCAATATTTTCTAGCCATCTTCATTTTCTAATTTTTAGTTTTTCATTATCGCTATAAGGTTACACTGCATATCGCTACAACGACTATTAAGACACCGGTAGTAGTGTCCTTTGTCCCTTACCTCGGTTCAGCAATTTTTCCCTGCACAGGTATATTTCTGAATCTGTGCTTCTATCTGATGTCCAGTTAGCTCATTGGGCCTGTTGTCTTTATAAAGTTCAGTAAGTTAGCCCATTTGAGAAAGAGGAGCTCTTCCTTGCTCATGGTTGTTGATCTGAGTACCTGTTTTCTCATCTTTGCAATAGCCGTTAAGTTTGCTACAAAGTGCGTGGTTTTCGACTACTAAGCTTGTCATCACCTACAGTCCAACTTTTTTGCGTTTCCATCCCACTAATACAACGCAGGGGGGCTAAAGGCCCCAAACGTGTGACGCTGGTTTGGGTTCCGAGGCATAAAACGTCAACAGGCAAGAAGAAAGTGAATAAACTCGCGCAGTTTGGAGCAGCATTCACTTATGTTAGGTTCGGATTCACTTTTCAAACTCAGGACATGGGCTTACGCAGTGCCCCCCCCCCACTAAATGTTAAAAATAATTTCCTATTTTCCAAACTAATAAATCAAGTTTGAACTTCAAACCTATTCATATCTAAACAATATCATACAATAGATACACTTATTCCTAACGATATACACTGTGATATAATTGGTTTTTTTCGTGAATCAGTTTTACGAAGAAAATATGGTCCAAATAGTCCTCTTCTTTGTGATAAAGATATTGCTGTATTTAAAGGCAACTTTTTGGGCATCCCAGAAGGCCTTCAACAATTCAGAAGACTGCAATCTTGCAAGTAGGAGGGTGGCATTTCCGCTTTATAGTGCTTTAGTAAGGCCGGTATTTATTATTTTCCTGTGCCTAATAGCAAAGTATTCTGCGCTTTTGGAATCTCTGTCCAATATCTTGCAACCTAAAAGCTTAGATTTATTGCAATGCGGAAATCACATTAAAAGAGTATTAAATCTAATTAAACATCATCGCGAATCTGCAGAAGAAGTCATAAACACCATCGTAGCTGAAGGAATAGAGTTAAAGTTGCCAACGAAAGTTGGACAACAGCAAAATCGTATGAATGTTCCACCAATTAACACACCAGAGTACTGGAAAAAATCTTTATTAACACCTTATTTGGAGCCTCTGATAATGTCTCTAAAGCATCCCTTTCCCGACGAAAACCTACCAACTTTCGTATTATTGACACTACATCCATTTTTTATGCTGGACTTATCATGCAACCTTCAGAATTTTATCGTGAAGACACGAAAAAATTAATGCAGAGGAGTTAAAAAATTTGAAAGTAGCAGAAGTTGTAAAGCAAGCGGATTTTTTTTTTATATCATCAAAAACTGCTCTACATATTTTGCTAGCATTGGCATGTGGTACCGTAGAATGATCTGTTAGTGCTCTATGCAGAATCACTTAGTAAAAATCCACAATGACTGAGCATAGATTAAGCGGGTGGTGTATGCTGAGGAAATTAGTTTCAGAAAAAAATAAACAAATAGAAGAAAAGGTTTTAAGAAAATTTGCTGAAGATCCCAGACGTTGGTTTTACTGTAATAGGTTAAAATTTAGAAAAATGATGTGTATGTATGTTCGTTTTTTCGTTATCGTTTTCATTATCGTTGTTTTTGTTACTTTCAATAAAAACCTTTTTTATTTTTAACTTTTTGCATTTGCCCCACCCTAAGTACTGCTACTAGTACTACTACTAAT
This sequence comes from Aspidapion aeneum, assembly GCA_963576565.1. Taxonomy (NCBI): domain Eukaryota; kingdom Metazoa; phylum Arthropoda; class Insecta; order Coleoptera; family Brentidae; genus Aspidapion; species Aspidapion aeneum. The sequence continues at coordinate 23,772,937 of OY755044.1, forward strand.
CGTCGCCGTCGTGGTGTAGTGGTAGAAATGTTTGTTTCCCACACCGGCGGTCCGGGTTCGATTCCTGGCTAGGTACTTAATTGTTTGTGTTTGTTTAAAAAATATTTTAACCTTGCTCGAACTTTGCGAAACTGGGCGATTGATCCTGATTGAATGGAAAGTCCCAGTATAAATGAAAAATAAAAAAAACTTTTTGCATTTGCCCCACCCTAAGTACTGCTACCAGTACTACTACTAATACATGAATCATAACATGAATTTTAAAACCAATAATAAAAAAGGCTTTACTTGTAATCAAAATCTTATTATAGTATTCCGTAACACTTGCTGTTTCCAAATTGGAAAAGTTGGGAGGCGGATTTTATCAAATACCGGTATAACTTTCTCAATATATGAATATTAGGGCGACACGTGATGTCAATTTAAAAGATTCTGTCTCGATCATAAAAATTTAGAAAGCTTTGAATTTTGTTTGAGCACTAAATTGTCAAACTCCACCCTAGAAACAAAACAAAATGTAAAAAATCTGAAAAGGAAGTCAGAAAAGGATATTACGGTAAAAAAGAATATTTTTTCATTTGCCCGTATGTATCAGTATCGAAAAGAATTATTTTCATATGAAAAAATCTGCGGTTTACCCCGCATTGGTATGTAAACCGCACCGCAAGATGTTTGTTCATATTTTTTTTGACATAAATATGTGTGAAGTAATTAAATAACATTTTCTGAACGTTGATCACTAGGTAAGCCGGTTTTTTAATGTATTAAATATTATATATAAAAAAATTCGATTAAAGAGCATGAAAGAAATTGTAACCAAGCCAATCTGCATAAGAAGAGGTGTTAGTCAGGGTGACACACGCCTTAGTAACAGACAAGAAAGAAGAACTGATAAAAATGATGGAAGAACTGGATACAGCAGCTAAAAATATAGGCTTAAGTATGAATTACACTAAAACTAAAATCATAACAAACACAGATGAAGATATTACGACCAGAATAAACGAAAAGAAAATAGAAAAACTAGAGGACTATATGTACCTGGGACAAACAACTAAACTAAACAAAGAAAACCAAATAGCTGAAATCAAGAGACGAGTAAGATTGGCCTGGACAGCATTCGGTAAATTAAGCTACATATTAAAAAATAAAAAATATTCTCAGTACCTCAAAACGAAAATGTACCTATGAATCCCAGACCTGGACACTTACAAAATCAAACATGTATAAGGTGACAAAAGCCCAAAGATCAATGGAAAGACAAATGTTACATGTATAAGAAATAAAACAAAAATAAGGGATGTCAGAGGAGAAGTAGTAAAAATAAAATGGAAATTTGTCGTATTTGTAATATCAGACAGAAAGACGATCGATGGAACAAATGTTTAGTCAACTGGAGACCTTGGAAAAATAAATAAAGTAAGGAAGACCGCAAAGAAGATGGGCGGACGACTTAAAGGAACACGCGGGAACTAGATGGATGAACACGGCGACAGGCAAAGAAGAGTGAAATATATTGGGGGAGGCCTATGTCCAAAGATGGATTGAAGAAAGCTAAATAGATAGAGATAGACTATGCCTGTTGTAGATATCTTTAAGATATCTTTCTATAAATACGAAACTTCTCAAAGATGTCTGTTGCCTATTGCCAATGTCACCTTTATTGTATATGTATGAGAATGGAAATTCTGCTGGCTATTTCAATTCTACCATTACCTTTGAACTTTTCTAGTCTAGTTTTTAAATAGAAAATTATTACAGACATTTTTAAAATAAACGGTTTCCAACTAATGGAAAAAGCCTTACTAATACAGTGTTACGGTTTCTGGAAAGTTCAAGTTGGTATCAGTACACAAAAACGTAAAGTACGCCTACTATGTATAAGATAAGACTGATTAGCATGGAAATGCTTTAACTGCAAGGCAGAAATTTTTTAAAGCTATGGAGGAAATATTATTGAAACAAATTTAGTATTAAAATGAAAATTTGTTTTGTTTCTGTTTGATTGAAAGCTAATTGAGGTATTTAATTAAAAGTTTAAAGAGTGATTACTGGCAGCTCTACGGGGGGTTAAAGGGGGTTATTACCCTCCAGAATTTGAAAAAATAACGTTTAAGTCATAAATATACAAACCGAAACGAACCGAAAAAAATCGGCCGAAAATATCCGCAAAGGAGAAAGGCGCACATGGAAAAAGTCGCACGCGGAGAGAAAATTCACATAAAAAAAGCGTACACGAAAAAAATTACACAGCGGAAAAAAATGTAAAACAATAATAAAGCACCGGCACACAAAATAAAAAAGTAGTCTGTTTGTACCAGGTGGGCCAAAACAAACAGGACAATTTTTTTTTCATTATAACTCTTGAACTTTACAATCGATTTTAATGGGGTAAACTGCACTTGGTAGAAAATTACTCAAAGTTTTAACCAAATATATATTTTTGTCCGCCATCTCAAAATCCAAGATGGCGGACGAAATTAAATTGTACCCTTCAAAAACGCTCGTTTTATATATAATTTTGTTTCAACCAATGTTTTGAATATTAGACGATTGCCTTGCCAATCAGTCTGCATTTATTTCGCTATAAATTCATTTTGATTTTGATGAAATAAAAAGCATCCTGGTGAAGAAGAATTGATTGCTTTTTAAAGATATTGTTGAAAATATATCGTCATTTTAAAATTTAAGATGGCCGACAGAATCATACATGGATCTTCAAAATGGCAAATTTTGATTATAATTTTTAAAGAGCAATCAATTCTTATCATGATGTTTTTTTCACTAAAATCGGTTTAGTAACAACGAATTTATAAGGAAATAGATGCAGACAGGATTGGTAATGCAATCGTATAATCTGTAACACAATGGTTAAAACAAAAATTGATTTTTTGAGAACCACCACACCGATTTTACTAATTTCTAAATCGTTGTGTGGGGGAAAAGTAGTGCTTTGTTATATGTTAAAAAACACTAAAAGATTTTCGGAAAATAATAATAAACACGCTATTTTGATAAATCAAGTATGATTTTGTCCGCCATCTCAAATAAATTTTAAAATGGCGATAAACTTTGAACATGATCTTTAAAAGCAGTTCTTATCAGGATGTTTTTTATTTCATAAAAATCGGTTCAGTACTAATCAATTTATAGCGAAATTAATGCAGACATGATATGGAAGGTAATCGTATAATATTCAAAACATTGGATGAAAAAAAAATATTTTTTTTAGAACCATTAAACCGATTTTGCCGACTCATACCATGTTGTATGTGGCAAGAACGCAGTTTTTTAATGATTTTAAAAAATAATTAAAACATGTTCGCAACACAAGAATAAACGAGCATCCTTGAAAGGTACAACTTAATTTCGTTCGCCATCTTGGATTTTGAGACAACGGACAAAAAAATATATTAGGTTAAAATTCTGATTCATTCTTTACCAAGTGCAGCTTGGTATAATAAAATCGACGACATAGTTCAAAAGTTACATTGGAAAAAAAATTTGTCTGGTTGTTTTTTGGCCCACCCCGGTACATTTGACTAGACCTAACTATCCAGTTTTCTTTCGGTGCGCCGAATTCAAATAGGGTATGTTCTACCCGTAGACCCCCATAATTTTAAGGATATTGCGGTATAATACATCACTACTACTATGTCGGTTTAGAACGTTTTTCTACGTTGTCCGACGCCTATTCTCCACCTCCTTCGATCCTGACAGTCATCTTCCGTCAGGTTTTTTTGACTCATTAATCTTTGGATTGACTGTTGCCATTCCAGTTTAGGAGCCCTCTTTTCTGCGCCCTATTGGTTGCCATTCTAGGACCTGCTTTGGTAATCTTTCATCGCTCATCCGTTGTACATGGCCGTACCATATCAGTTGCCTTTTAGTGATGTCATCCATTATGCTTCCCTCGATACCCATTCTTTCTTTTATGATCTCATTTCTTATATGATTTGTTCTATATATTTTCATTGATCTTCTTATTGCATCCATTTCGACACTCCATTTTTGTTTTGTATTTTTCTGTTACGCGACAAGTCTCTATTCCATACAACAGCGTGCTCTTGACCATTGTTTCATATATATTAAATATTACATTTTTTATCTCTCTGCTCCATTAAATACTGTTAAGACATCCAATAACCTTTTTTGCTTTAACTATTTTTTTTCCAATTCTTTACACTCTGTTCCTGTCTTATCAAATGTGACACCCAAGTATACATACTCATTGCATGGAGATATTGTTTGTCCATTGTCTAGTTAAGAGACCTATCTTTCCATATTTCTTTTAATGTGCCGAATTCGAATAAAGGGTATGTTTTACCCGTAGACCCCCAAAATGTTGACTAAATTGCGGTATAGTTCACCAAAATTTTGTAATTACATGTTCAGAAGAGCCAAAATGGTATATTAGATAAGACTTAACATCAATTATTGTAATTTATAAAACAACGTTCAATTAAAAAAATAGAAATTGCACATTTTTATAACTACATTTTTTGGCGATTTTTAGAGTTTATCTCCAAATTTTCAAAACTTTAAAAATGTTTTCAAAAATTTTAAAATATTTTGATACATTTTATGAAATTTTCAATATGTATAAACTCCCCTACATTCTAATTCTAAAGACAAAAATTTATCTCATTGCATGATATTTTTATAGATCAAAAATTTTCATGTTTGCAATTTTTTCGAATTGCGTTTTTTCCGTCTTCGAAATATCTTCTGTGCGAATATACCCTATGTGCCTTTTTTACGATGTACTTCTTTAAGGCCACCGCCCTTACTACTACAGCATATGTACTAGATAGAGTACTTACTGTCTTTTTTAAACACGATCGTTACGTACAATGCTCTTTAGAATGTCGCGTCAAAGTATTTAAAAGTTGGAAAGTTTTCAATAAAAGAAAACTAAGTTTCCTAGTTGCGGTCGTAAGGGATTTTTGGTAGTTTTCCCGAAGTTTCATTATATCTCTGGCTCAAGAAACTTTTTATTACGCATTGTGACAATGTTAAACGAGATTGTCGCTTGGATTTTAAGAAATAACAAGCACATAACTAAATATAATAAGCTGTATATTTTTGAGCTCCTTTTAGGTTAGGCATAACCATGCCAACTCCGCTCTTCTTTAGTTACCTAACTAAAATGGTTAATAGAGGTCGCAGTGAAGGACCCTTCAATTGCATAGCAATATCAGAACCGCTCTTGTTTATGTGAACGACACACAAGCTAAACCTCCTTTTATGATTTTAACCAGCTTGATAGAAGACGTTATACAAAACATCGATTCTGTTTTTGTCATGTATGATAAACGTCAATTTTGCTAATGTCTTGTTTTATGTGTTATTAATAATTTCTTATAATTAACTTCTTCTAGATCGTGGAGGGCATAAAGACCTCTCTCTCTGCAACAACCAGTAGTAGTTTGCTGGTATGTTTAAACGGGTGACATGCCCTTCGCCAAACTTCTTTATGTTTAATTTAGCACTGTGCCTAAGAGTAATTTACAGCCGTAATAACCAAGTTTAGAAAAAACATTTCAAACTAGTAAGAACCTTTCATTTTGAAATTTGTATTGGAGAACTTGGCTTTATTTTTAACTCAATTCTTTTTACTGAAATGTTTTTGTTATGACTTCACTACTTTTTTAAAGGAATTGGATAATATTTAATCTTTAAAGTAGTGAAATATGCGGAATATTGTTCAAAACTTTTGCAATGCCTTGCTTAAGATTTTTATGTTTTTTTTCCCATGGTTTTATCATAGCTCCCATCAGCCTTCCAAAGCTCAGTTCTCTAGCGTTTCTGAAAGTGGACAATGTTACTTTTACATAACTTTACATGTATAGGGAAGGGAAATAAATTAAAATTTTGGTGTTTTTAATTTTTTTCCAATAGTTTTATTATAGTTCCTATCAGTCTTCCAATGCTCAGCTCTCCAGCGTTTCTGGAAGTGGGTAATGTTACTTTTACATAACTTTACATTTATAGGGGAGGAGAGTAAATGAAAATTTTGCGGTTTTTAAATTTTTACCCATGGTTTTATCATAGTTTCTATCAGCCTTCCAAAGCTCAGCTCCATAGCGTTTCTGGAAGTGGGCAATGTTCCTTTAATATAAATTTACATTTATAGGAGAGGCAAATAAATTAAATTGTTGTTGTTTTTAAATTTTTTCCAATAGTTTTATCATAGTGTCTTTGAGTCTTAAAAATCTCAGCTCTCTACCGTGTCTGGAAGTGGGCAATGTTACTTTTACATAACTTTACATTCATAGGGGAGGGAAGCAAATTAGATTTTTTTCTACAGTTTTATCATAGTTCCTATCAGTCTGCCAAAGCTCAGCCCACTAGCATTACTGGAAGTGGGCAATGTTACTTTTTCATAATTTTACATGTATGGGGGAGGGGAGTAAATTAGAATTTTGGGGTTTTTTCCAGGGGTTTGGTCATAATTTCTATCAGTCTGCCAAATATCACCTTTGTAGCATGTCTGGAAGTACAGCAGAATTTTGTGGTGGCAATTTCGACCTTTTTTGAAATTTCATAACTACTTTACTACTTTATGAAAGTTCATGAAACTTGGAGTGGTTGTTAACTCTATGAAGATCTACGACTGCGCAGTTTGAGATTCGTAGCTCATTTCGAAGCAAAGTTTTAGATAGGTCAAATATGGTGGTTCGTCCCGCCTTCCTTTTTGTAAATATGTTCTTTTTACTATAATTTACCAAATTGGTTCGAATTAGGCTATTTGGTGATTCACTAGAGCATTTTCTATTTTTTGTTTATTTAGTATTAATTAACTAATTAAGTACTTAAAATTACTGGGTTATTTGCATTTGAAACTCCCGCGGTTTTAAAGGCAAATATTACAATTTGCTATAATTAATTTACTTTACATAAAATGCATTTTGAATTACTAAGGTTCCTAGTTCCTTTAATATGGACCTTCGTAATCTCATTCCTTCCTACTCATTCCTTTTCTCCTACGCCTATGGATTAACGACGCCACTGGGCGCCATGTGGGAGAATGAACGCAGTAGCGAATACCTGCTGCAGCATCACGGAGAACCGTTTCGCCTTCGAACGAGCATACACGCGTGTTAGCGACTCTCCTACCACATGAATGTGGGTGCAAAAAATACGGTTAAACAGCGCGTCCTCCCATGAGTTCCGCTTCCTGTATAAAAATGGTAAGTGAAAATGCATTATTTTTACCTTACATACATTTGTTTATTGCTACACTAACCTAGAAGGTAAACTAGACCATTTCAGAATCCCTTGTACCAGCTTAGCCTATGACCTTATTCCCTTAAAATTACAGTCCACATCTGACACCGTTAAATTCCAGACAACTCTCCTATCTGGACCACCAGGGAGCCCCATTTTTGATCCTTAGCGACCCGGATTTCTGGAATCGTTTTTTTGCCTTTTTAGGTTAGTTTTTTTTACTGGTTTCAAATGCAAGAAAAACCCTTGTTTTTCCTAAATGCCTTTTTTACTGGTTTCAAATGCAAGAAAAACCCTTGTTTTTCTTACATGCCTACTTTATAAAACCCCTAGGTTTCTAAAATACATTTTGCGATTTTTTTTTGTGTAAAAACAAATGCAAGAAAAACCCTTGTTTTTCTTACATGCCTACTTTAGAAAACCCCTAGGTTTCTAAAATACATTTTGCGATTTTTTTTTGTGTAAAAACAAATGCAAGAAAAACCCTTGTTTTTCTTACATGCCTACTTTAGAAAACCCCTAGGTTTCTAAAATACATTTTGCGATTTTTTTTGTGTAAAAATTAAATATTTTTAACAATAAATTTAGCCTTTTCATGCGAAAAACCAAACACAGATAAAATCTGTAAACTACTATGCTTTTTTTGTTTCGAATAAATCAAGTTTTTTCGTTTCTTTTTTGTAAAAAAAAACCGTATAGAATTTGGGTGTTTTTTTGTTTGTCACTGGAAATAGTTTAAAATAGTGTCTGCAAAGTGCTATTATTTTAGCCGTTGTGCCTTCACATTTGTGGATTGCTATAATTATATCCAATTTGCTCGAAAAAAATCTCCAAATTGCCATATTCATTTTTGCTTATTGCAAATTGCTATGACTATATCCGATTGCGGATGCTTTACTATATTCGTTTTTGCGTAAAAATTGCTATGAATATATCTATTTCTAATTTACTATTATAATATCTGTCTGCAAATGGCTATGATTGTATCCATTTTTTGCGTGCATAATAAATTTTGAAGGAAATTTAATTCTTAACTTGAGAATTTGTTTTCGTGTAAAGGCAGATAAATAGTTTTACCAAATTAAATGCTTTTGATTTGTAGGTATTTATTTTTAAATTTAATACATAGTAGGTACCTACTTATTTGAATTCGCCAGGCGAAGATAAAAAAACTTATACACAAGTTTTTTTGTTATCATTAGTTTGCATCGGGTATTTTCTTTACTTTTGTGCGCTTATAGTTTGATTATTGTAATTAAACGTAGGACATTAATATTTATACAGGGTGTCCAAATTTTGATTTTTTTTTCAGTTTACCTAATTTTTGTCAATTATTTTTTGGATTTTTTTTTAAATCATGTCTAGTTCGGATAAAATTTTAAAGGCTAAAGCCTTGCGCTATAGTGCGATTTCACAGCTAAATTTGATCATTGAATCCGCGACCCTCGCAAAAAATGACCCTGCCTATCACAGCGGCTTTAAAGTCAAATTTCGGACATTGTCAAAAATCAAAAAAGATTTTGAAAAGCACCATAATACTTTGTTGACGTTGGTAGCCTCTGATGAGGATCGCTTAGTAGTAGAAAACAAAGTGTTTATGGACTTTTGCAAACGCTGTGACGAGATTTCCACTATATTTTACGAACTTTTCGAACTACCCTTTGAAGATGGAGGGCTTTTGAGCAGTACGATAAATCCCATGGGCAGTCCCTGTGCCTCCACAGACCAGCATGGTTTACTGCCTAGGATAAAAATACCTCTTTTTCAAGGGGAATTTAAGGAGTTTCCAACCTTTTTGCAAGCCTTTAATGCTACCGTGCACAATAATAGGTCGCTGGGAAACTTTGAAAAATTCAATTTGCTTTTTTCTAATTTAAAGGGCCCTGCCCTGGATGTCATTTCTGACATTCCTATCCTTGCTGAAAATTATTTAAATGCCTACCACACCTTGGTGGATAGGTATACAAATAAACGATTACAAGCTTACCTTCACTGGAAGGCAATTGAAGGCTTCTCTCCTCTTACTAAAGAGAATGCTACGAATTTGAGGAATTTGCTTGATTGTTTTTCGAAAAACTTAAGTGCTTTAAAAGTCATGGGTTTTAAAACGGAGTTTTGGGATTATATTATGGCACAAATGCTCTTGGATAGGTTGGACCCAACCACGCGCAAGGCATTTGAGCAAAATTATTGCTCCAATGAGATCCCCTCTTATGATAAAATTCGTGCTTTTGTTTCTAGCCATTGCATTGCGTTGGAACAAATACAACAAACTCAAGATTACTTAAAAAATAAAGATTTGTCAATTTCAAGTCAGAAAAATCAAGCAAAGTTTCAAAATCGATCTGCTTTGTTTGCTAATACTCAGAGAGCCTCCAAAAATGCCTCCCAGTCTCCAAATGGCCAAAGTGGCTTAAATAATACTCCAAACCCTCAAAGTTTTTGTTTTCTCTGTAAAAGTGGCGATCATATAATATACAGATGTCCTAATTTTTTGGCGAAAACTCCCCAGCAACGTTTTGAGATTGTTAAACAACATAAAGCGTGTGTCAACTGTTTGGCCTCAAAGCATAATTTACCCCAGCAATGCAAATCAGAAAAAAGATGTTTACATTGTGGCCAATTTCATCACAGTCTCTTACATTTTTTTCCTATTAATTCTACACCTAGTCCTGCGAGTAGCCCCTCTACTTCTGCAGTGCAACCCCCGAGGAGCCCCGTGGCTACCGAATTTAATAGAACCACTAACACCATTGTTACTGGTATGTCTTTAAATGATCGCGAAGTACTTCTCTGTACCGCTTTAATACAAATACAGGATGTTTTTCAAAATTGGCACACAGTGCGCGCCATCTGTGACTCTGGTGCTCAATCTTCATTTATATCTAAGTCATGTGCTGATAGTTTGGGCCTTCCTAAATTTAATATCGCCATGACTCTACAAAGCTTGGATCGAATGACAACTTCGGCAAAATCTGGAATTAATTGCAATATATCCTCTTTGCGTGATAATAATTTTGTTTTTAATTTTGATGCGATAATACTCGATAAAATTTGTAGTGATTTACCTCATTCCTCATTTTCGATTAAAAGTTTTCCTTTTCTCGCCAACTTAGCACTAGCTGACCCAGGCTTTAATAAAAGCGATAAAATTGATTTATTGTTGGGCGGCGATGTGTACCCTTACATTTTGCTAGATGGTCGTTTGTCTACGGGACCCAACAACCCCGTCTGCATTAATACTATTTTTGGTTGGGGAATAATGGGCAATCTTTCACTTTCACCTTCAACTACAAATCAAATTAAAACATTTTTTACTACGTCAATGAACGATTCTTTTGTCAATTTAGATAAAAATCTACAACGATTTTGGCAAATAGATGACATACCTAATGTCAAGGCCATTGACCCCGAAGATGAGTTTTGCGAAAATTATTTTTTGAAAACTACCTCAAAAAATGAGGAGGGGAGATATATTGTATCTTTACCATTTAAAGTTACTGCTCCAGATTTTGGCGACACTCGATCCATTGCCGTACGTCGTTTTTTCTCCCTTGAGAAGAAATTGCTACAAAACCCTGATTTTTATGCTGCCTACAGCTCTGTTTTACAAGATTATTTAGATAATAATCATATGCAACCGGTTTCTGCACCTTTGCCGACCGAAATTTCAAATCATTTTTATATTGCACACCATGCGGTGTTTAAAAAAGATTCTACTAGCACCCCCCTGAGGGTGGTTTTTGATGCGAGCATGCACGCCCCTGGCAAAATCTCGCTCAACAACGCTGTTTATACTGGGCCCCCTTTACAAAGGGACTTACAAAAAATTTTATTACTTTATCGTTTGCATAAATTTTGCTTTTGTTGCGACATCCGTCAAATGTACAGGATGATTTTAGTTGACCCTAGTCAAACTAATTTTCAAAGAATAGTTTGGAGGTTTGATCCTAACCAGCCTATTCAAGACTTCGAAATAAATAGAGTTTTATTCGGGGTCTCTTGTAGCCCCTTTTTGGCTATCAGAACTTTGCTGCAACTTGCTAGAGAGCATGAGGACCTTCCTCTTGCCTCAAAAATCATTGAGGAGGCAGTTTTTGTCGATGATGTGATTTCGGGAAGTGATGACTTTTTTAAGGCCACTGAGATGAAAAATCAATTAATCGAGCTACTTAGCCGAGGTGGATTCGAATTGCGTAAATGGGCGAGCAATTGTCCCGAGTTACTATCCGATCTTCCTGAGTCACACATTTCGATGAAGGCTCTTTCTCTCGATTTAGATGCTGAAAATTCAACTTTGAAAATTCTCGGTTTAAATTGGAACCCTCATACTGATGAATTTTTTTATACTTTCGACTGTTCTCTCCAAACATGCACTAAAAGAACAATTTTAAGTAATTTGGCCCGCATTTACGACCCTCTGTCTTTTTTGGCGCCAATAGTTTTAATTTTAAAATTAATTGTTCAATACTGCTGGGCAGAAGACTTAAACTGGGACGACCCTGTCAGTCCGGAAATTGTTTTTAAATGGGAAAAATTTAAAAATGAATTAAAGTTTTTGCATTCTGTTAAAATTCCTCGTCAAATAATTTTGCCTAATGCTAGTCAAATCCAGCTAGTAGGATTTTGCGATAGTTCAGAACGGGCCTATTGTGCTGTCGCTTATATTCGAATTTTTTATTCTGATGGAAACATTAAAGTTTTTTTTGTTTGTAGTAAATCTAGAGTCGCACCGTTGCGTCGTAAACTAACTTTACCAAGACTAGAGCTTTTAGGAGCTGTTTTGTTGGCTAAATTAATGGATTTTTTACTAGAAACGTTCTCGGAAAAAATTAAATTTGATAAAATTCTTGCTTTTACTGATAGCACAGTGACCTTATCTTGGATTCAGGGATCTCCTCACAAATTTAAAACATTTGTTTCGAATAGAACTGCCTATATACAAGGAAGAATTAGCCCTGAGTTTTGGCATTATGTTCCTACTGAACAAAATCCTGCTGACTGCGGTACTAGGGAAATGTATCCCTCTGATTTACAAAGATTTTATTTTTGGTTAGAAGGGCCTTCTTTTCTAAACCAACCTACAAATACTTGGGATTTTATGACAGTTACTTACGATGGGAATGCAGTTTTGGAAGAACAGCGAAAAAATATTTTTAACGTTTTTACTTGCGAACAAACAGTTGAATATTATGTAAACAACTTGTTTGAAAAATACAGTTCTCTTTTTAAAATTAAGAGAATAGTTGCTTACTTTTTGCGAGGGTTACAAAAGTTTAAAAATCCCTCATACAATTTTGCTACTGATTACCTTACAAATCAGGATTACTACAAAAGCTTACTTTTTATTTCGAAATGCGTACAATCTTTTTCTTTCCAAAAAGAAATTGAATTACTAAAAGATAAGAAACAGCTTCCAAAAGCTTTTCAAAAATTATGTCCATTTTTGCATAATGAAAGCTACGATTTGCTTCGTGTTGGAGGCCGTTTATGCCATTCAAATTTATCATACGATAAAAAATTTCCAATTCTTTTGCCTTCTAGTGCAAAATTCACTGAATTACTGATTTTAGATTTGCATCGCAGCAATCTTCATTGTGGTATACAGACCACAACTTTTTTACTAATGCAAAACTTCTGGGTATTGTCTGCTAAAAAGGTAGTGAGAAAAGTTTTAAGTTCTTGCCATACTTGCTGGAAAACTAAACCTAACTCCCTTCAACCCCCTATGGGTAACCTACCGAAATTTAGAGTTTCCGAAGCAAAGGTGTTCGAAAATGTAGGTATAGATTTTTGTGGTCCGTTCACGATTACTCTTGGTCGGACCAGAGGTGCAAAAACCATGAAAGCATATGTCTGTTTGTTTATCTGTTGCGCTGTTAAAGCCGTGCATTTAGAGTTAGTCTCTGATATGACATCAGAAGCCTTTCTGGCTGCTCTGCGCCGCTTCATAGCTAGAAGAGGACTATGCTCAAAGATCTCTTCAGACTGCGGGACCAACTTCGTGGCCTCTGAAAAATACTTGCGACAAATTTTTTCTGATTGCGTGAAGGGGGAAGGTATAGTTTGGTCTTTTAACCCACCTGCTGCTCCCCACATGGGAGGCATTTGGGAATCAAACATTAAATCTTTAAAGACTCATCTTCACAGGGTAGTTGGAAATCAAATACTCACCTATGAGGAATTAAATACGGTTTTAACCCAAGTTGAAGCCATAATGAACTCACGTCCTTTATGTGCCTTAAGCACCGATCCTACTGATCTGGCGGTCTTGACTCCTAATAATTTTTTAAATTTGAGGCCTCCAGGTACAATACCCGATCCAAACTACTGCGATATTGCGTTAAACAGGCTGTCCAGGTGGCAACTGTTGCAAAGAATGCACCGCGATTTTTGGATTCGCTGGCATCGCGAATATTTGCACACTTTGCAACAGCGAGCCAAATGGCACCAACCTCTTGCTTCCATTGATATTGGTACTATGGTACTGATCAAAGATGAAAATTCCACTCCATTGGATTGGCCCCTAGGCCGCATTGAAGACCTTATTAAAGGTTCTGATAATGTTCCACGGGTTGCTATTGTAAAGACTACTAAAGGTACCTACAAACGGCCTTTGGTAAAACTATGCGCCCTGCCTACAAATTAAACTCTCTGAAATGCCCCTGGGCATTCTCAGGGGGGTGGGAAATGGTTCGTCCCGCCTTCCTTTTTGTAAATATGTTCTTTTTACTATAATTTACCAAATTGGTTCGAATTAGGCTATTTGGTGATTCACTAGAGCATTTTCTATTTTTTGTTTATTTAGTATTAATTAACTAATTAAGTACTTAAAATTACTGGGTTATTTGCATTTGAAACTCCCGCGGTTTTAAAGGCAAATATTACAATTTGCTATAATTAATTTACTTTACATAAAATGCATTTTGAATTACTAAGGTTCCTAGTTCCTTTAATATGGACCTTCGTAATCTCATTCCTTCCTACTCATTCCTTTTCTCCTACGCCTATGGATTAACGACGCCACTGGGCGCCATGTGGGAGAATGAACGCAGTAGCGAATACCTGCTGCAGCATCACGGAGAACCGTTTCGCCTTCGAACGAGCATACACGCGTGTTAGCGACTCTCCTACCACATGAATGTGGGTGCAAAAAATACGGTTAAACAGCGCGTCCTCCCATGAGTTCCGCTTCCTGTATAAAAATGGTAAGTGAAAATGCATTATTTTTACCTTACATACATTTGTTTATTGCTACACTAACCTAGAAGGTAAACTAGACCATTTCAGAATCCCTTGTACCAGCTTAGCCTATGACCTTATTCCCTTAAAATTACAGTCCACATCTGACACCGTTAAATTCCAGACAACTCTCCTATCTGGACCACCAGGGAGCCCCATATGGGCTGAAATGTTTCAGGAAAAGATGGTACATATGGCATCACGAACTTGGCGAGGCACTGCCGTGCCCTCAGACTTTTTTAAATTAAACACTCTATATTTTGTAAGTTTTTCTGATAAACTCTAAACAAAACTAGTCATTGATTTTTAAGTTAAAAATAACGAAGATTTTGAAATTCAAAATTCCGCTTAGACTGCTTTCTACTCAAAAAAAATTCAATACTTGCCTTGCCGTATTTTTTAAATTCAGCATATCTTGCATTTCGAGCATGAGGTCAAGTCCATTCGTATTATAAGGTCTATGTTCGGAACCATATACGTAATATTCCAATACTCCCTGTTACCTATTTACACAATGGTTGGCGTTTGATGCAAACATTCAGAAATAAAGGTACGAAAAATGCACAGATACCAAATTTACATAGATAGAGTTTTTGTCAACTGTACGCCGATGATTTCACGTAATGAATACAATAAAATAATATTCATGCGTAAAAGGACCGCAAAAAGGATAGACTTATACCCATTGATATTGCTATTTCAAATATGTTTGCATTCTGCATCGTAAGATACCGTAGGTATTGCAATAATACGTACTATATGGAAATAATATGCATATGTCTTTGAAAGGAACCAATCAGGTCTTTTTTGCTTAAGGACCCCAATGAATGGGCAGTTACCGTGGGTATTGGAATATTATGTATATGTTCGGAACGCAGCACTTAAAGTCTAACTACCACGTATTTTTTATCTGATGACTTTTGCGATAAAACTTTTTACGGAGGGAATTATGACTTTACGGATATTAAAAAAGAATTACAGAAAATTAAATCTATTTTCATATATGTATACCGATAGCGAAGAATAGTCAAATAAATGGAGCCATGACGGATCTGATACCTTCCTGGCTAATTAACACACTCCAACTGAAGTTAACCTTATATATCGGCATTAAAAACAGTTTTTTGTAAATATCTCAGAAACAGAAGCTCCTACAAAATTTTTAGTAATGACATAAATTGTTGAGAAAAACGTGACGTGTTTTAGTACACTACGAAAGCCGCATATAAATGCGATATTAGGTTAAAAAGTCAGTTTTTTTTAAGGATGGCTGGGTAGTGCCGTGATATGGTCGTCGGCTTCACATGCAGAAGGTACCAGGCTCGCGTCTCAAAAAAAATCCATCGTCTTGTCGCCCACTTCCTTTTCAGCGTTCAACAGCCGTCATTAAATAAGCAAGCGATGCGATGCACGCAAAAATATAAGTTGACCTTGAACATCGAGAATATATGCAGGTGTAGTCCAGCCGACACGCAGCCAGCCGAGGAATCAGGGATAATAACCCAGGAGCCTGCTATAAGAGCTATATAGTCGGAACCAGGATAGCGCCAACATAAAGGTTGCGCTGAAAAGGAAAGAAGTTTATCGTCTATAACCAAGCTCTGCTGGGACGATAGCGGTATTAGATAGATGCAAGTCTAACATGTAGCAGGACCACCTTTCGGAAGGGGTGTAAGGTGTGTGTCCACTGTGTATACTTCCTACGCAGTATAAAGATCCCTGCCCTCGACAAAGACGTGTCAGGCAAAATTAAATCCTCTTAGAGAAAGAAAACTTGCATCCTAAGGGGTACGTTCATCAGTTTGATATGTGATGTACGGGCAAATCGGGGTTTGCGGAATCGGCGCGCCGTGTGCCTAGTCGCTAGACCAAAAAGGTCTTCCCACCACTACTACTACTACTGGTATTTTTTAAACCGTCAAGAAACTATCATTAGTATTAATGGATTTTAACTAAAATCTAATCAGCTGTTAACGGAATTGTACACTATTTTGCCTAAAAATTTCGTGAAAATGGGTTCAGCGGTTTAGGAGCTATCGTGTGCTGGACGGACACACACACACACACACATACACACCTATACACACACACACACATACACACGCAGACAGAAGTCACTACGATACTGCTAAGATAGGTTAAAATACACCCAATTTTCGGCGTTATCTTAAAAAAAATTTTTATCGGAAATAATACCTAGAAAGGTAAAAATATAATATTTAACGATAACTTCCATGGCCTTCTTACTATCTATAGCTATATTTTTGCATTTGACTTTTAACTACAAGCGCCGTTGTATTTTTTACACCATTTCGGCAAACCTTGCTACCGTTTGGTTTTAAACACTTATCATACCATCTGGACCTCATCTAACCTTTCTCTGAAGGGTCTCGTATAAGAATTTTAGGTCATGTCGCAGCAGCTTAACGCGTGTGTTGTTAATTAAGCATATTGTGTAGTTATGTAAGTACGTTTGGAATATTCAAAATTGAGTTTAAGGCCATGCCGATGTTAGATATATTAGATAATTTTAAGCTTCCTGAGCCAGTGGCGTACGCAGAAATAAATTCTGGGGGAGGGGCCTAAACGCAGTTCGATACATTTTAATATTGATTTTTGTAGGAAATTCATGTCTAAGGGGTTTGACTCAATGGCTCTGAAGGCAGGGCTTCAGCCCCCAAGTACTTCCCCCCCCCTGGCGTACGCTACTGCCTGAGTCTTTAATAGTTTGTAGTGTTAAGAATCCCACCTTTATTAAGTGATTTTTTTCGTGAGATGCCGTTGGTTTTTCAAGCACAAAAATTAAAAACATTATTTTATTATAAAAATTACATCACCTACGGAATCTAAATTTCCCTTAGCAGTGGCGTAGCTGCCGGGCTGACAGGGGTGGCAAAAACACCCGGTGTCATGTCATAATATGCGCCGAAGGCGCCCACCGCAAATAAATTCTGATTTTAAATAATTTAAAAATACATAAAAATTAAATTTGCTAAAAAAATCTTAAACCATTAATTTTATTATGATTTACTGTGTAGCAATGATCTCTCTATATATATATATATATATATATATATATCTGGATAGGCCTTTATATATATGCAAAGTGAGGCAAAAATATTGATATTTTTTGTAGAGGGAGCACACTGCGCAGGAGGTGCTACATTTCCTTTTTTACTTCTATTTGTATTTGTAATTATTTATTTGTGTTCCAATTTTTTATTTTTGTTCAACAAAAACAATTTCCAAAAATATACTTTACAACATTGACAAACACTTGAATGACAAATCACAATTGACAATCTGTTTGAAATATTAAGTTCACAGAATACCACCAGTGGTTAGAACTAAAGAGAGAAAGGTTGAAATGCTTAGCCTTCATTGTATGTTCTCACTCTAAAAAAAACTAATTCATTGCTGTGTAGTGCCATTATTATTTTCTTAATTAAGAACTTAGTAATTCTTTTTTATACGATATTAATCCAAAGACAAAATGACAAAGAAAAAAATGTTACGTGGTGTTTAAATTATCGTCAAACTGTCAGTGGCGGATCCAGGATGTTCGGGGGGGAGTGGCCATGAAGGGAGCAAAACACAAAACATTTTTTTTTGCGGGAATAAGACTTAGATTTAAAGTTTGCCACTTCGGACAAATAAAGTGTGCCGCAGGCGAAAATTTGAGCAAAACCAGTTAAATTTTGCGTCAAAATTTGAATAAATTACATTCTACCGAAAAATTTTATGTTAGTTAAAAATTTGCGGTCTATGCATTGGTTATTTTTTTTTTCTGAAACTAAAAATTAAAATGCGGCGACAAACGTCACGCGTCTTTTTTGTTTGAAAAATGGCGATGAAACAACGCGCAAAAGGCGCTGGTCGGGATTTATGGTTTTTATTAATATATGGTTATTTTGATAGATATTTTTGCGACTTAAACGATGTTTTAGAAACTTAGAATGGATAGGAATACGATAAGTATTGACATACTAAATTAATTACAACTTGGTACATTTCAGTGGTGTATATAGAAAAAAGTTTCGGAGGAGGCCCGCGACAGTTTCGGGGGGGGACCTGAGATCTCATGAGGCCGTATTTTATGCCATTTTATCTTTATATTCATGAAATATGTGGAAAGTATCTAAAAAAATCTTAGCTTCGGAAGGGGGGCCCGGGCTCCCCGGGCCCCCCTTATATACGCCACTGGTTCGGTTCGGTTCGGTTCACGTACAAGGAAACGGGAGTTAAAAGTAAATTTTTTCTACTAGAAACGCAAAATTTTTGCATGCGGCACATAACAATATATTTAGTTTTATTAAAATTGTACTTTTAGTAATATTTAAAATGATGTTCGCCTGAGTTTATATTAATTATTATTAATTTTAATTGCATTAATTAATACTGCAAAAAATTTACGAGTATGACATCAAAAATACTTCTAAATGTAATGAAATTTTTTGCCGGCAGGACATGAATTACACTCTCCCATAGACACTAAGTTACTTGTACCCAATTACGTTTTAGCATAAATACATAAATGTGTAGCCCTCATAGCTGGCTTTGTAAACAATAGCAAATTTTAATTTGCGGACGCGAATTTTCAAGTGCGCAGGCGTGTCTCTTTTCATGTAGACATGGCTGCCTTGTGGCTGGCGGTCATCTTCCTTGCTTATTTACATTTTGCGGTGTTTTGCGTTTGTCCTGTAAAATTATGTTTTTTTTTGTGTGAAATATGGAAAATAATTCACGAAAAACATATGCGGTTTGTGGAAAAATGTCAGGGAGAAGTAAGGGGGTGCCATTCTATAGGTAACTTCTATTTTTCTTCATAATTTGTTAATAAAGTTAAGAGTGGTTTATAAATGTCATTAAACACTCTTCATGGTGTCCACAATAAATCTGCACAATTATTTTTAGAAAAATCATAATTTGATAAATTTTCATCCAATCAACTAGTTTTTAGAAAAAATAATAGAAATAACTCTAAACTTTTGACAATTGTCAAATAATCTAGTGACGTATCCGGAGTATGTTCCAAAACCATCAAAACTTACGCATGCGCAGTAACCGAAATCCTGTCTACTCGAAACAGGAACGTTAAGAATTAAATAGGGGTACTGGCTTTAATTATTGCGTATGAGAATGAATGGGTTATTTTGATTGTACCCCATACCCTATAGGAAATTTCTCTAAATTAGAGGGCGCCAAAAAAACTCCTGCCACCCGGAACCATTAGATCTAGCTACGCCACCACTGCCCTTAGGCTTCTTCTACAATAGTGTGTTTGACAGTGGTAAAAAATAAATATATATTTATTTTTAGATATCTCTTTAGGTCTTAGGAATGCTAAAAACAAACTTTGTTGTTTAATTTTTTCTCAAATTCATAGTTCTTTTAATTAAATAAATTCATTGAATTAAAATAATTAGCCACGTGATTCAAAACAGGCGGTTTACCAATCAGCTGTGAGTGACGTCACAAAACAGTAAACGCCTCGAACGAACCTATTTTCTGTGTTATTTTCTTATGGATGGTAATGTTTGCTTTGGTTTAAAGTGCGAATTATCGTCCTAAATTAGATTTTATTTTGTAATTTGCTTATAAAAAACATTTTCAATGGAAAACGAATTCTCCAAAGCCGGTAGCTCCTACTTGCCAATGCTGAATTCCTTTATGGTGGCAGGCTTCTTTGCCAACAACTGTGATTTTTGTTCTGCGGAATTTAGAAACGTCAAAATGTTGATGTAAGTATTCGATGAGTTCTTTTGTATATAACTGCAAGTTTTTTACGATATTTTTTGCCTACTTTTACTCATTTAGATTCTGAGGTTAGGTTATATGTTTTGCTTTTTTGTTTAATATGCTACTTACAATAGCTTCAATTAAATATCCATTTGTTGTTATTTTAAGCATTAGAGGTACTCCCTAGTCCGGGCCTAATAACTGCCTAGCACCGCCTAAAAATTTGTACACCTTTCTGCCTATTATAGTTGTTCAGCCCTTGTAGTAAACATAACCTCAAAAATTTCATGGTCATTTACGAAATAGTTATATAGATATGTATATATATATATTTATTATAGACAACGTGAGAAAAATTTATAGAATCAATGTAGTTATACTCACATCAAAGTGATCTTCAAAAATGTAATGTGAAGATGTATTAGTATAAGGCCATTGGGTCTCTTCTAGCAAGTTCTAGCCACTTTTTTCATTCTTTTACTGCTGTAGGCGCATGAATAAATAGTTTTGCAGGTTTTTTTATGCTAGTATTCGAACACTGAGGCACTACACACCACTTATAGGACATTTTTTTACATAAAAAACAGTAAAACACAGACCAAAAACAAATAAACACTTGAATGCAGTGTATCTGTCCGCGAGTTTACTGCGCTGTGACGTCATTGCAACGCCATGCTAGAAATGAGCGTTTTAGCGGCAAATTCAAATCGAAAATTAGAAAACTTGATTTTAAGTGTAGTCATGATAAATTATACTATTTTAATAATTTTGCGTAGCAAATTAGGGATCTATGTATCATTCTAAACTTTTGTCTAAAATTTGTCAAATACCCTATTGTAACATTCAAAGGGCTTAACCAGCGTATTATACAGGGTGTTCCAGATAAAAGTAACTACATGGGTCTTTATGCCCACATGCTTCAACCATTTCGTAAGGGGATGGTTAATTCAGGATAACCGCTTGGTCAGAACTAAAGTTAGCAATGTTGTATATAAGCAATTTCTGCCAATAAAAAGGAAAACTTTCAAGTAATTTTTAATGTTTTCTCGACTGTTATAGCCAGGGCCGTTATCGTATTTTATAGGCATGTTTTCTACAAACGAAACCAAAACAAGTGGCCGCCCGTAAAACTTTTTGCCGTATAACAAAAATTAAAGGCCAATAAAGGGGAAAACGGCCGTTTTCAACTTTTGCTTTTTGTTGAAAGTTTTTATGAGAGTTTTTATACGCATATACAGGTATACAATGAAATGAGAGAGCTATATTCTGATTTCTGGAACTGATTATTTCTTTCCAGCTATATACCATGCCCTTGTTTGTTAACATGTGGTTAATAAATGTAACAAAACGGGATTTAAAAATTAATGGTATTTTGGCCATTTATAAGTTTTTATATATTTATAATTAAACATTGTTTTTTACAGCAACAAGCATGAGTTACATGCAAGACTAGGTTAACAACAAGTAATGTATGGCAACCCAAAGACTTGTTTTATGGCATCGTTTTCAGGATCGCTGTATTTTAATAAAAGTTTTACTGTGTTGCTTGAGCCACTAACATGGAAATAATTAATATTTTGTAACTGGAAATAAATTTAATAAATTTAAAAAAAAAAATTAAAAACACACTGTGTAATTTTGACTTGTAACAATTTTCTAAGTCGACGCATTCTCGCTTATGCTAAGGTCTTGTCTCCTTCTCTAGAGCGTAAAGTGCAGTATTTTTTTTCTCTTTAGAATTATGGTTTAAGCAAATCAACGGCAAGTTGGGAGTAAAAGCAGGGTGGTTTTTACCGACATAAAAACGCAGTTAGAAATAATTCTCTAATGGTTTCTCTTACGCTTCACTTCGCTTCATTTATGAGTTTTTTTTAACTGAGAAAATGTTAAATTTTCTCAATTATTTTAACTTATATAAAATTATACTATTATGGTACTTACCGATCAAGATGAAACGAAGCTATCTCAGAATTATGCCTTTCGTAGTCCGTGAAATAAAAATGATTTGGAAGGGTCTGCTGTTCCCTTGGAAATCTGAAATTAAAACAAAAAAGGGAATAAGTAATAAATTAAATTTGTGACTACCTTATCATTCGATTGTAAAAATAAATTCTAAAACGCTTAAAACGTCCAGTGGTAATAGGCCCAAAATCGAACTGGGAACGACCGCGCGGAAAGTGGCGTCACGTCAGCAGCCGCTACACTATGGGGGACCACCGGAGATATTAGGTCAGAACACGGTCCGTAAATAAACCGGTTGTCTGGTAACTCCCAGCCAATAAGAACTCGGCAGCCTATGACGCGGCAATATGCATGCTCCACGATCAATAAAGAGAGACCTATACGTTATATTATGAGAAAAATAAAGATAGATGCCGTAAAAATAACAAAATTTATTAAAATCAAATGAAATAATTTAAAAATTTATAATAAAAATTCCAAACAGTTTTATAAATATCAGATTCAGGACGCGATTATAAATACGTTTTCTAAGCTAATTCGACACTCTTGTTCATATTAATTTAACTTTTTTCGCCGAACACTGCAATATTTTTTTTTGTGGATAGGAGGTAAATAAAATTAGTTTTTTTTTTTGAATTTTTTTCTATTTTTAATAATAACAAAGTTAGCAATATGGTGGAGTTTTAACTTGGAACACCCATTATATAATTTAAGAATGGTCCTCATCGGTTTTGTTTTTAAATCAAGTAACAAAAAACTAAACCTATCTAATTATAGAATAGTTACAAAATAATTTTCTTTAACTTTTTTACTGTTTTTCGACTCCCATCAGTCCCTGTATCATCAAGCTTTCGTTTCATTGTGGATTCATTTTGCTGTTTGGTATTTATAAGTTTGATTCTAATACTTAATACAAATAAATTTACCAATTTATATGGAATAGAAACTTTTTCAAATATAAATTTAGTGGATCGCTTCACAATATTTGTTTTAATAAATTTAAAATTGGCACCATGCAATTTTATGAACCATTTGTCCATTTTGTTAACATCTTCTTTCCATGATGGTGAAGGCTCAGGTAAGCCTCCAAAAGAAAGGCTTTGCATGTTGATTTGTTCATTTTCATATATATAGCAACCAAGTTCAGGGAACTCATCGTGGTGCTTTCGTGCTAAAATCCTGCAATATAAACTAAACCATCTTTTACTAAAATTTCTTTTAGTTAGTCTTAAATACCCTGTTTCCACCAATGCATGCCCACCCCGATTCAAAAAACGCATTAGGTGACGCTGCATTTAAAACCGGTGCAAATCCATGGCCCACCACGTGCGTTTTTTTAATCGGGGTGGGCATGCATTGGTGGAAATTGAGGAAAATACATTTATAGCAAGCACGGAACAGGTATAAACACTACGTACAAGACAACAAGACCCAAAATGTACAAAGTTTCCTGGCAAAAGACGAAATTACGCTATAAACAGCGTTTGACTGCTGATTGCTAGAAAAACTGTGACGTAGCTCTGCCGTCACGGCCGTCATGACACCGAGTTACCAGACAACCGGTTTATTTAAGGACCGTGAGGTCAAAATAGTGCCTTGCACAAATACTGCCTGGCTTTATTGCAACTGGTAGGCAGCCTAACCGAACCCATTTATACTTTGATTTGATTACGGCCTTGTCAAAATGGCGAAGACGGTCAGTTGTTTTTATTTTTGTGTGTTTTTGTTGAAAAATAAAAAAATTCTCGGACTTTTCCTACTCTAATAGAAAAAGTAATGTTTTAAGACCCTAAACAGTTAGATTTCATCCCAAATTTAATTTTAAAAAAAGCCAAAAAAACAAATAAAAACAGCTGTAGATAAGCTCTTGATATTTCTGAACCAGAGGGAGCAATTCTTTACAACTGAAAAAATCTGGAAAAATTCTACAAAATTTGACAAAATCTGGCGCTAAGACTTCTCGTTTAAAAGGCAATTTTTAAACTTAAAAACTTACCTAAAAGGCAATTTTCCACTTTTTGTTAGATGGAGCTTCACGATATAATTAAAATTTTTAATTTAAAAATTGCAAATAAATTCACACCGTCACTAGAAATTGATATGAGAGAACGAAATGTCAATGGTTGAAAAAGCTGAGACGGCGGCCATTTTTGATTTGCCGCTTCTATTATCCGTGGGCCTCAGAGCTTAATTCAATTACATAACCTGTAGTGATTATTAATAGCAAATCTTGATTTCATAAAAATACTCTGCCAATTTATGAGCACCTAAGCTCACTCGATGAATTTATAATGTATTTGTAACTCATATTTATCTGCCACCCGGAGATGCCTCCAATTGGAGATTCTTCCCCCCCCCCTGGTGTAACCCCACTGAAAAAAACAAACTATAATGTCTTTTTTATCTTCATACCCAGTTACCTTTAATATAGTATGACACAAGTAATAGTTTTACCAAAACTGATTTTTTAAATCTACCCCCATCTATTTTTTTTGGGCTTATCTCCGGTGTATTTTAAAACGGGCAAGTAGTTTTTGAGCTATGAGCTTTGGTCGTTACAGACAGATACACTTACAGACACATACACATTAAATCGACCCTTTTTTTTTTCATTTTTGATATGATGATCATAGCTTCCACTACATATACCTAGTATACATGTGAGCTGATACATCATAGTTTGTTTTGTTCAGTGGCGACCCTGGGGGGGATTCTCCGATCGGACGCGTCATCGGGTGGAGGATATGGGGTTATTTTCGCAGACCAAAATGGGTGGAAATTACATTATAAATTAATCGTGTGAGCTCTTTTTTCCTACGCAAAAGGTTTTTAGCTGCTCTTTTTTCATCACTAATGGAATTTTTAAACACAGCATTTATTTAAAAATTAACTTTTTATTTTTATAAATAAAATCTGATCAGCCAAACAGGCGAAATGGGTATTAAAAGGGCCGGATGCAAAATAGTGTAACGCGTTGAAAAAAATATAAAATCAAAATAAACTTTTTAAAACTTCTCTCAATTTTTTAATAACAAATTATTTTAAAAAATTAGAGCACCACTCGTGTTATACTTTCGTTTTTTTGAAAATTGCCTCCCTACCGTTTTATTTAAGGACACTTATTTCAAACCAAGCTTTATAGGAAGCCTGTCATTCATTTTCTATTTTGGTTTGGCATTAGCATTTATTACAATTTAAAAATCGATTTAATAAATAATTACAGTTCATTGGAACTTTTTATTTCTTAATACATAAATATTTGTAGTTTAGGTATCCTTAGACTGTGTAAAAACAACATCTTTATAATTAAAACGAGCCGCCCATGCGAAACCGAGCAAAAAATGCCAAAAATAATAACCAGTGTGGGCGGCATTGATCCTCACAATTTCTGCATAATAGCACAACCGAAGTTAGGCCCAGATTCTATATACTGTAAAATTAAATTAATTCACCATCCACCGCATCCTGGTTTGAACACGAATACAACACATACATACCTGGTATTAATCTCTTGTTCGTATTCAAGTCTTTGGTGAATTCCTTTTGGGGTTCATTGATACTTTATGAAGTTATTAAGTAAAGAATGATCAAATTTTAATATTTTTTTAAGTAAAATTTGGGAGGGTATGTGTGCTTCGTCCCGGCGTTTAGTTTTAAGATATAAAATTTAGAGACATTTATCTAAATTAGAATGCTTTTTATTTTCTTTTTTTTGCTAGAGTTATGCTCAAACTTTATACTTAAAGTTACTTTTATTTCTTGGTTTAAACTAATTTAGTTACTAAGATATGCCTTGCCTACAAAAAGGGTAAAAATTTGAATTTGCGCGGTGAATTATATGCTCAAGAATGCATTGACTTTACTTTATTATTTTTGCTTTCTCTACCTTGAGTATATCCATTTTCCATCCTTTTTTTAATTTAAGTTTTCCCTAATTTTATACATACCTTTTTACTGCTGTATTGCTCATATATAGCAGTGCTCCAACGTCCGTCTTGCTATACGGAGCTTCATGCGAATATTTGGGGTACTCTCCATACCAGTGATATATATTGATCGCCAAGTGAAATCACATGCGTGCTTTTTTAAGACAGCGGTCGTGTATAAACATTTATGGATTGCTTTGATGCGCTACTGCTACTACTTTGATTGGAATTATTTGGATTCGACTGTGCAGTTGTCCATGTACCAAGTTCCTTTCATCCAAGGGTAAGTCAAAGTGTTTTTGAGCTGCGTTTCTTTACATTTTTTACTTATTCCCTATGCTACTATTCCTAACTAAGAACACAAAAGTGTAACCTAAGAGTGGGAACTATTGGACTGGAGATCCCTATTGCTACAGTTCGGTTGGTTTGTTGACTTTTTCATGCGAAAGACGTCTCGACCGACCATTTTTTGGTCCTTCGAGCCGGATTTCCCGTTCTGCGTAATAGGTGCTCTCAGAGTTGCATAATTGTGTTTGAAGTTAGGACTTTACTTTGCGTCTTTTTGAGACAAGGCATATCTTAGGTTTTACATTTTATCTACGGTGTGTCTATTGTACGTTGCACGTACCAACTTGCATTGCATTTTTTATTTGTGCAATATACAAATTGCATACAAATTTTGAAAAATTTATTTTTTTTCAAAATTAAAATTTATTGCGCTGTCGATGTATGTAAGGCTTGCGTTTCCTTGCGTACCTACACAAATATAGAAACTCTTATCAGTTGCTAAATTTTTTGTGCATATTTTTTAGCATTTATACTTTTTGCTAAAAACTTGCTGTTCTTTACTCAATATTTGCTAAAAGCCGCTGGCCTTTTAATATTGCTTTGAATCTTGGTTGACGAGGGAATTTGAAAAGTAGTACGATATATTTTTTAAATTTGCTTCCCTTGTTAACTATTGCTTTACTTTACACTTTAACCTTTTAAAATGGTAAACGATACCGAAAAAAAGGTAAGCTCGGCTAAGGCCTTGCGTCAGACTGCAATCAATCAGTTGAGTGTGCTTGAACACTATGCCAATCAGGCGAAAACAAATCCAGCTGCTCACACAAGGTTTAAAGTTAACTTTAAAAAACTTTCTTCTTGTTGTAAGAGCTTTGAAAAGCATCATAATGCTTTACTGATCTTGATTTCAGACGATTCTGAAGCTCTGGAAGCTCAGAATAAAATACAAAAAGATTTTTTGGATAGATGCGTAGAGGTTGAGGCTTTGCACTATGATTTATTTGAGGTGGAGGCTGAAGAAATAAATCGAAGCCACAATGAGGTAAATAATCAAACAATTATTTTTCCGGAACCAGAATTTTCTCTTCCTAAGTTAAATGTCCCTCCTTTTTCGGGCGATGTTGAGGAGTTTCCAAGCTTTATTGAGATTTACAATGCGGTTGTACATACGCGTAAGAGCTCGGACATTGAGAAGTTTAAATATTTACGTACGATTTTAAGAGGCCCTGCTTTAAATTTAATTAAAAATATACCTCTTGAAGGAAATAATTATTTACTTTGCTACGATACGCTGATTTCCAGATATGACAATAAGCGCTTGCGTGCGGTTTCTTACTGGAAATCTATCGAAAACTCACCTCGGCTATCCAATGATGACGTTTTAGAATTGCGCAAAATGCTAGATACGTTCAAGGAAAACCTTGATTGCTTAAAAAATATGGGATATGCGACCCATAGTTGGTGCTTTATTACTGCGAACATGCTTTTGGATCGATTAGATCCCGAAACGCGTAAGTTATTTGAACTAAATCACGCTTCTAAGTTAATGCCAAAATACGAAGATATTTACAAATTTTTAGAGCAACATTGCACGGCTCTTGAATCTTTATCTTTGTCTATGAAACAAGATATTGTTCAAAACTCACGACCAGGGAACTTCTCGAGATCCCCCCGTAATCCACGAAATAAAACAGTTTTACTTGCAAACAGACAGTCACAAAAAACTCCAAATTCCAAACAAAACACGTGTTTCTACTGCAAAGCAAAAAATACACATCTGATTTTTAGCTGTGAATCTTTTTTAGTGAAACCAATTCAAGAACGCATTGATTTTATTAGAAATAATAAGGGATGCACCAACTGCATGGCTAGTTTTCATCAAGTAAACTCGTGCACTTCACAAAAAAGATGTAGATTTTGTTTTTTAAATCACCACAGTCTTTTATGCCTAAAAAATAACTCCCCGGCTTCGGTGATTGCTTCTTCTTCTGTGACGTCTAGTGGATCACAAACTAACCCCGTAGAAAATCAGATTACTGAAAATAAATCTATTCACGCGGGTACTGTGCTTGGCGACTATGACACGATGCTTTGCACTGCTTTGCTGCACATCCGTGATGCATACGGAAATTGGCACGAAATACGCGCCATCCTGGATAATGGCGCCATGTGCTCCTTTATAACGAAAAAATGTGCGAATGCACTCGGACTTCCTAAATCCAACATTTCGCTTAATGTAAACGGTTTAGGAGATATGTCTACTACTGCGCGCCATGCGGTGCATTGTAAAATTGCTGCTATCGATAATAAATCGAAAATTTTTAGTCTAGAACCTGTATTAATAGACCAAGTTTGCGATAAAATGCCAAGTGTATCTTTTAACCAAAATTCTTTGCACTACTTAACTGGTCTAAAATTAGCTGATCCCAGTTGGTATAATCAAGCTGGAATTCAGCTTCTTATTGGCGCGGACCTTTATGGATCACTTTTAGAAGAAGGTAGACTTTATTTTGGTCCAAACACCCCCTCTTGTATTAATACAGTCTTCGGATGGACTTTGCTCGGAAAAATGCCTCTGCAAAATGCTGCTTTTGCATCAAAAAATATTTCTACTTTTATGGCAACTATTTCCACTCCTGATTTAAATAATACCTTGCAAAAATTCTGGGAGTTGGAAGAGGTTCCTACGGTGGAGAAAAATTCACCTTCAGATATTTTTTGCGAAAAATATTTTGAAAAAACTACTATACGCGATGTGGACGGTAGATACACCGTTTCGTTGCCTTTTAAAATGAATCCCGTTGATTTCGGCGATACCCGAACCCTTGCTTTGCGTCGGTTGTACTCGCTTGAAAAACGTTTGCTAAATGATAAAAAATTATTTACTTCTTACTCACAAGTAATGCAAGAATACTTGGATATGGGTCACATGCGTGCAGTTTCACCACCTACTAACTCAGAAATTCATGAATATTTTTATATTGCTCACCATGCGGTTATAAAAGAAAGCTCGAGTAGCACGCCTGTTCGTCCTGTCTTTGACGCATCGAGTCATTCTTTAAATAAGCCTAGCCTAAATCAAGCCCTTCACACGGGCCCTAAACTACAAGGAGATTTAGTTAAAATTTTGCTTAATTTTCGGCTACATAAATATTGTTTTGTTAGCGATATTTCTAAAATGTACAGAATGATAAATGTGGAGGAAAATCAACATAAATACCAACGAATTTTATGGCGTTTTAATTCTGAAGAATCGGTGCAAGATTACGAATTGAAAACTTTGACTTTCGGGGTAAACTGTTCCCCATATTTAGCAATTCGAACCTTGCTTAAATTAGCCGATGATTATCAAGACTTACCGTTGGCTTCTGCGATTTTAAAGGACAGCGTCTATATAGACGACTGCGTAGTAAGTTGCAATGATTTTGATCAAATCATGCTTATGAAAAATCAATTAATTGAGTTATTAGGGCGAGGTGGATTTGAACTGAAAAAATGGGCATCAAACGAACCCAAATTGCTTGCAGACTTGCCTGCAACCCACATACAAACCAAAGACTTTTCTTTGGATCGAGAGGATGCAAACTCTCTAAAAATTTTAGGCTTGAGGTGGAACCCTCAAAGTGATAACTTTTTTTATTCTTTTAATTATAATACAAAAATTTGCACTAAGCGTAATTTGCTTAGTACCCTTGCGAAATGCTTTGACCCTTTAGGTTTTCTTACACCGGTTACGTTTTTTGCAAAAAATTTAATCCAGTACTTATGGTTTATAAAGTTAGATTGGGATCAGTTAGCACCCCCGGAAATAATTTCCAAGTGGAAAAAATTCGAGGAAGAACTCAAATTATTTTCTGATTTTTATATCCCAAGAATGATTGATCTCTCTAATTTTCAATTTTGTCAAATTGTTGGATTTAGCGATGCATCCGAGCGCGGTATGTGTGCGGCGGTTTATTTTCGTATTGTTTATCAAAACGGAGATATTAAAACGTATTTTGTGTGCGCAAAATCGAAAGTCGCTCCCATAAAAAGAATCAGTATTCCCCGTTTGGAGCTCTGTGCGGCAGTTTTGCTAGCTAAACTCATTCAATTTATTCAAAATACTTTTGCTAATAAAATTGCTTTTCAAAATACTATTGCTTTTACGGATAGTATGGTAGCGCTCTCTTGGATCAAAGGATCACCACATGCGTGGCGCACTTTTGTATCCAACCGAGTCACATACATACAAGAAAAAATTCAGCCTTGCGATTGGAACCATGTTCCTTCTGAATTAAACGCCGCGGACCCCGGGTCACGTGGTCTATTGCCTGCAGATTTAATTAATTGTTCCCTTTGGTGGCAAGGACCCGAGTTCCTTTGTAAGCCACAAGAGACATGGGATTTTACTAAAAATAATATTACTACACCCAAAGAAGCTCTCGAAGAGGAGCGAAAATTGGTGTTTGCTGCAACAATTGAACCAAATTTTTTGGATGGTCTGCTTAACAAATTTTCAAATTTTTTGCGTTTAATTAGACTTGTTGCTTTTATACTACGTTTTATTCACAATCTTCGCGCGCGTAAATTTAATAATGAGAAAATTATTATTAATTCTACGTGGTTAATACAATATGAGTTACAAAATGCTATATTTGTGCTTATAAAACACGTGCAAAATAAATATTTTCAAAACGAGATTTCTTTACTTGTCGATAATAAACCGTTGCCAAAGGTTTTTAGAAAATTAAATCCGTTTTTGGATCAAAATAATATTTTACGCATTGGCGGAAGATTATGCAATTCGGAATTAGATTATGACAAAAAATTTCCTATACTTTTACCCGGTGATTCTCAATTTACAAAGTTATTGATTGCGCATACTCACGAGAAACATATGCATACCGGCATAAACACGACTTTATTTTTACTTTTTCAAAATTATTGGATTTTTGCAGCTAAAAGGCATATAAGAAAAATAATTTCGCGTTGTTCTACATGCTGGCGCACGCGCCCCAGTAATTATCAACCCCCTGTTGGTAATTTGCCAAAATTTCGCGTTTCACAAGCAAAAGCTTTTCAACACGTTGGCGTTGATCTTACGGGAAGTTTTGCTATTACAATGAGCCGCATGCGCGGTGCAAAACGACTTAAGGCTTATGTCGTTCTATTTATTTGCGGTTGTACGAAGGCGGTACACTTAGAAATTGTGTCAGACTTATCGGCAGACGCTTTTATGGCAGCGTTCCGACGTTTTATGGCCAGAAGAGGACGCGTGGAAGTAGTCTACTCGGATAACGCGTCGAATTTTACGCTTTCTGCTAAAATGCTTAACGAGATGTTTGCTGAAGTTGCTAATCGCGAATCAATTCGTTGGCACTTCAACCCTCCATCCGCACCCCACATGGGCGGTTTGTGGGAAAGTAACATCAAAAGTGCAAAGTCTCATTTACTACGAGTAATTGGAGAACAGGTGCTTACTTTTGAGGAGCTTTATACTGTGGTTACGCAAGTAGAAGCTATCCTCAATTCTAGGCCTTTGTGTCCAGTCAGCACAGATCCAAATGATTTGACTGCACTGACGCCCGGTCATTTCCTTAGCCTGGAACCACTTACGACTGTTCCAGACCTCGATTTTGACCAAGTGCCTTTAAATAGGCTTTCTCGGTGGCAGTTGCTGCAAAAACTGCATCGCGATTTTTGGCGTAGATGGCACAGAGATTACTTACATACATTGCAACAGTACGCTAAAGTGAATCAAGACAAAATTGATCCCATTGCGATTGATACGATGGTTTTGATCAAAGATGATCAAACCACTCCCTTAAATTGGGTATTGGGACGAGTAGTAGGATTGCACCCTGGTACTGATAATGTAGTAAGAGTTGCTACAGTTAAAACCTCCAAAGGTTTATTCAAGAGGCCTTTGGTGAAATTGTGCCCTCTCCCTAATGCTTAGTTCAGAAAATACCATACCCTGGGTATTTTCAGGGGGGCCGGAATGCTTCGTCCCGGCGTTTAGTTTTAAGATATAAAATTTAGAGACATTTATCTAAATTAGAATGCTTTTTATTTTCTTTTTTTTGCTAGAGTTATGCTCAAACTTTATACTTAAAGTTACTTTTATTTCTTGGTTTAAACTAATTTAGTTACTAAGATATGCCTTGCCTACAAAAAGGGTAAAAATTTGAATTTGCGCGGTGAATTATATGCTCAAGAATGCATTGACTTTACTTTATTATTTTTGCTTTCTCTACCTTGAGTATATCCATTTTCCATCCTTTTTTTAATTTAAGTTTTCCCTAATTTTATACATACCTTTTTACTGCTGTATTGCTCATATATAGCAGTGCTCCAACGTCCGTCTTGCTATACGGAGCTTCATGCGAATATTTGGGGTACTCTCCATACCAGTGATATATATTGATCGCCAAGTGAAATCACATGCGTGCTTTTTTAAGACAGCGGTCGTGTATAAACATTTATGGATTGCTTTGATGCGCTACTGCTACTACTTTGATTGGAATTATTTGGATTCGACTGTGCAGTTGTCCATGTACCAAGTTCCTTTCATCCAAGGGTAAGTCAAAGTGTTTTTGAGCTGCGTTTCTTTACATTTTTTACTTATTCCCTATGCTACTATTCCTAACTAAGAACACAAAAGTGTAACCTAAGAGTGGGAACTATTGGACTGGAGATCCCTATTGCTACAGTTCGGTTGGTTTGTTGACTTTTTCATGCGAAAGACGTCTCGACCGACCAATGTGCACATGTGCAATTATGGAGGAACCGCCACTGAGCATAATGGTGATCCGTGATTGCTTGTCAGTTGCTTATCGAATAAATAAAAAAGGTTAACTAGCTTCCTCAAAAGAATTCGAAATATGGCATTAGTGCTGCATTTTTTTTACCGAAAGAATTCTCTATTACTAAGTAGCTACGCACAAAACTTTTGTTCTCGCATAGCACGGCCATGAACTAATATAAAAGACGCCTGATCCAAAAATGGCCCCTGTTACCGAAATCTCATTCCAGATGGCTATACGCGACGGTGTAATTATTAATTGCTAATTGTCTCGCCTGAATGAGTCGGCGGTGTTGCCATACCAGAGACAATTATACCTATCTACTTTACAATTCTCCTACTTTCCCCAGATTGATTTTTCAATAGGTGGACAGTTAGTGAGTTCGCGTAGACAACCCGGGGCGCTTGGCAATTCTTCCGCTCTTTTGAATGTGGTGCATTAAAGAGAGAGAGAGCCTCTCGGGAGCCCCGGTGTGTTTGGTCGAACTCGATCATTATGAATAAGGTATTTAGAATTTGGTTGGTATACCGCGTAATTTAATCAAATATTATTCCTTTTCTAGCTACTGCCTATTTAATATGCTTAGGCGTTTACGTTTTCGACTTATACATATATAATGTATATATACAGTATGTCCTCCTAAGTTGGAATCATATGGAAAACTTTTTTATTAATAATTTTAGAAAAGAAAGTTATTTTTCATAAAAAGTTCTGCATTATCTAAACCCTATAATACAGTCATCAAATATCAAATTTTTTTAGTGGTATACGAGGTTTGTCAAAAAATATGAGTTTTGCTCAAGATTAAAGTACCTTTAAATTTGACAATATCGAAAAATGTTACTAAAAAAAGTTGATCAGAATTAAAAATTACGTTTAAAACTTCTTCAGATTATTTTATTTTTTACTACTCTTTCTATTTTGAATGAACATGTATCTCTTATGATTAGTTTTAGTTTTTCGATGTTTTCTAATAATTTTGAAATTAAAACGCGTAATAAGTGCATATTCATTTATTTTGCAAATTGAAAGGTACTTTACTCTTGAGTAAAACTCATATTTTTTGACAAACCTCGTATACCACTGAAAAAATTTGATATTTGATGACTGTATTCTAGGTTTTAGATAATGCAGGATTTTTTTTGAAGAATAACTTTTTTTCCTAAAATTAATAATAAAAAAGTTTTTCATATGATTCCAACTTAGGGGGACATACTTAGTATATATTTAGCTTCCTTCGCGTTTTAATAAGGGGGTTTAGGTATTTCTAGGGGATATAGAAAAAAGTAAAAACCTCATTTTAATAGCCCTTTATAAGCTAAGTAGTCTACATTTTAAGAGGGGGTCTATAACTTTTTTATTAAAAAAAAACAATTGATTGTAAATTGCTTTTTTATTTAAAAAAAATATAAATAATCCAACTGTCAAATTAAATTTTATCTGTCACTTTTGGCTTTTAGTTTTTGAGATTGTATCCATATAGTTAGAATTTTTTCCATGGAATTTGCATGATTAATTTTATTAATAAAAAATATTTAAACCCAAAAACAAATAAATACAAAAATGTAAAAAACTACAAATAAATCAAGGGGTCAGTCCATAAAGAAATACATTTTATCTAATCTCCATCGACGTAGCTAGCCCAAGAATTCAGAATATAAAAAAAAATCATTGTAATATAATATATCCACAATGAACTAATTTTTTGGGGCAAGGTGGGGATATTTAACCCTACTAACTACTTCCCCCTTATTTAGGCCCTTAAGCTAGCCTAGTGTTTAAGCGAGGCTGTGGCCCATGTCTTATGTGATACACATATTAGGTATATTGTTTCTGTATTTTTTATTAGTAGAGAGTAGGACATTGCTGTAGCTAGGAGGCACGGGGGGCTTTCCCCCTCTACTATAAAAATATCTATGAAAAAATAGATCTACGCCACGGCCCCCCTGAAAACTGAGGCTAGCTACGATGCTGATAGAGGCCTGATCTTGCGAGAGACAATTCAGTCCAGCCACACATACTTAATAAATAATAGCAATTATTAATATGTGTTAAGGTCCCACAAACAAAATTTTATGCAGTTTATGTAAATTTTTTACATAACTAGAGATTACTTGCGCGCCGCAGGCAAAACAATTTGCATTTTTGATCCATGAATTCAGGCTAAGGACCTCATTTTAAACAAATACTACTAAAATAGGTATAATTTCAGTAATAATAAAGAAAGTTTTTTGCGCTGGGGGCAAAAAAAACTGGGGGCATTTTTGTGGAAAAATTCTCACTTTTTACGAATCTTGGGAGGGGATAATTACCCCCATTATCCCCTTTCCTTGCATACGCGAATGGGCAGATGAAATTCAATTTATAAGTTGGATTGGCGGATTCAAAATCGAAGATTTTCTTCTTTACATTTTATAAATTTTAAAAATAAGTATAATTTTAGTTTTTAACAATCAATATTTAGTACTTTTTACTTTTTTTTTCTATTACAAAGCTTGGTTTTAACGACCGAAATTAAGCGGTCCGTTCAATGTCGTTATAACCGATATTTACTGTAGTAGCACTACATATTAAAGAGTTTTTAAAATTTGTTAAAGAAAAAAAGAGATTTTTGGTAATAATTTTGAGTATTTCTATTTATTTTTAAATAATTTTGCCATTTAATTATTACCCCTATTTTCATGCATAATTTCAAAAAATATCGATTTTGTTGTAATTTTTCAGGAAATTATAATAAATTAATTTTTCAGGAAGTTATAATTAAATATAAAATGTGTGTGTGTGTGTAATATGGCCTTGATCGAGCCAACTGGCCAGCATTTCTCATTGTTTATTACAAGGGAGTAAAAAATATAAAATAAAAGCTGTTAAGTTTGGCACCCTTTTTCTAAAAAACAAAGAGGTTTGATGCAAAATATAATAAGAAAAAAATCCTTAGTTTGATCTTTTCTAGCGCCTATTAGTTTGCTATTATTACACCCTGATATAAGGGCATCAAAGAAATAACTGTTATTTCTTCGATAATAAGGGCAAAAGAAAAAAAATATGCCATCTATGTATATTTTATATTTATTGTGTCATACCGGGTGGGCAAAAAACCGGACAAAATGTTTATCGTTATAGCTTTCCAACTATAGATTTTACCAAAGCAAGCAGTAGTTTGCAGGGAATTGATCGGACAATTGTGTAAAAGTATATTTTTGTCCACCATCTTAAAATCCTAGATGGCAGACAGAATCAAACTTAACCTTGAAAGAGGCTCGTTTATTCTTCTGTTACGGAAATTTTAGATATACATATATTTTTGTTTGTCGAAAAGCTCTATCTTTGCTACGCACAACGAGATATGAATAGTTTAAATCGGTTTAGGCCCCTAAAAATTAATTTTTGCTTTAACTATATTCTTTTACATACAGGCTAACGATTGATTGCTTTTAAAAGATCACAAACAAAATTTGCCGTCATTGTAAAATCCAAAATGGCGGACATAAAAACTTTACTTTTTAAAAAGGTTCGTTTATTTTTATATTCCGAAAATGTTTTGAATTTTTTTAGAAGTATAGAGAAATTTTACAGAATATACGATTGCCTTGCCATTTCTATGTGCATTTATTTCCTCATAAATTCATTACTAGTAAACCGACAATTAAATAAAAAGCATCATGGCAAAGATCAAGTTCATTAAAGATCCGTATTTAAATTTTCAGCCATCTCTAAATATAATATGGCTTACCAATTCGAATTTGACCCTCCATAAAGGGTAGTTTTTTCTTATGTTGAGAGAAATTTTTCGACCTTTTTTTGAATTTATTTAAAAGATCCTAGGTCCACCACGCACAAGTTAATCATAAAAAAATAAATCTTCGCAACATACAAAGAAGCGATCCTTCATAGAAGGACAAATTTGACTTTTGTTCAATTTTAATAGTTTTGATCAAAGAGCAATCGGGTATCACCATAATTCTTTTTTTTTCATTGAAATCGATTCAGTGAGTTTATAAGCAAATTATTGCAGACAGAAATTGAAATAACAGTTGCTATAACAATTCTAATTTAAAGAACCACTGAACCGATTCTAGAGATTTTATAGAATCCATTCAGTATTAATGGAAGAATGGATACAGAATTAAGGAATAATATTTCGGGAACCACTAAACCGTTTTAAAATTAATGTTTCGAGATCCACTAAACGGATTTTAATGATTCGTAACTAGTTGTTGCATGAGGGTGGCGAAAACAGAGCGTTTTTAAGAGTTCCAAAAATCCGGAATACAAGAATTAAAAAGCCTCTTTGAAACGGGCAAGATTGATTCTCTCAGCCATCTTAGAATTTATAATATCAAATATTTCTGCTTGAAAGCCTAATCAATTGGTTAATATAGTTATAACATAAACTAATAATTAGTTTATGGTTATAACAAAAACGTTTTGACCGGGTTTTTTTGGTCCAACCGGCAGATATGAGTACCGGGTTAAATTACAGTTTTTTTTTTGATTAGTTATACAGACACACCCTATAATACTCCAAAAACTTTTTCAAGACTAATTTTTAACTAGTTTTGGGTTAAATCGGGCAGGGTACACAAAACAGAGGCGCGCGGGCCTTTTGAAAAATTTGGATACGCAGTAAAAAATCACTAAAAGATGTTAAGTAGAACCGTTGTTTGATGGAGATCCATCAAACAACGGTAGAACCAACAACTTCGTAACTTTCATTTCCGATAAATTTAGAAAATACTTTTTAGGGCTGATATAAAAGTGTGGAGTTTACTTATTGTGTGCTAATTGGCTAGTCTAGGAAGGTATCTTATCCGTCATGGATCCATTTATTATTACTTAATAAATAAAATAAATTTATACTAAAAACACCTTGGATATTTATTAAAGATTCTATTATTTGATTCACCTCGTGGTTTTTTAGGACCGACGGGATTTTAAAAAGTTTGCATTTAATAAGGTAAATTACACCAAAATAAAAAAATTGTAAATAAAAAAGTTGTAGGCCACCTTCATAAAGTCAGACTTTTCATAATCCCCTCGTATGTCTTCATATTTACATAAGTTTTTATAAATTTCGACTACATCGAATTTGGCACACCCGGTAGTCCCTTTGCTACTCCGACACTGTTAATTTCTAGACAGAAAGAACACACAAAAAGAAAGGCGGGCGAACGGTTATTTGAGCAAAGAGAACTAAATAGAATGTAAGAGAAAAAAAAGCGCAAAGGTATCAAATTAAACTTTTGTTTGTTAATTATTTTTATAAGAGGTATTTCATATGCAATATATTTTTCCTACGACCACACATGAAAATCATGGATTTCACACCATTTTCATCCTCAGAAAACGTTAGGTTTCACCCATGGGCAGAAATTTTTTGAAAAATACTTTTTGCACATGTTTTGCAAAGTATCTTTCCACACATGTGCGGAAAAGCAGTTTCATTTGATTTGTGCAAAATTGAAGAACCGTTTTTACAAAAATGAGTATAGCTCATCAGTGTTCGTAGGAAAGATAGCGTACACAACTCGATAGAAAGTAACTTTCTTACACTCGGCTGGCGCCTCATTCTCAACATTCACGCTCGTGTGAAATTTGTTTTTTAACCTTACCATATGAATAATAAGGTTACTCGTTCCAGACCTTACTAACTAGAAACCACAAAAAGGGTCCACTTATTACAAAAAAAGAATGAAACTGCGCCTCCTTTCAAGGGTCAGTCCCAATCCTTTTTCGTTGTTTAGGGATAAAAACATAAAAGATAAAAGTGTCACTGTTTATCCCTGGGATGAACAGGGATAGATGAGGGATAAAAAATTAAAATCAGGGATGAAAAGTGACAGGTGAGGAATTACAAACCTGGTTTTTAGCGCATTTGATATTTTAGACAAGTCATTCTTATTTGATTAAACAATCGTTTATTAACACTATTTTTATACACCCCACGCTTTTACCTTAGTCTGTTAAAAGTCACGTTAG
Organism: Aspidapion aeneum; assembly: GCA_963576565.1. Lineage (NCBI taxonomy): Eukaryota > Metazoa > Arthropoda > Insecta > Coleoptera > Brentidae > Aspidapion > Aspidapion aeneum. Next base: position 23,812,091 of record OY755044.1, read on the forward strand.
TGTACTTAAAATTTTTTAGTTTTTTATACAGCTGATGATTTCAGTTGAACCGTTTAACTTAAAAGTGTTTTACGCATTTTTGAATTTAATATTTGGCTAAATAAAAAGTTTAAAAAATTCAGACAAATAAATGTAAAAATAACTAAATGCAAAATTTTTAAGTAGTTATACTACTACAATGAAAAAAAAACAAATAATATATAAAACTAAAAAAAGTTATGAAATATTCTTGAAGATCAGTTTCTAGTTAGTTAGGTATCTATTTATTTATTTAATTTAATTTTGGATAATTTTGAAGTAACCAAGTGCTTATTTGTTTTATAAAAGATTTTTTTTGACCTTTTGTTCAGTTCAGATGGTAGCAGGTTAAAGAGTTCTTTTCCAATGTATGTTTTTCTGTACATTTCTCGAGTTTTTTTGAACATTTTCCGTGTTTTTCTGACCATTTCCCCAGTTTTACAGGATTTCCGAAAATTTTCCCAGTTTTTCCGAGCATTTCGCGAGGTTTTTCAAACATTTCTAAAGTTTTTTGAAAATTGTCCGAGGTTTTCTAAACATTTTCCGAAAATTTCCCGAGTTTTTTCTAACATTTCTCGAGTTTTTTCAAAATTTTCCAAGTTTTTCCAAACATTTTCCGAGTTTTTCCTGACATTTCCGAAAATTTCTTGAGTTTTCCCAAAAAAATTCTGAGTTGTCCGAAAAATTTTAAAGTGTAAGGACTGTACATTTGCCTCTGGCCTTAACTCTTAGAAGTCAGAAAATATATCTACTTTTTCTTACCTACATATCTATGCCCTACACTGGGCAAGACGCGTCCACCCCTACAGAAGGTTGCATGTATACTGCACTATGGAGTAATCACAGGGGCAAAAACTCTTCCTCTCTCTTTTTTCCTATGTAAATTATTGCATAAGAAAAAAAAGACAGAGCGTGCATTCGAGTTCATGTGGTTACCTGCTATTACCAAACGAATAGCGACATCAGCGCCCTCACCGGTCGTCACCGGCTGATTTCAAAGGTCCTCAGTGCGTGAATTAAAGAGTATGCTATTGGCCTAATGAAAGCTGAGCGTCTATTATATTATTAGTTTATGGCACGGCAAAAGAGTTTGGGCCTTCTAGATCTAGGTGGTCATAAATGAAGAACTGATGCAAGAAGTTCGCAATGAACAAGACAAATTGTAAGACACTGGCTTAATCTAAAATGTAAAATTAACCTATGTGATGCGCTTGTTCTTTCCCATTTCAACTATGCGGACACTGTTATAGTCCATATCAAAGAAAAATTGATGGAAAACGAATACAACTAATTCAGAATGCAGGTGTGCGGCTGATTTTCGGCTTGGGAAGGCGTGACCAAATCACAGGGCCAATAAAAAAAATCGGTTGGCTTTCAATAGAGAAAAGACGCCACGCAAGGCATACGCACTAATATTTTATCACAAAATTTTAAGCATGCGTATTCGTTCTTTCTGATTTAACGAAATTTAGCTGCGCACCCAATTACATAATAGAAATTTGAGAGAAAAAGATCTAATATCAGTACCCAGGCATAAAACAAGTGCATTCCAAGGCTCCTGCTGATCACAAAAAATTAAAAGGAAGTATGTATCGCGCTACTGTTAAAAAATTGCTTTTTCAAGGCAGCTAAAACTAAAAAAAAATAAGAAAAATATTACCATTATGGTCTGTCCGTTTTGTCGAAAGTTTAGCAGTATAGTTTTTGCAAAGTCACTTGAATAACTCCTAATACGGGGTTCTATCGATTTCTTGAAATTCTGCTTCATTCTGCCCTTCAAAAGTTATCCAAATTCATATAAAACCTTCCTGGTATAATTTCAACCCTACCGACAGATAAAAGGCGCGGCTCTTTGCGGTCTGAGCACTAAGTATTTGTTTTCCGACCGACCCAGCCCAGGTGGATGCACGGCACCTGATTGGCAGATTTTTTTGAAATGCGCTTTTAATTGCTTTCAGGTGTTTATTTCGGGACCCCGTTAGTCGGCAGTATGCAGAGTTAGAAAATAAATCAGTGTCGTTTCTGTAGGTGTAGGAATAGAAAGTTTTATTATCTATTTGTATACCTGTAGTTTACGCCATAATTAAATGAAATAATTTTCATGAGTATATCTACCGCCGCCCATGTCACTTTCTTTAAAGGATATGCCGATGGTCGGCTTTTATCTTTGTTCAACTGACTTTGCAAAAACTATACCCGTTGTACATTGATATTCTGTGCTGCACAACTTTATATTATCATTATATTATTATCAGCTATTCAGTAGCCCTTAGGGCATTCGATGGGAACTTTTATAGAATTATTTTTTTTTCTTTTTTAGGGTTGAATGGAAGAGCGCTCCTTTCAGCTTTATGAGCTCAAAAGTGCGAAATCTGCCTGTTGTCAACTTCAATTTTAGTTTAAGTTACTGGAAGTGTATTTTGTTAATTTTTTGTTGTTGACAATAAAAGCATTATTATTATTATTATTATTTGGTTTGTAACTCTAAACGTTTTGATGAGGGAAGTGTAATAGATATTAAAAAACCAGTTAAAAAACCTCGCTTGAGCCTAATTGAAACACCCTATTTCCAGTTAAATATTCATCAACTTTAGAGCTCAACATTTATTAGCACTTTTTAATTTGATGGATTTTTCTCTTTTAGAGTCGCTACGAGAGTCATGTGGAAAGTTTTTAAATACTCTAAAGGTACGTTCAAACCGAGCAACATTTTGTAGAAACAAGCCCGTCTATATTGCCGACAGAGCAACACATCATATATACTCGGTCAGCAAGGTGTGTAGATAGGTCAAACCGGAAGGTCTTTTGAGACAAGAATATAAGAACATCTGAGATCCAAAACATATTCTCACAACTCACAATCATCTTTTGAAACTCATGTTAGGTTAGAAAACCTAACTTCAACACAGAAGATAACTTTAAACCTTTACAGTTTCATCAGAAGGGTAAGAAATTCATTACACTTGAAGTGGCTAGAATTGAAATAGAAAACAACGTTATTTCTATAAATAAAAAATCCCCTTCCCACGCTGCAAACCTGGTTATTTTATTTTCCTTTAAATAAATAGTTTTCATTAATTTTTTACCAAGTAATCTTCTGTAAACATATTCCTTTCAGTGATGACCAAAGTTTTAAGATTATTAGCGTTTTGCAGTAATAAATGTGGATATCATACAAAAATATTTAAAACAACCCTTATTACAAATAACCCGCCTTCACTTTGTAGGTAAATTATTCTTCTCCGTTTTGTTTGCTTTTTCAGTCAAAACAGCTGTGGCCATCTAGTCAAAATAAACCTTAATAAGCGATCGTTTCCAAATTTTTACTTAATATGTGAACAGCATCAAAAAGTAATTTTAGTATTTTAGTTTCTAGCAGTTTGTCGACCTGGTTTTGTGTGTCTCTCTCTTTTTCACAGGATTTACGATGACTATGGACTACTTTGATCTTCAGCAATTTATATACAATGCAATTTCTTGCAAGTTTTGTTTATACAGGGGACAATCACAAACTCATTTATACTACATAATGACCCAGCAGGTCAATCTGCTAAGCACCCCCCGGTAGGCAATTTTCGTTTCACAAGGAGAATATAATTTTCCCGCGCTAGCGCCATTTACGCTCTTAATACGGGACCATCCGGTTAACGTTACTGCCGAACCGCGGCCTTGTATTGATCATCAACTTTGTCTACTTCGTTGATGTCCAAACTTTGCCCAAGACAGGCTTTACACGTACCTCCGGTGAATCTGTATACACAAACGGAGAGTAGGTTTGAGTTTGTACTGCATGGGGATCGAACCCATTAACATCTGATCGCAAAGGCTGGTTTTCTGTCAAAAAACATCTGTTTAATTACTAAAAACAAAAAATACAATGTAAGCAGAACTTGTACTTGTAAATGTCTCTCAAATGATTTTTAAATATGTAATTTTTATTTTAGAAAGAAGAAACCCTTGAAAATGGCGAATTGATTGTCGCCGAAACGCGTTAGGTATTATGTAAAATAAATACGGGCAACTTTTTATAACTTCCCGTATTTATTTACAAACCTATACGACAAGGACGTAAAGCTCACCTAATGTAAAAATGGGTGTTTTTAAGTTTAGAAATGAGCTGGCGCTGAGAACGCGGCATTATCAGTAGCCTTAATTTATCCAAGCTATACGTTGGGGTCATGTATGTCTTAAATATATCTTCTCCGCGTCCCAGAATTTAAATTTGCCTTTGTTTCCAAAGCCAGCTATGATTGCTTCACTTTTCGATTGTTTGAACATGTATTTATGCTATAACGTATTTGGTGTAGAGTAAGGTGCATGTAAACATGTATCTTTCAAGTAAAGTTTATCAGATTTGTAAATTCAATTCTGTGTGAGTTCGTGTCTGCTTGTGTAGTGGTCCTGCTTCGGATATATCGCTGCAATGCTGGCAGCGTATATTCGAGCGGACTGCCTCGATCACGGCGTTTCGCCAGCTTGTGGGTTCGAGTCCCACTTAACGCATGGTTGTGTTGGTATGTCTAAAAAGCTATTTTTCGACGCAAAAACTTTGGCAAAAACTGGGTGATTGATCCTAATATGGATGAAAAAGTCCCAGTATAAAAAAAAAGAGTAAGGTGCAGTGGTCCAACTTACCCTTATGCTCAACTAGCCTCGGTTTCCCCTAACAATAGGGTGACTGTTTACTAACCACGTTTATTTTTATAAGAGAATAAGGCGTTGTTAATTTGTTAGACGATATTTTATGCCCGTAGCACTTCGCAAACAAAGCTTTTATTTATAAGCCACAAAAGAAAATTTACACTTTACGATATTTTATGTATATACGAGCTGATAAACCGTCTGCCAATTTTCGGTCCCTTATTTTCCAATGCGTTTTCCATTCTCCCGTTTATGGAAATCTTGTGGAGGTTTTGCTTTCTAGGCACGTACTTCCATACCGATTCGTTATCTCTCCTTGCGGTTATGGGGTTTGAATGTTTGTGACACACATACTTACATACTTTCTTCTAACTTATAATGTAACTATATTAAATAGAAGTATTACAAAGCAATTAGTAGGGTTCACATTTTCATTATGTTCGTTTATGTTTTGCCTATAGGCACTATTCAATTGGCACCTAATATCAGTCTTGCCTAGCATAGAAAATTCTATGTGGTTAATTCAATAAGTAGCACTTTTTGACAAATTTTCACTAACGTGCTAGAGATCACACATTTCTTTTGACACTCACGCAGGATCACTTCGTGAATTCTTCATAATAGGACAAATAAAGCATTTCGTTTTTCACAACCGCACAACCACTTTTCAGCATCGTATAATTTTTTATTACTTGTACTAAAATTTTGGTTAATTTTTAGGATTTTTAGGTCTAAAGATTTAATTTGTAATCGAAGTTCATATGTCAACGTATTTAAACTTGCACAGTTAATTATGTAATCGACGATTTCCATTTTATAAACAAACGATAACAAAAACAATGACACGCGACCGACAATGCTTTTTACTACTGACATAGCCCAAATTAAAACAAACTCATACGTCTTCAGTAAGGATAGAACCGGCATCTTCTAAAAGGGCAACGGACGTTTTCGTACGATGATGGTGGCCGACTTTCAATAAAATACACATTCCTCCCGCCCTCACTCGAGAACATCAACCCATAGCCCGCTGAAAAACGGCTGAAATTGAAACCTTGCCCCGCGCGGCGCTGCTGGCTTGTGATTATTTACGCTAAAAAAGTTCACCAAATTAATCGCTTGATGTTAACCACAGATAATAAAAAGAACTAGACAATTATGTCGTAAGAGAAGATTTAATTTTTTTCAATCAATCAATCAATCGATCAATCAATCAATAGATAACTTTTAAAGACTTAATTGTTTCTCGAATTATTATCCACGAAAGGAGCTCAAAACAGTTGTCAAAGCTGTAATTCCACTCGTTTGTTGGTACTGTCAAAATTGCATTCTTAAAGGCGTCGACTGCTTCCTCTGGCGACTGAAATCTTTGACCACGCAGTACATTCTTGATTTTCCGGAAAGTATAGAAATCGTTGGGACTATGGAGGATGGCCCAACAATTTGACGTTTTGTTGGCTTAAAAATTCAATGTTTTTTTGTGCTTCGTGCGAACTTGCATTGTCTTGGTGGAGGATGATTCGTCATTCGGGGTTCGTTTTTCGAAGCTTTGACTTTTGGCAAAAAAAGGGTGATGTACCAATGGGCAGTAATAGTCTTTTGATCTCCTAGAGGAATTGTTGTTACCTGTTATGACCTGCTTTTGAGACAAATGTCGGGACCACCTTTTTTTGATACACTTGGACAACGGATGACTTTTGTTAGCTTTTCTTCATCTTGGAACACCCAAAAAGACAACTGAAGCTTTGCAAACAAATCTAACTAAAGGTTAGCTCTCTCTCTCTCTCTGTCTCTTTCTCTTTCTCTCGCTCTCTCAACAGCTATAACATTACGGTAGCGGTGAATCGTGGTTCATTTGTTTTAAGAGCACTATTGTGTGAGCTCGTGTGCGCTTGTGTAGTTGTCCTGCTTCGGATGTATCGCTCCGATGGCAGCATATATTCGGCCGGAATGCCTCGATCACGGCGAGCAGTGTTGCCAACCCTACGGATTTATCTGTAGATCTACGGATTTTGGATTTCGATCTCCGATATCCGATTTTGGATCCAAATCTACAGATTTTTAACAATTTTACTAAAAAACGATAAACATCGAAACACAACGGCGGCCGCGCCTCATTCCTCCTTATCAGTCCTCAGTTATCTTTACTTTTTTTCCTACATTTTAATCATTTTGTAAAAAGGTTTTGCTTGGATCAGTGACCATATTTTTCTAGACATCTAGCGGACGGTCGTTGCAACATGATTTAGAACGAATTGTATTACTTCGCGCGTTGTTTGATGGGTAGTCAAACAACGCTTCGCGCCACGAAAATTAAACTATGTTTTACGTTATGTATGTTGCACTAGAAAATATTAGTGTTTGTACGTACCCTAACTAAATAAAAAAGGTTAAAAAAGTACGTCATTTTTATTTCTTCTAATTATAACGGTTTACCCGTTTAAAAAATTTGGGACACTGTAAAAAAGTTTATTTGGATTCGTTGGAATGGAGCAGTAGGTACCGTACCGTTCTCGTGCAATTCCGAACCAAAAAAGTTGTGCACTCCTGTCACTGTCAAAAAAAGAAAAAAATCAAACCAATATAAACTTTTTAATTGTAAAAAAGCACCTTTTTTGTTTTTAGTCTTCTTTGAACCTACGGATTTCTACAGATTTTTTGCAACACTGGTCGCGAGCTTGTGGGGTCGTGTCCCACTTGAAGATAACATATCAATATTTTTTCTTTTTTAAATCAGGCAAAAAATAAAAAGAACAATAAAACTTGCCATTTTTCTTCATGTTAAAACAAAATCTGCGCTTATTTGAAAATCCCATTCATCCCGGATTTCCCACGGGCCACCTTAATATTTCCGTCGAATGACACAAAATACCTCGGAAATAAACCCGATTGTCTGTGTGTATTTGCGTGGCTTGGTGGTTCATATACTCGTATTTAAACGATACACTAAAGCTGGGCTTATACAACAATACAGGCCGACATAAAACATAGCATGACATAACATAACACAGTTGAGCTTATGACAAATCCTGTGTTCATACAGAAAAATAACTTGGCATAACATAACATGACATAACATAAGACATACAAAGATGGCCAACTTTAAAAAATCAACAATATTTTACAGGTATAAGACAAGTTACGACTTTTATATTTTTAGCTCACGCTACTTCTATACTATAGTTGTGTAAGCTATAGTATATGTAATTAAAAAAAAAAAAATTCTTTCGATTTCAAAAATTTTTATATATCTTTGCGTTTCAGATGATTTCTGTCTGTATGCCTGTCTGTAACGACCAACGCGCATAACTCAAAAACCGCTTGCCCGATTTGATTGAAATTTGATACCTATGCTGAGCTTTGGGTCGAGATGGTCACATTTAAAAATGAACAAAATCCACCAAACGCAAGCCAAATAAAAGGGTGGGGGTAAATTTCAAAAATTAGAGTGTATGTGAAAATATGGCGTGTGTGATATAAAACGAAAGGTAATTAAGTCTGGAGTTAAAAAATAAATTTTAGTGTATTTAAAAAAAAAGTGGGGGTAGATTTCAAAAATTAGAGTTTAAGTGAAAATATGGCGTGTGTGATATCAAACAAAAGGTAATTGAGTCTGGAGTTAAACAAAATACAATTGAACTTTGTGGTATCAAACGACATGTAATTGAGTGTGTAGTTGAATGAAATATATTTCAGTTTTTAGTTATATTAGCTCACACGTACATTATAACTATAGTACCTAGTGTGAGCTTAGGTGCCCAAATGTTGGCAGAGTATTTTAAAACGTTATGTAAGTACCTCTGTTCATAATTTTCAACCCTTAATAAACCACACTTATGTGCCAATTATTTTGTTAAAACCCCTTTGTCACATTTAAGTTTAGTCAAACACTAATTTTTCTAAAATTTTATAAAAATTATTTTATAATCTGTTAAGCTGGAGTTTCAAATAAAATAAAAGTGTGCGCATTTGGGCGTATTTTAACACTGCTTCTAACCAGAAGTTAAATATTTTTAATACTACGCTTTTTTTCTAGCACACTCAGTGGTGGTTTCTCCATAAGTGCACATGTGCACGTGCACTCCCAAATTAAACCTAAAAAATATTAAACTTTGATTATTCCTTAATTTAATTAATAATTACCCCAAAAGGAATTCACTAAAGACTGGAATATTATCTAGAAATTAATACCCGGTATGTATGTGTTTGTATTCGTGTTCAAACCAAGCTCGAATCTAATTTTTTACGGTAATTTACTAGAACCACATTCTATGCACCGTGGATGTTATGTCGCATGCTAATTACGAAATATAGAAAGAGAGGACGACATGCCCCAATAGAATTTTACAGTACATAGAATCTGAACCTTCCTTCGGCACCGCGCTTATACAAAAACTAGCCTCGATGCCGCCCGCACCCCCGTGATGCCTTCCGCGTCCAAGGTTCGCGTTGCATTTTAGACCAGTTTACGCGCACTTTTCAGTGGTGCGCGCTTAGACAACTTCCTATTATCGGTCGGGCGCTGGCGGTTTGTTTTGATTTCGACGATTTGGTATTCACGACAATGGCGGAAGTTTCAAATTCTGATAGCATTAGCGTGCAATATTAAATTTTTATCTTTGCCATTAGAAGAGAAAATATATGTTAACTAGGTATGATACATTTATTATTTATTTATAATTACAATAATAATAACTAATATCTAACTAAATATCTCATTTTTTAATTATTTGCTCTAAATTATATGATATGACGACCCACTCGATGGCTCAAAAAGTTAGCGTGGCACTCAAAAGAAATTAATGCCTGCGCCGCAATTTTTTTTTTGTGTGCACCCCCAAAGTTTTTTATCACGCGCCGTAATTGTATCAAAATCAATTTTTCAAAATCCCATTTTTCCTAACCTTTACTTAAAGTTGTTTTACTCTAAGAAAACAAAAACAAATTTTTTGTAGATAGTGTTTGGTACAAGTGGGGATCAAGCTGAATATTTTAAAGTATTAACATTTTAAAACAAGTTACCTACAAAATGCAAAAAAAAATAAATAAAAAAAGTCATTTGTTTAAATGTTAGGTTAGGTATTTTTCTTAATTTTATAGTATAGACTGAGTGATTTTGCGTATTTTTTATCCACTGAGTTTTTTTCGAAAAAGCTACTAGTTTTCGAGAAAATCGCAAAAAACTGATTTTTAGAACATTTGGGACCTTATATCTAGCGAAGCTTAAGGAGGATTTCGGCGAAGAATATATAATTTTTGCAAAGTCAGTTGAACAAAGATAAAAACCGACCATCGGCATATCCTTTATAGAAAATGACATGGGCGGCAGTAGATATAGTCATGAAAATTATTTCACTTAATTATGGCGTAAACTAAAGAAATAAAAATAGATAATAAAACTTTCTATTCCTACACCTACAGGAACGACACTGATTTATTTTATAACTCTGCATACTGCCGACTAAAGGGGTCCCGAAAAGCACACCCGAAAGCAATTATAAGCGCATCACAAAAAAATCTGCTAATCAGGTACCGTCTATCCACCTGGGATCGATCGGTCGGAAAACAAATACTTTGTGGTCGGACCGCAAAGAGCTGTGCCTCTTCTTTGTCGGTAGGGTTGAAATTATACCAGGAAGATTTTATATGAATTTGGATAACTTTTGAAGGGCAGAATGAAGCAAAATTTCATGAAATCGATAGAACCCCGTATTAGGAGTTATTCAGGTGACTTTGCAAAAACTATACCTATAAGGATGTGACCCAGATGCTAGGGAATAATTATACAAAAATCCAGCTTGCACCTATTTTTTTCCAGGTGAATTCCTAAAATGGTTGGGCTATAAGTACCTACAGTTTTAAACTTATCTCGATTGTATTTTTTACAAACTTAAAAGTATTTTGGCTGTCTAATAAAATCCAGTAGTGTATATGTAGAATTTTTATTATCGCCTAGGCGACAACCAACGAAAATCTTGATTTATTTTAGTCGAGGCGAAGCCTCCCATTCTCCCGTCGAGACAGCTACAGTTAGAACTATAGCTTAGAAAAGCAAAGCTTGTTTAGATTCTCAACACAACATAAAATAATAAATAGAAGAAGTTTTCGTCGCTTTGTTTCTGCATTAGGCTAGTAAAGTAAAGAACTTCTGTAACACGTAGAATTCTTTTTTATGTTGTACGATGTAGGTATTACATGTGCACGTGCACTTTCAAATTTTACTTAAAAAATTATTAAACTTTGATCATTCCCCAATTTAATTCATAATTACCCCACTATTAAATTCACTAAATACTGGAATATAATCTAGGAATTAATACCTGGTATGTATGTGTTTGTATTCGTGTTCAAACTCCCCATCAAACAACACTTTTATTTACTGGAACCAAATTCTGGATGTTATGTCGCATGCTAATTCCGAAATATAGAAGAGGACGACATGTCCCAATATAATTTTACAGCACATAGAATCTGAACCTTCCTTCGGCTCAGCGCGTATACAAAAACCAGCCTCGATGCCGCCCACACTCCCGTGATCACCGGCACTTTTAATTCGTGTGCTTATGTGTGTGCAACGATTACTTTACCAAGTCTTATCGAGTAGATACTGATACTTCCTATTCGAGTATCAGATATTTTGTATTTGGTAAGTAATCATTGTATTATCGGTAAATCCAATAAATACTGAGTAGAGTTGAAACTGTAAGTACTAAGTACGCAAAAAATAAAAATATTGATGTTTTACAGGTTTGTAGTTTTTGAAGTGTAAACTTCTTTAGGCGCATTTAGCAGTTTTTGTGGGTAGTGAATTCTACTGAGCCGTCAGGCTCGGCTATGTAACGCTCATTCGGGTAAAATCGGCTCGAGTCGACTAACTGTGAGAAACATTCACCAAGCGATATGATGAAGCAGATGAAGGCCAGTACACAGAAGAGTTCGGTTCGGTCCGCTTTGCAGAAGATGTTATGGGCCAGTATTATTAATTTCGCCCTGTTGAAGTTTACACTTCTGCCGTGTGGTCTCAAGCACACAACATTTTTTTTTATTACGAAAATGTAGATATATTTATCTGGGGAATTTTTTTTCAAAATCTGGCAACTTTTCAAATACATTCTGGGGAAAATACATTTCTGAGCCTGGCAATACTGCGCCAGATAAGCCGCCCAGCTAGAGATAACACATCAACAGCTGAATCAAATCGGTCCCATTCGGGATTCGAGTAACGGGTATTTGGCGTCAGATATTATTAAAGTATCGAGTAGATAGTATTTGCACACCACTAGCGCTTAGACAACTTGGCATTATCGGTCGGGCGCGGGCGGTTTGTTTTGATTTCGACGATTTGGTATTTACGACAATGGCGGAAGTTTCTAATTCTGAAAGCATTAGCGTGCAATATTTAAAGACAATTAAATTTTCATATTTGCCATTAAAAGGGAAAATAAACTAGGTGTGATAGGTAACTAATATCTAACTAAACATCTCATTTTTTAATTATTTGCTCTAAATTATATGATATAGGCCCAAAAAGTTAGCGTGGCACTCAAAAAAGATTTTCGCCTGCGCAGTGCAATTTTTTTTTTGGTGTGCAACCCCAAAGCTTTTTATCACGCGCCGCCACTGATATCAGTATTTAAAATATCCCTCAAAAGCAAAGTTGTTGTAACGAGCCTGATCCCTAATTTGTCACAAACAATTTGGTGTCGGGTTGGGACAATTTAAATATTTTTTAAATTGTTTATTTCTGTGTATGTTTTACTTTTTACTTAAAACATGGATTTTTTCTCCATGAGGTGCAATATGCAGTTACCTACTCAGATCGCCATCACATGCTTTGGCCAATGGCAAGCTCCGAGCCGTCACGTGCTATGCGAAAAGACCTGCATTGCGCAAGCTTCTCCTACGCTCCGACCGAAAACCGTTCAGTCGGTATGGGGCAGGAGTACTGATGTAAAGAGCGGGTGACTATGCCATTGGTCGAGACAAGTTATTTTGCACAACACGCGACCACTCAGGGTTTGCTAACGCCATATAAAAACTATAATAAAATTTGAAGTGAGGAGTCCATTGTTAAAGGGTGCAGGTAGTACATGTCGATAGCCTTCGTTAAGCCTTGCAAGAAGGGAATAGTAAAGTATCATCAGATTAGGTTCGTTCGATACTTTTACCAAAAAACATTAGAATACGTAGTGGTGCTTAAAATATTGATATGTTTCCCAAAATTTTAAAATAAATTTTAATTTTTTTGCACAAATTTGCAAATCCCAAAATGGTTAGGGAAAAGGGGGGCAAAATGGGGTACGGGTGTTAAACGGGGTAGCGCAGTTTTAGGTTAGTGGTAAAACCTCTTAATATCAAATGTTTTATCCCCATGACTAGTTCAACTCTCTGCAATATTATTGGTGCCGGTCGGCTGAGCCTAAGTTGATTTTTGCTCCACATTTGATGTTGTGCGCTGTTTATGGTCAAAAATGTTTCCGCATTTTATCATGGTAGGTACATTTTAAATAGACTTTTCAAAATTTTGTTTAGATTGAACAATTGGTGGGTTTATGTATTATACATAATTAAATTCAATGCCCGTAAAATTAGCATTTTACTGTGTATGATTTTCGTTTGAATTTAACTCGTGATTTGGGGCAACACGGAGTTTTTTATGGGGGCAAAACGGGGTACCTTGTTATACCTTGTAATCTATACCTTATTTTAGTCCAAAAAAATTTTTTCACTGAAAGTTGTATTTTATGCTGTCTTGCAAAAAATGGGCGCGAAATTCGCAAGAGATAACTAGGTCGCTGTAATTCATTATAAATTTTGTAAATACTTAATTTAACTTTTATAAAAATGTATTTTTATTACATCTTTTTATTTTTAAATAAGTATTTTAATCTTGGTTAGTTTTCTAATAAATGAAATATGTCTTACAAAAATATTGATTCTAATATACACAAACGCCCCGCCCATTTTTCCGCATATGGGTACCCCATTTTACCCCGTATATGTGGCAAAATGCGGCAAAGTCAACTTTTTACAAAATTAAAAATAAAAGTATTAAGGAGTTCTAAATCGCTTAAACTGAAAATTAAAACATAAAGATAGCATATCTATCCAACTTAATTTTAAATGAGGAACGCAATGGTGATCATTTAATAGGAGAAATAAGCCTATAAAATTAGATACCCCATGTTGCTCCCCTTTTCTCTATTATGATTACAGTAGCGCGTGTCACTTTTATGCAGTTTTTATGTAGCAATTTTCAGTGGAGGCACTCAGTGGCCGCTCCTACAGAGAGGGCAACGGGGCAGTGCCCTCCCAAAACTAGACAAAAAACAGTATTTTTAATTGATTTATTTAAAAAAAAGTTAAATCTTTCCTTACGACATGATTGTCTAGTTCTTTTTACTATCTGTGGTTAACATCAAGCGATTAATTGGGTGAACTTTTTTAGCGTAAATAATTACAAGCCGGCAACGCCGCGCGGGGCAAGGTTTCATTTTCACTCGTTTTTCAGCGGGTTTATGTTCTCGAGCGGGGGCGGGAGGATTGTGCCGAGGACGTCTGTTGCCCTTCTATACGATGCCGGTTATATCCTTAGTGTATGAGTATGGGTTGTTTTGATTTGGGCTAAGTCAGTAGTAAAAAGCATTGCCGGTCGCGTGTCATTGTTTTTGTTATCGTTGGTTTATAAAGTAGAAATAAATACCATCGATTACATAATTAACTCTGCAAATTTAAATACGTTGACATATGAACTTCGTTTACCAATAAAATCTTTAGGGCCTTATAGATCTGACCTAAAAATCCTAAAAATTAACCAAAATTTTAGTGCAAGTAATAAAACATTATACGATGCTGAAAACTGGTTGTACGGTTGCGTGGGTGGCAAAAGAAATGTGTAATCTCTAACAAATTAGTGAAAAGGTAAAGACACGACGTAAGTGCTACTTATTTAAAACCACATAGAATCTTCTATGCTAGGCAAGACTGATATTAGGTGCCAATTGAATAGTGCCTATAGGCAAAACATTACCGAACATAATAAAAATGTGGCAAAAAATAGACGTATACTTAGTAGGTTAATAGACTGTTTAAAATTCTGTGGGATTTTTGAGGTTGCTCTACGGGGTCGTGATGAGTCTGAAACTGGTGCTAATCCAAGCACTTTGCGCATATAAAAGAAGGACGAATAGACTTTATCTATAAACAAATAAACTAAAAACGTCACCAAGTAGCTGCTTGTTTGTAAAATGCTAAAATAAAATTCGTTAGGTAAGTTTTTTTTCTCCTTTTTCATGCAATATAAATTTATGCACACCCCCCCCCAATTTATAACGTCACCAGCCGCCACTGGAGGCACTATAGTTTGAGATGACCCGTCCACTGATTTTTATTATCTAGCCAGTTAAGAGACGCTTCCGAAAGGCCATATATTTGATGTCGTTGTTAATCCTTATTACCTACCTGTGCACAAACGACGACGCCGGCTCGACGCGCGTCGCGGCGCATCTACCAAATATATCAACATTAGACGTGGCCATATAACACGTCTAGTTTTGGTTTCTGAAATCCCGAGATGCCTTTTGGGATCGATTAATTATCATCATCATAACTTGTAATCTCAAGAGTGTCACCTGATAATTGTAAGGGAATAGTCTACTCCACGAGGACTTGAATTTGTAATATGAGAAAACCATAGAAAAATACTCTGCCAATATATGGGCCTTTTTAGCTCCCACTAGGTACTATATATAGTTATAGTGTACGTGTGAGCTAATATAACTAAAAACTGAAATATATTTTATTCAACTCCAGACTAAATTAGCTTATAAATATAAATGAATGAAAACAGATAAGTATCGTAAGTTTATTTAGAGATAACGAAATCCCGAAAAAAGGCAAAACAAACAAACAAAAAATTCAAAAAAAAAATTAAAAATAAAAAAAAACCTATTGTAATACCCGGTAAAAGGTAGAAAATTAAAATTACTTTTAATTTGGCAAGAGGCACAGTTTTACAACTGGCCGCTTATAAACACCGGTAACCGTTTGTACCGTCGCAACACGCACCTGACCGTCCCCGCCGGGATGCAGTTCGATGACCCGACCGACCGGCCATTTCAAAGGCGATTGAATGTGATCACTTGTTATGATAACCAAATCATTTAATTTGATATTTGGGGACGAATCAGCCCACTTGTGTCGCTGTTGTAGCGTATGCAAATACTCTATAAAATACCGTTTCCAAAAATCATTATGTAGTTTTTGGATTAGTTGCCATCTCGAGAGCCGATTTAGGGGAACCTCGGACAAATCTGACTCCGGATTTTCTGAATTAAGGGGTTTAAGTGTCAAAAAATGCCCAGGGGTAAGAGGTTGAAGATCGTGTGGGTCCGCAGAGGCAGGAGATAAAGGGCGACTATTAAGTACGGCTTCTATGCGACAGGTAAGGGTGGACATCTCCATGATAGACAACTTCTGGTCGCCGACAACTCGTACAAAGTGAGTTTTAAAACTTTTGACGCCAGCTTCTGCCAGACCATTGAAATGTGGACTGAGAGGAGGTCCCAGATGCCAATGAATAGAAAGTCTGGTGGCAGCACTTCTTGCGTAATCCAGTAATTGGTTACGAAACCCTATCAAATTACTGCCTTGATCTGACCAGCATTGCGTCACGCTTCCGCGTCTGGAAATGAATCGATGGAATGCACCTACGAACCCTTCGGTGGACAGTTCCATGGTTAATTCCAAATGCACGCAATGTGTGGCCGTACAGACAAACACACAGACATACGATTTGAAAGCTTTACAACCACGGTAACGATGAGGAATCACAAAGAAAGGTCCACAAAAGTCGATAGCTACACTCGAAAAAGGTTTAAGTTGATTGATTCGATGAGCGGGAAGTGAACTCATTATGGGCGGTCTATAGGGTTTAGGGTTGATTCTAAAACATTGCAAGCACTTGGATATGGTTCTTTGAATTGCCCGTCTGGCAGATAATATCCAAAATTGCTGTAAAAGCAGATTATGTAATGTTTTAAACCCAGGATGAAGATATTGTCGATGAGCGGACTCGATAAGAAGAGTAGTTAAACGATGGTCACTCGAAAGTAAAGTGGTTTTGCAGAATAAGACAAAAGGTCAGATTTTTGTAATCTGCCACCGACTCTAATGATATTATTTTCATCAAGAAAAGGTGAAAATTTTCGCAAAGGTTTCGGTATTGGTTTATCCTTAGATAACGCGGAAAAAAGCTCAGAAAAACAAGAACGTTGAACGCGTTTGATAAGAAGGTATAACGCACTTTGCATCTCACCGGTGGTAGGAAAAACAATATTCTCAAAAATAACTTTTTGGTCCGGCGGCTTAGTGGGTTTTTGATAGGAATGGTTTTGAAAAAGGTTAACTATTCGAAGGACATAACAAATGATACGTTGAATTTTTGATATAGATTAATATTTGATAAGAAGCTGATCTAAGAAGTTGACATCAATTATCGCATTGCAACAGACTTTTGGCTTTTCCTCCAGATTAATATCTCCGAAATCAATCGGCATTTTTGATTTATGAAAATCGGGCCATTCGTTTTCGGGAGACCACAAAAACGAAGGTGCGCTCCACCACATGTCATGTGACATGAGCTGTGAAGGGGTGGCCCCTCGTGACGCAATATCGGCTGCATTTAAAGCAGAAGGAATGTAGCGCCACGAGTTGGAGGGAATGATTTCTTGGATTCTACTGACTCGATTTCCAACAAAGGTTTGCCAGCGATTAGGAGGGAATGAAAGCCAGTGCAATACGACTTGCGAATCGCAGAAAGTAACGATATTTGTAAAAGTTATTTTTCCTTCATAGCTAGATAAAATGAAGTCAATTAATTCGCTTAAAAGAAATGCGCCTAGGAGTTCTAGCCTAGCCAAAGTTTGTGACTTTATAGGCGCGACCCTAGATTTTGCAGATATGAGAGAAACAGATATATTGTTTTCCTCTTCTACACGAAAATATACGACGCCTGCGTAGCCTCGAATTGAAGCGTCACAGAAGCCGATGATTTGACAGGTATTGGTTTTTGACAGTTTGATTTGTCGGGGTAATTGAAAATTGGAAAGAAGCGGGAATTCAGAACGAAGTTTGTTCCAAGAGTCGATGATAGAAGAATCTGGTTCTTCGTCCCAGCCTATTTTCGATATCCACAACTGTTGCAAAATAAATTTTGCTTGTAGCAACAAGGGACAAAGAAAACCTAAGGGATCGAAGATTGTCCCTATGATAGATAAAATAGAACGTTTGGTTGGGGGTTTGTCCTTCATTCGGCATTGATAAGAAAAAATGTCGTTTTTTGGATGCCATTGAAGTCCTAAAACTTTGATAAAGTGGGGTTCCTCCTTGTCCAAAGAGAGAGGCATTTGACGATCGGACTCTGGCAATGTTGCCAATAACTCAGGACAATTGCTTGCCCATTTTTTAAGTTCAAATCCTCCCGACTTCAACAAATCATTGAGTTCTGTTTGAAGAGAGAGAGCTTCAGAAAGCGAAAGGCTAGTTCCCAAGATATCGTCGATATAGATTGACGTTTTTAGAACAGTACTAGCCATAGGAAAACGTTCCTTTTCTCTCTCTGCCAGCTCATTTAAGATACGCATGGCTAGAAAAGGTGAGCATGTCATGCCAAAAGTGACAGTAGAAAGTTCCCACACTGAAAGTGGGTCCTGTGGAGAAAACCTCCACAATATCCTTTGATAAGGACGGTGATAAGGATTGATAAGGACTTGACGGAACATCTGTTTGATATCAGTAATGTAGGCAATAGGATTAAGACGAAACGTAAGGAGTAAAGAAGCAATATCCTTTTGAAGTTTCGGTCCAGATAACAATGTGTCATTGAGACTAATATTTTTTGGGGTGACTGCCGAACAATCCCAGACTACCCTTAATTTTGTACTTAAGCTTTCCGGCTTTAGTACGCAATGATGTGCTAAAAAACACGATACGTCGACCTTTGGTTGACTAGATAAAACTAAACTCATATGATTAGAATCGATATAGTCTTGCATGAAACTTGAATAGGCAGTGTACAGATCAGGATTTTTGATTAATCTATTTTCTAGAAGTAAAAATCTACGATAAGCTTGCGGATAAGTATTTCCTAGGTCAGGGTTTATTTTGTCTTTAAACGGAAGATCTACCATGAATCTACCGCTCGGTTGCCGTACTACACTAGCAGTAAAAATTGATTCTGCCTGTTTTTCTTCCTTTGATAAGATTTGTTTTTTAGGCAAATGTTCGATTTCCCAAAACCTAGGGAGAATGACCTCTAAAGGAGGTGAATGACTCATTAGAAAACAACTGGTTCGTTCCGTAAGACTACCTACTTCGTCAACCTTTCCCATGACGACCCAGCCAAAGATAGTTTCAAGGGCTGAAGGCTGCCCTACCTGTCCAAGAACCCTGCCCTCCTTGAATATCTGTGCGAATAGCTCGCAACCAATAACCAGGTCCACAGGTCTAGATTTGAAATAAGATGGGTCGGCAAGTTGAAGGTTTTCCAAGTGTTTCCACTGATTATCGTTCAAAGAGAATGTAGGCATATTGGAACATAGTTGTGGAACAACAATTGCTTCGAAATTAAGTAAAGGAGTGACTTGTCCTTGTGGCTTAATGTGACATTGAACGAGCCCTTTGGAAGTAAAAGAAGACATCTGATTTAATCCGAATATTTCAGTGGTGTAACTTCGCCTAGGAAGATTAAGACGCTGAATACACTTTTCACTGATGAATCCTGTCTGTGATCCAGAATCAAGCAGTGCCCTTACGGGTTGAAAATTTCCGCAACCGTCCATAACATCTATTATGGCGGTGCATAAAAGAAAGGTACCTGAAGGTCCTGAGGCATTTAATGACACATGAAGATTATTGACAGGTGGTGTGTGAATGACAGGACTAGTATCTTGGCTTCCAGACTCTTGATTAGTTTCTAAGATATAAGTTAAAGTGTGGTGGCATTTACTATTGCAAGTCCTGCATGAATATTTTGATTTGCACGTATCTACATCATGCAAGGGATGAAAACACGCTAGACATAATTTTTTCTGCTTGACGAAAGATAGGCGATCGATACGTGAGAGATCAAGAAAAGTTTGACATTTCGAAAGCACGTGACCTTGATTACACCGGAAACATTTTATTCCCGTATTTGAATTAGTTGAGGTGCCAGCCAGTCTTATAAAAGGCGAATTGGATGATTTATAGGTAGGCTTTTGCCCAAACTGATTTCGCATAGAATTTGAATTTTGATTAGGCTTTTGCCCAGACTGATTTTGCATAGAATTTGATTTTTGATAGATAGGCACCTTTTTGGGTGCTGTTGATTGAGGAAGTGATTCCAAAACTTTACATCTTTTTTCTAGAAATTGAAAAAGTGACTGAAAAGTGGGAATTTCGGTATTAGTATTGGCGTGACTCATTTCGAAATTTGAACGCGTTGGAATATCCAATTTTTCTAATAAAATGAAAAAAATAATAAAGTCCCAACTGTCAACATCAAAGCTAAGTGATTTTAAAATTTCTAGGGATTCAGAAAAGGTGTCAATTAAATTACGCAATTGTTTAGCTGACTCGTTTTTTAAGGTGGAGTTCATAATTGAGCTTAAAGCATCATTTGCGAGGTCTCGCTTGTTTTGATATCTATTGACTAATTTGTCGTAAGCAATTTTATAATTTTGATCAGATAAGCTAATCCCTGATATCAATTTTAAAGGCTCATCCTCGAGATATGAAAATAAATATTGAAGTTTTCGAACGTTACTTAGACTTTGATTTTGATCTATAATGTTATTAAAAAGATCGAAAAAGCTTGGCCATAATTTTTTATCACCTCGAAATATAAGAATACCTAACTCTTTGAGTTTTGGAGTTTCGTTTTGTCGAACATGTGATCCCGAAAAGGATGGGGCCTCAAGCGGAAATATTTTAGAGTAAACTCCCTTACACGCATAAAAATATTTACGAGCTTCTGAAAGGATCGCATCCTGTGTTTTAAACTCCTCATCGTCCGAGTCGTCTATCAACATAATGACGTCATTATGCGCCAGCATGCATTTATCGAAGGTTTCATCCAAATCGGAATACCTCACTTGAAACTCGTTTCTCGCTTTTTCATCCTTTGCCGCGGTCTGTGAAAACACATAACACTCGGTGATCGCAGATAAAAAACCCTTGCGTTTTTGTACGGCTTTTTTGACAGACATGATTTTACCTTTGAAATGACGAAATTGTCGGTAAATATACAATTAACGCTAAATTAATGCTTCTAAAATAGAAAAATGACGAATTGTCGAAAATATGCACTAATTTATCGCAATTGATGAAAATTGGTTTAAATATCGAAATGATATGAAACACCCTAACACATAAATGAGAAATGTTTTTGTTTGTTTTGTTTTGTGGTTCCTTCGCTTTGTTTACTGAATCGAGCACGCGAAAGACACGTGCACTGCACCGACGACTTTCTCGTTTCAAATACGATGCGAAAATTCAAGGCCGCCTTGTTTGGCTTGGCCACAGATTAGGTAAATAAGTGGCTTGGCGTGAAAATAATTATTAATACCGTCGTATGGATTTATTCTAAAAATAATTCGGCTCGAAAAGGACCACTTATGTTAGTCCACGGTTAGAAAAACGTTAAATGCAATGGACTGTAAATATTTTAATTAATGAAAGCGCGAACCAACATAAATATATTGATATGAATTACGAAATAATTAATAAGGTCCATAGGTAAAATATTTGTGCCACACAACGGTAATCAGAGACAAATGCACTCACCACTTTTGCAGCCAAATTCTCCACTTCCAAGGGGCCCCTGATTGGATCTAATGATGTCACCACGTAGCTGAAGGGTTGAAGTTTCTAGTTCTATGCTTCAGTACACAAAAATCGAGCACTTTCAGGTGTAGATATTTGAAATAGTTGGAGAACGAAATTAACACGCCATTTTCTCTAGGCGATTGACAAGGATCTCACTGGTTGTTGGTGCGCATGTCCAAATACGTGAAATGCGCTTTGTCCTTCATACAATTGTGTGGTTTTAAAAATATATATAAACAACCGCGAAATTTAGCGGGAGCTAACATCTTATATTTAAGTACTTAGGAATGGGGGTCCCTAGAAAAAAAGCAAGCTTTAGTGTCCCCACTCTACAAAAGTTTGAGAATCACTGGTCTAGGTCATCGGTCTCACAGAGCATACATCACCACTCAAGGTTAAATTAATTTTTAATTGTTGTACAGTTTTTGCACAGTATACTAATTTTCCCTCCTTTTTGAACACGCCGATGAAACCATAAGTAATCTGTAAGCAGATATTAATTCATTAAATTTTCAACCAGTGGGAGTTTGCGTTAATTACAAAAGGTAATTAAGAGCTTTTGTTAGCAGACGTTGGTAAAAAAAAGGAAAAAATCCCAGTATAATTAGTTAAATTGGCTGGTCTAGTGCCGTGAACTTTTTAAAACCACTAAACTAGGTATGCTTAGGCACAACAGCTAATTTATTTAACAAACATTTAGAAAGGTCAAGAGATAAGTGTCATCAGTGTTTTTTTCATGGCGGCGACCGACGCACAATGGGTTATATATATATAACATTGGCACGGTAATTATAATAACTCCACATAATAAGTCCACAACAATTTCGATGTTGATCGGATATGTACAAGTTGGTCAAAATTTCAAGGTAGAGGGGGGCGTCACTTTCACAATTTTAAAAATCTAATTAAAAATTCTTGATCCCCATCCCCAAAAGTCCCTGTATACCAATTTTGAACGATATCGGACATACTTAGATAGAAGCCCCCCATCATTCCCAAAGAGGAGGTGGGGGAACTGTGAACTTCATAATATCATTATATTGTATTGTCATCGAAACTCTAAGTGTGTACCAAATTTAAAGTTGATCCGATGTCTAGAAGTGGATTAAAACTGAGTTAAAATTGAGTATCGCGCTGGTCCTCTCATATAACCCATTGTGCGACGGGCCCAGAGATTCCAGAACTAGAAATTGGATTTCACCACCAACCAAACTAAAAAGGGGGCATGCACAACCCAACCCAAAGCCAACAAAAAAATACAGGCCACGACCCTGAAAAAATCAGCTGTTGTTGGGGGCTGAATTTTACATTGGGTCTTATGGGCGGATAGAGGTTTATATGTGATATTTTCAAAATTGCACTACAGATTTTCGCGAAATTTTAGTGAAATATTTCCAGAAACTATACCGATATTCCACCAAACTTGTGTAAGGATAAAAGATGGTTAAAAGGTTAAAATCTTCAAGATTTAGCATTCCTTATTTTGAATTCAATTTGCCGGCCATGAACCGCACGCCAACGGTTATATTTGACATGGATATGTAAAACTGTTCATTTAAAATCCAAAAATACCAGTGTTAATCTTTTTAAAACAAAATTACACTACAAAAAAAACCATTTTTTAATGTTGTAATTTTTGTAAACACATCTAATTAACTCTTTGTTTGAAACTCGTAGACAATGATTGTGTAGAAATAAAATTTCAGACTTCCATTGTCTTTATTTATTTTAAAACACGACGTTTCGGTTAGTAAGTATCTCTAACCGTTATCAAGTGTGAACTAAACAATCTAGTCTCTAGGCTACTACTTATACTACTTGGTGTGCAGTCAGGTGTGACGGCCCGCCCCCTTTTTTTTTTAAATCCTAAGACGCCTGTTTTCTTTAAGGAGTGGTTTCCATATGTTTGGTATGTCCGTGCTTGGTTGACTGAAAACTTCTTTATTCTGCATTATATACGCAGCTTCAATAAACTTTCGTTTTCGCCAATGCGACTCCTTATGTAAAACTTTAGCTTCTGACCACTGAATCCTGTGACCATTTGACCAAGCATGATCTGCTAAACCGGATTTTTCAATATCCCCTAATTGGGTACTTTTTAGATGTTCATTTACTCTAACCTGAAGAGGGCGTTTCGTTTCACCTACATATGATTTACCACACTCACACGGGATTTGGTAAATACATTCCTTATTATTTGAGGGATTGTCTGGTTTTGTTTTAGTTACAAAACTTCTTATCGTATTTCCCGAAGAAAATACTGTTTTTATATTATAGTGTTTAGCTATTCGTCTTATGTTTTCTGAAATCCCTTGAACATATGGAATGTTAATAACACCTAACGGATTATTATTTTGAGAATTTGGTACATTTAGTTTGTTTTTAATTTTAAATATCGTTGAGTTTATTAATTTCTCGGAATAACCATTCTGTTGTAAGTCCTTTTTAATGTTGTTAATTTCTGTGGTTAATTCTTCATTATTACAAATATTTACGGCTCTTAAATACAAACTTCTTATAACTCCTTGTTTTGTTGCAACACAATGATTAGACTTAAAATTTAGGTACTGTCCCGTGTGTGTAGGTTTCCTGTATACAGTGGTTTGAATGTTTCTGTCTAATCGTTTGACAAGAACATCCAAAAAAGGTAAGGCCGAATCTTTTTCAATTTCCATGGTGCACTTGATTGTTGGTCGAATACCGTTTAAATAGTGTAGAAAATTTTGTAGTTCGTCATCATTTTCCGGCCATATAATAAATGTGTCATCCATGTATCGTAGCCATAGTTTTGGTTTGACTCTTGCTGTGTTGATCGCATGGCCCTCGAACCACTCCATGTAGATGTTTGCTACCACTGGCGAAAGAGATGAACCCATTGGGAGTCCATCATTTTGCGCGTAAAACTTATCTTTCACTTGAAAGTAAGAGTTACGGAGACAGAGCTCCAAAAGATCCATCACCCCCTCCACCGATAGCGCTGTTCTCTCGTGAAGTGTATCATCAGTTTGTAATTTGTTTTTAATGATACTGAGTGACTCATTTATTGGCACGTTGGTGTAGAGACTTTCTACATCAAAACTTACAAATCTATCGCCGGGATCTAATTCGATACCTTTTAAAACCTCCACAAAATATTCCGAGTTTTTGAAAAAAAAAAGGGGGCGGGCCGTCACACCTGACTGCACACCAAGTAGTATAAGTAGTAGCCTAGAGACTAGATTGTTTAGTTCACACTTGATAACGGTTAGAGATACTCACTAACCGAAACGTCGTGTTTTAAAATAAATAAAGACAATGGAAGTCTGAAATTTTATTTCTACATCTAATTAAGTTTTAAAAGTTCTAGCTTCTCCTTGGCCGTCCTCGTTTTCTTCGGCCAGTTGGTTTCCATTGTAGTATTTGTTTAGGTAGTCTTTCATCATTCATTCTTTGTACATGTCCGTACCACACCAGTTGTTTTGTTCTTATATCATCCACTAAAGTACGTTCACCCACTGTCATAATTTCTCTTATTCTTTGATTTGTAACTCTTTCTCTTTTTGATATCTCTGCTGCTCTTCTCCAATAGTCCACCTCCATAGCGGAAAGCATTTTTTCTGTTCTATCCTTGATTGGCCATACTTCTGAGCCGTATGTAATAATACTTTTTACAATGGTGTTATATATAAGTTTTTTGTTATGTTTTGATATACTTTGATCCCAAATTATTCCATTTAATAAAGTTATTCCTTTTCTTCCTTGTACGTTTCGATCTTTTATAGCTTTGTCTAGTGTTCCGTCAGCTGAAATTTTTAGACCTAAGTATTTATACTCATCACAGGACTGAATTCGCTGCCCGGTATTTAAGATTAGATCCTGTTTTATTCCACCGATACACATATACTCTGTCTTATTGAGATTAACCTCTAGTTCCCACTTATTGTACGCTTCTATTAGTTTTCGTGTCATATATTCGAGGTCGTCATAATCCTGAGCCACTACTATCTGATCATCGACGAAACATAAAGTATACAAGGTGGTTTCGTCCAACGGAATTCCCATGTTTTGGCATTTTCTCTTCTATACTTTAAGGACTTGTTTCAAGTATATCTTGAAGAGCGTAAGCGAGATACAGCAACCTTGTTTAAGTCCTTTATTTACTTGAAAACCTTTGGTTAGTTTTGCTTTTATTTTAACTTTTGCCTTACTATTGTGGTATAACTCTTTGATGACCTTAATTGTACGCTTATGGTTGTGTTTTCCAACGCTTTCCAAAGTAGATTTAGTGGTATACTATCATATGCCTTCTGCAAATCGACGTAAAGCAGATGCAGCTCTTGTCCGTATGCCATTTTCTTTTCAATAACTTGGGTTATACAAAAGAGATAATAAGAAGTCGATATACCGAACCGAACCGAACCGTTTTGGATTTTTAGGTCTAATTGCTCACATACTGTAATTAGCCGGTTTCCATTGTCATTAACCATATTTTCTCCATATTGGCCAACTGTCAGATCATTAACTCTGTTCCCGGTTCTACTATTTAAATCTCCCAATATGACAATTTCTCTAGATGTACTTACTGCTGATATTTCATTGTGTATTTCTTCAAAAAAATTGTCTTTCACGGCTACATTTGCATCGTCATTATACGCAAAGATTCTAAAAATCGTAAGTCTCATTCCTTTTATTCTTATATTCATTTTAATTAGCCTTTCATTTACTGCTTCCCAGTTGGTGATAAATTTTCTAAATCTTTTGTTGACCAAAATAGATACTCGTTGTTGAGCATGATTTTCTTTTGCCACTCCACTATAGAAATGGTCATATGATCCTAGATTTTCAGATTTAAATATAATATATACTAATAGATGTAGGTGGGCCGATTACTTTCCACGTATAACCGAACACATTCGCTTCTGCTTTAAATTTAATTTCTGTGTGAGCTAATGAAACGGCTCTGAAAAATTAAGGATTACTATACTTTTAAAAAAAATGTTTTACAAGAATATAGTAAGAACAATCTGAAAACCGGCTTTATTTTAAAAAAATCAAATATTCATCAACCGTCATTCCAACTTTAATATTTTAAAGAGAATCAGCTGTGGCGTGACCATCAAAATGAATCTTAGCCTCCGCTGGGACGTCAACAAAGTTTGAAAAAACTGACTGAAAAAAGGACACTTGTAGACAGCCCGTTGGGCAGCCCAGCCAAACTTTGATATTATCGTGGTTTTGTCAAAATGGTGGACTGTTAGTTCTGGACATTTTTGTTGTTTTTGGTAAAAAGGAAGAAAATCTCTGGCTTTCCCTACTGTAATAGAAAAAGTAAAAGTTTAAGACCTTGATCAGTTCTTGACAGTTTTTTTTTAATTTTAAAAAACTTGCAACATATAAATACACAAAAACGGCAGTTCACTAATACACATTTTTAATTTCTAAACCAGAGAATGGAAATTTCAAGCTATCTAACCACATGTTTGACTTTACCACTTTGAAGTTGCCTTTTGTATTTCATTCTTTTTGATTTACCTTGTATCTTGTAGTCAGTTTGATTACTGTAGTCAGGCAAGCCACGCTAAGTATGAAAATGTCTTTTTCCGAAACACCGGTGTCCTTGGTTGACGTTACCACTTTGAAGTTGCTTTTTATACTTTGTTAACTCATTGTTTTCAGTTAGGAACCGATGCCGTGGAGACGGTGATAGCATGGACTGGTTGAACTGTGACGAAATGTCATTCTTCCTTATAGACCGGTGGACGTTTTCGTCCCGCCATGTACTTAGTTTTCTTGGTTCGCTGGTGGTTCGCTGTGATTTCACTCGTTGAATAAAAAATAGGTTTTACCTATTTTTTCATTCTTTTTGATTTACCATGGTTCGATATTTAAAAAACACTTGTGGTTATTAACTATTTATTATTTTCAGCATATATATCACCGTTTTTTCTAAAGTTAGGTATATTACCATAATAAAATCAAGGATTTGATAAATGGATAAGAGTGTGATAATGTCCTTCAACCCTGAAAGACCTTAGAATCTCTAATTACGTTAAGTGAAACCTTTTAATGAAAACGCACGACTTTTCGAAATGACCATAACATAAAATATAATACAAATTGTTTTTCAAACTTCAAGAGATTCAGTTCCAATAAAAAATTAAAGTATATATTTTTATATTCATAAGTTTACATAATAAACATAATTCTGAAACAGTTTTTATAGTCTAAGAACTGCATTAGCAACATTCCAATTTCGCAACTTGGCAACATTGCAATTTCACCCCATCCTTCTGTTCATGCGTTGATCGCGGGGATTGACTTGATTCTTTTTAAGGGATAAAAAGAATTTTGCAAGATAAATTGATATCTGTCTTCTTCTCTCCAATGTTCGGTTTACTTTGCAAAAAACAAGAATTTCCGATACTTGTGTCAATAATTTGAATGTTGACAACTTGTTATGTTAGCACTAGTGATTGTGGGTGGAATAAGTAACTAATTTACCAATCCCAATATTCCGACCTCGCAAGTTTATGTTTTTTAATGTCTTGCAAACTGTGTATTAAGAAAAGGAAGGCTACATGCACTAAATTGGTCAAGTTTAGGTTTAGTAACCATGGCACATTCGTTTTTTTTACTTTGTCTGGTTCGATTCTGATAATCAAATAGTCCTGGCTTAAGAGAAGAATTAGAATATATGGCCCGTAAAATAATTGAAGAATACGAGAAGTGGGGTCTGGAGGTAAATCTTCAGAAAACGGAATATATGTGTATTGATGGGGAGCAACAGGACCTTATCTTGGAATAACAACATCAGATAAAACAATGCAAAAAGTGCAAATATTACTAATGGCGGTAGTTTAGATGAGGACAAGGCTGTAACAAAACAAAACAAACATAGAATTTACAACAGCATTAGTTATGGTGGTGAAGTATGGCCCCTAAAAGAATAATCTCGCAAGTCTCTTGAAGGCGCGGAAATGGATTATTGGAGACGCACTGCCAGAAAATAAAAACTGGAAAAACTAAAAAATGAGAGAATTCGAGAAATTTTGGATGTTAAACACAAAATAACGGAAGATATATTACAAATTAACCAACTTAAATAGTACGGACACGTACAAAGAATGGCGGAAAATAGAATCCCAAAGAAAATACTAAATTGGACACCACAGGAAAGAAGGAAAAAAGGATGACTCAGACTGAGACATCAGAGAAAGAGGAGTAGATGAGAATATCTGGAATAACCAGGACCAATGGAGACTGAAAATCAGAAGGCGGCGTCACACAATCTAAATAACTAAATGAGAATTATTCAAATATCTACATTTTTACTCAATGGAATATTGTTCAATATTGTAATTAAATAATTAACTATTTTTCTTTAAAAGAAAATCAAGTAATCAATGTCGATCGATTAAGCTGACGAGGCATTATTTGCCTATAAAAACCGATCGACAAACTGCCATAATTAGCCAGTACGTGGTTCAACTAGTGGTTTTCACCCTGAACAAGGGGTCCACCACAAGACATGACCCTGACAAACGGATTGTCTAGAAGTTGAAGTGGGTTTCACCCTGAACAAGGGGTTCACCACTATACCTAAGGCCTGACCCTGAAGGAGGTGCTTGTCTAAGAGTTTCAGCCTGAAAAAGGAGATCCTTCCGAAGGGGAAGTCCAGCTCGAAAGAGAGAGATATTCCCATTAGGTATCCACGAAGTTGACTGTCTGATCGTTCACCGCTCACGTAAATCTATGTTTAAAAAGCCCTATGACGTCAATTTTTAAGTTAATTTAGTAGCGTGGGTTGCACCTTTTTTTTAACCAGAGATGAGGGGCCTTTGCCCACTAATTTTTTGGTAGGTACCAAAGGGCGAAATATTAATTCATTTGGGGACCAGGGCCATTTTTTTGATTATTAACAGGGTTATTTTGGGCACTTACGTTTTATAATTATAGTTCGGTTTTTGTATATAAAAAAATACATGTATTAAACTTTGTTCTGTATTTTTTACTCTTTTCGAAGAAAGGGTTTTACCAAGGGTTTGAAACACACCTAAATAAACGTCCCTAGAAAGGGCACGTATTAACTCGGGTGACGTCACGCATCGACGTTGCCCTTCTCATCCTCGCCTGCCAGGCATATTTTTATTAAACTAAAACATCTCGCAAACGTTCGAGGTGACGTATTTAGGCGTATGCGCCTGTCCATCGTGACAGTTCTTTAGAGATGCCATTTTTTTGACGTGACCTCTTACTGAGCTACTCCCTGTCACAAAAATAGCGTGACATAATTGTTTAATGTCTTGCCGCCTGTGTTTTATTATCCCGCATGTACCAAAAATAAATTGTTTTTGGCAAAAGTTACCCTAATAACTCTAAAGGAGAAAAAAAAAGAGTTTGTTAAATTATAACCCCTTTTTTCCTAACTCCTTCAAATAATAGTAAATCTTTTTTACATACGTACCTAACCCAATATTAAGATGCAAGGCATCGAGATGTGCATAGCCACAGTATAATAAAATTTAAAAACGCCTCAGGGATTGGCAAAGAAATGGATTTCTCCATGAAATATATAAACAATACAACGACCTCCATAACATAATAGAAAATGCGGGTTTCGAAGTTTAAATCTTTATCTATTATAAAGAAATAGTTTATCTACATATATTATTATAAACTTTCCCTACCCCCACCACTACTTCTTCTTCGATCCTAAAACGCCCATCTCGTAACAGAGGCAGTAAGTAGCCTGTAATTTATGTCTCACCGTACACTTCTTGATTTGTCAATTTGTAGTCATGCTTCAATACTGTTAATTTATGCTCTTAATTTCATTATTGTTTATGCCTTGCAGGCGTATTGAAGTGTTGAACGCTGCATTCTCATCCTGATTTTGGACTTGTTTACGAAAACGTTTTTAGCTAGTTTATTTTCTGAGATTGATTATAATTTTTGTTTATCCACGTTTTGAGAAATTTTTACAGTGAAACTTTTTATTATGGTCCCTTATCGATAGATTTTCAAGCGATATGGTAGGTTTTTTCGTTATAATGGTATCATGACAAAACATTTCATGTAAAAAAAGCCAAGTACGCAAAAATGGTATTCCGTAAGAAAAATTGAGATTAAAGTAAAGCTAAGTTCTCCCATACAAATTTAAAAATGAAAGGTTCTTACTAGTTTGGAAATGATTTTCTTCACTTTGCTATTGCAGCAAAACTTATTTATGTTTAATTTAGCAATGTGTTACGAGTCATTTGCAGCCGTAATTGCTTAGGAAAACATTTCCAAACTTGTAAGAACCTTTCATTTTAAAATTTGTATTGGAGAAATTGGGTTAACTTTCATCTCAATTTTTTTTACGGAATACCATTTTCGCGTACTTGGTTTTTTTTTAAATGAAATGTTTTTGTTATGATTTCATTTTTTTTATAAAGGATTTAGAAAATATTTAAGTTTTAAAGTAGTATAAATTGGTAAAAAACATTTTTAAGTCACAAGCTTTTATAAAATGCACTAAAAATTAAAAAATAATTTTCTAATATTCTAATATTATCATAATAATAAAAGCGATGGCCGACTGATGGAAATTTTGACGATGTTAGCACGATAAGATATCCGTATCAATTAAATATCACTATTTGCAAGAATCAATCTAGCAGAAAAATGCAGAGGTACCAAACCCACCCAACCCGGCCGAAGATACCACAGTATTTCTCTGACATAGGTATGGCAACGGCATAACATTGCGGCACATCAAACATATCTTTGATGACCTGCTACGTTGAATATTCTTCAAGTGTTTAGATCACAAATTTAGATTAACTTATGCTTTGATTTGCGGTCATCGCTTTTATTATTATGATAATATTAGAATGTAAAAAATTATTTTTTAATTTTTAGTGCATTTTATAAAAGCTTGTGACTTAAAAAAAATTTTCTACCAATTTAATTTCTACTTTTTAGTCTCAGCTATCTACTCTATTAAATAAAAATATTTGTTCAATAACAGAACAGAAGAGTTTATTCTGGATTATAATGAAATCGCTGATCGTGAGTTGTTTGGAAACTCATTTTTCTATTGGGGGAAGGAGAGGGTGGGCGTAGAGGTAGAAATATATTTTTTGTTTGGGCTGTATTGCCATCGGACCTTTATGCATATACCAAATTTTATAAAAGTCAAAGTGTGTCAAAAACGCATTTTTTATGGAAAGGGGTAGGGGGTAGGGGTGGTAGGACATTTTTTCATTATTGTTGTATTGTTATCGGACCACTATAATTATGTATACCAAATTTCATCCAAATCCGATAATGGGAAGTGTGTCAAAAACGCATTTATCTATAGATGGGGGTAGGGGTAGGAGTGGTAGGATTTTTTTTTTCGATGTTGTATTGTCATCCAAATCGGATAATGGGAAGGGTGTCAAAAACGCATTTTCTATGGAAGGGGGTGGGGGTAGGGGGAGGATATTTTTTTAAAATGTTGTATTGTCATTGGACCACAATGGGAAGTGCGTCAAAAACTCATTTTTCTATGAAAGGGGGTGGGGGGTAGGGGTGGGAGGATATTTTTTTCTTAATATGGTATTGTCATCGGATTACTATATGTATACCAAATTTCATCCAAATCGGATAACGGGATGTGTGTCAAAAACAAATTTTTCTATGGAAGGGGGTGGGGGTAGCGGTGGGAGGATATTTTTTCTTACTGTTGTATTATCATCGGACCACTATGTGTATACCAAATTTTATCCAAATCGGATAACGGGAAGTGTGTCAAAAACACATTTTTCTATAGAAGGGGTGGGGGTAGGGGTGGGAGGATATTTTTTTTCGATGTTGTATTGTCATCCAAATCGGATAATGGGAAGGGTGTCAAAAACGCATTTTCTATGGAAGGGGGTGGGGGTAGGGGGAGGATATTTTTTTTAAATGTTGTATTGTCATTGGACCACAATGGGAAGTGCGTCAAAAACTCATTTTTCTATGAAAGGGGGTGGGGGGTAGGGGTGGGAGGATATTTTTTTCTTAATATGGTATTGTCATCGGATTACTATATGTATACCAAATTTCATCCAAATCGGATAACGGGATGTGTGTCAAAAACAAATTTTTCTATGGAAGGGGGTGGGGGTAGCGGTGGGAGAATATTTTTTCTTAATGTTGTATTGTCATGGGACCGCTATGTGTATACCAAATTTCATCCAAATCGGATAATGGGAAGTGTGTCAAAAACGCTTCACAAGATTTGATAGTGTGTTAGACAGAACATCTGAAGCTAAATAAAAGCTTGTAAAAATATGCTGAATATTGTTCAAAACTTTTACAATGCCTCATTAAAAATTTTGCGGATTTTTAATTTTTTCCTATGGTTTCAGCTCTCTTGCGTTCCTGGAAGTGGGCAATGTTGCTTTTACATAACTTTACATTCCCCTATACATGTAGGGGAGTAAATTAGAATTTTGTGGTTTTTTAATTTTTTCCAAGTATGGTCATAATTTCTATCAGTCTGCCAAATATCAGCTTTGTGGAATGTCTGAAAGTACAGTAGAATTTTGATGATCTATACAGGAGTGAGTGAATGGCAATTTCGACGTTTTTTGAAGTTTCGTAACTACTTTACTACTTTAAGGAAGTCCATGAAACTTCGTGGAGTTGTTACTCTATGAAGATCTACGACACCCATGCTTCCTCTAATACCTGTTCCTCAATTTTGACAGCCACAACTACTAAATAGAACCCCATGATACCGAAACTTTTTAGTTTAAATTTAATTTCACTCTAAAGTCTGCGTAGCATAAACAAATCCTCCTAAAATCCCTTTGTAAAGGGTCAGACAGTATATGCTCTAGTTTTAACTTCCTCTAGCTAGCAGTAAAGTTGCGAACTTATATTGGCATTCTTCCGTGTGAAGTTGCTAACAAGACCTTTTTGACATCTAATTGAGATTTATGAAGCGCGTTCTGATTGGACGTACTCTATTATCAGAGCAACATCATTAAATACAGTTCATTTCATATTTTTTTAGACAACTTTTTTTGTTGGCCTATAGTTATTGTTATGATATGCAGGTCCCCCCTTTTCATTTCCGGCCAAAACTTAGTCATTATAATATACCCCATAATCCCACGATTGTAGCCTTATATTACTGATGGATCATAAACCTTTTGTAACAAAACGGGATTTGAATATAAATGAAATTCTTGCCATTTATAAGTTTTTTAAGATTTTTAATTAAATATTGTTTTGACATCAACAAGTATTAATTATATGCAAGACTAGGTTAAGATTAAGTAAAATTTATGTCAACTCCGGCGACTTGTTTTTTTGGCATATTTACAGGTTCGCTGTATTTTAATAAAAGTTGTATTCGGCTAATATGTCCTTCGAGCCACTAACATCAAAATAATTCATATTTTGTAACTGGAAACAGATTAGCTAAACTATTTTCAACTTTAAAAAACACACTGTGTAATTTTAACTTTATCGATTTTCTGAGTCCACCCATCTTTGAATTGCGGTGGTATTTTGTCTCTTTGTCTTTCTCGCCAATGCGAGAGAGCTTAAGTTTCAGACCACGGCAACGAAGAATGTCTGTACAGCAGCGTGGCTTGTCTTGGTTAAGAACCGTTAAAGAAAGCTTACATTTTAGACCAATCAGCTAGCGGCAAGCTAAAAATGCCTAGAGAGCAGGGTAATGAAACTTTCGAAAGTCGGGAGGGAGCTCACTCTTTAGTTGGGCTTCGCTTGGTTCGTTACGCTTTCGTTCACACAGAGCCAAAATGTGCCCGCACTTGCTGCTAGTTCCAAATAGGAACTTCATATACCCTGACCCATGAAGTGATTTCCTAATGGCCGAATCTATTCAGAGGACCACCAGATGAACCTGTCTCCTTTACAATAGATGTTATCTGGTGTGATTCCAAAGGTTAGCAGTTTATAAAAAAAAAATTGAAATGGGCGGGTGTAATCACTCTGTTTACCATGGTAAACAATTTGAATATTACACAAAGGTGAACTTTGCACACTTCCTCATTTAAATAAAAAAAATCAGGTTTGAATTTCTAGAGCCCAATTGGAACAATCACGGGTTTAACACGTAAAAAACCCGTGAGAAAATAAAACGTTGATTTTAAAAGCTGCTAGAAAAAAACGTTATAATTCCATATATGAAAACAAGCTTAATAGGTCATTCATTAACGTTATAAAAATAACGTTGCTAAAAACGGCGTTGTAATAAATAACGCCATTAACAAATCAAAACAGCAATGATTTTACGTGTTTTTCAACTTCACGATTATGACTCATCAGGTATTAACATATTGTGTTAAAATGTTTACTGTTGAAAAATCTTGATTAGCTTTTAAAGAAAACATAACGTATATATAGAGATTTTGTGTTGCCGTGAGTACCATCTTGTAAAATTGTCTTGAAGTGTTGTAGTCTTAAACTAGGAAACTTTTAGAACTTCCTTTCGCGTCACTTTTAATTAAAAAAAACGTGACAAAAAAAACAAGTTATTTCTTTTAACAAGTCTTTATCTAGAGGGATTTTAGAACAGGCTTTCGCGCCTCTTTTTGATTAAAAAACATAAAAAGAAAAAACGTGACAAAATAATACGCAAAAAGTTAGTAGGTTTGAGAAGTCTTTATCTAGTGGCCTTTTAGAATGTTCTGGAGGACTTTTCAAGTATAAATCTGACACCTGAAAATAATCAGGGTAAAAGAGACGTTATATACACAGCACCAGAAACTTCAGCAAAAATTAAATGTTTTATAGCTTGATTCCTCCTTGTTTTTAAGTTATCTTTAAGCATGTAAATTTAACAAAACAAATATTACATGGTATGAGGTTGTATTCTAGTAAAAAAAACCTGTGTTATTTTTGTTCACGTTAATTTAACGTTGATGTGATTTTTGTGCTATGTGGGAGGTAGTTGAGGACGCGCGATTAAGCGTTTCGTACTGGCATGGCGGCCTCAAAAATAACGGTTATCAAAAAGAGAAAAAATTTACTGCAATCACTCATAAAATATGAGTGGATGGGTGCTTTGATTAAGTGTATACCCGACCCAGAGACGAAGTGAAGTTAGCTGTCTGAGAGGCGTACAAAATTAATTAATTCTAATTTGTTTTTGGGCGCCAAAGCGCCAAAAATCTTGTTAGCCTTATTCGCGAATATTTATACTCCAAAAAGGAGATGTTTATATCGGGTGACAGTAATCAATTTTAGGGCCATTATATAAAAACTACATCAACATAATTACTATGTCGGTTTAGAACATTTTTCTAAGTTGTCCGACCCCTATTCTCCATCTCCTTCGATCCTGACGATCATTTTCTGTCAGGTTTTTTTAACTTATTGATCTTTGGATTGACTGTTGCCATTTTACTTTAGAACGCCTTTTTTTTCTGCGCCTTATTGGTTGTCATTCTAGGACCTGCTTTGGTAATCTTTCGTCGTTCATTCGTTGTATATGGCTGTACCATATCAGTTGTATTTTGGTGATGTCATCCTTACGCCTCCCTCGATTCGCATTATTTCTTCTATGATCTCATGTCTTATGCGATCTGTTCTAGATATTATCATTGATCTTCTTATTGCATCCATTTCGACACGTGTTCCAGACGGAGTTAATTCGTATCCTTGTGATCGACGTTGGAGAGAGTGAAAACCAAATAGTTTTCTTTCCATTTTTGTTTTGTATTTTTTCTGTTACGCGACAAGTCTCTATTCTATACAACAGCGTGCTTTTTACCATTGCTTCATATATGTTAAATTTAACATTATTTTTGATCTTTTTGCTCTATAAAATACTGTTAAGACATCCAATAACCTTTTGTGCTTTTACTTTTCTTTTTTCTAGTTCTTTACAGTCTGTTCTTGTCTTATCAAATGTAACACCCAAGTTACTAAAAGCATTGGAAGAATATTCGTAACACATTCCTTTTTTTAGATTAAAAAAATCCAAAATAAAAAAGTATTTCATTGACACAAATCACTTCTGTTTATTAAAATCACACTGCATGGCCTAGTCTATTAAAATCGATCCGTAGTTACGTCATGTTATTAAGTAGACAGTCAACACGCATGGCTTGAAACAGTTGTTTTATTTTTGTTTATTCGCATTCTTATCAGTGGCGGCGCGTGGTAAAAAGCTTTCGGTGTGCACACCAAAAAAAAAAAAAAAATTGTGGCGGAGGTGGATATTTAGTTAAATATTAGTTACCTACCTATTATTATTGAAATTATAAATAAATAATAAATGTATCATACCTAGTTTACATATTTTCTCTTCTAATGGCAAAGATGAAAATTTAATTGTTTTTAAATATTGCACGCTAATGCTATCAGAATTAGAAACTTCCGCCATTGTCGTAAATACCAAATCGTTGAAATCAAAACAAACCGCCAGCGCCCGACCGATAATGCCAAATTAGTGGTGTGCAAATACTATCTACTCGATACTTTGATATCAGATACATGGGCGGATTCGAAGTAATCGAATATCCTTCGACGCCAAATACTCGTTACTCGAATCCCGAATGGGACCGAAGCCGAAGTGTTACTTTCGTATCAATTGTATCGGCATCGGCCGTATGAGTAACGAGTTTGGAGTACTTGTAATCATTTGGACCGATATTTATATATTGGATTTACCGATAATATAATATAAATAATAATAAAATCTAATACTCGAATAGGAAGTATCAGTATCTACTCAATACTTGGAAAGGGAATCGTTGCACATCACTATGCCAAATTGTCTAAGTGCACTAATTAAAAGTGCCCTTGAGCTCCTCTAACATGTAACGCAAACCATGGGTGCGGGGGGCGTCACGGGGGTGCGGGCGGCATCGAGGCTAGTTTTTGCACAGATTTTGTTCTAGGCACTGCCGCAGGAAGGTTCAGATTCTATGTACTGTAAAATTCTATTGGGACATGTCGTCCTCCCTTTCTATATTTCGTAATTAGAATGCGACACAACATCTACGGAGCAAATAAAAGTGAATAATTAGATTCGAACTAACTATAAAGCGCATCCGCCAGCATGCACCGCAGGTGGTTTGTACACGAAAACACATACATACTGGGTATTAATTTGTAGGTAATATTCCAATCTTTAGTGAATTCCGTTTGGGGTAATTATTAATTAAATTTTAGTATTTTTTTAAGTAAAATTTGGGAGTACACGTGCACATGTGCACTTATGGAGAATCCGCCACTGATTCTTATGTATGTTTTGTTGGTAAATTTTTTACTAGGTAGATAAATAAACAGATGACTTTGCCTTAGTTCAGTCTTTTGAATTTAAATTTAGTAAAAGATCATTTCAGTGATTTATCGTTTCTCAGTTTTTAACGTAAAAATGGATGCCCAAGAAATCTCAACGTTAGCGTATTAGAAAGGGTAATCTGCTCTCCTCCAATGTCTCTGATTCCAATGCAACTCTGAAATTTTGTTTCTACAGGTTTAATGTTCGAAGGTTTCTACCCAAGTATTTTGTTTCTATTCCATTAAACAGCGGTTAAAGGCACAACAAAATTATTCGAACACACAAGTACGATGGACAAATAAAAACTCATCTCTAATAATTGAAACACTATACTTTGTTTTTGTTTTTTTTGGCGGTTACGTCATGACATAATTACATTATGTTAAATCAGGGCTATCAAAACGGACGGGCCACGATCCTCCACTTTATTGACGTCACATCCGGGACTGATTTTTTTTTGATGGTCACGTTACGACCCAGCTGATTGTCTTTAAAATATTGAAGTTGGAATGACGGTTCATGAATATTTGATCTTTTTAAAATAAAGCCGGTTTTGAGATTGTTTTTAATATATTCTTGCAGAACAATTTTTTTTAAATGTATAGTAATCCTTAATTTTTCAGAGCCGCTTTATTAGCTTACACAAAAATTAAATTTAAAACAAAAGCCATTGTGACAAACACAGATGACAAAGTCAAATACTTGTCAAATATAACAGTTGGCATGCGGTACATGGTGGATAATTTGAATTCAATATAAAAAATGCCAAATGTTGAAGATTTTAACCTTTTAATCACCTTGCATCCTTACAAAAGTTTGGTGGAATATGAGGATAGTGTCTAAGAATCACTGAAATTTCGCGGAAATCTGTAGTGCCATTTTGAAAATATCATAAAAAAACGTCTGACCTCCCATAAGATCCAATGTAAAATTCAGCCCCCGGACAACAGCTGATTTTTTCATGGTCGTGGCCTGTATTTTTTTGTTGCCTTGGTTAAATGAGAAAATATCAATGATGAACCGCCATGATAAAAGAAACAAACTATAGTCTAAATTATACGCATTTGTAATGACGTCACCAGGTGAGAAAAAAACGTATGGTGTAGATATTTTTGCCAATCAATATTTGGTTAGAAAATTTACTATCGCTGTTGGACTTGTTCCCTTTCCAGTTGAAAAAAAGCCAATATATTTAAAATTATCAGCTGCGATTGTTCATTATACCTATTATATTTGTTTCTCGGCATTTTACAACTTTTTAAAATAATTTCCGACAAGTTGACAAACTCATGTTTTTGATTGACAATTACCTACTTATTTAAAAAATTAATTAATCATAGACACTACTTTTTTTTAAAAGTTTATTTTCACCGCTGTTTATAATATACTAAACAAAGATAAACAAAAATGACGTCATTACAAATGCGTATAATTTGGACTATACATACAGAGTTTACGACCTTTACATACCGTGTGTATGTATCGTGTCCTATAGGAAGAGGTAGACAGGGTATTTCCGCAATGCGGGGTAATACCGCCACCCCAGAGAGCTACCAGTTACGACAAACAGAGCAGCAGTGGTGCCAGAAGCTAAAGCATTCTAGTTACGACGTGTCGACGCCTTAGTTAAACAAACAAAAAATAAAATAAATAAAAAATCAAGGAAGCAAACAACTCTCCAGCTTGTTGACTACAACTTGTTGACCCGGTATATAACCAAATATCCGGATCTAACCCTGACTGAATCCCTTCTAAAGTTGCAAGCTTGACGCGTGCTTTCAAAAGTCGCTTTATATGGCATTTTATCCCCTTTTGCGGGCTTCAAAGAGACACTTAATCCGCCATCCAACTCTTTGTAAGGTTTAAGGTTTTCCTGATGTCGGATTCTCATTAATACTTTAAACCCAGTGATCTCTATAAATTAGTTCTGGCCAGGAACAGGCACTCATCTGGAGTTATATGTTGTGTTTTGGGAATTATCAACTTCATCCAGCCTGTCATAGTTAAAGCATGTGACGTCATTACTTTCCTGGTCCGGAGAAGCGATGCATGTTTTTACAATTAACATAAAGGATTATTCCATTGATACAAATCACTTCTCTTGATCTAACCACACCAACATAGCCTAGTCTATCAAAACCGTTCTGGTTATATCGTAGGCAGCCAACATGCATGTCATGAAAGAGTTGTTTTATTTTTGTCAGGCGCATTGTTTTATATTTTTTGGTGGTTTGTGGTATTTTTATTATTATTAGGTAGGTGTATTATTTTCCTAAAATTGCAGAACAAAGGGCTTTGTCTTCGTTCAGTCCTTGTAAAAAAAATTCAGTAAAAAATCATTTCAATGATTCATTGTTTCTCCGTTATAAATGAATGGACTATAGATAGGCAGTTGTCGTAGTAATAGTAGTAGTTGGACTTATTTCAAAACGTTCACACAAGATATACATAGAAGCTTACAAAAGCTGTATGGAAATGGTTATTTACCTAACAAGTGTGGAAAGTGATACTTTACCGCACGTGACGGCAGTTGGCCGAACAACACGGAGCGAAGTTCGGTCAAGCCGTCAAGGGTGGTAAAGACACTTTCCGCATGTGTTAGGTACAATATTTTACCTATGAGTACCTTTTTTTCTAAAAAATTAAATGTAATTTTTAAATAAACATGTCAAATTAGACGATATTTAAATGTAAACAAATACTGAAGCTATTTTATTGACGCGTTGATAAGGGTTCTCAGTGCTGCGCGTGCGGTAAAGTAATTACTTTACGGACCCGAGTAGGTTAAAAGAAAAAAAATACAAAATTACTTGTAATTAGTTGATCCTGCAAAGTAATATTGCTAAATTTTTTATAACCTTTTTGTTTTTTAACTGGAACGCCTGTATTTCAGATATAAAACGTATAAACATAACAATAATTAAAGTAAATAAATAAAAAATTCCCCCACCATATATCTTCCAGATCAAGCAATAATTAAAAATTTGTATTTTTTTTTGATCTATTAAATTGAATTTGAAGTTTTTTGTACATATCTAAAGGCCTTTTAATAACAACAGAAAATAGTAATAATAACAAACCTGTTAGAGTTTGGTGCATCACTTAAGTTACATCCTGCATATTAACAGTGGCGCACCCAGGAATATGTCTTGGGGGGGGCGAGGCCTCATAATGTCGTATTTCATGCCATTTTTTGTGTTGATTCATGAAATATGCGGAAAATATATACAAAAATCTTAGGCTTGGGGGGCCCGGGCCCCAGGCCCCCCCTGGGTGCGCCCATGATTAAACTAACTTTTACAAACAGACAAAGTGATGCAAAAATATTTGATATTTTGTGTCGAAAGAGCGTAACGTTTACAGACTGGACGAGCTGGAAAACCAACTAGTTCTAAAATGAACTGTAATGAAGCAACACACTATACTCTTGCGAGACTTAACCCAAATATTTCTGTAAATTATATTGGGCATTAGGAACGCGGCTAACTATGTTCAAAAAATTTTTACCGTGTTCCTCTTCGTAAAATACTAAACGATACCGCGGTGCTTTCTACGAGGAACGAACAAACTGATAGAAAAGAACTAATAAGTAAAATCCGGCGTTTGTTTAGGCGATTAGTCGAATCACCTATTTCGTTGGATTGAGTGACAAATTTTGATTTGATTACGGAAAATTAAGGAACTGGTAGCCTAGGCAACACTGACAGGATACCCATTCCGTTAATAGTTTAAACGAACTACTAAGCACATCTCTACAATATAAGTAGATAATAGAATCCCATCTCCTAGAATCTTAACTTCAAACATGGCTAATCTTTTTGACATCTTCCTGACTCGGCCACTCGCTCTACTCGGTCCGCTCTTTCAAAAATTTCTGAAGTGACTTAAGTATATAAATTCCACTTATTCCATGGCTCGTCGAAAAACGATTGAAATCTAGAATTTAATAAGAGCTGAACTAAAGAAATTCATCTTTTTTGTATCAATCAATTTTTGAAAGAGAAGAACAGAAATTACAGGGAATTACAAAAAAAATCTGCAACGATCTCTGCGCTTTTTAGTTTGTGAATGTATTTGTCTTCTATTGTGTCTTTGGTCAAACTCATAAATTCTTCATCTACCCAGCAAACATCAACTTGACGAAACTGTACTAATTTTGTACGTCAAGTGCTGGGAACTGATGGCAAACGGGAATAAAGTGCTTATTTTTACTAATTTAGTATCGCCTACATTTATATCTATAGAAAAGGTACATTTTTGTAGCATTATCTGTGCCATTAAAAAAAAGTACTATAATTTCAATATTTTTATAGTACATCTGAGTTATTGTTAAAAAAATAGTAAAAAATATATTGTAACAGATACGTTAAAAGCACTTCTATTTTAGTATTAAAAAAACAATTATTTTGCTGTGGAAATGATGACGATGCAGCATTGCAACTTTAATTAATGTAATTCTGATGTTATAAGCTGTACTTGATTAAAAAATAAAGATTTGAGAATTTCTTCATTGAGTGACGTCACGATAACAATCGATAACGCGAGTGTTTAATAGCCAAAGAAATTTTTTTACTCTCTGTGTGACCACGGTCCCTAGAATAAACCGGTCTGTGGATCTAATATATATAAATGTCAAATTTTTACGTCACTGGTGGTCCAGCTGATTCTGGTAAACAAAAGTTAGATAGAATATCTCTTTAATGAATAATTTTTCTATTGTTTTTCAATATATCCTTATTAAATAATATTTTTAAGACTTATAGTCGTTATTTCTTTTTAGCCCGCTTCATTTTTCTTTACACAAAAATCAAAATTCGAAGAAAATAATGTGTTCGTTTCAGCATCAAAAGTAATCCGCTAACCAATAGCCATTTGTTTACTTCCCAAGTCCTTGGTTTACCTTTGATACCAAACGATCACGTTTAGTATTTTAAGTTTTGTGTAAAGAAAAATGAAGCAGGCTAAAAAAAATAATGACTATAATACTAAAATTTTTTATTTTATAAGGATCTACTAAAAAACGGTTGGAAAATTCCCTTGGTTTTCAAAAAATTCAAAAAGTATTACATGTTCATTAAAGAAATCTAACTTTTGTTTACAAAAACCAGTGACGTAAGAATTTGACATATAAGATCCATAGACCAGTCTATTCTAGGGACCGTGCTATGTGACATTGTAGCCATGGATTATTAAGGGAACATTCATGAATTAAGTAATGAAAAAGTTCAGGATTTTAGGATCGTCTCCCTCCTTTGTAACGCATTATAAACCCATCCCCACTAGGATCACTGCATTGTAGACACGTGGCGTCCTCATCGTCAGAATTCCTGGATGATGTGACCCTAATTCCCACCCCTCCCCCTAAAGCGTAACATAGTACATGAATGGTCCCTAACCACACTTTATTCTTAAAAAATAATTAAGTCAAAACCATTGAGGTATGTTTAGAAAGCCCCGAACAAACCATTTTTTGTCATCCAACTCCAAAAAAAAAACGAGGCAAAAGCATAATCGAATAAAAAATTACTCAACCAACGCTATTAAAAATGCAAGCAGGGTAAAATTAAACCCCTTTTTAGTTATGTCTTGCAATTTCTGTCCAAATTAGAGTGTAAATAATAAAAAAGCGAAAAACCGTGTGTGCGACCGGGCTCGTATTTTTCGCGATTACACTGTACACAGCATGGTGAATGTCAAAAAGTCTGATAAATTACGGATGTGGTACAAAAAAATCGATGTTCAAAAAGTCCCAATATAGACTCGACAAACTATTTTACCACGGTGCGGTGGATAGAATAGACCGGTGTTCGGATCTTATAAATATATGTCGAATTTTCACGACACTGGTGGTCCAGCTGATTTCTAAGGCAGTTTTCCTGCTATTTTTTAGTATATTCTTATAAAATAATATTTTTCAGACATACCAGTCGTTATTTTTTTTAGCCCGCTTCATTTCTCTTTACACAAAAATCTAAATTCGAAGAAAATAATATGTTTGTTTCAGCTTCAAAAATAATCCGCTGACCTACATCTTTGTTTACTTCCCTCGGTTCACCTTTGATACTAAACGATCACATTCAGTTTGACTTGTAGTGTTGTGTAATAAAAAATAAAGCGGGATAAAAAAATAACGACAATAAGTCTAGAAAATTATATTTTATAAGAATGTACTAGAAAACAGTGGGAAAATTGCTTTAGTTTTCAAAAAATTCAAAAAATATTAGTAGTTCCATTGTTCAAATCATATCTAACTTTTTTTTACAAAAATCAGCTGGACCACCAGTGACGTGAAACATTCGACATATATATATATATATATATATATATAAGATCCGAACACCGATCTATTCTATCCACCGTGCTATTTTACCCCGTGTAAAATTGTGTAACCTATAAGGGGCAAAACAGAGTAGGAGCGAATATTGAAATGTAGGAAATAAAGCAAAAAGGCAATAATT
Source organism: Aspidapion aeneum (assembly GCA_963576565.1). Classification (NCBI taxonomy): domain Eukaryota; kingdom Metazoa; phylum Arthropoda; class Insecta; order Coleoptera; family Brentidae; genus Aspidapion; species Aspidapion aeneum. The sequence continues at coordinate 23,856,329 of OY755044.1, forward strand.
AGAGCAACACAATTTTAATTTAGTAAAAAACTAACCAATATTAACGCCCTTATTTAAAAAATAAAAAGTTGTGATAAAAAATACATTTATAATAATCAAATTTACTATTTACAAAATTTATAAAAAAGTACATTGCTGTTGACTCTGACACACTAATTATGACTCCATTTATTGCAAAGACAACATAAAATCTATCTTTCAGTGATAGTGCTGCTATAAAAAATTAAAAATATTTAACTAGGTATAACTAGGTAACCCGTTTTGCCTCCATCATTAACGCCGTTTTGCCTCAAACCACCTTTTAATTCAAAAACAAAATTCAAAGAAAAGGCTAATTTTACAGGCAAAGCGTTTTTCCAATGTAAACAAAATATTAAAAAATCTTTAAGATATGTACACAATATCGCGCAACATCACATGTCGAAACAAAAAAAAGTTAAGCTTAGCCGACAGGCATCACTCATATTTCGGTAGTAGCTAGAGAAATATAAAAAAACCTTGTATTATATAGTCACTATTAGTGTTGCAGCGAGACGAGACGAAACGAGAAAAGCCCTTCTCCCGTCTCGTCTTGTTATGCGAGATAAAATAAAAAGTTTTTGAGAGACCCTGTGTAAAAGGGGTTTTTCAATGTATTTATTTTTTTCAAAATAAGGTGTTAAGTCCATTCTGGGAAACATACAATAAATAAAGAAGTAAATACAATACATATACTAAAGTACCTCGTTGATACCGATTAAGTAAAAGCTCTGGAAGAGTTTTGCATTGCTTTATTTATTTAAAACGGTACCTAAAATTCCAAGTGTTCGTTGATAAAAGATTATTTTGAGCTTTGCCAATAACATCAATCCTTAAAAATAAAGCAATAAATCTATTATTTTGAAGATCTCTATGGAATTTCCAGATTCTGGAAACTAAAGATTTTCGCTGCAAAAATGTGTTTTTCACAAAACTAACCAAAACGTTTCTTAAAATAACTTTTCTTAATTTTTTAGAAAAAACATCTTTTTACAAGGAACTATGTTTTTTTGAAATAAACTTTTTTTAAGTAGCAGATTTTTCATCAGAATTTTTTTTAAATAAAAAACAAACTAATTTCCACAAGAAAATTACTTGATTTTCAGAATTTCAGCTCTTTAAAAAATCGTCCAAAAACATTTCTATTAAATTAACAGATTTGTAAATAACAAAAATCCACGCCAAAAGCTAGAAAAGAAAATTAAAATTTCTTGCTTATGAATAATTTCCGAACAAAAAATGTTCAGTACGTTAATAAGCATTAACAGTACAGTTTAATTATACTTTTGGATTTTCTCTATCTGATTTCAAGTAAACGAAAGGTAAGCCACAGAATATGTTGTGAAAGAAGGAATATATCACAATTTTTGCATCCTTCTTATTAAAAAATAAAACATATAAATATCAGCTTAATTCTATAATAGGTAGCTCAATACAAACGGATGGAAAATCATAAAAATTTATAAAACCAAACTTTTTTGCTCGAGAGAATGAGATACTAGAATCTTTCGACCACAGAGGGTCATCTCTCTCGTCTCGAGCTTTCATTCGAGAGAAAATAACTCTTTCGACAAGACGAGATGCGAGAATCTCTTGCCTCGGCGGCAACACCAGGCACTATAACATAAGTATTGCAAAACTTGAAAATTTGAAAATCCAAAAACCATTTTGCAAAGCAAATGATTTTACTAAAAAAATCACATCACATCGACATCACATATTTGCTTGCATTTTGATACCCGCCGAGCGACCAACACGGCTAATTTACGAATAACCCCGGCCTTTTTAAAGTTTTTAGAGAGTTTTTAGAGACTAGAAAGAGCTACACAGACAGCTCTATAAAACTGCAACACAGTACTTAAAAACCAGCTATACAGAATTTATATTAGTACTTACGACCAGGGAAAAACCAGAGTGGTTGTAAAGTTGTTTATCATAAAAGATTTACAAAATATGTAGGGGACCGACGGGCAAGACGGATAAAGCGGGCAAGAAGAATAATGCAGTTTATTCTGGTGCTATAAAAACTTTATATTCCGTTACAAAAAACCTACCAAAATGCTAAAATCATAAAGGAGGTAATTTATAAATAGTTTAAGTAGGTACTGCACAGAGCGCATATTAAAACATCACAGCAGGTAAAAATGGCGAAGCACAAATTGGTGCTGAATTTTCTCAAAATAATAATTTTCCAAAGTAGCTTCCTCCGCTGGCATTAAATGCTACACGTAGTGGCGTATTTTAGGCCCCCCCCCCCAAGACCTTTAGATCACAACAAAAATTTCAAAGGTTTATTTGAAGATCTTGACAGCTAAGTCAGGAAGAAATTGACAACTCTCTAGAGGGTCATGAGTCATCCAGCTGAATTGGTGTACTGTGTCCAGCTGCTATCTTAGTTTGGTATTTTAATATTTTATTTTGACGGTCATATAAAAAGGTTAATCAATAGTTTAGTTTCCATTTACGGTCCCTAGAATATAGTTGTCCAGCTAATTTTTATAAACAAAAGTTCGATAGGATATCTCTTTAAGGAAAAACTAATGTCTGAAATTTTTTGAAAACCAATGCATTTTTCCAACTGTTTTTTAGTATATTCTTATAAAATAATATTTTTTAGAGGTACACTTATAATTTTTGTTCGCTTCATTTTTCTTTAGACAAAATTTAAAATACAAGTCAAAGTGAGCGTGATTGTTTATTATCAAAGGTAAATCGAGGACTTGGGAACTAAACAAATGGGTGTAGCTTACCGGATTACTTTTGACGCTGAAACGAACATATCACTTTCAACAAGTTTTAATTTTTGAGTAAAAAAAAATGAGGCGGGCTAAAAAAAATTAACGACTATACGTTAAAAAAATATTATTATATAAGAATATACTAAAAAAACAGTTGTAAAACTGCCTTGGTTTATAATAAATTCCAAACATATTAGTTGTTCATTAAAGAGATATCCTATCTAACTTTTGTTTACAAAAATCAGCTGGACCACCAGTGACGTAAAAATTTGACGTGCCCCCACCCCAATTTAAGATTTTTAAAAATATTTTCCACATATTTTATTATTAGAAGTTAAAATCCGTAAAACAACAAAAACTATGGTAAGTAAGCGAGCAAACAACTGAAAATTTACAGTGCAGAAAAAATTTAATTAAAAATACACAGACAGCAACAAATGCACTTACACAAGGTTTTATTCCAATAAAAATATATGAATTGGCTTAACACGAGTTATAGAATATTAACGGATTGGGTTTCACCAAAGTTAAAGTGGCAAATCCAAAACGGCCGCCGTATTGTTTTAGTTTGATACATTCGTTACATGGTTTAGAATATCAAGAGATTGGTGACCGCCCTTTTTGTTTGTTTATTTTAAATAAGTATTTTGCATTGCATTGCCAAATTGCATTCATATCCTCAATAAGTAAAAAAGAAAACAAGTTGGATTGCAACAATTACAAAAGAATTTCAATAACCAGCACTCTAAGTAAATTGTACGGTAGGATTCTTAGAGATCTAAAAGAGAATGATTTTCATGGACAAGAAGAAGAAGAGCAAATTGGGTTTCATGCAGGCAGATTTTGTAACGATAATGTTTTTTGTCTTAAACAAGTAATTGAGAAAGGGAGCGCTAGAAATATAAGATGTTACCTTTGGGAACCTACGAAAAGCATATGATACCGTTTCGGTAGAAAAATTATGGACATTATTAGAGCAAACTAATATCAATCATCCATACATACAAACGATAAAAGGGCTATACAAAGAATCAAAATCTAAAACAAAAATTGGAAATCGACTTTCAAAAGAATTCCTGGCAACGACGAAGGCAGGTATGTTTTATCTCTCCAACTCTTTTTAAAATATATATCGCAGTAGCTCTTGGGAGCTTGGAAATACAACTTAACGACCGATTTACTATATACACACTACAGTTTGCTGACGACCAAGTAATTGTAGCTAATGATAAAGAAGCCTTCTTTATGATGAGAAATTTAACGGAAGAATACCAAAAGTGGGGATTAACAATAAACGTGGACAAGACACAGTACTTATGTATTGGAAACGAATCCAGTAAGTTAGAACCCCATGCAATGAGTATGTATATTTTGATATTACATTTGATAACACAGACTGTAAGGAACTGGAAAAAAGAATAGTAAAAGCAAAAAAGGTTATTGGATGTCTTACGATATTTTATGAAGCAGATAAAACAGAATTTAAAATTTAACATATATGAAGCAATGGTAAAAAGCACGCTCTTGTATGGACTAGAGGCTTGTCGCGTAACAGAAAAATACAAAACAAAAATGGATGCAATAAGAAGATCAATGATAATAATGAGACCATTAAAGAAAGAATGGGAATCGAGGGAAGCATAACAAATGACATCACTAAAAGACAACTGATATGGTACGGCCACGTAGAACGGATGAATGACGAAAGATTAATAAAGCAGGTTCTAGAATGGCAACCAATAGGGCGCAGATAAAGAGGGCGTCCTAAACTAGAATGGCAACAGTCAATCCAAATCTAACTGAAACAATTGAAATTGTCTGAGTCTAAAAGTATTACTTTTTTTATCAGAGTAGGCAAAGTCCGAGATTTTCTTTCCTTTTCAACAAAAACACACTGACAGTCTGCGCCATTTTGACAAAGCTGTGATAAAATGTGCCTAACCGGTTTGCGAGAACCCATCATTGTCTATTTCAGCTTTTTCAATGATAATGTCAAATACATGTTATACCCATTTTCTTTTTGGTTGGTTGTGAAACCCAATCTTTAGCTATTTTAGAATCCCTGGCGTTAAGATAGCTTAGCATTTTTAACATAGATGTACAATCATGGAGGCTAAATTCTGAAAGCGCGAGCGTATGAGAATCCATGGCAAACACGTCTGATATGGTTCTAAAACTCAAGGACTTTCAAATAAAGATTAAAAAAAGAGTAATAGAAACGTTATGACCTCTGCCTGTTATAAAATGAATCGATAACAGTAAATAATGAGCTCTAGCGGCTTTTGCACTCCTTATCGATAGATGATTCGTTGTGAGATACCAGTATAAACGTGATATTGAGAAGGATTTATCCTGCTGTTATAAGGAAGAGATAATACCCGATATTTGAATTTTAACGGTGTGCATCTAAGACGATATTGGAAATTTATGTATCGAAGACGCCTGTGGAATGCCAAACTATAAATCGAGAAACGCATAAGGTAGTGGAAGCATTGAGATATAACAATGTTTTGCTATTTGTGCTATTCGCAGAATGTGAAATTCCTTTTATACACATTTAACAAATAAAAGTTGCTTGGGCTCTGACGGATCTAATACCTTCCGCGCATTAGAACACTCCAAATGAACTCCATGCTATATCAACCTTGAAAACAGTTTTTTGTAAATATTTCACAAAAGCTCTCAAGGGGTTTTGGCTATAACACGAAAAATTTGGAAAAATTCGTTCTACCCCAAGTAACATTATTACCACTCAAGGTTTTATTAATTTGGTTCCTAGGTTATTTATAGGGTGCTGTTATGGGTTTTAGGATCAATTTGGCTACATAAAGGTAATTTATATTGCCAATTACCTAAAGGGGTGTTATACAACCAAAAAGTGATTTATAAAGGGAGTATAATGAAACTGATATTCCTTGTGTTCCTTTTAGATACTTTTGGTTTTATTGATTTATGATTTATAAAGATAAAATCTTATAAAACCATTTTACCTAAAGTTTTTAAAAAGAAATAGATACAAACTTTGGTCATTTAGTTTTTTTCATTACTTTAGGTCATTACAAAAGAGTTTTATAATAGAGCTAAAAGGTTATCTTATATCCTTTTGTTTTTATAGTTACCAGTAGTTTAAAAGTAAATATGATTAGATAGGCGGCCATATAGAACCTAGTTTCCTTAAGGTTTTTTAAAGTGGTAAATATAAACTTTAGACTTTTGGTTTTTGCCATTACTTTTAGGCATTTTAAAAAGGTTTTATAGGAAGGCTTAAAGGTAAACTTAATTATTTTTTATTTATAGTTACCCATAGCTGTTAAATATTATTTAAATAGGCGGGCATATAAAACCTTGTTTCCCTAAGGGTTCTAACGAAAGTAAGTAAATACTTTCGTGTTTTATTTTTTTTTACAGATTGGTACCTACCTATTGCAAGATTGATTATTTAAAGCCCAATAATTAATAATCGTTGTGTTTCAATCCTGCTGGGTAGGACACCCAGGCCTAGATAAGGCCTATTTAGGCGGCCAATATAAGAGGTTGCCCTCCAACCTGCAGGCACAACGAATATCATTGCACTGGCCCTCTCGAATGTGTCAAAATTACACGATAAAAAACATTTAAGTGTTGAATTATACGCTTTTAAATACTTTAAAAACAAATACAAAAAATTTAAGTGAGGTTATGTTGACTATGGCTACTTTGTTCTTTTTTGTTGGTTTCATAAGGGCACTCAAAAATCCTTGTTGCGACACAGTAACAAATAAAACCAAGTGACCACTATAAAACCATAATGGCGTATATAAATTTATTTAAAAATATTGTAAAGAGAAAATATTTATCTAGTCATTTTAGCAGTGTTTTTTAACAATAATTTTTCTTTAATTTTGATTTATGTAAACCAAACAGACATTTTTAATGGTGAATAGTGTAAAAGATTTTTATTTTTATTTTAAATATTTGTTATTTTGCTATCAACAAACTATTAAAAAGCATTCTTGAGCTGGCGCGCTTGTTTTGAGAGCTTTTCAGATACGATTTTATCAGAAAAATAATTTGATCATCAACAAAACGACAAACTCGGTATATTTTTATGTGATAAAATAATTTTGGGACTCTGACATTTTTGGCAATTTTGTGACCTAAATTATTTTATATAGCCATTGTGAATCTAAAATATCGCCATAGCTTTTACAGGAAAACTTCTTTAATCTAAAGGTATTAGTGTATTCAACAAAATCGCCAGGATACCAAATTACCAAATCTAGTTTTATAATAGGATAGAGGACGTTTCTGAGTTGCTTTTAGAACCTGACCTAATAGCTTCAGGCTCTACAAGGTTCTATACTGGTGGAACCGCTAGAGGGCGAAGCTGAAGTTTATTTCTTATGGTTTTATGGTGGGTTTAATACATAGGTTGCCACCACCAATTGGGGAGTCCCATTTAGGAGGTCTAAGAGGTCTATAAGGGTGATGGGAACGTGCTAGCGACCAAACATTGAAACTAATGGTTTTAAGGAAAGACGCTGGCAACCTTTAACTTCTGCTATAAATAAAGAAATGTTACTTGGGACCATATTCCGAAAACTGCCTTGCGATGCTCCGTTATGTCATGTTATTAGCATTAATGGATTTTGACTAAAATCTTTTAAGCTCTTTACAGTATTGTAGCATGGGCGGTTCTACGGGGGAGGGGGTATAAAAGGTAGTTAGCCCCTCCCCCCTCAGAACCCGACAATTAGCTACTACAGGTAAGTTAAAGGCTGATAAAAATTATATTTTTGTTGACTTGACTTAATAAAAAAGCACTGAAAGAAGAAATCGCCTGTGGAAAAAAGTGCACATGAAAAATGCACACAGAGGACACCCCCAAAATTTTGAATAAGTTGAAAATAACTTGAGTATTGCAATATTACACGGTAAAGTTGCAAAAATGGTACGTTTTCAAAGCCATAAAATAAATTTTTCGGAGAGCTTCTTCTTCGGTTTTCTAATTTTTTTGTGTCTGCGCGAAAAATTGCAGCGTGTTTATATTATAAGGAGGTTTGATCAAATATACAAACGACTTTTAGGGTAAGAAAAAATATTTTACTTCAGGCCATTTTTATACAAGATTTATTTATAGTTACGAAAATTTTCAAAAATATTGAAATAGTTCATATAATAAAAAAACTTCAAGTTTTAAATATTTTGATCATTTTTAAAGTTTTTATGAATTTCAATAAAAAAATTTCGGATATTTTCAAGATTTAAAAAAACTTGAAATATTTTGTGCGTCTCATAACTAAGGAGCCAAAGTGCAGCAGGTAATAGAGGAGGTTATTTCTGATAAAAAAGTTTATATAACATGGGGGTCGATCAACACTCATCTGTTTTTTTGATATAGGATTTTTTAAGTTAGAGGAGTGGGGGAAAAAGGTAAAAAAACAAATTTCAGTCAAATGAATATTTAGCTATAATTGTGTTCCAAAAATGTATTATTTTCTTTTTTGATAAAATTACAAATTAAGGCTGTCAAAATAACTTCCACAAATGTATAAAAAAATTTAAACCTTAAAAAAAATTAAATTTTTGCGTACTTATTTTTTTTTAAATATCAATGATATGTCGCCGTCGTGGTGTAGTGGTAGCAATGTTTGTTTCCCACACCAGCGGCCCGGGTTCGATTCCTGGCTAGGTACTTGGTTGTTTGTATTTGTTTAAAAATGCTTTAACTTTACTAAAACTTTGCGAAACTGGGCAATTGATCCTGATTGGATGGAAAGTCCCAGTATAAATAAAAAAATAAAAAAAAATATATATCAATGATATTTCATTAATATGTCTCCTTAGAGACTTATTTTTGTTAACAAAAAAAATCAAGAAGAGCAAAAATAGTTTCTCCTGAAAAAAAATTACCGCATGATTTTTTTTTAATACTTTTATCTCCACTTGTTATATATTTTTTTGTGAGCAAAATTAAGAGGATCAAGTAACCTGTAACAGTAGGTACCATTCAAAATCTAAAGACTAACATTTATTGCATTGTAATTTTTCTATAGGTCAAAATTTTTCTTTCTTTGATTTCCCTGTGCACTGTTTTACAAGGTGCGCGTTTTCCTCTGCGCGCTTTTTTAGTGTGCACTTTTTTCTGTGTCGCGTTTTTTCCTGTGCGAATATTTTCTTATCGCTTTTTTCCTGTGTGTTTATTTACAGTCACCGTTTCAGCATTACCCCCCCTCCCCCAGACATTTGTTCTAGAGCCATCCTTGTATTGTACACTATTTTACCTGAAAATTTCATGCAAATCGGTTTAGCGGCTTAGAAGCTATCGTGGGCCATACAGACATACACATACAAAGACACACACGAACAGACGACACGGCGATATTGCTAAAACAGGTTAAAGTACACCCAAATAACACATTTTCAGAGTTATTTATTATTATAAATTATTATTGTCTTGTCCACTAATTTTTAATTTGTTTTAAACAAATAGTCCTGACATGTTTCGTAAGTAAATTAGCACAACCTTTTGAAAAACTAGTAAAAAACTATGCCTAGCTACTGAAACGGTTAAATCCCAAAAACAAATTAAAAATTAATGGAGGAAGACAATAACCTGTTTGATTTCCTATTCAACGACTCCACCATAATATGGAATATTTACTACAATTATAAATTATTATTTTTCTAGCCATTAATAGTTTACTTGGAGTGTGCTAATGGGCTAGAAAGGTATCAGATCCATCATGGACCTATTTATTTTTACTTTGCGCCTTTTTTATTTAGAGTTAATAAAGTTTCATTTTATCCAAATGTGTACCGAAGTACGTTATTACCAGGGCAAAAAAATTGAATAAAAAGACCGAAAAATATATATCAAAGCCTGAACGAAACGGACAAAGGCCAGTAGAGGTGTAAGGGCGTATAAAACTCCAACAACTTTTCCTCCAAGTGAGATTAACCTTAATCCTCTTTTTCCATTGGAAAAAACTTCCCGTGGATTTTCGTTTGCTATATAGAGAGTTTTTGTCCGACAGACAGACTTTTAGTTCTCAACAGTTACGTTGAATACAACATAATAGTCATGCTTCTTCATAATTTAAAACAACTAGATTGTTTTTAAAACTGTCTAGTTTTCACTTTCCGCAATGTTGATCACAAGGATGCGATTATCCTTGTTTAAATACAACGACGGGCTAGTCTTGCCATATGTGATGCAATGAGCTCTAGCCCATCGACTGCGCTTAAATGCTTACTAAACTTACCTCCGTTTCACATTTTCTCAGAGGCGGAGGCACGAAGAGCAACTTATAGAACAAAGGCCAACCACCAGGATGGCAGGGCAAAGACAGTGATATCAACAGCTCTAATTAGGGAACAAGAGTTGGATGTAACTCTAGGAATGATATCCGATGTCCTGCCTAACACGGTGTACAGCAGAAAGCTATACAACATTATACTCCCAGAGAGGGAGGACTGGTTAAAGAACAGGAGCAATTTTTCAAACAACGATAGCTTCTGGTATACCGACGGATCCAAAATGCCATCAGGCGTTGGATCTGGAGTTGTTAGTATTCAAGAAAAAGTCGAGTTTAAACATAGTCTTGGCCAATTGGCTACTATATTTCAGGCCGAACTTGTAGCCATTGAACTATGTGCCCAGTGGATTACTACCCACGAATTGACCAACAGGACAATAAAAAATCTTCTCCGACAGTCAAGCAGCCTTAAAAGCGCTTGATTCCTGTACGGTCTCATCGAGAACCGTGAGGAGCTGCAGCTGGATACCAGGGCATTCTGGGCACGAGGGAAATGAGGCCGCAGACAAGACAGCGAGGGAAGCGGCATCTGCCGAATTTTTTAGCCCCGAACCAGCCCTGGGGATGTCATACAATAATAATATTATAATAATAAATTTATTTATCAAAAAAGAAAACAAACAGCTTTTACAATACTTATTAATGAATATTATGATAAATAAACTATTTAGCACTGAAACAATAAAGAATTGCTGTTAAATTAAACATATTGAAATGGATGGAGAACAACTTCCAACAATACTGGATGAATATGCCAGAACTGGCTCACTCTAAAGAGTTCATTAAAAGACCTTGTCAAAAGAGAGCCAGGAATATCATTGGACTTACCAGACAGGAGATCCGTATAGTGACTTGACTTTTTACGGGTCACTGTCGACTAAGAGTACCCATGCACAGAATGGGAATAACAGAAGAGACCGAATGTAGACTCTGTATGGAGGATGATGAAACAGTGAGACATGTATTGTGCGAATGTCTGGCTATTGCACGTTTACGTCAAAACACTTTCGGTAAACCTCAGATTGATTCAGAAAATCTGAACAGTGTCTCAACCAAACTGATACCCAATCTTTTTGGAGGATTAGGCATAGAGTGGTGGGAAATCACTCAAAAATGAGCCACAAAAGACCCACGAGTGGTCGCAGTGGAAGGGCCGCAAGGCCCACTGACACATGAATCATCATCAATCATTATCATCATCCTTTTTTAAATTACGTCCTTACAAGTTATATGGACAGTGATCTTTGAGGTGTCGAGAAAGTGAAAGCAGTGGCATGGGGGGGGCGCAGGGGGTTTGTCGCCTCCTCCCCGCCCCGCGGGTACGGGCGCCCGTTAGGTGGCCGAACCTCCTTAAGCTTTGTAAATAAAGTAGCAGGGCCGGCAACGGCAAAGTAAAGACCTTTTTTTTTTGGTCGCAAGATTTTTAAGGGGCGCCCTTTTTATTAGCTGTCGCCCCCCTCCCCCGCCTCTTTAGGCACGCTCTGCCGCTGAGTGAAAGCCACAAAGTTCCCAACTAATGTGTTAAATTATCTAAGCTTATATCACACAACAATTACACATAGCTGTAATCAAAGGTATTACAACAAAGATATAATTGAGAAAAAAACCAATTTTCCAAAAACACAAGACTTTTAAATGGCTTTTCTGAAAAAGCAAGAAACATTTATCAACTTTTACCTAATAGACACTAAATTCAATGTTGATACGGGTATTTTCCCTCGGAAAAGTTGCTTCTGTTGGTTTTACACAGCTCATGCTCTACACTGAGCCATATAAGTAAGGTAGTTAGCCGAGGTACCGTTAGAGGGTGTTCACAGGCTCAAGCGTTTGATTTGACGCCAAAAGGGCTCGGCAGCTCTCCCTCTTTTTTTTGAAAGAGTTGCATGCTCTTTAATGCAACCCATTCAAAAAAATAAGGAGAGCTTCCTTCCTTTGTTTATTTTACTGTCAGCAGGTTACAAATTTCCTTTTTTTTTCCTTTCTCTAAAAAACGGCTGGAGATACAAAAAGCTGTGAAATATCAAAAAGTTTCTGAATAATACAAGGAATCCACACTATGTTCTTGAATCTGCCATTGGCTTACTGCAAAATATTTCTGGAGGAAAAAAGGGGCTTGATCCGTAAAAAAATATCACCCTGTACTTTTTGCCTGATATTTGACATGCATGCCTTATATCTTAATACAAGTTCAAAATTTGAGCCAAACATCTCAAAAACTGCAGGAGCTATAAAGAATAAACGAACAAAAAATTGAAAACTCGGAACCATGTTTAGTTGAAAACACTCAAAAAATTGTCCTCTAAAGTTTAGCGACATACTTTACTATCACCCTGTATAAGTATAAGGGTGGTTGAAATCAGTGTTACCACCATAATCGGATCCACAGCGTCAAACGCATGATGCAGTAATTTGTTACAAAAACCGTTAGTTGTCCATTTTGAGGTTAACAAGCCCGTGAACTCAATATTTGTCACAACCACCAACAACTAACCGACGCCTACTTGAACTTATACACGTTTCCACAGAGACTATTCCAATATACAATCCCTCCAAGTATAATTTTCTTTTAACTAAAGATGAAATTGGTCTTTGGCAAAGTTTCTAAATTGGCATGACCGCCCCCTGCGGACTAGTATTCCCATCATGTTAATGAAAAAGCAATCTTTGTAACATTAATAAAACTTAAGGGCGCAAATTTTAATTTTACTATTTAGGTACGGATAGTTATTCTATAAGATAAAATATAATTTCAACGAAATAGCCATTTCCAGACCGGAAAAGTGGACAAATCTAACCAGCAGTATTTACTAAAAGGTGCTAAGTAATGAAACCTGAGTTATATATTGTGGGTGGCGGTTTAAAGGTTTTTTTTTTAATAACAGTCGACTCAGGAAATTTACAATAAAGAAGCCCGGCCGTATTTTTCTATGTAGGATACTAGATTGCAAATCAACTCATGCCGAGCATTTGATTTTGTACCTAACCTCACCTTTCGCTTAAGTATTAATGACAGCAAAAATAACCAAACTAAAACATAACCAAACCAAGAGGATATAACCAAACCAAAATGACCTAACCAAACCTTAAGTAGTTTATTATCGATAATGTGTGCTATTCAGCGCTAGTGGTTTGCGATCGCAGATGGGGTTTAGAACCCGAGCTCGATTTGCGATCACGTACGCTAGATAGAAAAATGTATCCCGGTCGCAAAAAGGCATAATGTACTATTATTCAGAGAAGTTGTAGTCTTAATCGAAGTATACTATGGCTTTACAATAGGCTTAATTTCAAAAGATAATATGTAACGTGATTTAGAGCACGACTTTATCATAACGATCTGAAACACAGCATAGTGTCTCGGCCAATTTATACTGCGATTCAGATGCCACACACACAAATTATTTTATCACTGTAATATTAAAATATATACCAAGAATTGTCAATGCAATTTTCGATCATAATGGCAATAAAGCATTTGATAACCAAACCTAATCCCGGCCGGCTCAGAGAACTTACCTCATGGGTTTAAACAACGCTTGGAGGTCGTGGGGGTAATCAATAATCAACTTCAACTGAGTGCCTCCACTTTTCTGAGCTGAAAGAAAATGGAACAAATTTAACATCACACATGAAAAAAAAATTGTGCAATTATGAAACTTTTCTTAACAACCATCATAACAAAAACATTTCATGTAAAAAAAGCCAAGTACGCGAAAATGATATTCCGGAAAAAGAATTGAGGTAAAAGTAATGCCAAGTTCTCCCATACAAATTTAAAATGAAATGTTCTTACTAATTTGGAAATGTTTTTTTAAACTTTGTAATAAAAGCCAAACTTTGTTATGTTCAATTTAGCCCTGTGCCCAAGAGTCATTTGCAGCCGTAATAGCCAAGTTTAGAAAAACATTTTCAAACTAGTAAGAACCCTTTATTTTAAAATGTGTATTGGAGAACTTGGCTTTCCTTTTATCGCAATTCTTTTTACAGAATATCTTTTCGGCGTACTTGGCTTTTTTTACATGAAATGGTCGCCGAGGCACCAGGATTAAGAACCCAGGAGCCTGCTAGTCGGTAGCAGGATAGCGTTAGCATACATCTCGTAAGAAGTCAACTCACGACGATCATGACCGTTGCCTTAAAAAGGAAAGAAGTCTATCGTCTATAACCAAGTTCTGGGAGGATAGCGATGTTAGATAGATGTAAGTCCAACATGTAGCAGGACCACCTTTCGGAAGGGGTGTAAAAGCGTGTGTCCACTGTGTAATAAAACTTGCATCCTAAGAGGCACGTGCATCAGTTTGATATATGATGACAAATCGGGGTTTTCGAAAAGGGCGTGCCATCTGCCTAGTTACGCTAGACCAAAAATGGTCTCCCCACCACTACTACCATAGGCGCACCCAAGGGGCTGGGCTTGGGGCCCGGCCCCGCCCCAAGCGTTAGATTTTTTTTTCATATTTTCCACATATTTCAGGAGCAAACACAAAAAATAACTTAAAATTCGGGCCCCCTCCTCAAGAGACATATTGTTGCGTGCACCACTGCTACTACTATCATCAATTTCGGTTCTTGTAACAAAAAAAGGCCTATTTTTAAAAGAAGACAGCTGTTTTTGTAATGCAAAATTGTCTAAACACTGACTGGCACTATTACTGCCTGGCGTTATTGCAATAGATTCCTAATGTTACAAAATAGAGAATTATTGAAATAAAGCCAGGCTATAATAGTGCCAGGCACAATTTTGACACCTTCACATTGTAATATCAGCTGCAATCTTTCAACACACGGCCTTTGTTTACTATATCAACCGGAATAAATAGTGCCTTCTTTTATTAATTGAAAATAAACGACGAAAGTTTTAAATTCGACTTTGGGGTATGTCAATTTTGAAGGATCAACTGTCAGTTTTCAATGTAAATTTGTCAAAATAGTGCCTGGCACAATTACAGCCTGGCTGTATTTTAATAATTCTCTAATATGTATAATATGTAGAAATTTAATATTCCTAAGCGTCGTAAATTCTGTATTTTTTTAGCGTGCTTGATTTAAAACTTGCAAAATTTCCATAGCAAGCCATAAAGCAGGGTACACAAGATAATTTAGCTTCTCCTTCAGCAGCCATTTGTCATTCTTGTTGGTAACATATTGCGCTAAGACGCAACATTAAAACTTTTTCATTGCAATACGGGGCCGCGATAAAAAACTTTTAAAAATTGGTAGCATATCAAAATGCTCTAGCTAGATAACATGGGAATTAATAAAAATATATCTTAAATTCAAAATATGCAGGTTTAAATGATCGGTAATTTAAACTATACAAGGTGGTATAAGTGGACACATGTTTTACAAGTTTTTTGTAGATTTCATGACAAAGTTAAATATCCTAGTTGGATTTACACATAAAATAAATGGATCCATGATGGATCTGATAGAAACGTTCCTAAACAATAAGCATATTCTAACTAAGTTCCACGCTATATCAGCCTTAAAAACAGTTTTTTTATAAATATCTTAGAAGCTCCTACAAAGTTTTTGTATCTCTCTATCTGAGGGCACGGCAGTGCCTCGCCAAGTTCGCGCGCTGTAACCATTTTTCTTGAAACATTTCAGCCGATATTTGACCTACCTAAAACTCTACTTTGGAATGAGCTACGAATCTCCAACTGCACAATCGTAGATCTCCATGGAGTTAACAACCCCACCAAGTTTCATGGAATTCCATAAAGTAGTAAAGTAGTTACGATATTTCAAAAAACGTCGAAATTGCCACTCACTCACTCACTCACTCATGTATAGATCATCAATATTCTACTGTACTGCCAGACATGCTACAAAGCAGAAATTTGGCAGACTGATAGAAATTATGACGAAACCCCTGGAAAATATCAAAAAACCCCAAAATTTTAATTTACTCCCCCCTCTTATACATTTAAAGTTATGTAAAAGTAGCATCGCCCACTTCCAGAAATGTTAGAGAGTTGAGCTTTGGCATACTGATAGGAACTATTATAATACTAGGAAAAAATCAAAAAACCCCAAAATTTTAATTTACTCCCCTCCCCTATACATTTAAAGTTATGTAAAAGTAGCATTGCCCACTTCCAGAAATGCTAGAGAGTTGAGCTTTGGCAGACTGATAGGAACAATGATAAAACTAAAACACCCCAAAATTCTAATTTACTTCCGTCCCCTATAAATGTAAAGTTAAGTAAAAGTAACATTGCCTACTTCCAGACATGCTAGAGAGCTAAGCTTTGGAAGACCGATAGTAACTAGGATAAAGTTATAGAAAAAAATTAAAACACCCCAAAATTCTAATTTACTTCCATCCCCTATAAATGTAAAGTTATGAAAAGTAACACTGCCCACTTCCAGAAACGCTAGAGAGCTGAATTTTTTAAGACTGAAAGACAATATGATAAAACTATATGAAAAAATTTAAAAAAACCAACATTTTAGTTTACTTCCCTCTCCTATAAATGTAAATTTATATAAAACTAACATTGCCCACTTCCAGAAACGCTAGAGAGCTGAGCATTGGAATGCTGATAGAAATTATGATAAAACCATGGGAAAAAATTTTTAAAAGTCCAATCTTTTCATTTACTCTCCTCCCCTAAAAATGTAAAGTTATGTAAAAGTAACATTAACCATTTCCAGAAACGCAAGAGAGCTGAGCATTGGAAAACTGATAGGAACTATGATAAAACTATAGGACAAAATTTAAAAACACGACAATTTTATTTTTTTTTTAAAAAGGAGTTTTTTGTTTCCCTTATATTTTTCCGTGGGTAGCTTGAAAGCTTAACCTCAGGGGGGTCCAAGATCTAATGGACACCTAATAAGTGTTGACAGTTAACCGTTTCGTCCTTATGGGACTCCTCAGAACACTGCTGGTCAAGTGACAAATCTTGCGAAGTTAATCAGACGGTTTTGTCTCTAATTAAATGTAATTAGTGAGCGAACTATAGCAAGAGGCGCCATCTACCGAGATACGAGAGAAACAAAAAACCAAAAGCAAGAAATACACTGCTACAATATCGATCAATGAAAAGATCGAATGCAAATAAAAGAAAAAAACAAGGGAAACAAAAAACTCCTTTTTGCCCGATTAGCCATGAAACTTGTTTGATTTTTAAATTCACGGGTATGAAATTTCATGTTTGTTAGTATTATTTGGCTTAAAAATTCCATTGATTGACGCTCACTGTCTTGATGACGGGTAAAAATGCAAAATGCGTTGATCCGGCCTGAAAAGACAGAGCTGTCGTAGGTCACGGACTATAGTTGTTTTCTTTTATTTGCATTCGATCTTTTCATTGATCGATATTGTATAGCAGTGTATTTCTTGCTTTTGGTTTTTTGTTTCTCTCGTATCTCGGTAGATGGCGCCTCTTGCTATAGTTCGCTCACTAATTACATTTAATTAGAGACAAAACCGTCTGATTAACTTCGCAAGATTTGTCACTTGACCAGCAGTGTTCTGAGGAGTCCCATAAGGACGAAACGGTTAACTGTCAACACTTATTAGGTGTCCATTAGATCTTGGACCCCCGTGAGGTTAAGCTTTCAAGCTACCCACGGAAAAATATAAGGGAAACAAAAAACTCCTTTTTGCCCGATTAGCCATGAAACTTGTTTGATTTTTAAATTCACGGGTATGAAATTTCATGTTTGTTAGTATTATTTGGCTTAAAAATTCCGCTGATTGACGCTCACTGTCTTGATGACGGGTAAAAATGCAAAATGCGTTGATCCGGCCTGAAAAGACAAAGAGCTGTCGTAGGTCACGGACTATAGTTGTTTTCTTTTATTTGCATTCGATCTTTTCATTGATCGATATTGTATAGCAGTGTATTTCTTGCTTTTGGTTTTTTGTTTCTCTCGTATCTCGGTAGATGGCGCCTCTTGCTATAGTTCGCTCACTAATTACATTTAATTAGAGACAAAACCGTCTGATTAACTTCGCAAGATTTGTCACTTGACCAGCAGTGTTCTGAGGAGTCCCATAAGGACGAAACGGTTAACTGTCAACACTTATTAGGTGTCCATTAGATCTTGGACCCCCGTGAGGTTAAGCTTTCAAGCTACCCACGGAAAAATATAAGGGAAACAAAAAACTCCTTTTTGCCCGATTAGCCATGAAACTTGTTTGATTTTTAAATTCACGGGTATGAAATTTCATGTTTATTTAAAGTTATGTAAAAGTAACATTGTGCACCTTCAGAAACGCTAGAGAGCTGAGCTTTGGAAGGCTGATAGGAACTACGATAAAACCATGGAAAAATATTAAAAAACCTCAAAAATTTAAGTAAGGCATTGCAAAAGTTTTGAACAATATTCCGCATATTTTACTACTTTAAAAATTAGGTATTATCCAATTCCTTTAAAAAAGGAGTGAAATCATAACAAAAACATTTCATGTAAAAAAAGCTAAGTACGCGAGAATGGTATTCCGTAAAAAGAATTGAGATAAAAGTAAAGCCAAGTTCTCCAATACAAACTTCAAAATGAAAGGTTCTTACTAGTTTGGAAATATTTTTCTAAACTTGGCTATAGTAGCTAGCTAACTAACACTGTATGGCCGTGAAAGCATAAATAATGAGTTTCTGTATTTTTTTGTAAATTTCGCTAAATATTGTCAAATAATCTTGTACAAAATATTTAATCTATTGAATTGGCTGGGCATCAAATTGTCATTAAAAAGATCATCAATAACAGAAGGAGTGATCATCAAATGATCCACTGGAGACATTGATAATAATAAAATATAAGGACATTTTTTTTTTGATCAAGCAATTCTCTTTGATTGTAAAAATATTTCTGATTTTTGGATTTGGCGTGAAAAGTAAAATTAACTTTAAAAAATCTCAACTGATCTCATTTAGATCAACTATGAATTTAAAATATTTAAATACCTAAATTTGAAGGCTTTTAGTAATTCGGTGTAAGTTGCATTGTTGTTTTATAATTTTCACAATTATTTAGGTATTGTTGCAAATATTCCGCTTCTATAAATTTTAATAAAATAAATGTACTGAATATATCCATTGTTTCACCCATTTGTCGCAGGGTGGAAAAATAAATATTTAATGAAATATTTAAAAAATATTTACCAATAATTACGGTAAATAAATATGATGTAATTAGTTGCGGTGCCTGGTATTTTCATAAATTCTTTATTTTAAAGGACTTTGTTTATAGAAAAACTCCTTTTCACCCGATTAGCCACGAAACTTGTTTGATTTTTAAATTGACGGGTACTAAATTTCATGTTTGTTAGTATTATTTGGCTTGAAAATTCCGCCGACTGACGCTCTCGTGTCTGATGGTGGGTAAAAACGCAATCAGCGTTGATCTGGCCTAACAGGCAGAATAGCTATCGTAGGTCACGGATTAGTTTGTTTCTTTTGCTCTTGTTCTAATTTCTCTCGTATCTCGGTAGATGGCGCTTATTGCGACAGTTTTACTATTATTACTGATCCGATCTTAGTGAAATAAAAAATCATGGTGAGAATCTTAAAAGTAAAGATGTCGGACAAAATCATACTTGAATGAGGAAGAAAGGTAGGTATTTTTGTATAAATTAAATAAAATTTAAAACATTTTCGGAAAATAAGAATAAACACGCCAGTTTGAAAAATCAAGTATGATTTTGTCTGACATCTTAAATTCTAAGATGGCGGCAAATTTTGATTAAAATCTTTAAAGAGCAATCAATTCTCACCATGATTTTTTTTATTCCACTAAACTCGGTTTAGTAGTAACGAATTTATAAGGAAATTAATGCAGACAGGATTGGCAATGCAATCATATAATCTGAAAAACAATAGATTTTTTAAGAACCAGCACACCGAATTTACTAAGTTGTACCTCGTTGTGTGAGGTAAAAGCAGTGCTTTTTAACAAATTAAAAAAAAACTAAAACATTTTCGGCAAATAAGAATAAACACGCCATTTTTAGAATCAAGTATGATTCTGTCCGCCATCTTAAAATCATCATATCATATCATAGTAATCAATTCTCATGTTTTTTATTTTATTAAATCGGTTTAGTAGTAATTAATTATATAAGGAAATAAATGCAGACATGATTGCCAAGGCAATCGAATAAAATGCCATACAATGGATGAAACAATAATATGTTTTTTTAGAACCACTAAACCTGTTTTGCTGATTCATACCTCGTTGTGCGTGGCAAGAATGCAGCTTTTTTACTAGTTTAAAAAAATTATTAAAACAAGTTCGCAACACAACAATAAACGAGCATTTTTGAAGGATATATTTTAATATCGTCCACCATCTTGGATTTTAAGACGGCGAACAAAAAATATATTTAATCAAAACTCTAATTAATTCTCTGCCAGGTGCAGTTTGTCCCATTAAAATCGATTGTATAGTTTAAAAGTTATAAAAAAAAAATTGTCCGGTTTTTTTTGGCCCACCCGGTACAGTATATAAAAAAAAATTATAGACTATCTATTTAACATTTTGCGCCTAGGTTAGATTAATTTGCGTAACTTAATTTGATAACGTAACCGTCAAACTAAAAAAATAAAAAAAAAAACGTTAATTATTTAAGTGAAAAAGGTTTAAAAACGAAACAATATAAAACAACACAGAATCGGCAAAAACCTCAATATATAAGAAAATCCATCTTCTAAAAACCCAATTTTATTTTACCCTCTCTCAAGGTAAGTAAGTACTAGAGAGCCGGACCTACAACCCGGTCTTAATAAAAAGAAAACTTGAGGTTAATAAAGAGTCTCTAGAAAAGCATGAGACACAAATCCGATTATATGGCAAAAAGCACTTTTCGAAAATAAAGTACGAAAGACCCGACCACAGTATATAAAACGAAGTGTTAAGCTAGACAAACAGTAACAAAAACTTATTTTAACCCGATTTGCCACGAAAACTTGTTTGATTTTTAAATTCACGGGTAATAAAATTCACGTTTGTTAGTATTATTTGGCTTAAAAATTCCGCTGATTGACGCTCGAGTCTGATGGTTGGTAAAAACGTCAGGCCAGCGTTGCTCTGGCCTGAATGACAGAAGAGCTGTCGTAGGTCACGGACGGTTTCCTTTTCTTTGCCATCGATCTTTTCATCGATATATATAGCAGCTCGTGTTCTAGTTTCTCTCGTATCTCTGTAGATGGCGCTTCTTGTGAGGGTTTTCTTATCATAGACATTAGATTAGAGACAAAACCATCTAATTAACTTCGCAAAGGTGTCACATTGACCAAGCAGTGTTCTACGGAGTCCCATAAGGACGAAACAGTTAATTGTCAAAACGTAGTGCATTAGATCTTGGGCCATCGTGAGGTTAAGCTTTCGAGCTACCCACGGAAAAATATGAGAGGAACAAAAACTTCTTCTTACCCGATTAGCCACGAAAATTGGTTTAGTTAGTAACTTAACAAAAGTTCTAATGAGGTGGCCCAGTGGTAAATATACTAGTTTAAATTTTAAGTGACCCGTGATTAACCTTGAATTCAGCTGACTGCTAAAATCAGGCTTACGTTCGAAATAGTTTTAATTTGTCATGTCTATAAGCCATTGTTTCAAATTGAACATTTTTGGGCACATGATTTTTTCTGTCAAAAATGCCGCGTTTAGCCAGTATACTAAGAAGAACTAAATTACATTAAATAGCAAGTAGTATATTTTGTATATTGAATTTAGTTTAAAAAAGCTGCCAGCAAAATGAACCCTAAACTCCTGCAACACTAACTCAAACCCTGTTCAAAGGTGTCAGGAAAATGCAAAGTTAAGGAACCGAGGTGACCGACATCGGGTCATTCTTTGTTTTGTTTAAACATACCTGCAAACGACTACTGCTGTAGTTGCAGGGACAAGAAGGAACCTGATAGCATCTGCTGGGGCCTTTCCAGGAAAAGATGTAACGCTTCAAGTCTTCCTTACATCCAAGATCTAGAAGCACTGATGGGTAGAGTTCGACATCGATTTATAAACAAATCTGACTGGCTAATTAAGGCACTTAGGATCACTGTCCTTCTTATTAACGCTGGAAGGGTTAAGGTTATATTCGTGAAACAGTTTTCATGCACATTTGGTATCACAATGGACCAGAAGGTTTACTTAAGATAAGATGGCATTTACTAACCTAACCTAAGATGGGTGTCGTATTGGAATACAGCAGAGAAAAAACGCATTATGGTCATCACTTCAGAAAAACTTAAAGTTTAAAAATTCCTGCTTTGTCACCCATGAAAAGACTATAATATTGCACTATACGCCAAAAACAATACAGTAATAAAAACAGTGAGTGGCCTCTAATGAGAAAGGAAGACCTAAATCAAGTAACGACCCTGAATTTAAAGGAACAGGTGATGGCATTAGTTTTCTCTTAGCGCTGCTAATTGACTAAAAACCGTGAAAAAGAAAAACCATTATTATGGAGATATAAAACTTTTGGATAAATTCAATGCAACAGTAAGAGCCACAAGGTGACGAATTGCTATACACAGTTCGTTTTCACCATTGAGGGCCGAATCAGAGCACGGCTACCAGGACGACCACCCAAGGATCCAGGGGTTAAGAATAACTCAAATATGATCAACGAAATTAGTTTCGCAGAGAGATAGAGAGAGAGACTGCAAATTTTTTACAAACTATACAGTTTATCAGCAAAAGCACCGAGTTGCCGTATGGTGGGGCCATAGAGATGCGAAAAAACCACACCTTAAGTTGAGATTCGCAAAAACGTCATTTAGCGAATTTTAGGGTAGGGAATCCCATAAGACCAAGATGGCCAAACTTTGAAAATTCATATTGTACAAACTAGACAGTTTATCAGCAAAAGCACCAAGTTGCCGTATGTTAGGGCCATAGAGATGCGAAAAAACCACATTTTAAGTTGAGATTCGGAAAAACGTCATTTAGCGAATTTAAGGGTAGGGAATCCCATAAGACCAAAATGGCCAAACTTTGAAAGCTCATATTTTACAAACTATACAGTTAATCAGCAAAAGCACCGAGCTGCCGTATGGTGGGGCCATAGAGATGCGAAAAAACCACACCTTGAGTTGAGATTCGCAAAAACGTCATTTAGCGAATTTTAGGGTAGGGAATCCCATAAGACCAAAATGGCCAAATCTTGAAAATTCATATTTTACAAACTATACAATTTATCAGCAAAAGCACCGAGTTGCCGTATGGTAGGGCCATAGAGATGCGAAAAAACCACATCTTAAGTTGAGATTCGGAAAAACGTCATTTAGCGAATTTAAGGGTAGGGAATCCCATAAGACCAAAATGGCCAAACTTTGAAAGCTCATATTTTACAAACTATACAGTTTATCAGCAAAAGCACCGAGCTGCCGTATGGTGGGGCCATAGAGATGCGAAAAAACCACACCTTGAGTTGAGATTCGCAAAAACGTCATTTAGCGAATTTTAGGGTAGGAAATCCAATAAGACCAAAATGGCCAAATTTTGAAAATTCATATTTTACAAACTATACAGTTTATCAGCAAAAGCATCGAGTTGCCGTATGGTGGGGCCATAGAGATGCGAAAAAACCACACCTTGAGTTGAGATTTGCAAAAACGTCATTTAGCGAATTTTAGGGTAGGGAATCCCATAAGACCAAAATGGCCAAACTTTGAAAACTCATATTTTAAAAACTATACAGTTTATCAGCAAAAGCACCGAGTTGCCGTATGGTGGGGCCATAGAGATGCAAAAAAACAACACCTTAAATTGAGATTCGCAAAAACGTCATTTAGCGAATTTTAGGGTAGGGAATCCCTAAGACCAAAATGGTCAAATTTTGAAAATTCATATTTTACAAACTATATATATAGTTTATCAGCAAAAGCACCGAGTTGCCGTATAGTGGGGCCATAGAGATGCGAAAAAAGCACACCTTGAGTTAAGATTCGCAAAAACGTCATTTAGCGAATTTTAGGGTAGGAAATCCAATAAGACCAAAATGGCCAAATTTTGAAAATTCATATTTTACAAACTATACAGTTTATCAGCAAAAGCACCGAGTTGCCGTATGGTGGGGCCATAGAGATGCGAAAAAACCACACCTTGAGTTGAGATTTGCAAAAACGTCATTTAGCGAATTTTAGGGTAGGGAATCCCATAAAGTTTGATGATAATGATGTTTTGTGTGTGTTTTCAATAGAAATACCAATTGAAAGTCTTTATAAAGCAGGAGAGCAGTTACGTCAAATATTCACCCAAAAATGATCTCTCTCACGTCAGTTTAAAGTCAGACTGATCAATTGTAGCAGTGGATTGATGTTAACATTAACTCCTGGGAGAACCTTAACAGAATAAAGTACCAGAAGAAGCTGTCGTTATTTGAAAAATAAGGTCTTTTTTTTAAACCAATCGTCCCTCTACGAATACTGTAGTTTGTCTGTAACCAGTTCCGGTTCGGTTCGGTTCGGTTCGGTTCGGTTCGGTTATATATCAGTCTTAACTGGAAAGCGAAATAAAATATCTACTGTGTCCAGGACAAGGTAAAAATAAATTGAACTGAAGCTACTTGCGGCAAACTTTATCGGGCAGGCATTCTCTCTTAGAAAAGGGTTGAATTATTAAACGTACAACAAAGACTTGTGCTAACCAACAAAGAGTTTTCTTTTGCGTGCTTGCGCTGTATGTAGATATAAGTGTATGCTATTGCCTAGAGTAGAAAAATGATTGTACCAAGTTTATAAGAAGTTTAAATTATTCGAAAAATAAACTTTAGCAGAAGCGATTAAAAAGCCATAGGAGAGTAGAGAATCTATTATTACCTAGTAGTTTGCCAGAACGAGCTTATTCCAATGTGCTTTTTAAAAGACCCTAAAAAAAGAGAGCTAGAAAATTCATAGGACTTACTAGCACAGGTTACCAATGGTGATCCGTGTTCTATCTATTTAGCCTTCTTCGATCCACCTTT
This sequence comes from Aspidapion aeneum, assembly GCA_963576565.1. Lineage (NCBI taxonomy): Eukaryota > Metazoa > Arthropoda > Insecta > Coleoptera > Brentidae > Aspidapion > Aspidapion aeneum. The sequence goes on from OY755044.1 coordinate 23,881,309, forward strand.
GGACAATGGCCTTTCCCATTATCTTCCACTCTTCCGTGTCTGTTGCCGTGTTTATCCCTCTAGATTCCCCATGTTTCTTCAAATCGTCCGTCCATCTCATTTGGCGTCTTCCCCTACTTGTTTTATTTTCCCAAGGTTTCCAGTTTACAGTTTAATACATTTGTTCCATTGATCGTCTTTATGTCTGATATTATGACCGGCAAATTTCCATTTTAATTTTGCTACTTCCCCACTGACATTGCTTCCTTTTTTTTGTTTTCCATCCATTCATTCCTTTTTCTATCTGTTAGCTTTACATGTAACATTTGTCTTTCCATTAATCTTTGAGCTTTTGTTATCTTATCCATGTTTGATTTTGTATGGGATCCATAGGTAAGTACAGGAAGGATACATTGGTTATACACTTGCCTTTTGAGGTACTGTGGATATCTTTAATTTTTTAAGAGGTAGCTTAATTTACCAAATGCTGCCCAGGCCAATCTTACTCGTCTCATGATTTCAGCTGTTTGGTTTTCTTTTTTACTTTAATAATTTGTTCCAGGTATATATATATATATATATATATATATATATATATATATATATATATATATATATATATATATATATATATATATATATATATATATATATATATATATTCCTCTACTTGTTATGATTTTAGTTTTAGTGTAGTTCATACTCAAGCCTTTATTATTAGCTGCTGTATCCAGCTCTTCCAGTATTTTTATCAGTTCTTCTTTCTTATCTGTTATTAAGGCGATATCATCAGCATATCTTAGGTGGTTCAAGTATTGTCCGTTTACTTTGATGCCTATTTCTTCCCAATCTAAGTTTTTAAAAAAATCTTCTGGGGCCTGTCGGACACCTCTTCTTATGTGGATCGGCTTGGTTCCTTCGTGGATTTTGACTGAAGTTGTTGCTTTGCTATATATATTGGATATTAAATCTGTGTATCTGTGATCTATTCGACTATTAATTAAATATGCTTTTACTGTACAGTGATTAATGTTATCAAAAGCTTTTTCAAAGTCTATAAATGCAATATATATATATATAGTGGAATGTTGTATTCGTTGGCTCGTTTTATTAGGATTTTCACGGTTGGTAGGTAGTTAGCTGTACTAAAACCTTTCCTGAAGCCTGCTTTTTCCTTTAATTGATATCCGTCAAATTTTGTTGTTAGTCCATCTGTTAATATTTCCGTGAAAAGCTTACAAATGACATTAAGAATTGTTATAGGTCGATAGTTGTTCAGGTCTACTCTATCGCGCCTTTCTTGTGTAGAATAATGGTTATGGAATCTTTCCATTTGTTTGGAATTATTTTTTCTTTTAGCAGTTAATTCATGAGAATGGAGAGTATTAACTACAGTTTTACCAATAAATAAAGAGCATAAACTCAGAGCTACAACCTGAAATAATAGAGCATTAAAGAAAATTAAAAATAACAAATCACCTGGAAAAGACGGAGTAAAGCCAGAAATGCTCAAGGTGATCCGTGGTACTAGGCAGGAAATCCGCATTATAACTATGGGCCTTTATATGAGACACTTTTGACTATGAGTACCATTGAGAAAAGTGGGTTTAACAGAAGAGACAGAATGTGACACTGCTTGGATGACGACCAAACGGTCACGCAATTACTGTGCAAGTTCTCAGCAATAAAACGTTTACGTCAGAAGCATTTGACAGACCTCAGATCAACGAAGGTGTAAAAAATATTATAGAGGGTGTTCTACAATAATCCTAATATCCAAGAAGTTGATTCCTGAGCTCATCGATTTTCGAGGCGTCTTTAAATATCAAATCCGCTTCTTGATAGATCTAGTAGTTTTTCACGGATTTTGTGTGGTCTATAACTTTTTTATTTATAACAATTTAATTTCGGTGAATATTGCTTTTTTTATAGATTTTTTCTTAATATAGAATTTATCTGTCAAAGTAAATTTTATCTGCAGTTCTCATATATTACATATTGGTATTTTGCTTATGAAATGACCCATTTTTTATTCGATTTTGAAATAAGCATAAAATTCCTTCAATATAACTTTTTCGTCTCTTTCGAATAGTACTTGTCATTGATGCGTAAAATTACACACAAAAAACTTTTTTTTTAAATTGACATAAAGGCACAAAATGACTTCGTATCGAAAATCGCCGAAACACATGACAGAAGTTTTCTAATGCATCACTTGTTCTTTGACGGTTGGTACAGAAGCAGATTTATACACAATTTTAGATGGTTTCTTCACTTTTGGCCGGAACCGTACCGGGTGGCCAAAAAAAACCGGATAAATTTTTTAATTATAACTTTTGAACTATACTATCGATTTTAATGTGACAAACTGCACTTAGCAGAAAATATATCAGAGTTTAGACTGAATATATATTTTTGTCAGCCATCTTAAAATCCGAGATGACGGACGAAATTAAATTATACTCTTCGTAGATGCTTATGCTCATGTCTACATCTATTTCCTTATAAATTCATTACCACTGAACCGAATTGGATGAAATAAAAAACATCCTGGTGAGAATTGATTGCTTTTAAAGATCATATTTAAAGTTTTTCGCCATCCTAAAATTTAAGATGACGGACAGAATTATAATTGATTCTTTAAATAGGCGTGTTTATTCTTATTTTCCGAAAATATATTTGTTTTTTTTATTTGTAGAAAAGAACAACTATTCCTTACAGAATGAGGTACAAATTAGTAAAATAGGTGTATTGGTTCTCAAAAAATCTATTTTTGTTTCAACCATTGTTTTACAGATTATACGATTGCATTGCCTATATAAATTCGTTGTTACTAAACCGAGTTTAGTGAAATAAAAAAATCATGGTGAGTATATTCTTATTTTCCAAAAATGTTTTAGTTTTTTTTAAACTTATAGAAAAACTCTAATTTTCTTCCGCATAAGGAGGTACAACTTATTAAAATCGGTGTAGTGGTTCTCACAAACTCTGATTTTGTTTTAACCATTGATTTACAAATTATAAGTTTGCATTGACAATTCTGTCTGCATTAATTTCTTTATAAATGCATTATTACTGAACCGATTTTAGTAAAATAAAAAGCAAACTGATTGATCTTTAAAGAAAAAATGAATTTATAAAGAATTGAATGCAGACAGGATTGACAATGCAATCGTATAATCTGAAAAACAATGGCTAAAACAAAAATAGATTTTTTGAGAACCACTACACCGATTATACTTACTTATACCTCGTTGTATGGGGAAAAAGTATTGCTTTTCTATAAATTAAAAAAAACCAGAACATTTTTCGAAAATAAGAATAAAGAAAGAAACACGCTATTTTGAAGAATCAAGTATGATTCTGTCCGCAATCTTAAATTTTAGATGGCGTTTGATCATGATCTTTAAATAGCAATAAATTCTCACCAGGATATTTTTTTTATTTCATCAAAATCGGTTCAGTAGTAATGAATTAATAAGGAAATATATGCAGACATGATTGGCAAGGCAATAGTATAATATTAAAAACAATGGTTGAAACAAAAAATATTTTTTAAGAACCACTGAACGGATTTTGCTGCTTTGTACCTTGCTGTACGGGGCAAAAATGCATGTTTTTTACTAATTTAAAAAAATAATTAAAACATGTTTGCAACACGAGAATATCTATGAAGGGTATATTTCAATTTCATCCTCCATCTTGGATTTTGAGAAGACTTGAAACAAAAGTGGATTTGGCCCTTCATACTACGTTTTCGAAGAATAAACTTAGCTAAAGCAAATTTGAGGTATACAATAAAATGATTTATTTATTTTATTTTATAACTAATATCAAGCAATTTCGTATGAAATATCATTAATATCAAATAAATAAAATTTAATATCGTTTAGTAAAATTACCGCTTAATCAAAACCATGTTTGCCTTTTTACGGAAGCCATATCACGTATTTAATTTTATAAGTACAGCCAGAAATAATAATAAAATAATATAAATTTGTTCAGCTATACGATCATTTCCAAAAATTAAAATTATTTGGTCTGTAAAAAATTATTTTACTAAAATTAGGAAGTTTAAGGGGTTGGGGGAAGCCTTTTTCTAAATATACTTTATTAAAAAAAAAGAAAATTTAACCTAACTTGATCTAACCTTAGGTTAGATTAGGTTATATGCAAGGGCCTATCCAGCTTAAAACAAAAAGTGGCCAGGTTTCTGGATTTTATGATCCTCTTAGAGAAGGCAAATTCATAACCTATTTATGCCCTGCCCTTCCCTGGATACGCCATCGGTTGTATTTGGTGAGGTCAGAATAGATCAGGTCATGTTTTGTCAGGTCAGGTGCCTTTTTGTTGTTATATTGGCGTGTGTATGTTTCGTAACTGGCGCTATTTTAAACCGCTATCAACAAATAATTATTACACGAATACTTGTATAATGAGCAAACGCATCGCAGCGACTTGTTTTAAAGTAAAACAATTTATTGAAGAAACGAACCGAACCCATAACATTAGAGTTTAAAAGAATCAACGGCAAGCTATGGGTGCTTGCAAGGCAGAGTTCTTTTCGCTGAAGCAAGAAAATCGTTAGAAACCATTCTTTAGTTGGTTTTTGTACGCTTCACTTCGTTTGATTTAAAAGTTTTTTTTTACTAGGAAAATGTTAAATTGTCATTATTTGAGCGCATAAAGAAGGGTTAGGTGGATGAAGGGGGCTAAGGTTTAGTAATTACATAAAATTTAATGACTTACGTGAACAAACTACGCGGTCCTTTGAAACGCTTCAACCCTGCTCGCTAATAAAATGTTTTCAATTTAGATTTAAATTGATTTTTACAATCATAAAGGATTCTTGCTCCCCACGACTGACTATTAATCAAACAAACACGGTATAAATAAAAAGGAATAAAACGAAATAAAAAAAAACATACTTAAAAAGGCAACCCTCGCTGTGGCGCGGTGTCAGCTTTGTGTAAAAAGAAAAATGATTTATTTGTTACAAATTTGTATGTATTTTTAAATAAATTATTACCCAATCTAATAGTGTTTCTGAGGTTTGTTCAGAAACTCGAGAACCTCTCTAGAGCCCTGTTAAATCAATACCGGCTTAAAACAAAGTGGTGTTCTGTAAAGAAAATTACTTATGAAAATTATTGCTCTGATAGTAGAAAGTAGCTGAATCACAACAAAAAAACACAAATTCGTTTTTTTACCCAGTTTTGAAGCATTTTCGCAAACTTTTAAGAAGAAGTTTAAAACAGAAGTCACAATCAATCAAATTAACAGTAGTATGGATGATCGCAATCGATTTGATTTATAATCTTATATATAAAAGTTTCTAAAAAAACATTATCAACAGTATACTCAGTCGTGCATTCAGAATTATGTCTTGGGAGGGAGCGAGGCCTCATGATGTCGTATTTTATGCTATTTTAAATTTACTTATGAAATATTGGGAAAATATTTAAAAACATCTTAGGCCTGGAGGACCGGGCCCCGCGACCCCTTCTGGGTGCGGCCATGGCATACCACAATTTAATAATTTTTTCTTTTATCAATGTGCAGTAATTAGACATTACTTTAATTCTTATTACAAAATAGAAAGTAATATCCAGTAACTAAGTACAAATTATATCGATAAAACTAGTTATTGCACTTAAAAACCACACAGAAAAAAAACTGCTTCCCTATGCACCATGCAAACCATTTCTCATTATAAAGTGAATTTGTTTCGTTCCAAGAAAATCATATTGGAAATAATATACTCTAGAAATAAACTTTGCTTGCATGAAGATATTTTGATTCTCCTTTTAAGATTGAGACGTTTTGTATCATTTAGAAAAGTTAATTTTAAAAAAACTCCATTTTGCATTTCTTTTGATTTAGTCTTAAAAAGTATTATCACATCTTTATATTTGTTTAATGTTACAACTACTAATAAACTTTTGTATTCCGAAATTTAAACTGTTTAAACTTTTAGGTTTTAGCAACATTTCTACGTTTGCCTGTACATGTCTTTTAAACATTGATTGAACAAAATTATTCAATCGACGGTTTAATTTACTTAATATTACTATTTAGATTTGGTTTCAACCAACTCTAAAAGTAAAGATCAAAATAGTTATTAATAAAAAAGAGTTGAAGAAACCCCTCCAAACGAAGCGAAGTGAAGCGTAAGACAAACCACTCAAGAATGCTTTCTAACGACTTTCTTGTCGTTAGCTTGCCGTTGATTGGCCCGAAACAATGAGTATATGACCCATATAGAGTGGCAACCGGCGAGCCTTGCAACATTGAGGGGCAGATGACGATGAAATAAATTCGTCTAGTACGCAATATTCAGAGGCAACTACTATGATCCATTTGTATGATGGGTAAGAACCTCGTAACTCGCACATGCAACTAAATCGTACTAGTAGTCCTTGAATATTGCTTACCAGACGAATTTATTTTCATGCCATCTACCCCTCAATGTTGCAAGGCTCGCCGGTTGACATTCTACATCGATCATATACTCATTGCCCGAACCTAAGGCTATAGCGCTATGTAGAGAAAGACGAAAACCGTGCTTTAAACGCTCTAGAAAAAGAGACAAGACACCAGCGTAAGCCAGAGATGCGTTCATTTAGACAATTGTTACAAATCAAAATTATACAGTGTGTTTTTTAAAAATTGAAAGTAATTTGTTAAATTTGTTTCCAGTTACAAAATATAAATCATTGTGATATTGTGGCTCAAAGAACAAATTAGCCCAATACAACTTTCATTTTAAAAAAAGCGATTCTGAAAACCATGCCTAAAAACAAGTCGCTACGTTGCCATAAATTTTACTTGTTTTAACCTAGTATTGCGTGTAATTACTGCTTGTTGATGTGGAAATCAATATTTAATTAAAAATATTTAAACATTTTAAATGGCAAAAGTACCATTTATATTCAAATCCCGTTTTGTTACACTTCAATCAGAGAAGAAATGTCTTGCTTGAAAAAGTTATATTTATATATTCTTTTTTAGTTTGGGTAAATCTTGGGAATAGGAATACAACTTAACGACCGATTTACCATATACAAACTACAGTTTTCAGAGGACCCGGTAATCATAGCTTTAATGATAAAAAAGACATGGAGTATGTGATGAGAACGTTAACGAAACAATACCAAAAGTGGGGGTTAATAGTGAACGCCGACAAGACACAGTACCTATGTATTAGAAACGAATCATGTTCTAACTCACTTTGACAATGGACAAACAATATCTCCATGCAATGAGTATGTATACTTGTGTGTGATAAGACAGAAACAGACTGTAGAGAACTGGAAAAAATAATAAAAAAAGCAAAAAAAGTTATTGTGTCTTAACAGTATTTTATGGAGCAGAGAGATAAAAAGACTGTAAAATTTAACATATATGAAACAATGGTGAAAACCACGCCCTTGTATGGAATAGAGACTTGTCGCGTAAGAGAAAAATATAAAACAAAAATGAAAAGTGTCGAAATAGATGCAATAAGATCTTCTTATGAGAATGAGAATATGTAGAACATACCATATAAGAAATGGGATCATAAAAGAAAGAACGTGAATCGAGGGAAGCATAACGGACGACTAAATCACTAAAAGACAACTGACATGGTACGGTCATGTACAACGGATGAACGACGAAAGATTACCAAAGCAGGTCCTAGAATGGCAACCAATAAGGCGCAAAAAAAGAGGGCGTCCTAAACTGGAATGGCAACAGTCACCCCAAAGATCAATGAGTCCATAAAACCTGACAGAGGATAACTGTCAGAATAAAAGGAGGTGGAGAATAGGCGTCGGATAACGTAGTAGAAAAACGTTCCAAACCGACATAGTAGTAGTAGTAACTTGCTTACGTTTTCTAGATTAGGTATAATTTTTGTTTCTGTGTAATATTAATCGCAACAACTTCTATTAGGTAGTAATTGCTCAAGGAAAACTTTTTGCTGGAAATATGCGCCGTAGCAGTTTCTATTAAAAGTTTTCTTCCAGCCAACGAACGCCTAAAATTTTGCAAATACTTTGATTAATAATCAAAACTTTTAGGGTAAAGTTATTAACTTAACACAGTTCATGCCTTTGCCTTGTGGCCACGATAGATAAGAAGTTTGAGTTTCCCAACCTCCACCGTGCATGAAAATAGGCATATCCGTATATAGTGGAATCAATACGCTTCTTTTCAAAGTTTTTTACCCTTAAATAAAGATATGTGCATCGATAAAATAGTGTTAGCTCTAATATAAGTTATGAATTGGGGAACTTACTACCACTATCTCAGTTTAAAACGTTTTTCTACGTTGTCCGACGCCTATTCATTGATTCTCATTGATCTTTGGATTAACTGTTGCCATTCCAGATTAGGACGCCCTCTTTTTTTCTGCGCCCTATTGCGCCCTATAACTAAAGACAACCAATAACCTTTTTTGCTTTTACTATTCTTTTTTCCAGTTCTTTACAGTCTGTTCCTGTCTTATTAAATGTGACACCCAAGTATACTCATTGCATGGAGATATTGTTTGTCCATTGTCTAGTTCTAACTCACTTGATTCGTTTCCAATACATAAGTACAGTGTCTTGTCCACGGTCACTGTTAACCCCCACTTTTGGTATTCTTCCGTTAACTTTCTCATCATATTCTCCATGTCTTCTTTATCATTAGCTACAATTACTGGTTCGTCAGCAAACTGTAGTGTGTATATAGTAAATCAGTCGTTAAGTTGTATTCCCATGCTGTGTACTTTACGTTTCTAGTTTTTAGAGCTACTGCGATATATATTTTAAAAAGAGTTGGAGAGATACAACATACCTGTCATAAGCCTTTCGTTATCCGGAATTCTTTTGAAAGTCGATTTCCAATTTTAATTTTAGATTTTGACCCTTCGTAAAGTTCTTTTATTGTAGGTAGGTCTACAAAGGTAACATGAGTCTCTATATGTCTGGTACTCCTTTTCTCAATTACTTCTTTAAGACAAAAAACATTATCACTACAAGATCTGCCTGCACGAAACTCACTTTGCTCTTCTTCTTCTTGGTCATGAAAATCATTCTCTATTAGGTCTCTAAGAATCCTACCGTACAATCATCTACTTAGAGTACTGGTTACTAAAATTCCTGTGTAGTTGTTGCGATCCAGCTTGTTTCCTTTTATATGTATTGAAGATGTGAATGCTATTTTCCAATCATCAGGTACTGGATGTCCGTTTATGCATTGATTGATAATATATGTGAGATTTTCTAGTAGTTTCTCTGATTCATATTTGAGCATTTCAGCGCATATTCCCCCAGGTCCGCTAGCTTTTCCGGAATTAAGCTTTTTAATACCATTCTTTATCATTCCTTTTTCATTAATTAGTTACTCTTCATGTACTTCTATGTCTCTCCTCGGAGAGGCTGACAGATATTCGGGTCCTGTTTCCTGCAGCAGTTGGGGAACTTACACCAGATTATTATTTGTTTTGCTTTAGGTTTCTCGGACAAACAAGGTAGTAAAGTGGCCAATAGTTAGGTCAGCGCAGGTATAGTCAAATTTAAAATACGGTGGCCAGATCAGTAAGCCTTGTTGAATCTCTCACATTAACAATCCGGTCGTAAAGCTAGTAGATAGGAGATCTAAAAAGTTAGAAGATTGCGGCATATCAAGGCAGTTGTATCCAAAATGGGATGTGAGGACAGACGCCTTACTTAGGTGCAGGTGCAAAATGCTGAGAAACGAAAGTTCGGTTATTACAGGTCACTGCCACTTCGAAAGGCCTGCGAACCGTCTAAAAATACTGACAAACAACTACTGCCTTAGTTATAGGGACGAGCAGGAACCTAAGAGCATACCACATCTGCTGTTTGGATCCCTTGACCTTAACAGGACGAGATGCAACGCGTTAGGTCTTCCTTGCTTCCAAGATTTAGAGGAACTGAGAAAAATCATAGAGCAAGGCATTCTTGCCAGATTTATAAACAGCTGTGGCTGGTTTAATTAAACACACCAGCTCTCTGTTCCTCATATTTACAGGAAAGGGGTTAGGCGTTAGTTAGTGGTTTGCCATTTTACCTAGCCTAACCTGACCTAATCTGAGTTGGATTTTGAAGTTAAAAAACCCTTTTAGGTTGCAATGTTTAAGAAAAAATGTTTTACTTGTATTTTACAGTTAATATAATGTTAATTCAAAAATAAAAAAAATTACCCAAGTTCCAAATTATTGTTCTCTTTATACTTATTAAGAGAGAGAAGAAGCTGAGACAAGATCTAATCTTCCGTGCAATGTGACGTATAAAATAAGACTGAAACATAAGGCATTGCAGATATGACAAACAACAATCTAACAAATAATATAAGGCAAAGTTGTGTATTATATTTTATAACTTATCTTTAAACCTCATATCTGACGAACCCCCACATTTTGAGGGCAAAACAGATGCGACCGATTAAATACGTAAGGAATCATTTCAAAGACTTATTAGACTAGACTGCTTGCTGTGTGTTAGAGAGAAAAATATATTTTGGGCGGTGTCTTGAAACTTTTTTCGCTGTTTTAGAGCCGTATTCGGACTGGTAGTGAGAAAGTAGGGAATACATCATTATCTCTCGTCTTGACGAAGTTTTTCGTCATTCCGTTGTATGCAGTGAAACAGGTGAGAAGTGGGTATTTGTTTTCTTATGTTTATATGTTGGTATTATATTTAGCGTTCAGGAAAAAGTAAAGATGATTCAATGGTATTTCGGGGGAAATATAGCTGTCAAGATGTGACAAATTTATTTGTTGTCGCGTTTGAGAGAAGGGATATTCCAAGCCGCAGCACGGTCCAAAAAATAGTGATACAAATGCAGTGGAGAAGAGGTAGAGTAAAGGAAAATGGTTGGGCAACAAATGACACTTTGCCTGTGAGAGTGTTTTTAAATGAAACGTTTCCAAAGCGGCTTATTACAAGCAGGCAAGGTATTACAGTTGGCCTCCAAGATCACAAGATTTGGCACCCAATGATCTTTTTTATGGGGCTATGCAAAAAGCCAAATTTATTCACATGGCCATTTAAGAGTTACCACTTTGGATGAACTTCGGGCAGAAATAATCACCACCCTACAATCAGTGACATCTGAAACCTGAGTAATGTCGAAACTGAATGTTATAACAAGATCGGATACTGTTTAGAACACAGCGGTGGTATTTTTGAGAATTTAATTCGTTAGGTATTTCCTAAATCAATATGAAAGAATTTGTTTTTAAAACAAACCCCTCTCGTATTTGTTTTGCTAAGAAAGCCATAAAGATTAGGGCATTAATAGCCCATCGCACCGACTTTTTTTTCGTTACTTAGCCTTAAGTGTTCCTTATTACGTCATATTATGATTATATTAAGAAACGCTTTAAGCTAAGTAACGAAAAAAAACTCGGTGAGATGGACCCTAAATATTATAAAAAAAAACAGTTTAAAAGAAATAATTATACGTTACGTAGTTATCGTCTAAATTTCCGATATTTTATGTACAACTACCTTCGATCGTTTTTCTTTACGAACTGTAGAAAGGAAATATCACTGCGCTAGGGGAAACAATCGGTGTCAGACATTTCCTCCCTTTACTTGGTCCTTTACAGGCATTGGCTGTGGGTCATACTACATACAGTAATAATTTTTATGAATCCTATAGCATTTAATTATGCTGCATTTACCGCATTATAAAGATTCTTTTTAAATTCATTGCCGCAATCAGATTGCCGCGAACAACTTGAATCTCTCTCACACCCTCCCACTTTGAGGGCAAAAGAGATATGGTGGGTCAGATTATAGGCTATATACTTTGTGATCAAAGTGACATTAGTGGTTTTACCGTGGTTCTGTTAAGTGCGTGATAGAGTGTCGTTTACTAGTTACATTACAGTACATTTTCAAATATTTGAACATGTATAGGGCTGGTCGTCTACAAAGAAGTGAAATATAAAATTTGATTAAATTTTTGCTATATTGTAAAAATTACACGGTAACAGGTTCCCTATTTTTGAGAGATACCCTGTATTTTATGACACTTATTTTTTTTATTTGAAAAATACGAGGATGGGATGAAAAGTTTCCGGCCTAGCCTATAGCAGGCCCGATTTGCTTTCCTCTTCCAACGTGTTTGTGTAGCCTTGCTTGTGATCAGTATACGCTCAAAGTTTAAAGTGAGTGCGTCAAGTAGTTTGTGTCCCGCTTATTTTGAAAGTTTATACAGTGTGTCAATTTTAAAAAATGGAAAAAAACGAGATAAGAACCGTGATAAAATATTTTCATATCAAAGAGTTATCGCCGACGGAAATAAAAGCCGAACTAGATGCTACACTAGGGGAATCTGCTCCTTCCTATATATATATTTATCGGTTTCACAACGTTCTACGTCTTCCGATACCCAATCTCCACTCGTTTCTGTTTGCCCATAATTCATCATCTAGGCCTCTTATTCTTATTTCACTATCTATTCCTTCTCTCCAGCTTCTCCTTGGTCTTCCTCGTTTTCTTCGGCCAGTTGGTTTCCATTGTAATATTTGTTTAGGTAGTCTTCCATCATCCATTCTTTGTACATGTCCGTACCACACCAGTTGTTTTGTTCTTATATCATCCACTAGAGTACGTTCACCCACTGTCATAATTTCTCTTATTCTTTGATTGGTAACTCTTTCTCTTTTTGATTTCCCTGCTGCTCTTCTCCAATAGTCCATCTCCGTAGCGGAAAGCATTTTTTCTGTTCTATCTTTGATTGGCCATACTTCTGAGCCGTATGTAATAATACTTTTTACAATGGTGTTATATATAAGCTTTTTGTTATGTTTTGATATACTTTGGTCCCAAATTATTCCATTTAATAAAGTTATTGCTTTTCTTCCTTGTACGTTTCTATCTTTTATAGCTTTGTCTAGTGTTCCGTCAGCTGTAATTTTTAGACCCAAGTATTTATACTCATCACAGGACTGAATTCGCTGCCCAGTATTTAAGATTAGATCCTGTTTCGTTCCACCAATACACATATACTCTGTCTTATTGATATTAACCTCTAGTCCCCACTTATTGTACTCGTCTATTAGTTTTCGTGTCATATATTCGAGGTCGTCATAATCCTGAGCCACCACTATCTGATCATCGGCGAAACATAAAGTATACAAGGTGGTTTCATTCAACGGAATTCCCATGTTTTGGCATTTTCTCTTCCAGACTTTAAGGACCTGTTCCAAATATATCTTGAAGAGCGTAGGCGAGATACAGCAACCTTGTTTAAGACCTTTATTTACTAGAAAGCCTTTGGTTAGTTTTGCTTTTATTTTAACTTTTGCCTTACTATTGCGGTATAACTCTTTGATGGCCTTAATTAGTTGTACGCTTATGTTTGTCTTTTCCAACGCTTTCCAAAGTAGATTTAGTGGTATACTATCATATGCCTTCTGCAAATCTACGTAAAGCAGATGGAGCTCTTGTCCGTATGCCATTTTCTTTTCAATAACTTGGGTTATACAAAAGAGATGATCTGAAGTCGATCTACCCGCCCTGAAACCAGCTTGTTCTTCTGCCTCCATATCTTTATATTCGCTCTCCACTTTATTTCTTATTATTTTGCCATATATTCTGCTTAGCGTACTAGTTACAGATATACCTCTATAATTGTCACATATATCTTTCCTTCCTTTTTTGTGTATTGTGGATATATATGACGTTTTCCACTCAGTTGGTACTACGGCTCCATTTAAATATCTTTGGAAAAGATTCCGTAATCTACAAAACAATTCTTCAGTGCCATATTTAATAAGTTCAGCTGGGATATTTCCGGGTCCGGCAGATTTACCGCTTTTTAAGGTTTTGCACACGTTTTTGACCTCAGATATTGTGAGGGGTACTGGAGATCCCATCGTTCTAATGATATTGTCTCTTTCGTCTTCCTTGAATTCTGCTCTATCTTCAGTTAAAAGTTTTTTAAAATGCTCATCCCATTCTTTGTCTGGTATTGGTGAAATAATATCTCTGCATGTTTCTTTTTTGATCGATCTTATAGTTTTCCAGCTTTCGGTACTTCTCCTACCTCCTAAGTAAGAATCTATTTTCTGGCACTTTTGCATCCATGATTGATTCTTCTTATCACTGATCATTCTTCTCACCTTTGATTGCGCGATTTTGTATTCTTCTCTGCTTCTATCTGTCTTTTGGGATAAGTACGTGTGATATAATTTCTTTTTTTCCTCTATTTCACTTTCAATCTCAGCATCCCACCAGTATGGTTTTGTTCTTTTAGGAGTTTCTTCCACTAATCCTAGTGCTTCTTTTGCAGCTTGATGGATGCTTAATGTGATACATTCGTATTCCTCATCTGGGGTTTCACCTGAACTTGAATTAAGTTTTTCGTTCAGTCTCTTTTTGTATAAGTTTTTTACGCTGTCATGTTCTAGGCTTAGTAGATTATATTGACAGTGATCAATTTCTTCATTCACTGTATCATCAAGATTTTGTTGATGGAGGCTTCGGCCTTGATAAGGAAAGAGAATTTTGGTCTCCAGAAAATAGTGATCACTTCCGCATGTTGATCCACGCTTTGTTCTGACATCTTGAATTTTTAGTTTTGTCTTTTGTTTAGTAATAAGATAATCAATGACGGATTTCAGGTTTTGTGAGGGATTGGTCCAGGTATATTTGTGTATTTTCTTATGTTGGAAAAAACCGTTTTGGATTTTTAGGTCTAATTGCTCACATACTGTGATAAGCCGGTTTCCATTGTCATTAACAACATCTTCTCCATATTGGCCAACTGTCAGATCATTTACTCTGTTACCTGTTCTACTATTTAAATCTCCCAATATTACAATTTCTCTAGATGTACTTACTGCTGATATTTCATTGTGGATTTCTTCAAAAAAATTGTCTTTCACGGCTACATTTGCATCGTCATTATACGCATAGATTCCAAAAATCGTAAGTCTCATTCTTTTTATTGTTATATTCATTCTTATTAGCCGTTCATTTACTGCTTCCCAGTTGGTGATATATTTTCTAAATCTTTTGTTGACCAAAATAGATACTCCTTGTTGCGCATGTTTTTCTTTTGCCACTCCGCTATAGAAATGGTCATACTGTCCTAGGTTTTCAGATCCTTTTCCTTTCTTCTTCGTTTCTGTTAGTACAGCAAGGTCAACCTTCATTCTGCTGCACTCATGGACTATATCATTCACTTTTCGACTCATTCCTTGTACATTCCATGTACCAAAAATCATATTCCTGTTTCTTTGCTTGGTTCGTCTTAGGTTTTTCATTACTTTCCGAGGCGTTTGATTGGGTTTTTTAACAGTGTACGTTTTTTCCAGGTATCAGAGAGTTAGTCTAATGCCCCAACCCCCAACCTGGAGGACCAGGTGATTTTTGATCGAGGTTTTCTTCCCCTAGCCTTTGACGATTCCAACGCCTGTACTACATAGCAGCATCTTCTTCTTTTATACTATCCCTAAAAGAAAGGGTTGCCACCTGCGCTATGATCACCGTACCGAGGTCCATCCTCTCCGCCTTTCATACCGATGTGGTCTTCTCCCATAACCCTGGGAATGGGACCCTAAACAGGTGCTAACTCTCCGGGTCAGAGAGTACCTGGAATCTACGGAGGGCAGGGGTCGATTCATTTCCCCTGATAGACATCTGACGAGGTCTACCCCGTACCCGCTGCTCCTTCCTATACCACAGTTAAAACCTGGGTATCGGACTTTAAACGTGGTCGTACTAGCACTGATGTTGCTCCGCGTTCTGGCAGGACAAAAATGGCAACTTCTGAACAAATGGTGCAAACCATTCACAAACTAATTCTAAAAGATCGCAGATTAAGACTGGAAGAGGTAGCTGAGACTGTGGGCATATCAAAAGAGCGAGTTCACCATATTTTACGTGAAGTTTTATTATGAGAAAGCTATCCGCCCGATGGGTGCCGGGTTTGCTCACGCCAGATCAAAAGCTTGTGCATCTAACCATTTCAGAGGAGAGTTTGGCACAGGCTAGACGTGATTCAGGGGACTTTTTTACATAGATTTATTACGGATGGCAAAGGACGAACCAGTTCCAAAGAAGGCAAAGGCAGTACCGTCTGCTGAAAAAGTCGTGGCAACGGTCTTTTGGGACGCCAAAGGGATACTTCTCATAGATTATCTTGAAGAAGGAAGAACAATAAATTCAGAGTACTACAGCGACTTACTGGACCAGCTCAAGCAGAATATAAGCGAAAAACGCCCTAGTTTGGCAAAAAAGAAAATTCTCTTTCATCAGGACAATGCACCTTGCCACAAGTCCGCTATTGTAATGGCTAAAATCCATCAGCTAGTCTTTGAACTGTTAAACCATCTACTTTATTCGCCAGACCTAGCCCCGTCAGACTTTTATTTGTTTCCAAACCCAAAAAAATTTCTTGCTGGAAAGAAATTTTCCTCAGATTTAGAAGTCATTGCAGCTACAAACGCCTATTTTGACGAGTTGGATAAATCTCTGCAGAAAAATAACATTAAATAATCAAGTGCATTCACATTATACGCGCCAACAAAATGATTTTTACATCCCACATAGAAATAAAAAATCAGCAACAAATTCAGTTTTCTTTAAGGGCCTTGATGAATTTAATAAACTTCCATCTGAAATAAAAGCTGTTCCAACAGTGAAAAATTTTAAGAAAATCCTAAAAATTTATCTTTTAAAAAAATTGAATATTCTTAATGAAGATATTCCGTAAACCTGTTCTTTCTTTTTTGTTTTTTCTTTCCTTTTCTGGTCCGTTTTCACTGTTTGTTCTTGTAATAATATTTACTATTTTATATGTTATTGATAAGTCTTTTAATATTTTAGTTAGTGATCTTGCGTTAATATTTTTATGATTTTTTATAGCTGGCTATTATTTCCTGTTTTATCGGTTTTATTAATTTTAACCTAAATAATGTTTTTTAAGTTAAGAACATTTAATTAGTGATTTTGTCTTATTGGTGATTTGATATTTTTATTTTGTTTATATGATTTCCTTTATAATCAGTAGTTTCCTTTATAACGATGTTTTTTTTTTATCAAGATTAAGCATATAATATTTACTTAGGCATTTCGTTTCCCTAGTAATGAATTAATTGTATGTTTTGTGGGTTTTGGGAAGTTGAAGAAAAACAACCATTGATTTTATGGCGACGTTTCGTGTTTAGACTAACACTTTTTCAAGCCCTGAAATGAACAACAAGCATTACAATAGGAGCAAATGATTCTTAAATTTATAGTATTCAAATATACAAAACAATAACTTTGCAAAACAACTTACTCAAATCACAGTTGGGTCTTCGGCAGCAAAGCCAGTGAGTATTGGTTTATTGACAACAGCATATTACACATTTTTTTATGGAAGTTAAAATATTTATTTTTGAAATTTTTGTCTTTTATTTATAATTTTAGTTAGGCTAAGTTTTAATTCTTCGAATATCTTATTATAGATTGTTACCTGGACATATTTCTATGGGCTATTTAGCCACAATTTACGATAATTATGTAAATTGTTCACAAATTATGTTTTTTCTTTGTCTATTTAAAAACCTGGTTGAATGAACTATTAGCAGCCTTTAACAACTTCCACCCATCTCTGCAATTCACAATGGAAACGGAAAATAATGGGAAACTGAGTTTCTTAGACACCGAGTTGTATCACCAAGATAATGGTCTCATTCTGTCAAATTGGTATTCTAAACCCACCAGCTCAGGCAGATTGCTGAATTATTATTCTAATCACCCTGCCTCTAATAAAAATGGTATAATCAGTGGTCTTTTGCACAGAGCTATAAAACTAAGTAGCCCCCAATTTCATGAAGAAAATATTAGGAAGGTTAAAAATATTTTAAAAAATAACAATTATCCGACCAATTTCATTAACAGAAACATCACAAAGTACATGTCAAAACAACGGACAATAACAAAAAAACAATTTAAATATTTCAAATTTCCATATATTGAAAACTTATCTTTAAAAATAGATTTTTGCTTTAAACAAACCGACACTAAGTTAGCTTTTTATAATCCAAAAACCACAAATATTTTCTTCACTCAATTAAAAGATAAAATTCCACCTGATAAAAGGAGCAATCTAATCTACAAAATTCCATGTGAATGTGATAAAACATATGTTGGTCAAACAAAACAATACTTACATAAAAGACTTCAACAGCATAAGTGTGACTGTAAAAATGATAGGCAATATAATGCTGAAAAAACAGCATTATCAAAACACCATTTTGATACAGGGCACAACTTCAGATTTGATAAAACTGAAGTGTTGGACTCGGAACAAAACTATTATAAACGGACTATTAGTGAAATGATATATATTAACCTAAATAACACCATAAATCTTAGAACTGACACTAGAGGGCTAAGTATTGTTTATAATGGAATACTCAATATGTATAAACAACAACTCAATGTTTAACTTAAGAAAATAATTAGTTTCTGTGATATAGAGATAACATCTAGATACCCTTTTCTAGTCAAAAGAATAATAATGAACGTCAATTCCTATTTGTTTTTAAAACTGTAATTTTGGAAATTGTTTTTTGTGACTTGTTAAATGTCTGTATTCTTTTTAAATGTTGTAATTTTAACTCGACTATTTTAAAATATTATTAAGTAAAACTATTCTCATTTTACTTTAATGAATAAGTTTCTGTGACCTGATTAATACCTAAGTCTTCATTCATTTGGGTACAAATTTTAATTTTAATTAATTTTAATGACTTCAGCTAGCAACACTAGTGAGTAGAAATAATATATTGAGTTTCTAAAAAAAAAAATTTTTTAAATAGACAAAGAAAAAACATAATTTGTGAACAATTTACATAATTATCGTAAATTGTGGCTAAATAGCCCATAGAAATATGTCCAGGTAACAATCTATAATAAGATATTCGAAGAATTAAAACTTAGCCTAACTAAAATTATAAATAAAAGACAAAAATTTCAAAAATAAATATTTTAACTTCCATAAAAAAATGTGTAATATGCTGTTGTCAATAAACCAATACTCACTGGCTTTGCTGCCGAAGACCCAACTGTGATTTGAGTAAGTTGTTTTGCAAAGTTATTGTTTTGTATATTTGAATACTATAAATTTAAGAATCATTTGCTCCTATTGTAATGCTTGTTGTTCATTTCAGGGCTTGAAAAAGTGTTAGTCTAAACACGAAACGTCGCCATAAAATCAATGGTTGTTTTTCTTCAACTTCCCAAAACCCACAAAACATACAATTAATATAATATTTACATTTCTGTTTCTATAACTAGCGTTTTTTGCTAAATAAATGGTTTATATATAAATCAGGCTTCAGTGATGGCATCAAATCAGTTGAACATCGTTGGGCCAAATTTATTACCTTACAAGAGAACTATGTAGAAAAATAAATTATTATTTAGTCACTATGATGTTGCGTTCTATATTAGGCCGAAAACTTTTCATCCCATCCTCGTATATAATATTTTTATGCTATGTTAATTATTTTTTTCTTTTTACCGTTAACAGTTATTTAGTAATGACTGATTTTAAAATCAGCACTGTCTGTAAATTTTGTCATATTTTTTGAATTTTATTTAACACCAGGCGGCCCAGATTTAGGTTTAAATTATACTTTACCTGCAATACATAACATGAAAAATACTGCATTTCACGCGATGTGATTTTTATTTATTTTTATTCCATTTTTAGTACACTGCTGGAAACAACTCCACATTTAACAATTTTAAATAACATAAACAAAAATTTATACTACGCCATTTTATTTAATTTTAAACCCGAAGCTTTGAAAAAATACTCTAAAAAGCATACAAAATCTTAGATTTTTAAGCGGATCCATAGCACGTATTAGACAACATTTTATATACGATTTGGATTAGATCAAAGTTAAAGTGGTAAATCCAAAATCCAAAATGTTCCGTTCTTTTTTCACTTTGACATTTCATTCTCTGGGTTAGAAATGTCAAGTATTTGTCAACCCGTGTATTTTACTTACTTGTATTTTTGAGAGTTTTTTAAATTTTGAGATTAAATCCAACTGTCAAAAAATTGTTCAAGCTTTAAAACCTTACTTTTTTCCATTAGAAGAGGATAAGTCAGAGATTTTCATTTGTTTCCATTCCAACAAAAACACAAGTATTGCAATTTTGACCCGTCTTTTCTTGTCTGTATTTTAGCTTTTTAGGCCCGGTTTCTCATTAGCGAGTCAGCTAGCGGTTAATTTTAACTCGTGTTTAAACTTTTCACCATCTCCGGTTAGCTCTAACTCTTGGTGTAACCTTGAGTTAAATTGACCCACCGTTGAGAGGGCAGGTTTAGCGGTTTAGCGATTGGACCCTTGGTATAACCTATAAAAAGAAGGTACATATACTTTTTTTTTAAATTATTCTTTGTGACTGCTTTCGTCCAATCCAAAATATAGTGAAACCGGTAACATAGTAAACAGTGCTACCAACGCAGGGTTTGTTAACCCACAGTGACTGCTGGTGAAACAAAACTACGAGTTAACCCTAGGTTAAAATTTACGCCGGGTTGGTTAACCCCTCAGAGTTACTTGAAATTGAGAAACCGACCTTAAATGGTAATGTCAAACGCATGGTTTACCCACTCTTTTGGTTTATTGTAAAGTCCAATGCCTAGCTGTTCAAGAATCTCCGATCCATAGTAGGAAATTATTGGAGTAAACCAAGCTATAATAGTTAATAAGGTCACTGTATAACGAAGTTCCTTCTTAGTTATACAGTGGCTTTAATAATAGTGCCAGGCGGTATATTGACACCTTCACATTGCAAAATTAGCTGGGATCCGGAATAAATACTGTTTTTCTTTGTTAATTGAAAATAAACAACTTAGTTTTAAATTCAACTTTGTTATGTCAATTTTAAAGGATCAGTTGTCAGTTTTTACCTGGCACTCTTGTAGCCTGGCTTTATTCCAATAATTCTCTACTAAATCTGTCTTTAGGCAAATATTAGCGACGGACCGTTTAGCTATTAGTTCTCTTAGTTTAAATGTGAGAATCAAACAGAGAGCGTTTAACCAAGAAACGTCAAAAAATCATAGGTTTTGATTGTTCTTTTAACTAAAGATAATCCACCTCAAGAGCAAGGCTATTATTAGCTAATAAAATAATGAAAATGTATGATGTTTTGACGTTTACTGGTTAAACGCTCTCTGTTTGATTCTGACATTTAAACGAAGAGAACTAATAACCAAACGGTCCATCGCTAATATTTGAAGTTTGTTATTACAAGCCGAACCTGTCAAAAGTAGAGTCCATAGTATAGTCCTTGCCATAGGCAGTTACACATTTGTGACATTTCCAACCTCTTTATTTATCGTATGCATACAGAGAGCAACAAAAAAAATCTGAAAAGTGGCATGTCTTTGAGTTGATTTTATCTGTGCGTTTTTTTTGTAAATCTACAGTCAGCCAAGGCCAACAAAAAAATAGAGGCCACGACGCTGAAAAAATCAGCTGTTCTCGGGGAGCTGACTTTTACATTGAGTCTTATGCGAGGTCAGAGGTTTTTTTATGATATTTTCAAAATGGCACTACAGATTTCCGCGAAATTTCAGTAAAATATTCTCAGACATCATCCCGATATTTCACCAAACTTTTGTAAGGATGCAAGATGAGTAAAAGGTTAAAATCTTCAAGAGTTAGTATTCCTTATTTTGAATTCAAATTATCTGTCATGTACCGCATGCCAACTGTTATATGGGCGAGTTCGTAAAGGCATCGATGAGCTCATCGATGACAACAATCAAGTTTTTAAATTAATCAGTGCAATTCGTTGAAATCCATCGGGTTCGTAAATTATCTGATGAATTTCACCAAGGCACCAATTGATGGCATCAATGCTCACCGACCCTGAGAGTCGGTGAGCGATCTTCGATAAATGTCAATTACGTCAAAAATTGTTTGTGTTTTTTTTCGGTTGTGTAATTTTATATATTTTTTGTTGTTTTTTTTGTTAAATGCTCCACGGTGTGGTAAACAAAGTTTCGATGGTCATCTTAAAAGATATAAATAGTGACTCAAAAGTGGCATGATGAAGATCTAGCGTTAATTTCAATTTCTTTATTTATATACCAGATAAAATTTTTATAAAATCGTTTACATTTTACAAACTTATTATTAATTTATTCTAGAGAGCAGAAGAACTTAATCTCGAGGGCCCTTTAGCATTATTATTTTATGCTAAGTTTATATGCTAATATGAATTTTTAAAATAAATGAGTTTTAGTTGTTTTAAATTAGAGTAAATTTTTCAAGTAAAAGTCCTTATCCTAATCCTAACCTAATCTATACAAAGGCACACCACCTTAACAAAAGCCTAAAAAAAACTTTAATTAACATTAAAATACTTATAAAATATAAAAAAACAAATCCTATTTTTTATTTTGTTTCCATTTATTAATCTTTTAGAAAATAAATCAAAATCGAAAAAAGCGAGGTTTAGATATCTGATTCATCGCGTTCTTTTTTATTATCTGGCGTTCATCGGACTCACCGAATGAAAATGTCAAATGAACGTCAAACGTCGTATGTCAAAACACCGATGTAATCGGTGAGCAAAATTAGATTATTTTACAAACTCGCCCTATTTGACATGTATTTGACTTTGTTATCTGTGTTTGTTACATTCGCTTCTACTTTATATATACTACTTATCAAAAAAATTTGTACACCTGCAATATAAATCCCATGATAGGTGTACAATTTTTTTTAAAAGGCAGTATATAATTTTTGTGTGAGCTAATGAAGCGGCTCTGAAAAACTAAAAACTAACTACTAAAACTAACTACACATTAAAAAAATATATTTTAAAGGCAATCAGCTGTGTCGTGACGTGACCATCAAATGTGATGCCCACAAAGTGGAGGATCAAGGCCCGTCCGTTTTGATAGCCCTGAGTCAGCATCTTTTATCCAGAGACAATGACAGTTTTACCTTTAATTTTATACCAACATGAGATATTTACTTTTTAATATATTTCTGGTTAGGAAATAAGTTTAGTTTATGTTAAAGTCACAAAAGTGTAACTGCGTATGGCAGGGACTATACATAGAGGTCGTTGTGGTCCAAATTTCTGGATAAAACCAGGGCCCTATTAATATTTATTCAATTATTATCTTTTCAACGAAATAAGAAACATTCTATATACAAAGAATTCGTTTCCATTGAAATTTTTCCACGCAAATTTAACAACCTCTTTAAGAGTGCAGTACGGATATACATAATATGTACGTAAAGCAATAAAGCAAAAACCGTCTACTCGCTAAAAATTCTGGAAATTTATTTACGATACAATATCCTTGAAAATAGAAAACCCGTTAAAGTACAAAC
Organism: Aspidapion aeneum; assembly: GCA_963576565.1. Lineage (NCBI taxonomy): Eukaryota > Metazoa > Arthropoda > Insecta > Coleoptera > Brentidae > Aspidapion > Aspidapion aeneum. The sequence goes on from OY755044.1 coordinate 23,904,665, forward strand.
CTGAACAAAATAGATTTCGCTTCTTTTCACGACCAGAGTTAAAATTTCCATGAATATAAAAATACTTTTTGATCAAACAACAAACTGTAGTAGTTTGTAGTGTAGGGGTGACCCATAGCTCCGACAAGTAGGCCAGAGTAGGTCCTATTCGCCATGTGCCAGTTCTGTCTCTTAACATATACGAGGTGTGACAATTAAATTTTAAGACTGGCCCTCGTACTAACAGGTTTTAAATCTTAACGCCTCGGGCGGTCGGAGTTATTCACCTTGATGTGCGTTCTACTTCCACGCGCAATCTTGTCGCCTATCCTCTACTAGTTTGGCTTACGCAGTAATTTGAAGCGGATCGTGCATAGCTCATTTGGTGGAAGTATGATAACCGAAAAAATTGAGCAACGTATTAATTTAAAGTAAAACTAAAAAAAAACGGCTACTGAATGCTTTAAAATGCTAAAAGATGTCTACGGAGAGCAGTATATGTCTCATGCAATGATTTTCCTGTGGCATAAAAGCTTTTTCGAGGGTCGTGAAGAAGTGAAAGACGATGAACGAGAAGGGCGCTCCAGCACATCCAAAACAGCGATGTTTATTGTTTTTTTTTCGATATTAAGGGATGTTATTCTTATTGAATGGGCGCGTGAGGTTCAAACAGTCAACCAACATTTATATTTAAAGTATTGATGTAGGTAAGGGAATTAAGAAGTTTTTACCTAATCAGAAGATCCCCGTCGTTAATTACCCACCATATTCATCAGACTTGGCCCCTTGCGACTTCTACCTGTTTCCGATAGTAAAGAAATCGTTAAAAGGAACCCGTTTTAAAATGTCAGAACACGCCAAGGAAAAAACGATAAGACCAGAAAGAAATTGGTTTCAACATTGGAAAAAAAACGCATGCAACGCTGCATCGAGCGAGAAAGGAACTACATTGATGGAAAATATCATTAATTTGTATTAGTATTTAACTAAATTAGATTTTTTACAACAGTCTTATAATTTTATTGTCATACCTCGTATTTTTTGCACTTCTGTTCGATGTTTAGTATGTAGGCCCATTTGAATAAGTGCAGCTAGATCTTCCTCTCTCAGGGTTCTTGTACTCAGTGTCTGTTTTCTTATTGCTGCGTAGGCCTCACATACTGCCACGATGACTGTTGACGTCTCTTCGTCCTGTCCAGAGTGCTCCCTTAACCTGGGACCCAATTCTTGAAATAAATCCGTATACGGATTCGGCGAAACGTATACGGATATTCACCATTCGAATTCTTGAAAGCTCGTATACGAGTTTTTCGTTCGGAAATAGAGTCGAGTGGTAAAGTCCACTCGAATCTCAATTTCCGTATACGAATCTGAGTGATCTAACGTAACATTTTTGTTTACTTTAATATACTTTTTGGTGTTTGCTTAATTTTTCTTTATTTAAAAAAAACTGGGAGGTCTTGTGAAAAAAGACGCGATTTGGCAATAAAAGGGCTTGAGGACGCAAAGAGGTGGAAGGGGGATAGCCTCTTGTGACATTCAGTTTTTTTTCATTTCTTTTTTTCTTGGAAATGCCTTACGACTGGGGGGGGGGGGAGTGAAAAATCCTGAATTTTTGCGTTAATAATTTATGAATGAACGCTCTAAAAAAGAAAAATAATTAAAAAACTTTGTAACACATTTTCAAGAAAAAATATATAAAAGAGCGTTTTCGGGAGGGACGGGGGGATTAAAAACTTTTAATAAAAATTTGAGTATTGTGCAATTTTTTTGTCTTATTTGTGTCTCTTTTAACACACTTTATCAACTATTTTGTGGGGCATTGATACCTCTTGATTCCCTCCTGGGTACAATGCCTTATCTTATTTTGCTTAATTTTTGGATAATATAAGGGCCCAACTGCTTCAAGTAGGAAAATCCCCTGCATGTAAATAATAAACTTAATCTTATACTTTACCAGATTCACTATTTTTTCTGACTTTTTCTATGTTGGCCAAAAATAAATATAAAATATAAAAACATTATTTTTCTTTATTTACATTTCAAAGTACATAATAAGTACTTACTGTCAAGTGCATTAAAAAACGCTATACAATATGACTACAGTGTGAGAACAAGCCAGTTGGAATAAACTTGCTGGTCAGTTAAATTTAAGTTTTTTGAAAAAATCCAAACACATGTTAACTGAGATTTTGAACCAGCAATATTTTTTGGACAGACCCCCAGAAAGGGTCCACTAGCTGACAACTTATTTTTTAAGATGGAATGACCCCACTTAAGGCACCTTGTTAGAAAGGGTATCAAATAATTTTTTTAAATTAACAAAAAGAAAATTATTTCTATTTTTTTGTAATTTTTAGAGAATATAAGTGTCATTTAAAGTAAAACCTATAATTTTATTAAAATATAGGTGGTGGACCCCTGACAAGAGGTCCAGTAATACCAAATTTTTTTTTGCAACTGGTAGACTCAACTTGTAGCAGTTTGTTGAAAAACTAATAAAAAATGTTTTTTTTTTTTTAATTTGACAGATTTCCAAAAAAAAGTGAACTATAATTTTTTTTTCAATAGGCTTTCCAACAAGGTGCCACAAGTTTTATCTTGCTGGACCCCTTTCTGGGAATCTGTCCAAAAAAATTCATCAAAAATATTGCTCAATTAAAATCTCAGTAGGCATGATTTTGGTTTATTCAAAAATTTTTTAATTTAACCTGCTAGAAAATGTATTCCAACTTGCTCGTTCTCACTGTATAAGCTTTTATGTAAGAAGTTGTATAATCTTTTTTACAATAAAAGTACAATAAACTTTATTTTACTTATAATTTATTTAAAAATGTTCTTTAAAAGTTAATAGATTACCAAATGCATCTGAGTATTTCTAGTAGGATCATCATTGCAACAGGACCGCTGGGCAAAAACTGCTTCACACCTCAAAAATGATCTTCATGTCTTCTCTGAGAAACCTGTAACAAAAAGTTTTTTCATTGAGTGTACCACAGCAGACCTCACTGGATCCGTATTACTGGCAAGATTTTTATATATGTCCTTGTTTATAACTTTTGAAAAACAAAGACATCTACAAAAATAATGTACATATTCATATCAAATCATACTGATCATATGAGGTTGCTTTAGTCTACAACAGTTTTAAATTTTTTTGCAGTTAATTGACATGTAAAGATATTCAAATTTAAACAAAAAAATGGGTTTTTTGAACAAAGGTCACTGATCTTGTCAACTTTTACTTGAAATGTTTATTATGCTTATCGGCCTAAAGGGCAAAACTGTTCTACTCAAAAAGAAACTGAGAAAAAACACTGGGAGCAAAAAATTAAATTGTTTCTATACTACAGACAAAATGCAAACTCCAAATGTTTCAGTAAAAACCCCTATGTTACTTAACACTTGTACAATTTTTGTCAAAGCATGAAGTATGCAAGTTCGTCAAACACTGGCCACTCATTACAAACAAAGCCTCAAGTTCAAGACCCCTGTAGAATACTTATGAAGTTTATTTGTTTTCTTTTAAGCAGTCTCAAAATTCAACTGCGAATTTTACCCCCAAATTTCCACACTTCAAAGGCCCAGGCCCCAAATTTCCATTACTATAATTTGGTACTTACCGTTACCAATGATTAAACAATCATTGCTGTTACCAAAATAAAACACAGCTTCTTGTTCTAAAAAAAACATATCGTGAAAATAAATCACTCTAAAAAAAAATTACAAAAACAAAAGATGTAATGTCAATCTACTGTCAACCTTACTTGATCGCGGCAAGTTTAGGCGCACATACCGGCGTTAGTTTGGTCAAAATTATACGAAAGCAGCGTTGCCAAGTAGTGTAGTTGAAAAAAAGTCGTACACGGAATTGGCGTTCGAGTGGCATTCAAGAATAGCTATTTTTCCAAGCACTCGAAACTACCATTCGAATTTTACTCGTATACGACAAAAAATCCGAGTGGTTCAAGAATTGGGTCCCTGTTCTGTTTAGTTAGAATACCTATCAGCAGTGCGAGGTCATCTCGCAGAGGTATAGCAACCACAATATATACATAGCAAGTCAACAATTTGTCATTTACATACGTATTTTTTTAACATTTGGCGTTGTGTCATTGTCGTTGCAGGTTCATTAGGGAAGCCCTGACTTTCTTCACTGAATGCTAGTCTTTGCAAGTATAATTATTCCAGAATGTGCCTTTATTAGTGAAGTGTATAATCTAGAGAGGTTTGTTAGTAAAAAATGTGTATTAATTAAAGAAAGAAATAAAAATTTTGAAGTTTTATATTTTTAATATTATTTTTATATTTATTATTTATTTTTATTTATATATAGTTGTTTACCATTTAATTTTGTATTATTTCTCAGAATCATTTCGTCTCGTTTTGTTTTGGTATATTTTTTATTAAACTTCTAAAAAGTTTTATTATTCAAAGTTTGAGATCAAATTGTTTCAAAAATACTAAAAATAGCTAATTTTTTGCCAAATTATAAATCAGCTTATCTCCGTGATCCACGTGAGAGTAAGGGCACTTATTCTTGACCTACAATGACTAATCTTAGGATGCAGTGGCCACTAGAGCTTCAGTGAAAAAACTGTAGATCCGAGTATATGGCATCTCTTTCTTTGGAGACTCAGGTGATTTGCGTGTCGCCAACGAAATAACACGTAGCTCGCATTTCTTTGAGTATAGGTGTTTTGTGTCTTCTCGTGTCCGTCTCAGCAGCCATCTTAGTCTGCTCGCTTTTGGTCGATACAGGAATTCTCTGAACTGTCTGCAACTCGGTCCTGTTTAACAGTAGTAGTCCCTGGCCTACACAGGTGGTTTCTGCACAAATCGCGCGTATTCAACCCTAAACTCATGATCAGCCGATGATTTTAATAACAATTTTAAATTTTTTGAAAACTGTTTAAATTTTGTTTTATTTAGTGTTTTGTTACCAGTTTGTTTTATTGTTGTTCTTTTACAACTAAAATGTGTGTTGAATAAGACTTTGAAAAGTAATCTTCTAATAGTATTGTAAGCAATTTTATTAAATTTTTCCTTTTTAATAACAAAAACTGGTCGACTAAATCAATTTCACCTTTCCTTTCAATCTTTTTATAAAATTTACGATTTTAGTTTTCTCAGAACTTTATTTATGTTTTGGTTGTACAGACTTAAAACATTTTTTAATTGAATTCTGCTTGAGTTTAGCGAGAGTTTAGAGTTGTAAAAAGTTTAAAACTCTGTTGTTAGTAGTTTAACTGTTAAAATTAGCTAGGTATGTATATACCTACATTTTAAATAACTTAGAGAAAAAGTTACTTTTACGGTAGTTAACAGTGTTTTGTCGTTAGTTTTTTTTTTGCATGACAAATAAAATGTGCCTTTTTATACTTCATTTGCAGTAATAAAGCGAATTTTTTCTGTCCATTCTATACTTATTTTTTGCTACACTACTCCAGAAGTAGATACAAATATCTGGCAACAGTGGTAACATAGGCTGGATTACCTAATAAAAAAACTTCGGTTCGTTTCGGTTCGGTTAGGTTCGGTTCAGTTCGGTTCGGTTTGGTTCGGTTCGGTAAGGTTAAGAGGTATTAAGGGCCGAGAATAATTATTGTAATTTTTCTTCACATATTTATAATATAATGGAGCAAGTGTTGACATTAAAATTTAGGATTTTTGTTTTGCAAATTCACAAGTTTTCTGCAAATATTATACAAAATAATTTATATATCACGCTAAATTTAATAAATTTGTTCGATTTCTGCTCTCCCAGTACTACAGACTACGCAGATAATATTTTGGGTTTTTTTAGTCTTTATAATTTTGATGATTAAAAAAATCGATATTGCAACAAAAGTATATGGTTTTAGTGGCGTAGCAAGAAAGTTGATTCGGGGCGATTTACAAAATAATTTAAATATAAATAAAATTGCACCGGAGGCGAAAATTTTTAGAAATAAGCGTAATATTGCAGATAATGCTCAAAATATTATGTAAAAACTGATATTGGATTTTTCATATGTATTTTTTTAATAAAAATCATTAACTTTTAGGGCTCGAGGAGTAAATACCATTTATCTTTAAAAAACAACACCTTTATTTTAAATGTTTTGGAGTTATAGAAAAATTACACTCTCAATATAAATCTTTAGAGTTAAAAAAATTGCTAATTAAGTACTTATCTACATTATATTGTAGTTTCAAGGAGCCGAGAAATGTTTTTTCTTTAACATTTGGGGATTAAAAGGCTTAATCCGGCCCTTCTCCGGGTATATTTTATGATTATATTTTTTTATATTTGAGGCCAAAACTCAAATATTCTTTTTAGGGATTTTGTAGGACGCATAAACACACTTGCTTTGAGTCTCTTTGAGCTGCTTTACTAAAGTGCGAGCTCAAAGTGCCGCTATGAAACTAGCCAATCTGTCTTTAAATACTTTTTAGTAAAAATGTAGTAGCTCAGAAAAACGTTGTATATCTTAAAAATTAAAATCAATATAAAATTTATTGTGTTTAGAGGGAAAAGAGTCTGTCTCTACTCGATATGCCGCGGGGTGAAGACAACAACAACTTCGCATGCTTTGGCAGGGCAATTAATCAGGTGTTGAACATGCGTATATTATTGAAATAGTGTCCGGTTACCAGGGTATCTTGTACATTCCAGTGGCGGCGCGTGCTAAAAAGCTTTGGGGGTGCACACCAAAAATAAAATAAAAATTGCGGCCCAGGCGAAAATCTTTTTTGAGTGCCACGCTAAATTTTTGGGCCTAGAGTGGGCCGTCATATTATATAATTTAGAGCAAATAATTAAAAAATTAGATATTTAGTTAGATATTAGTTACCTACCTATTATTTTTTTTTATAAATAAATAATATAAATAAATAATCACACCTAGTTTATTTTCTCTTCTAATGGCAAAGATGAAAATTTAATTGTCTTTAAATATTGCACGCTAATGCTATCAGAATAAGAAACTTCCGCCATTGTCGTAAATACCAAATCGTCGAAATCAAAACAAACCGCCTGCGCCCGACCGATAATGCCAAGTTGTCTAAGCGTTAGTGGTGTGCAAATACTATCTACTCGATACTTTAATAATATCTGATACATGGACGGATTCGAAGTAATCGAATCCTTCGAGGCCAAATACCCGTTACTCGAATCCCGAATGGGACCGAAGCCGAAGTGTTATTTTCGTATCAATCATATCGGCAACGGCCGTATGAGTAACGGGTTTGGAGTACTTGTAATCATTTGGACCGATATTTATTTACTTAAATATTTGATTATTTGATTGATGTATGTCTAGCGGGGCGGCTTATCTGGCGCAGTGTTGCCAGGCTCAGAAATGTATTTTCCCCAGAATGTATTTGAAAAGTTGCCAGATTTTCAACAAAATTTTTTTTGTAATGGTGTTACCTAAAGTATTAAGAAAAATGTGCTTTACTATATTTAAAAAACTACAAATTAATGTAAAGCTCCGTTAAAAAGTTAGCTTTTTTCAATATTTAAACTGTCAAAAAACTGTCATTATTATTAATGGATTTTGACTAAAATCTACATAGTTCTTTACAGTATTGTACACTATTTTACCTAAAATTTTATGAAAATCGGTTGAGCGGTTTAGGAGCTACACACACACACATACGTGACGACGATATTACTAAGATATGTTAAAATACACCCAAATAATACATTTACGGCGATATCTCACAATATATTTCGTAGTCATTGCTGCGCCGGCTAGGATGGTAAAAATACCAAGAAATTATTTTCCAAAGATAATAGGGACCTATTGCAATAGTGCCGGGCACTATATTGACAGTTTCGCATCACAAACTGACAGTTGATCTTTCAAAATTGACATACCAGTCGAATTTATAAATCCCGTCGTTTATTTTCCATTAATAGTGGCGTCACTATTAAATCCGGCTCGTATAATACACAAAGGCCTAATTTTGAAAGAACACAGCTGTTCTTATAATGAGAAACTGTCAATATAGTACCCGGCACAAACAATTAAAAATATCACACATGTTTGTCGATTTTTGTCAAATAATTTAAAACCCGTAAAAGTTAAAAATAACGAAACTACGATGTTTTTCTCATCAATCTCATTCTACAAAAAACTGTTTTCAGGAACAAAAAAGAGAGTGAAGGAAAAAGATAAAAGAGTTAAGCCACGGGCAACATTTTCCACTAGAAAACACACATGTGACATTTATTATTAAAAGGTGTAAAAACAAGCGGTAAAAAAAGAACGGCAAAAAAAAAGACGCTTAGAGCGGGGCTATAGAGTTTGAAGCCTTCGGTAACACAAACATTTTGCTATGTTTATTATTGCTGTACTGTTGAAGTTTATTTTTCCGTGTTCGGTGGTAGGATAAAAGACAAATACCTTAATGCATATAAAAGTGAAGCAATCATAGCATGCTTTGGAAATAATGGCAATGCTGTTGTTGTTTCCAGTGCGCATGTTGGCACATAGACACACAGTAGCTGTGTGGCTAGACGCCATATTTGTTGTTTATTTTATATTGCGGCGTGTTTTTTTCTGTAAAAAATGGTAAATAATTTATCTAAAATATGTGGGGTTTGTACAAAAATTTTCGGGACACGTGCGGGAGTGTCATTCCATAGGTATTTGTATTTTTATTCTTAATTAGTTAATAAAATAAAGTAAAGAGTGGTTTATAAATGCCATTAAACTAATATATTTGGTTTCGTACACACAGATCTATCAGATGCAATGTAGTGAAAATGTTCTTTGTCTTAAAAAATTAATTCAGAAAAGAAGTGCCAAAAATATAGAGAATTATGTTACCTCTGCGGACCTAGAAAAACATGATACGGTTCCAGTAGAAAAATTATGGACAGTGTTAGAGAAAACTAATATTATTCATACATACATAAAAGCGATAAAAGAACTATTTAGAGGGTCAAAATGTAAAATTTAAATTGAAAATCAACTTTCAAAAGAATCACTGGTAACGAAAGGCTTAAGACATAGATGTTGTATATATATAAATCGCAGAAGCTTTAAAAAACCAATGAAACGTAAAGTACACGGTATGGGAATATAATCTAACGACCGGTTTACCATAATATACACACTACAGTTTGCTGACGACCAAGTAAGTGTAGCTAATAATAAAAAAGTCATGGAGTATATGATAAAAAAGTTAACGGAAAAATTCCAAAATTGGGGTTAACAGTGAACGTGGACAAAACATATTATTTCTGTATTGGAAACGAATCACGTGAGTAAAAACTAGAAAATGGACAAACAAGATCTCCATGCAATGAGTATGTATACTGGGGTGTCACATTTGGTAAGACAGGAACAGACTAAGGATTGGAAAAAAGAATAGTAAAAGCAAAAAAGGATTGGACTTAACAGTATTTTATGGAGCAGAAAGATAAAAGAGAATGTAAAATTTAACATATACGAAGCAATAATGAAAAGCACGCTGTTGTATGGAATAGAGACTTGTCGCGTAACAGAAAAATACAAAACAAAAATGAAGTGTCGAAATGGATGCAATAAGAAGAACAATGAGAATATCTAGAACAGATCATATAAGAAATGAGACCATAAAAGAAAGAATGGCAATCGAGAAAAGCATAACGGATGACATCACTAAAAGGCAACTGATATATGGTACGGCCATGTGCAACGGATGAACGACGAATGCTTACCAAAGCAGGTCCTAGAATGGCAACCAATAGGGCGCAGTAAAAGAGGGCATCCCAAACTGGAATGGCAACAGTCAATCCAAAGATCAATAGGTTAAAAAAAACCTGACAGAACAGAGATGAAGAATAGGCGTCGGATAACGTAGAAAAAAGTTCTAAACCGATATAGTAGTATTATATTTGGTTGCTGCATTTTTCTGAGGGCGTATTCTGGAAAGTTCTAGGGGGGTCCGGTACAAGCCTTCCTGTAGGTACGGCAGTGGTAATTATAATATTTAGTAATGCTAAAACCATATGAATAAGGTAAATTTATATTAGTTTTCGCTAAAGCCTTTGTACGTTGTATGTGTCCCAAGGGTATTTATTCGTATAAATAAAAAATCTAGCATTAAAATAAAACACCTTTGACAAGTTCTAGCGTACACAAAGCGTTACAAAACACTGGGATAAAGTAAATAAAAAGGTCCGTCCAGTATAGAGTGCAACAATATAAAAGAAAGCGTTGAAAATATAATAGTTGTTTAAAGAAAGTAAGTGCAAACCAAATACATACCAAATAAAATACTCTGCCAATATATCGGCCCCTAAGCTCACACTAGGTACTATAGTTATAGTGTACGTGTGAGCTAATATAACTAAAAACTGAAATATATTTTATTTAACTCCAGACTAAATTACCTTTTGTTTGATACCACACAAGCCATGTTTTGACTTAAACTCAAATTTTTGAAATCTACCCCACCCTTAAAAAAAACAAAAAACTAAAATGTATTTTGTTAAACTCCGGACTCAATTACCTTTCGTTTGATATCACACACGCCTTATTTTCACTTAAACTCTAATTTTTAAAATATACCCCCACCCTTTTTTTTTAAATAAATTAAAATGTATTTTGTTTAACTGCAGACTCAATTACCTTTCGTTTGATATCACACACGCCATATTTTCACATAAACTCTAATTTTTGAAATCTACCCCCACCCTTTTATTTGGTTTCTGTTCAATGGATTTTGTTCATTTTTAAATGGGACCATCTCGACCCAAGACCCAGCCCAGGTACCAAATTTCATTAAAATCGGCCAAGCGGTTTTTGAGTTATGCGCGTTGGTCGTTACAGACAGACATACAGACAGACAGACAGACAGACAGACATACAGACAGACAGACAGACAGACAGACGGCGCAACAAAAAAGTTTCAAAATCATCTGAAACGCAAAGATATATAAAAAATTTTGAAATCGGAGCAACTTTTTTTTTCTCGAAAAAATTAGGATCACCATAGCTCACACTACTATAGTATAGTATATGTGTGAGCTAAAAAATCAATATCAATAATTTTTTTTTGAATCAAATATACTGTATATTATTAATTTGATAAAACTATAAGCCGACTTTCCGAAATAATTTTCATTTATATGATATTTAAATTATTAATACATAATGCTTAATTTAGAAAATTATTAGCTGTTTGCTAAATGCTAAATGCCAACTTCTGAATTATTTTACGATCGAAATGATATTAGTTTAAAAATATTTTCAATAGCAAAAAAATCTGAAAAAAGTTTTCTTGATTGAATTATTGTTTGTTTTGCTTTAAATAATCTTTTTTTTAAAGAAAACAATTAAATGCCTCGAGACAAAAGGATTTTAATACCTCAAGTCAAGACGAAATTAAAGAAAGTATCTTTTGATTCAAAAAAACTTTTAGATACTTTTTTTTATTTTAAAATAATTATTTGTTTAAAATAAAAATCATTTTCAGACTTCCATTGTCATATATTTTGAGTTAAAAAATTAATAGTCTTTAGGCAAAGTAAAGCAGTATTTGTGTTAAGAAGATATTAGTAAGACCTTTTATATCTTGCTTTAAAACCACTTTTTCTTTGCTAAAGACAGTTTGTTTTAAACCAAAACAATTTACCAAGACAATTTTTTTTCCCAAAACAAGCGGTTTGCTTAGATGAAAACATTTTGGTTTGGGTCAAGATAATTTTTTTAAGAAAACTACTTTTCTTAACTGAAGAACGTCTTTTTTTCTGCGTACTACACAGCAGATGGTTGATGCGTGAAAAACTATTGAAAAGTGGAGAATGGGAGTTGCAATGGTTAAGCGTGGGGATACATCAAGTAGAGAGAGGGTTTTCCCTTGAAGTGATTGGCTAAGGAAAAACTGTGAGATTAGAAAGTGTTGTCTATAAAATGTCATTTTATCTCTGTTTTTGTTAGGTTTTCTTGTTTAGCTCATTTAGCTAAAATGTAAAGTAAATTTTAGGATTATCAGCAACGTTTCTGACTTGGTTCCTCATAGCTCTTCAAAGAGGGGATAATGGATTTCTTAGGTTCAACCTACCGTTTACAAAAACCCAAACTTTGAGGAGACAAGTCGGTAGTCACATTCTAAGTTTCGTTGAATTTAAACTAAAACATCTAAACTAATTATCGGTAAAGAAACATAAGATTTTGCTATTTAAAGAATATTTTGCAGTTTGTTTTGGTAAGTTAAAGTATTTATTTTAATATTTTGGGTCTTGTTCGTTTTATATTATATTTATATTTGTAAATTGCAACAGAGTTTAATTTTGTATTCATTAAAGTTTGTGACGTTTTCAAAACTGTTTTATATTTATTTTATACACACAAGAGATCTACTACGGTACCCTCGTTTAAGGTAAAATAAAATCGTATATATTATTACCTACTTATAATTTTCATAAAATTGTACCATGCTGAAGATTTTAATAAATAGAAAGCCCTCAAAAGGTCCAGTCTAAGTTGGCTGTGTGCGAATAAATGAAGGGCTTTGTGTAGTGATAGGGTTGGAATTTATTCTTTTGTTTTCCGTTTTGCCAGATAAACAAAAACAAATAAGTAGGTAGTAGTTTGCAATGCATTTTGCTGCGTTGAATTAAGTGTGCATTTTAAAATAATATGTACCTACGTATTTGCAAAGCGGATATAAACTGTAAGAAGATTGGAAATCACAAGTACTTGCAGGATCCAGTTGATCTTTAAACTGAGCCAAGCCTGCTGTAGGCGAACAAAAAACGGAAGCTGCTGCAACAGTGTATGTTTCCTCCACAGAAGACCACGGTTCGGTCCGCTTTGCAGAGTCAATATGGTTTCCTCTGTACACTGGCTTCATAGCGGGGCGGCTCACGTCTTCTTTATTAATTATTATTATGATGAAAAAAAGCAGCGCTTCACCTGCATCACTGGGCGAACCTCCATTGTTTAATCACCGATTGAATATTTTATATCAGATCGTTTAATTCTATGTCATAACATTTCAATCTGTTCTGGTAATTACGAGGCACGTGGTTTGAGCTTGCTCGATTTTGTGTTTTTGTCATTTAGGTGATTTATAGCCATTTTGCTATGGAAAAAAAGAGCTCTGGTTTTCTTTTGTCGTTTCAATTTGCGATTTTTGTTCGATCTATTAGAGGAAATTTGCAAAAAGCGTATGATGATTTACGTATGAGCGGTACGGCTATAACAAAAAGCAGCGTCGGATTAGACCTAAGTTCATATTATTGTACAGGATGTCCCAGATAAAAGTAAATACATGGCGATTTCGGAAACGGAAGGAGATACAATTTTGGTTCATTAAGAAAAATGTTGCACAATTTCAACCCCAATCAGACGCTGTATCGAAATTTAAAATGTCTACATGGGATTTTAAAATATCGAGCAAAAACTAAAAATTGTGTTTTTCAAAAAATTAAAATATCTCCGCCGTCATGTAAACAAATTTTATAAAATTTGGTTGTTTTGTATTAACAACTACCACCAATCGAACGACGTAAACCAATTTTTCTGGGCTACCCAATTTTTTTTTGAACATTTGGTAATTCTTATAACCGCCATATTGGATTTATACGTCCTTAAATAGAGAATAAAAGGAGGTTTATCCGGTGATAACAAATGTGAATTTATTTAAAAAAAAATAGTTTTTAACTTACTTGGCTATAAAACAAATGCCATAATTGTGTTTGTTATAATACCTACGTAACTGTGAAATGTGTCTCAATTAATTTTGTTATTTTTTGAGATACACTACGAATTAAATTTAATATGGAAAGGTTTCCAAATTAAAAATAATTGGACTTATGGGTCTTTCTTTTTGTGCCATAAAAACGCTAAAGAGGAGCTCAAGATTTTTACTTAATACGATTAATACCTGGGTTTGAGCTCTAGTTGATGAGTGGTTTTAAAATATTATAAATTTAATCAAAATTTTAAAATTTACTTTAATTGCTTTTAACGGTTTCCAGTTTTTGGCCTTGTTTTGAGTTTAACATGTTAAGTTCAGTACCATAAACAATAAATACATTTTAAGAAATTTAATTACTTTTTTGCCAAAGGTAAAAAAAGTAAAGTTAAAAATAAAGTTTTTTATAGATAAATCAAATTGGCAAAATTTTGTCAGATTGTTTTGCATGTATGTATGACGCACAATAATTATTTGCCAACTAAGTGATTTTTTTTTTATAAATTCTTATTTTCTGTGATCCAATCATGGGTTTGTTAAAAATCTCTTTTTATGCTCTAATTTATGATGTATACATCCAATATGGCGGCTATACGAAATAACAGAGTTGGCTATGGTTATAAAAAAACTAAAATGCCTAGAAAAAATTTGGTTGACGTCATTCGATTTTCTATAGTTGCTTATACAAAAGTACCAAATTTTGCATAAATGCATAAAATTGTTTACATGACGGCGAATAGTAACTTTAGTATTTAGACAATATTTTCAAAACTTCTATAGATATTTTTAATTTTGATACAGCATATTGGGCTTGAAATATCGCAACTTTGTTTTACTTAACCAAAATTGTATCTTTTTCGATTTCCGACATCCCCATGTACTTTTATCTGGGACATTAGGAACCGAAACACTCTTGGTAGTTTGTTCCTGGCCTTTTAAACAGAATAGTTTTGTGACTGAATACCGGTCGCTAATACTCGGCTGGGAGGCGTGTATCTTTGTACTACTACTATGTCGGTTTAGAACGTTTATTCTACGTTGTTGGTCCCCCATTCTTTATCTCCTTTGATCCTGACAGTCATCTTCTGTCAGGTTTTTTTGACTCATTGATCTTTGGATTGACTGTTGCCATTCTAGTTTAGAACGCCCTCTTTTTCTGCGCCCTATTGGTTGCCCCTCTAGGACCTGCTTTGGTAATCTTTCGTCGTTCATTCGTTGTGCATAGCCGTACCATATTAGTTGTCTTTTAGTGATGCATTCGTTATGCTTCCCTCGATTCCCATTCTTTCTTTTATGATTTCATTTCTTATATGATCTGTTCTAGATATTCTTATTGATCTTATTGCATCCATTTCGACACTTTCCATTTTTGTTTTGTATTTTTGTGTTACGCGTTAGTCTCTATTCCATACAACCGCGTGTTTTACCATTGTTTCATATATATTAAATTTTACATTATTTTTTATCTCTCTGCTCCATAAAATACTATTAAGACATCCAATAACCTTTCTTGCTTTTACTATTTTTTTCCACTTCTTTACAGCCTGTTCCTATCTTATCAAATGTGACACTCTCGGTGACACCCAAGTATAAATACTTATTGCATGGAGATATTATTTGTCCATTGTCTAGTTCTAACTCACTTGATTCGTTTCCAATACATAAATATTGTGTCTTGTCCGCGTTCACTATTAACCCCTACTTTTGGTATTCTTCCGTTAACTTTCTCCTCATATACTTCATGTGCTCTTTATCATTGGCTACAATGACTTGGTCGTCAGAAAACTGTAGTGTGTACAGGGTGTCCCAAATTGGGCACTTTTAGGGGGTATAAGGTACTTCTAGGGGAGACAGAGAAAAACTGACCACGCATTGCGAGGCTCAAATTTCAAGAGAAGACTTATAGTGAAAACCGCATTTTGAAATATCGTCTCGTCTTTGAGCTACGGGGACTTTTTGAAAAGTCTGCATTTTGGAAGGGGGTCTATAACTTCGTTATTAGTGGAAATTTTGATTTAGAGTAAATTGCAATTTTATAGACAGTGTCGCGAGGAATTCACCCTCTAAATTAAATTTTAACTGTCACTTTGAGTTTTTGAGATATGACATAAAGTTGCATTTTTTCTTATGGAATAGCCTATATTTAAATTAATTTTCGAATTTGCCATTGAATTCTTGTCAAAATGATGTGTGATATGTCATAGTTTGATTGAGCGGTTTAGGAGATATTCAGCTTTTTCACTTATTTCTAGTGCGCTATGATTTCCTGCTGAGGCAGGTCAAGGCACTCCAGTATTTTTATTATTTTACACAGTCAAAAATATAGTAAGCCTGGTTTGGAAAATTATAATTCAGCTGACGGCCCTCAAAGCTTATAATTATTCCGTTTAAGTGTTCGGTGGATTGAAGTTCTCGGTATGCCTGTAGCAGCTTCTAATTGTCTCAATGATCGTGAATTATTTTGTTCTAACTCACCAATAATGCCTATCTCCTCTAACTCACGGTACCTCCTAACGTCATATATTTTGGCCCGCGGTTTTGAAAAAGAGCCATACTGAACAAGGTTCCTTTTCAACTTTGGAAATATATCCATATACGGTTGTCTTCGTTCGGGATACCTTTGAATATATAAGTTTCCAGCGTCCTGTCGATTATCATTACTTTCCCAGTAACATTTTAACATGTCATACTTTTCATCGTTTTGATACATATTTCAAATTAAAATTAAAAACGCTTTTGTGCAAAATAATTTCATATCAAAGCGTAATGTCAAATTGTTTAAGCAATTGAAAACAATGACAAAACGCCAAAACGCAAGGCCAACTTGATTTGCATAGTATCAGACAACAAAATTATAGGAGTAGTTAACAGTAGGATTTGACCGCAAGGCTTTCATGTCAATGACGCATGACGTCATTCAACGCATCTAGACAAAAATAAAAAACTTTCATTATCTTCGAAACCGCTCAATAAAACTATGACATATGATACATCATTTTGATAAGAATTCAATGACGAATTCGAAAATTAATTAAAACATACGCCATTCCATAAGAAAAAATACAACTTTATGTCATATCTCAAAAAATAAAAGTGACAGTTAAATTTTAATTTAGCGGGTGAATTCCTCGTGATAAAGTCTATAAAATTGCAATTTACTCTAAATCAAAATTTCCACTAATAACGAAGTTATAGACCTCCTTCCAAAATGCAGACTTTTCAAAAAGCCTCCGTAGCTCAAAGACGAGACCATATTCCAAAATGCGGTTTTCACTATAAGTCTTCTCTTGAAATTTGAGCCTGGCAATGCGTGGTCAGTTTTTCTCTGTCTCCCCTGGAAGTACCTTAAATCCCCTAAAAGTGCCCAATTTGGGACACCCTTTACATGCCGTGTACCTTACGTTTTCAGTTTTTTAGAGTATATTTTAAAAAGAGTTGGAGAGATACAACATTCCTGTATTAAGCCTTTCGTTAGACGGAATTCTTTTGAAAGTCGATTTCCAATTTTAATTTTAGATTTTCACCTTTGGTATAGTTGTTTTATCGTTTTTGTGTATGTATGATTGATATTAGTTTGCTCTAAAACTGTCCATAATTTTTGTACTGAAACGGTCATATGCTTTTTGTAGGTCCACAAAGGTAACACGAGTCTCTTTATTTCTGGCACTCTTTTTCTCAATTAATTGTTTAAGACAAAAACATTTCTACAAGATCTGCCTGCACGAATCTTTATTCTAGTGATAACCATGACTTTTTCGCCGTCACTAAAAACGCTAATCGGAACGCTTATCACACGGGTCATCGGCAACCTTTGGAACCACAGTCCCTGCAGTCGTAACATGGTCAAAAAGACCTTATAACTCCAAAATAACTGTAGTGGCTTGTAAATGCCAACAAATATAAAGCATATATTAAATTTTAGTCGGTATGGTTTCTAGTCGGAACGACGAAGGACAAATTAAAAAATTATGCAAAACAGTCCGAAACGGCACAAGACAGCCGCTACAAGTAACGGCAGCTAGCGCCCGTCCTTCGCCATTCGCTCTTGTGCAAAAATGAAAAATGCACCGTCCTCATAAAATTAAAATGTAAGAAAAAGTATGGTGCATGAACGAAAAACGACCCACCCCGGCAAGGGCATAGAAATAGGAAAATAAATAGAACGCTTGTCAAGCGAAGGCCAACAAAAAAATACAATGAACCTTGAAAAAATCAGCTGTTATCGTGAACTGAATTTTACATTAGGTCTTATGGGCGCCTAGAAGCTTATTTGAGATATTTTCAAAATGGCACCATAGATTTTCACGAAATTTCAGTGAAATATTCCCAAACACTATCCTGATATTCCACCAAACTTTTGTAAGGACAAAAGATGATGAAAAGGTTAAAATCTTCAAGATTTAGTATTCCTTATTTTACGAGTCGTTAAATACCGAGATGAATTCCATCAAAGGAGCATGCGCCAAAATTAACGTCAAAATTTCTAATTTAAATTATTGGCGCGAATACCGGGATTGGCGCGAGATCGAAGAGCTTAACGTATAATAAAAAATTCAAGGTATAAAATAATTGTCAATTCTAATTTTTGGGTATGATTTTATGTAGGTACCGGGTGGTTTTTTATAACCGGAGCACTCAGCAACTTTATCATTGAAAATAAAGGGCTATAATAAATTGTAGATTTTTTTTGGTTAATTATGATGATGATGAACTTTAAAAGCCAACATAATTTTTTTCTATCTTCACCAAATTCGATGTTTTTGGGGAGTTTCGGGTATTTCTAGAGGAACTAAAAAAACCTCATCAACCTTTGCGACACTCAAATTTCAAAAGAAGCTTAAAGGTGAAAATCGCATTTTGATATAGCAAGCCGTTTTTAAACTACGGGGTGTTTTTAAAAAGTCTGCATTTTGGGAAGGGGTCTATAACTTGTTCATTTATTAATATTTTTATTTCTGTGAAAACATTCTTTAGACACTTTTTTAAGAGGAATTCAAATGTTAAATTAAATTTTATTTGTCACGCTTAGTTTTTGAGATATCACATAAAATTAATTTTTCTTTATGGGATTAGTGGAATTTCTTTATATTTTTGTTTTTTTTTTTATTTTTACCACATATTTTAGTTTGCTTAATATTAAAAAATACTCTGCCAATATATGGGCCCCTAAGCTCACACTAGGTACTATAGTTATAGTGTACGTGTGAGCTAATATAACTAAAAACTGAAATATATTTTATTCAACTCCAGACTAAATTACCTTTTGTTTGATACCACACAAGCTATGTTTTGACATAAACTCAAATTTTTGAAATATACCCCCACCCTTAAAAAAAACAAAAACTAAAATGTATTTTGTTAAACTCCGGACTCAATTACCTTTCGTTTGATATAACACACGCCATATTTTCACTTAAACTCTAATTTTTGAAATATACCCCCACCCTTTTTTTAAAATAAATTAAAATGTATTTTGTTTAACTCCAGACTCAATTACCTTTCGTTTGATATCACACACGCCATATTTTTACATAAACTCTAATTTTTGAAATCTACCCCCACCCTTTTATTTGGTTTCTGTTCGTTGGATTTTGTTCATTTTTAAACGGGACCATCTCGACCCAAGACCCAGTCTAGGTACCAAATTTCATTAAAATCGGCCAGGCGGTTTTTGAGTTATGCGCGTTGGTTGTTACAGACAGACATACAGACAGATAGACAGACAGACAGACAGACAGACAGACAGACAGACAGACGGCGCAACAAAAAAGTTTCAAAAACATCTGAAACGCAAAGATATATAAAAATTTTTGAAATCGGAGCAACTTTTTTTCTCGAAAAAATTAGGATCACCATAGCTCACACTACTATAGTATAGTATATGTGTGAGCTAATAATAAAGAGGTGATTAAAAAATAAAAATAAAGAAAACAATAAAAAAAATTAAAAATTAAAATATTGAGTGTGATACATCATTTTAAAGGAAATTTTAGAGAGAGTTTTAGAGTTATTCTGTAAGAAAAATAACAACTTTATGCAATATTTTAAAAACCAAAAGAGATAAATAAAAACCGTTGACATCTGTCAATTCTTCAAGAAAAGATCTATAAGAAAGCTATTTACACAAAAGCAAAATGCAGACAAAAACACTCCGTAGCTTAAAAACGGCTTGCTATATCTAAATGTAGTTTTCACCTTTAGGCTTCTCTTAAAATTTGAGCGTCGCAAAGGGGGCTCAGTTTTTTTCTTTCTCCCCTAGAAATACCCGACACCACAAAAAAACAACGAATTTGGGACACCCTGTACAGGGTGTGACAATAAAGTCAATTTTTTGAGAGGGAACACCCTGTATATTTTTGCATTTTAAGATTCGTCTTTTCTTTTTGATTTCAAACATATACAATTTCTATGTGCTGCGATTAATATTTTTTGAGGTATATGCAGTATTTCTTCTATATGCATTTCACGTTTATTTTGTTTTGCCATGGGAGTATTGACAAATTTAAATGCGCTAAATCTTTTAAAAAAATGTTTATCGTAGCATAGACATACAGTAGAACCCCGATGACAGTGTTTATTCAAATTAAATTGGGCACTAAATAATTTGTCACACAACTTGCACGTCACCGGCATTTTCACAGAACAAAAACGACGAATTTTCATCAAAAAGAACTGGGAATTATTAAAGTTTTGCTGTATAAAACCATACTGAAATATCTCTCAGTTGATTGGTTGGCAGAAGTGACAGATCAACGCTTGCGCACGTTTTGGAATTCATCTCGGTATTTAACGACTCGTCTTATTTTGAATTTAAATTTCCCGCCATACATCTCATGCCAACTGTTAAGTTTGACATGAATTTGACTTTGTCATCTGTGTTTGTCATGGCATTTAGTTATTTGCTTGTATTGTAAAAATTTTTCGATTTTTTTAATGATTTTTTACAATAAAGTTCATTTAAAGGCCAAAAATACCAGTGTTATCTTTTTAAAACAAAATAACAATAAAAATTAAACAAATGTAAATAAGAAACCTGTGCGGAACATAAACAAATAGGTGTAGGTTAGCGGATTACTTTCCACGCAGAAACGTTTCTGCTTTAAATTTAATTTTTGTGTGAGCTAATGAAGCGGCATGTCAAACCTGTGAAAACTGCAGTGGTGCACCTAGAAATATGACTTGGTGGGGGCCCGAGGCCCCATGATGTCGTATTTTACGCTATGTTAGCTTTTTATTCATGAGATATGTGGAAAATATCCAAAAAAATCTTGGGTTTGTGGGGGAGAACCCGAGCACCCCCTCTGGGAGTGCCCATGCCCTCTGGAAAAAATCCGCCATTTTTTTGCAGATTGGCAAAGCCAACTTTGACAGGCACGATTTGAAAGACGGCGGTATTGAACTAAGCTCGTGGTAAAACATCATACGAGGCCACTGATCTCAATTAAAGATATTTGACACGGCGGCCTTATACTACGCTTGTAAGATCACTGCGTTCTAAAGCCAGACGACGCAGTTTTCGTGATTCAGGGACCCTGTTCACCATAACGACCTCTAGCGGTAACCGCTTGTACTTAAAATCTGTGAAAAAATGGCGAATAACGTTCCGTTGCTTTTATTGAGGGTTGCGCAATAGTCGAGGCGCTATCTAAGTATTTTTCTATATCTATGAACAAGGACAACAAAGCGTTCGCTAGTTTCACAATTTATCATAAATTCATGTGGTCCATCTTTTTTAACAATGACTAATGACAATTGACGTTTCCAGGGCTCTGTGCACGTTTGTAAAATCATCGAATAATTCACCGGTGCATGCGGTGGAATTTTTCTAAAAATTTTCAATACTATGAAACGTAAATTTTTTGGTGGAATCAATTATTGTTGCCATTAATGCTCACCAAGCCTTAGGGCACAAAGTATATTAGGCTATATATTTTGTGCTTAGGGTCAGTGAGCAGTTTTTAGTGGATTAGCATTACCTCACAAAAAAAAAAGTTTTGTTTTAAACTTCTGATTTTTTTATTTTAAGTTGGATAAGTTAGTTTTAAAACTAATCAATGGAAGCTCAGATGACGTCATCAAAATTTTTATAGTATGTTATTTACCAAATTTCGTGTGTGTATATGTAGGTGAAACGAAACGCCCTCTTCAGGTTAGAGAAAATGAACATCTAAGAAGTACCCAAATTATATTAAAAAATTCGCTTTAAAGGATCATACATGGTCAAATGATCACACCATTCCATGGTCAGAAGCTAAAGTTTTGCATAAGGAGCCTCATTCGCGAAAACGAAAGTTTAGTTTAATAATTTGTCACAGGTACTTGTTCTATTTTCTTTTGGTTTATTGTGATCGTGATATCTTCATCTGTGTTTGTTATGATTTTAGTTTTAGTGTAGTTCATACTCAAGCCTATATTTTTAGCGGCTGTATCCAGCAATTTTGTAACTTCTTTTTTCTTATCTGTGATTAAGGCGATATATCATCAGAATATCTTAGGTGGTTCAAGTATTGTCCGTTTACTTTGATGCCTATTTCTTCTCAATCTAAGTTTTTAAAAACATCTTTTAGGGCCTGATTTAATAGTTTAGGATATATTGTCTCTTCCTGTCTGACACCTCTTCTTATGAGAATTGGCTTGTTCTTTCGTGGATTTAGATTGATTATGTTGCTTCGCTATATATATTGACTATTAAATCTGTGTATCTGTAACCTATTCGGCTATAAATTAAAGATGATTTTACTGTCCAATGCTCAATGCTATCAAAAGCTTTTTGAAAGTCTATAAGCGCAATATATAGTGGAATATTGAATTCGTTGGCTTGTTCTATTAGGATTTTTATAGTTAATAGATGGTCAACTATACTGAAAACTCTTCTGAAGCCTGCTTGTTCCTTCGATTGATATCCGTCAAATTTTGTTGTTAGTATTATATTAATATTTTCTTGAAAAGCTTATAAATTACATTAAGCAATGTTATAGGTCGATAGTTTTTTAGGTCTGCTCTATTGCCTTTCTTGTGTAGAATAATGATCTATGACACTAAATATAGGCATAAATTTGGAAATAAAAAGTTTTGTTCCAACTTCCGCTACAGTTCCAAGTTAGCCGACCTTACGGTACTTGAAAGAGGGGTCTACTTAAGTCCGCACCCCACCTACCGATTTTTGCACTCTGCTTTTTTTAAATTTATTTTCCATTCACTTAATTAAAAATTTACCACAGCACGTATACCTATATATTATGCACCTTCGTCTCGTATATCTGTCGGTCCGTGTGTCCGTCCACTATTCCCATTTTATAATGTTGCCCGGTCAGCATCTGACTAGAGGCCCTAAACCAATTTGACCAGTGTGGTTCATATTGACCTCTCTTTCTAGCATAATCGAGTTTTGCGAGTAAAACCGTTTCCTTCACATAAATAAAATATAATTACCTAACTTTGTCTATGTTATTTTCATAGATAGTTTTTGACATTTTGGTTATTTTAGTTTAGGCTTTTTGGTAATTGCATTGTCTTACAGGTATTAGAGAACCAGTTCAATGCCTCAACCTCCTAGGTGGAGGGCCAGTATTTTTAATCAAGTTTTTCTTCTCTAGCCTTTGACGAGCCAACGCCAGACTGTAGGACAACAAATTCGCAAGTACCTTATATAGAGGGCCTTACAGGGTGCTATCACTCAAGCCAGGTAAACCCTGGTTTTATAGCGAGGTACTACTCTCCGATTCCTCCTTCTTTCCCTAAATGCAATGGGACCCCAGACTTGGGACTGCCGTGGTGGAGTTCTACATTGTCAGAATCGAAGGAGTTAGAAAATAGGCGTTAGAAAACGTAGAACAATGTTCTAAACCGACATAGTAGAAGTGGTTATTTTAGGTTAGAAATTGCCAGAGACCCTATATGTATGACATATTTTAAAGATAAAAATATGTCATACATACAGGGTCTCTAGAAATTGCTAGGCTAGGCGCTTAAAATAAAAAGCACTGGATAGATAGTAAAGTGTTTGACGGGAAAATACATTTGCTCTTATTAATATTGGTCTTATGCACCGTTTATTGTACACAAAACAGCCTTTCCTAAAAACTCTTAGAGAGAGTTACTTTTCTCTCCTGGGGGTGACTCTCGTAATCGTGTGAAGTAATAGATCACATCGTGCGTAATGGCTTGTCTTGTGCAACAGCCAATGTTCACACAGATATGATATGAACAACGGAACAACTAATATTTTTTGAATATTTTTACTACAGTTTTCTAGTAAATCCTTACAAAATATAATTTTCTAGACGTATTGTCGTTATTTTTCTTTTGCCCGCTTTATTTTTTATTACACAAAACTTAAACTACAAGTCAAACTGAATGTGATCGTTTAGTATCAAAGGTGAACCGAGGACTTGGGAAGTAAACAAAGATGTAGGTCAGCGGATTATTTTTGAAGCTGAAACGAATACAGTATTTTCTTCGAATTTTAATTTTTGTGTAAAGAGAAATGAAGCGGGCTAAAAAAATAGTGACTGATATTTCTGAAAAACATTATTTTATAAGAATATACTAAAAAACAGTAGGAAAATTGCCTTGGTTTTCAAAAAATTCAAAAAATATTAGTTGTTCATATCATATCTAACTTTTGTTTACAAAAATCAGCTGGACCACCAGTAACGTGAAAACTCGACATATATATATATATATATATATATATATATATATATATATATATATATATAAAATTCGAACATCGGTCTATTCTATCCACCGTGCTGTTATACTCTCCCAAGAATAGAACGTTTTGCAAAAGAAGCCCAGCAGAGAGAGGTCTTTTCGCATAACACGTGACGATTCAGAGCTTGCTATTGTAAAGCTCTTCGGTTCATACGAAGTGATAGATCAGATCCTTTCAGGCCCCGAATCGATAGCCTGGTGTAAAACAACTGTTAAAATGTATCGAGGGGCTCTACATCTGACTAAATTGTTTTTCCAGTAAGAGGTCATATACAGGGTGTCACTAAAAGTTTGTAACAAACTTTGACAGGTGATAGTAAACATAAAAATAAGAAAAAAAGTTTATATGAACATAGGTCCTAAAATGCATAGTAGGGGAGCTACGGGCACCAAAAGGGATAATATAGCAACTTTAAAAAGTACCTTTTTTACTTAAAAAAGGGAGTAGTTTTTAAAAATGGACTCAAAATGTAAAAAAAAGCAATACAAAAAAAATTCTTTGGTACTAAAAATCTTTATGCTCAATTATCTCGTAAACCGTTGCTCTGGGCGACTTTAGACAAGAGTACCTTTTTTGCGTAAAAAAGGGAGTAGTTTTTAAAAATGGACTCAAAATGTAAAAAAATGCAATACAAAAAAAAGTCTTGTTAAAACAACCCCCCACCACTACCAAAAGTACCCTTTTGAGTTAAGTAATTATTTTTTTACCTTACCACAATGTGAAGAGTCAAAATTAATTAACATTTGCAATTTTTTGTAAAATTCCATAGCTTTTTAAAGTTGCTGTATAAAAAAAACCATTTTCGATATTAACCCTTTTGGTGCCCGTAACTTCCCTACTATGCATTTTAGGACCTATGTTCATATGAACTTTTTTTATGTGTACTATCACCTGTCAAAGTTTGTTACAAACTTTTAATGACACCCTGTATATTATGAAAAATTTAACTGTAGGATCTTATATAGTTTTTTTTTATTTGATAATGATGATGATGATTTATATGTGAGTGGGCCTTGCAGCCCTTCCACTGCGACCACCAGTGGGTCTATTGTGGCTCACTTTTGGGTGGTTTCTCACCACTGTATGCCTAATCCTCCAAAAAGGCCGGCTATCAGTTTGGGTGAGACACTGTTCAGATCTTCTGAGTCGATCTGAGGTTTACCGAAAGTATTCTGACGTAAACGTGCAATAGCCGAACATTCGCACAGTACATGTCTGACTGTTTCGTCATCCTCCATACAGAGTCTACATTCGGTCTTTTCTGTTAGTCCCATTCTGTGCATGGGCACTCTCAGTCGACAGTGACCCGTATAAAGACCAGTCACTATACGTATCTCCTGTTTGGTAAGTCCAATAATGTTCCTGGCTCTGTTTCTACAAGGTCCTTTAATGAACTCTTTAGAGTGAGCCAGTTCTGGTATATTTATCCAGTATTGTTGGAAGCTATTCTCCATCCATTTTAATATGGTTGATTTAGCAGCATTGTATGATATCCCCAGGGCTGGCTCGGGGCCGAATAACTCGGCAGATGCCGCTTCCCTCGCTGCTAGCTCTGCGGCCTCATTTCCCTCGTGCCCAGAATGCCCTGGTATCCATACTAATAATACATTTTTAGCGTTACCAAGCGCATTCAGTGAATCTTTACAGCTCCTTACGGTTCTCGATAAGACCGTATAGGAATCAAGCGCTCTTAAGGCTGCTTGACTGTCGGAGAAGATTTTTATTGTCCTGTTGGTCCATTCGTGGTCAGTCACAGTTCAATGGCTACGAGTTCGGCCTGAAATATAGTAGGCAATTGGCCGAGACTATGTTTAATCTCGACTTTTTCTTGAATACTAACAACTCCAGATCCAACGCCCGAAGGCATTTTGGATCCGTTGGTATACCAGAAGCTATCGTTATTTGAAAAATTGGTCCTGTTCTTTAACCAGTCCTCCCTCTCCGGGAGGATAATGTTGTATAGCTTTCTGCTGTACACCGTGTTGGGCATGACGTCGGATATCATTCCTAGAGTTGCATCCAACTCTTGTTCCCTTATTAGGGCTGTTGATATCACTTTGTTTGCCTGCCATCCTGGTGGTTGGCTCTTATTCTGTATGTTGCTCTTCGTGCCTCCGCCTCTAAGAAAATGTGAAGCGGAGGTAAGTTTAGTAAGCATTCAAGCGCAGTCGATGGGCTAGAGCTCATTGCACCACATATGGCAAGACTGGCTTGTCGTTGTAAGCTGGTTAGTTTGGCCCTTGAGGTTCTTTGATGTCCCTTCTCGAACCAGACTATTGCGCCATACGTAATCATTGGTCTGATGACTGTTATATACAGCCAATACATTTGTTTGGGGCTAGTGCCCCAGGTTTTTCCGCAAATTCTTTTGCACGTCCATATGGACAGTGTGGCTTTGCGGGTTACTTTTTCCATATGGGCATTCCAGGTAAGAGTTTTATCTAGAGTGACCCCTAGGTATTTCCCCTCTGATGCAAATGGAATTATTTCACCGTTAAGCTCCGGAGGAGTCAGGAAATCAAGCTTCCTTTTACGGGTGAAGGGTATAATAACTGTTTTGCTGGGATTTACAGACATCTGTTCCCTGTCACACCAGTCGTTTACCGTGTTTATTACTTCTTGTATCTTTCCAGAGAATTCACTCTCTGGAATGTCTCTAATGATTGCTCCTATGTCATCTGCGTATCCCAATACCTCTACATCCAGCGATTCCAAAATGGCAAGAAGATCATCGACCAGTAGAGACCACAGGTGGGGAGACAAAACTCCTCCTTGTGGACAGCCTCTAGCAGCTCTGAAGCTTACCATCTCATCGTTAAGAGTTGTTTCAATCACTCGATTCTCGAGTGTGCACCTGATGAATCCCGTGACGGTAGATTCTATTCCTCGGGCGCACGCTGATTCAAAGAGAGAATTGGGTAGTGCATTGTTAAATGCTCCTTCTATATCAAGAAAAACACCTACTGCGATGCCTTTTGCATCGAAGGTTTCCTTGATTTTTCAACAAGGTTGTTTAAAGCTAGTTCTGTTGACTTCCCTGCTTGGTATGCATATTGGTTTGCATTGAGCGGGTGGGCCATTAAGGCGCCACCTCTGATATGTGCGTCTATTATCTTTTCCAAGCCTTTCAACAGAAATGAGGTGAGGCTTATGGGTCGAAGCGATTTTGGAGTATTATCTGCCCGACCCGCCTTAGGTATGTAAACTACCTTAACTTTAGTCCAGCTGGTTGGAATATAATTCCATGCTAGGCTGGCTCTATACAGTTTCACCGGGCAAGGTACTAGCACTTCCAGGCCTTTTTGTACTAGCACTGGAAGAATACCATCTAGGCCCGGTGATTTGTTAAAAAGTTTTCTATTAAAAAACGTTTTTAATGCCTAACAATTGAATGGGGTAAACATACTTTTATAAAGTAATTGAGTAACAATTAAAATAAAAATGGTCAAAGTTGCCTGCAATAAATAAATCACTTTTTTACAAATTGTGAAAGGCTTTCGTGGCCATCGTCCAATGGTGAGTGTGCTTTCGGGCTGTTCGGCCGTCGTCATTGGAAATTCGTTAGTCGTTAGGAAATAGCATCAATTAACTCCGAGTACTGTAGTATTGAACAGGGATGACTACAACAGAAAGATGGTCGATCTTTTAGAACCCCTAACATACAAGAAGCTAAAAAGAGATCCTACGCAACCCGCAATTAAAAAAGTGAATCACTTAATTAAGATTTCTTCATTGGAGGACCCAGTCAAGAAGATGCTATGCCAAAGTGAAGCCCTGACTCCGAGATTGTATGGACTACCAAAAATCCACAAAAACGATGTATCTCTTCGTCCCATTGTCAGTACTATAGGCTCACCAACATACAAACTTGCGAAACATCTTGCTTCCCTCTTGCAACCTCACATCGGACTAACGGATTCGTATGTAAGAGACTCCACCTACTTTATTGAGAAGATCAAAAACATCGTCATGGACGAGAAAGACATCTTAGTTAGCTTTGATGTTGTGTCTTCACGAAGGTACCTTTGGCCGAGGCAATGAGGGAAGTGGAACACATTTTTCCGAAGGACATCACCGACCTGTTTAAAATCTGCCTAACGACATCATATTTCACCTTCAATGAACAAATTTATGAACAGATCGATGGAGTATCAATGGGTAGCCCTTTATCGCCAGTGATTGCGAACTTTTTCATGGAGAAACTAGAAGAGAAGGCGTTGAATAATGCCCCTCATAAACCCAAAGTCTGGTTTCGATATGTAGATGACACTTTTGTCGTTTGGCCTTATGGTAGAGACAGCCTTAATGAATTTCTCAACCACATTAACAGTATACTCCCCAGTATACAATTTACAATGGAAACAGAGAACAACAGAGAATTACCATTCCTTGACGTACTAGTAACGAGGAAAGAGGGACGACTAGGACATACCGTATACAGAAAACCTACTCACACAGACCGCTACCTAAACAACACATCTAACCACCACCCGTGCCAACGAAAAGGGGTAATAAGAACATTGGTAGAGAGGGCGAAAAGAATCTGCGAACCAGAACATCTAGACAAAGAATTAAACCATCTTAAAAACGCCATCGTAGCCAATGGATACACTCAAAGCGACATAGATAAATGTATACGACCAAAGCCGAGCACTAGAAGTAACAGTAGCGGTGGACTGAGCAGCCGTGAAGTTACTTCAACAGCCTTTCTGCCCTACATCCCTAGAGTGACAGATAGGATCGGACGTATTCTGGGAAAACACAACATAAAAACGATCTTCAAGCCATCTAAGAAGATCGAGAACCACCTCAGATCTGCGAAGGATATAAGGAACCCACTAAGTTCTTCGGGGTATACCGCATTCCCTGTGCCTGTGAAAGTGTCTACATCGGAACAACCAAACGGTCCGTAAACACAAGAATCAAAGAACACAAAGCCAACTGTCGACTCGGACATACGGAAAAATCCGCAGTTGCAGACCACACACTAAACAATGAAGACCACCGAATAAAATTCGAAGACACACAAGTTCTCTGCGCTTCCTCTTCATACTATCTAAGACTCTATAGAGAAGCAATCGAAATTCATAAACACCAGCAGAACTTCAACAGATCTGAAGAAACTCTTAAAATTAACAGAACATGGGTACCGGTTCTTAAAAACACTAAACCAATCACCGACCAGCTCTGATATACGCCCCGCCCACCATAGCGTATACAACCTGCGCCCGCGACAGACTAACCACCAGTCTTCGAGAAGCCGACAAACAGTCAACATCTCCTGAAGATGCCATCCACTCGAGATGGCGAAACGTCGAGAACGAATTTCCAACGACGACGCCCGAAAGCACACCCACCATCAAATCACTTTTTTGTTCGTATTTTTTCGTAGTTTACACATTTTAAAGAATATAATGTCCGCAAATTTTAAAAATCTATAAAATGGTTGCAATTAACACAAATGCGGATCGGAGCCAAAATGTTGGAGGAGGAAGGGGAGCGAGGTAATAGCCGACGAGAAATATATATATTTGTGTTTGTATTTTTTTTTCTAGGGGTTGTGGTAATTGTTCCTTTAGCCCAGACTGTTCCAACGATCTTTTTTCACATTTAATATTTTTTTGAGTTGGGTGGAGGGGTTTTAGACTATTGATGCAGCATGAGTCTATGGTTTTCTTGTTTAGTGTTATTTATTTGGTATTTTGTGGGAGAAGATGCCGTTTGGATTGCTTAAGATTTCGGGGGGAAACATGATACCCTCGAACCCCCTTCTGGAACGTTATCGCCGTTCGGTCTTTAATTATTAACTAAAAATACATATATTTTTTTCTAGGTGGGTAATTAACCTGTTAGCGTTCCTCAATTCCGCGCTTGAACCATAATTTTCCTTACTACTTATGTTTTACGTCGTACTTTTTACCACCTGTCTTACAAAACACTAAATACAGAATAATATTATGCAATCAACTGTTTAATTTACTTAGTACTACTATTTAGGTTTGGGATATTATATTGATTAAAAATGCCGATTTTAGAGCAACGAAAGGTTTGTATTTGATGTTAAAAAAATCAGAAAAACATAGAAGCAATATTTGAAAACACTGGAAACAGCAATAATAAAAGGGTTTAAAAATAAAAAAAATCTAAAAGTAAACGTCAACATAGTTATGAATATTAAGGATAATGTTTTAAACAAAGCTGAAATAATTGACAGATTTTACATCTTCCCTGTTTGAACCCCCCCCCCCCCTTAAATCAAGCAAAGCGAAGCCTACGAAAACCAACTAAAGAATGTTCTGTAACAATTTTCTTGTTTTAGCGAAAACAACCCTGCTCCGTAAGCACTCATAGCTTGCCGCTGATTGGTTTAAACTTTAAGAACGCTTTGCCAAAAAGAAATAGACTGTGCTTTAAAAGCTCCAGACAAAGAGGCAAAACTACAGCGTAAGCTAGAGATGCGTCGTCTTAAAAAACCATTACAAATTAAAATTACACAGTGTGTTTTTTTATAAATTGAAAATAGTTTGTTAAATTTGTTTCCAGTTTCAAAATATAAATTATTGTAAAGTTAGTGGCTCAGATTAGGACAGATTAGCTAAATACAACTTTTATAAAAATACAGCGATCCTTAAGATCAAAGCCAAACAACAAGTCCATAAATTTTACTTTTTCTTAACCTAGTCTTGCATGTAATTAATGGTTGTTGATATCGAAAGCAATATTTAATTAAAAATATTTAAAAACTTATAAATGGCAAAAATTACTATTACTATTTACATTCAAATCGCGTTTTGTTACACAACTTTTTCTCCACTTCAGAGTACTTTCATGAATATCTGCTTTCCTAAGATTTCCTGAGGGTAAACTTTCATGGTAGTAGCTAACTCTCCTGCTTTTCTGTTGCAATACGACTTCTGCTATAGCATTGTCGCAATTCGAAACCGATTGAAAGTTCAGGAGTTGCTCTCCGACATAAAACCCAATCTGTCCACTTCAAGCAGCTCTTTACTTGTAGACTGTCTAATAGCCGATCGAAGATGTCTAAAAGTTACCCTCTAAAATATGTCCACTTGCGAGAAATACACGAGAAATCAATTCCCGAAAGCATATAAGGCTTTGAAAACTTACCTTTTTTTTAATCTTTGGTTTGTTTTTTATCTGACCAAGGCCAACCAAAAAATACAGGCCCCGACCCTGAAAAAATCAGCTGTTCTCGGGGGGCTGACTTTTATATTGGGGCTTATGGGAGGTCAGACATTTTTTAATGATATTTTCAAAATGGCACTACAGATTTCCGCGAAATTTCAGTGAAATATTCTCAGACACCATCTCGATATTCCACCAAACTTTTGTAAGGATGCAACATGAATAAAACGTTAAAATCTTCAAGATTTAGCATTCCTTATTATGACTTCAAATTACCCACCATATACCGCATCATATGCCCCTGTTATATTTGACGTGTATTTGACTTTGTCTTCTGTGTTTGTCATGGCAGTTGTTTATTTGTTTGTATTGTGAAACTTTTTCAATTTTTTTATGATTTTTTACTTTAAAGTTCATTTAGAATCCAAAAATACCAGCGTCAATATTTTTAAAACAAAATTTATCTACAAAAAAATCATTTTTTGATATTGTTATTTTTGTAAACACATGTAAATAACTATATTATGTTATAACAGTCTGCCGAGTTAAAGTATTAAAGATTACTATGCATTTTAAAAAAACAGCTGTTCTCGGAGGGCTGACTTTTATATTGGGGCTTATGGGAGGTCAGACATTTTTTAATGATATTTTCAAAATGGCACTACAGATTTCCGCGAAATTTCAGTGAAATACTCTCAGACACCATCTCGATATTCCACCAAACTTTTGTAAGGATGCAACATGAATAAAACGTTAAAATCTTCAAGATTTAGCATTCCTTATTATGAATTCAAATTACCCACCATATACCGCATAATATGCTCCTGTTATATTTGACGTGTATTTGACTTTGTCTTCTGTGTTTGTCATAGCAGTTGTTTATTTGTTTGTATTGTGAAACTTTTTCAATTTTTTTATGATTTTTTACTTTAAAGTTCATTTAGAATCCAAAAATACCAGCGTCAATCTTTTGAAAATATTTTTGTAAACACATGTAAATAACTATATTATGTTATATCAGTCTGCCGAGTTAAAGTATTAAAGATTACTATGCATTTAAAAAAAATGTTCTGGCAAGAATATGGTAAAAACAATCTCAAAACCAACTTTATTTTTTTGAAAATCAAATATTCATGAACTGTCAATACAACTTCAATATTTTAAAGACAATCAGCTATGTCGTAACGTGACCATCAAAAAAAATCAACCCCCGATGTGACGTCAACAAAGAGGAGGATCGTGTTTCGTCCGTTTTGATAGCCCTGGTCTAAACTCTTTTTCCATTTCAGAGTAGTGCTTTCTCAAGAGTCCCTGAGAGTAAACTGGTATGGTAGTACATCTCTTTCCTGCTCTTCCGTTGCAACACGACTTCTGCTATAGCATTGTCGCAATTTTAAGGCGATTGGAAGTTCAGGAGTTGCTTTCCGACATTAAACCCAATCTGTCTACTTGCGACTACGGCTCTTTGCTTGCCGCCAGCGATAGTCGATCGAAGATGTCTTAAAGTTACTCTCTAAAATATGTC
Source organism: Aspidapion aeneum (assembly GCA_963576565.1). Classification (NCBI taxonomy): domain Eukaryota; kingdom Metazoa; phylum Arthropoda; class Insecta; order Coleoptera; family Brentidae; genus Aspidapion; species Aspidapion aeneum. The sequence goes on from OY755044.1 coordinate 23,937,712, forward strand.
CACTTGCGAAAAATACACGTGAAAGCAGTTCTCGAAAGTATTTAAGGCTTTGAAAACTTACCTTTCTTTTTTAATAGGTATCTGGTTTGTTTTTATCTGACTTTGGCCAGAAACCGTTTTGTATTTATTTTTGGAATAAAATTCCTTTGCTTAATTAAAAAACAGGAGGTTAAGATTTTATAAGCACCTGATTTGTCCCACTTTTAAGAAACCCACACCTTTTTGGGTACCACGGACGGATTGGATTTGACCAAAGTAAAAGCGGTAATACCAAAATGGCCGCCGCCTTTTTAACCATTGACATTTCGTTCTCTGGTTGAGAAGTGCTTGCCAACCGCTGTTTTGACTGATTTGTATTTTTGGCAGTTTTTTTAATTAAATTTGGGAAGACATCTAATTGTTAAAAACTGTTCAGGGTCTTAAAACAATACTTAGAGTAGAAAAAGTCCGAAAATTTCTCTATTTTTCCAAAAAAAACACAACAAAAATAACAACAACTGACTGTTTTCGCCATTTTGACAAGGCTGCCGACCAGTGCCCAACTATTTTTAACATTCTTTTCAATGCTATGATCAAACGCATGCACGGTAAAAATTTTTGTCTAGAATGAAAACACGTTCTTTTCTTGAATAAATTGTTTTACCTTAAGACACTTTGTATTGAAATAAAATATTTATTTTTAGTTCAACGGAACCTTTAACCTTGAAATGAGACTTTATTTTTATTTTTTAATTGTTTTGTTTCAGTATATTTCATTTTGTTACAAAGCAAATTGTCTTTATATAAGAAATATATTGCATCCAGAGAAAACGGTGCCTTAGATTAATTCAGTTCTAATTTATATTAAAACAATTTCTGTTTCAGTAAGAGGCAAGACATTTTTTGTGCTATATCAAGAAAATATTCTCTTTGTGAATAGGAAAGCACAAATTATTTTATTTCAAAGCAATTTGCTTTGATCTAAGACAATTTTTTTTTACCGCGTGGTGTACCCACTCTTTCTATTTTGATTGGTTGTAAAATTCATTATATAGTGTTCTAATATCTCTGTTTGGGACCTATTTTGGTCATGTGATCTTTAAAATCGCGGAAAAGCTACTTCTGGGAAAAAAGTCACCAAAACACTACCAAACAGTTGCCTTGTATACACATCGTACAATAACCTTGGAAGTAAGAAATCTTGACCGTGGTTAAAAACCGATCTATAGACAAGTGCAGTCCCTAAATAATTTGATATTTTTTATACACAAGAGATGTTTCAAATTTGAGGTAGATCTTAACGTATTCGAACTTTCATTCATCAAATTAATCAATTTTTTAGAAATCTCATAGGGGTGTTTTTCATTTTGGAACTCTATTTATTTTGGTCCTTCGAGCCAGATCAATGAAACAGCCCATCGAAATGCAATTTGTCTAAATTTTTGCCTGTTACCAAGTGGGTTTTTATGCAGCATTCTAAGTGTTTGTGTATTTTCCGGCATTTATCAATATCTATGTTATAGCTCAGTGTAATAATAGAAAATGAAAATTTTACAACAATGAATTGAAACTTCTTTGAAGTTATGAAACTTTTCATCGACAAAAGACCGATAGCGAAATTTTCTTTTAATAATGGCTGAAATTTTCTCAAAATGTAGACGCGAAAACTCATCATCGTATTTTAATATTATTAAGATTTAAAATATTAGCCTGGGTGAATAAAATTATTTTCTGGACTTAAAGTTGTTTTTTTTCTTGGTTCTGTTACCTATTTACACAATGAATGGCGTTTGATGCAAACATTCAGAAATAAAGGTACGAAAAATGCACGGATATCAAATTTACATAGATAGAGTTTTTGTCAACTGTACATCGATGATTTGACGTAACGAATACAAGAATAAAATATTATTCATGCGTAAAAGTATAACCAATCAGGACATTTTGTCTTAAGGAACGCAAAGAGGATAGACTTAAACCCATTGATATTGCTATTTCAAATATGTTTGCATTCTGCATCGTAAGGTACCGTAGGTATTGCAATAATACGTACAATATGGAAATAATATGCATATGTCTTTCAAAGCAACCTATCAGGTCTTTTTTGCTTAAAGGCTTCAAGGTCCTCATGTTTGCATCATGAATGGGAAGTTACCGTGGCTATTGGAATATTATGTATATGTACATATTAAAGGCCCATCGCACCGACTTGTAAAATTTCCTTTCTTAACTATGGATTGCTTTAATTTGGGGCATGCCGTTTTTTTAAATTTGCTGCAACAAAAATCTCCTCTCCTTTATTAAAATGCGACCACCTTGTGACCCAATCAGGCAACGCCGCTGTTTAAACCAACCAAATTTTTAAACTCTGGAAAAATACACCCAGTACATCCCAAGGTAGTTTTGTCAAAACCATCAATTTTTCTATGTTAAGCCGCCTTTAAAAATTTATTTAACAAAATTAAAGTTATCAAGGACCTAAAACTATAAACAACAAGTGAAATTAAAGAAAGAAAAATAATAAAAAAGTTTACTGTTTCGGCCGGGGATCGAACCCGGGATCTCTTGCTATCTAGGCAAACATTCTAACCACTGAACTACCGAAGCCATACATAAATTTTCGGAAAACTTCCATCTATGCAGGCTGCGGTGTCTCAATACAAGAACGAGAAATTCTCAGGGTATTAACTCGACAGTGGGAATGAAGAATTTAGAGAGATCAGTTAGATGACTTAGGCGAGATAATACTCTGAGAATTTCTCGTTCTTGTATTGAGACACCGCAGCCTGCATAGATAGGAGTTTTCCGAAAATTTATGTATGGCTTCGGTAGTTCAGTGGTTAGAATATTTGCCTAGATAGCAAGAGATCCCGGGGTTGATCCCCGGCCGAAGCAGAAAACTTTCTTATTTTTCTTTCTTTAATTTCACTTGTTGTTTATAAAATTAAAGTTCTTGAATTTTTGGTTCGGTTCGGTTGATGATGATAAAAAAAGATTTACTCCAGCCTGCTTTCCGGACCTGCGGGTCAGATCCCCACTACTACTACTAAATAAAATCAATACTAGGCCAGAATACTGATCTACAGAAAAACAAAATAAAAAATACACAAGGAGAAACAAATAATAAAAATCACATATAATGATCGATACTTTATATCACGTTTATTTTTTGTTTATTGCACGTCGTTTCATCGCATCGTCGCAGCTATGAAAATATTTTAGAAGGCATGGCTTTTGTGGACCTATATGTGTAACTCTTCAATCATTTTACCCGTTTTAATGCACTAGTGGCTTGAAAGAGTTTGCTGGCAAGAGTGGCAAGTGGCTTGGCGATCCATCATAGTGTTACGATTTTTTGTTTTGTGCAAGGGTTGTATTATTAAATCTGCCTCGAGAGTTTTAAAGTTAAATTTTGCATACGATGATGGTAAAGAAATTAATGACCTTTAAATAACAGTTGGTCGCTGTTAGCTTATTTCTCTCCCTTGAGATTGTTTTAATTAAAAAAAAAACAGTAATAGACCTCTGATAATAGTCCACAGTACACCCGAATATATTTTATAAGTGATGAGTAATAGGCTAAATATTCATATATTCCGAGACACTCCACTTTTTTTTTCTACAAAAATTCTTAAAAGTATTTCCTGACAGAGGTTGCATGCGCTAAATCTCAGTTTAGTGACTGTAAAAAATTCACTAGGTATAACAATTAATAGATAGATAGATAACAGATAAATACAGTGTTGTCAAATAATCTTTGCAATAGGTATAAGCTTTTTAATTTTTTAGGAATTATTTAATTTAAAAAATAATGAGATAGAGACATATCTTGAGGCCCCTTAAGATAAATTGAAAACTCATATATATAGTATTACATTTATTTACAAACAAATAATAATTTTAATTCAACCAATTTTGATTGTCTGATGTAGTTTTTAACAAAGTCACAACAAAAAATCGTATTTTTTTTTAATTTGACACCACGTAACAAAGGCGTTTGATGTAAAATATAATAGGAAAAAATCCTTTTTTTGATCTTTTCTATCTTCCCTTAAAGTTTGGTTCATCATTTAAACTACACCCTGTATTGCGTAACAATATAAGCGGCATTCCTAGAATCAGCACAAAAAAACAAAATCGTTTTAACATGAAAAATCCTTTTTGAGAATTTAAAATGTATTACTTTACAATCTCGTAAGTTTTAAGTTTGCTCTTTGAGAATTTTCTTTCAAATGGCCCACCAGTTTAAATTAATTAAGTGTACGCTTATTAAATTTTCACTCGACTGCAAAAGACGTTTTCCAAAAACGAGTTTTGGAAAAAGCTATTTAAAAACTTTTTAAACGGCCCACGTATCTCTGAAAGAAAGCTACCTGGTCAGGAAGATATACATGCCACCCATTACTAAGCAAAGACGGTACTACTATATACTGTTCGGCCAGAATAAAATGAGGCGCAAAAGAGATGGCTCAACTCAATCTATCTCTCTCTGTTTACAGCACCTTTGTTTTAGCGGTTGATCTTCATTTTTAGCAAATTTACCATAAACAAAATTTTAACATTTCAAGAAAAAACGATACCCGTCTGGTACATTTAACCAAATAGACTCCAGCCCGTTCATAATTCACACCCTTTTGTTGGGTTTCAATTGTTACCGCTGGCTCAATTAGAATCCGGCCTGTTCACAATTCACACCCTTTTATTGGGCTTCTATTGTTATCGTTGGGCTCAAACAGGATGACTAGGCACGTTTCATATACATTCTAAAATTTAAAAAAAAGCAGTGGCGTATGATTTACACTTTTTTAATTTCTTTATAAAACTGTGTGGAGTTCCAATTTTCTAGATATTTTGAATTTGAATTTTGTTTATTGACGCATATAGCATTTACAATTTTTTACAAAAATTTTTTAAAATATTTGATAACAATAATTGCTTAAGATTAAAACTTATAAATCACTTTTAATTGACAAAAGTACAGAACGAGAAACTAGGAGGATGACAAGCCTTGTTTTTTTTGTATTTTTTTTTAATTTGATCTAAAGAACTGCTAAATAAATCTAAATCACTAAAATTTCGATTTGCTAGTCTGACAACTTTTGTTAGAGGGGAGTGGAAACCGTAATTTGTATTATGAAAGTTAATGTTAAATAATTCTGCGTTTCTGTTTCCATAAGGTACTTTCAAATTTATTTTTCCAAGGAGCTCCGGTGAATCTATAATTGAGTTGATGACTTTAAATAAAAAATATAAATCTTGAGCTTCCAAAATATCTTTATAGTTTATAGTTATCATTAGGAATATTTAATTTAAATGAAATCATTCTTAGGAACTTTTTTTGTACTCTTTCGATCATGTCGATATATTTCTTATAGTATGGAGACCACACTATGCTCACATATTCCAGAACAGATCTAACTACTGCACAGTAAACATTTTTTAATATATAAATATTGTTAAAATCTTTTAAGGTTCGCGAGACGAAACCCAACAGTTTAAGTGCCCTACTGGTTGTTAACTCAATATAACGAATGATTTTGGATGTTTGCAATTTTTAAAAAGTCAATTCGTATTTTTTTAGATTTCTAGATTCGTGCGCACATACCTATTGAAATAGGTAGGTACCTATATAATATAATAAGTATAAAAGTTTTGAAAAAATATTTATTTTTAAGAAAAATAAGGTATGGAGCTTTCCAGCAAAAAAAGGCCTAGGAGGAGTAAAATATAAAATTAATACCTGATAATGATGAATTAAAAAATTATAGCATGCGACTGAAGAGAAGAAGATAGCGCTAATTGAAGCCATCTCTTTTGCTTATCATTTTATTCTGGCCGGACAATAGTAGGGCTGCATTATAAGTCTAGGAATATTGTAATAAAGGACGTTCCTAATTCATCATAGTAACAATAATCATTTCCTAGAAGTACGTATGGTTTTATATCAACTTATACATTGAGTACAAAAACATAATATTTTTTACTCATATTAAAACAAATTATTACTTATGATGAGCCTCAATGAGATTTAATTACGGGGTAGTTAATTTGATACTGTTGTTTGATGTTATTGTTTAAAGGCGTTTTTTCTGGAAATAATTAAAAGAAAAAGAAAATGCTTTCTAAAAACATTTTGGTTTGAAGGAGGTGTTTGCTTTATACAGGGTGTCACATAAATTAGGGGCCATAGGCCAACAGGTGATAGAGGAGGTCATGTCTGATAAAAAAGTTCTTAATGCATGGGTCAAAACTCTTACTTTGTTGAGATACAGAGCATCAAAGTTGGCAACTTTTAAAACCTTTTTGATAATAACTTTTAAAAAAACGCAGTAAAAATATGAAATTTGGTAAAATCGTGTACTAGAACAAGGACAATAAACTGAAATAAAAATTATTTTAAAAAAATTAGTCAGTCAATTTTTCTTAGAAAGAACTATTTTTTGGGTATAAACTTTTATAAATGTCATATTAAACGCAATGTTTTGTTTTATATTTTTTGTTAATAAAAACAAGTCTCTAGCGAGGCATAATAATAAAATATTATTGACATTTTTTAAAAGAATAAGTAAGCAAAAATTATTTTGTTTGTTTTGACAAAATGATTATTTTTATACATTTTTAGAGGTTATTTTGACAGCCTGTATCTCCTCAACTTGTTATTTTATCAAAAAAAGAAATACCACATTTTTAAATCACAATTAGCTGAGTATTCAGCTGGCTGTGACAGATTTTATTTTTTTTGTAAAACCCTTTTCCCCCACTTCTCTAACTTTAAAAATCCTGTATCTTAAAAACAGATGTGTGTTGACCCCCATTTTTCGGAAATAACCTCCTCTATCACCTGCTGTACTATGGCTCCTAAGTTATGGGACACCCTGTACAAGTGTCTGCAAGAAGAAGTTTCACGGTTTTCATTGGGTGAATACGTGTTTAAAGGTTTGCCGCGTAAGTTTTTGAAATAGTTTTAAATGGTTTTAAGTTATAACGTTATACTTTTCTTCGTTACCCTTAACGTTACCAGCCAGGGCGTAGAAGTGGAAGTTTAATTTAATTTTATAAACGTATAACATTTAACAAGGCTAAACACCGATTAAAACTTTCAAAAGTCTTTTTAGCTTTGCTTAAAAAGGTATAAAACTGACGGCTAGTCCATTAATTGGCCAAAAGTGACAAAGTTTAGGAAGCCGTAGTATACAGTGCCTTATTTTTGAAAATATTACAATAATCTTGATAACCAAAACTAGATGCGTTCCGATAAATTTTGTGAAGTTAAAGTGAAAAGTTATATTTTACTTTTTTACTTAGTATCTCAAAACGTAAATGCATAAACGGACTTCCAGTACCTGATGATTAGAAAATTACATTCATATCCTCAATAAATACAAAAGGAGACAAGCTGGATTTCAACAATTACAGAGGAATTTCAGTAACCAGTACTCTAAGAAGATTAGTACTCTAAGAAGATGGTAGGATTCTTAGAGATCTAATAGGGAATGATTTTCATGAACAAGAAGAAGAAGAGCAAAGAGGGTTTCGTGCCGTCAGATCTTGTACTGATAATGTTTTTTTGTCTTAAACAAGTAATTGAGAAAAGGAGCGCCTGAAATATAGAGACTCATGTTGCCTTTGTGGACCTACAAAAAGCATATGATACCGTTCCGTAGAAAAATTATGGACAGTGTTAGAGTAATAAAAGCGATAAAAGAACTACACAAATGATTAAAATCTAAAATTAAAATTGAAAATCGACTTTCAAAAGGCTTAAGACAGTGATGTTGTATCTCTACAACTCTAAAATATATATCGCAGTAACTCTAAAAAATTGGAAACGTAAAGTGCACGGCATGGAATACAACTTAACGAGCGATTTAACATATACACACTATAGTTTTCTGACGACTAAGTAATTGTAGCTAATGATAAAGAAGACATGGAGTATATGATGAGAAAGTTAACGGAAGAATACCAAAAGTGGGGATTAACAGTGAACGTGGACAAGACACAGTACTTATTTATTGTAAACGAATCCAGTGAGTTAGAACTAGCCAATGGACAAACAATCTTCATGCAATGAGTATGTATAGTTGGGTGTCACATTTGATAAGACAGGAACAGACTGTAAAGAACTACAAAAAGAATAGTTAAAGCAAAAAAGGTTATTGGATGTCTAAAGATTACCAAAGCAGGTCCTAGAATGGTAACTAATAAGGCGCAGAAAAAGAGGGCGTCCCAAACTAAAATGGCAACAGTCAATACAAAGATCAATGAGTGAAAAAAACCTGACAGAAGATGATTGTCAGGATCGAAGGACGTGGAGAATAGGCGTCGGACAACGTAGAAAGACGTTCTAAACCGGCAGAGTAGTAGCATCTCAAACCTAATGCTCTGGCGAGGTATATGAGAAATATAACTTATTAACGTTAACTTACCGACATGTAGAATGGGTTCCGTCCTTAGTAGATACAGGAGTTTCTCGACAAGCGAACTATTCTTTTTGTATAGTTCCCATTGAGATATCTGTAGGTGGAATATTTCTAAAGTTGTCGCGTTCTTTCTGCAAGAAAATAAAATACAAATATTAAAAAATACTGCTTCAAAAATAATTTAAGGGATTTATGCGTAAATTGGTATAAAATATAGTCTTATTTCAGACAATTTGGAGCTCAATTCGGTGGACATCAAGATAATCTGACTTGAAGTAGCTTGGTGCCCGGGACAATCACAAACGCATTCACTCCCACATTCATGCTACATGAAGACCCAACGTGCCGGAACACCAAGCTCCCCCATGGTAGGCAATTTGCTTTCCTTAAGGAGGATTTCATTTTGCCTAAGCCCACAAAGTATATAGCTATACTTTGTGCGGATACTTTTTGTCGAGCACGTGGAAAAACTGAGAAACGATGAATCACTAAAATGTTCTTTCACAAAATTTTTCTTGAAAGAACTGAACGTAAGGCAAAGTCCTTTGTTCTGCTGTTTTAGTGGCTAACAACTTTAGGAAAATAAAGTATTTATACCTATTAAAAACGTCACCACCAAAAAATATAAGACAATGCGCCCTTCAAAAATGAAAAGACCCTTTCAATCGTGCTTGTTGGCTGCCTACTATATGACCAGTAACTATCGATCGATTTTAATAGACTAGACCATGTTGGTGAGGTTTGATCAAGAGAAGTGATTGGTGTCTACTTTTTATTTTAAATTTTTAAAAAAACCATTGTGTTAAGATTATTTTGCTCTTAATTTCAATAATTTAAAATTCAAGTATTTATCCCTTTAGCAATATTTTAGTGGGTAAAAATGGTGTGACGCCGAGAAGAGATTCTCGCCTCTCGTCTCGTCTCGCATATATTGTCTCTTGAGTGAAAACGAGACAAGAGAAAGACTCTCTCTCGTCCAGAGATTCTCGTTTTTCTCGGTCTCGTTTTTCTCGGTCTCGTTTGTAAAAAAGATTGGTTTTATAAATTTTTATGATTTACATTCTGTTCAAAATGACTATAATAGAGTTAAGCTAATCTTTATGTGCTGTTTTTTTGTAATGCCAAAATTGTCACATATTCCTCCCTAGACAACATGTGCGGTGACTTACCTTTCGTTCACTTGAAATCAGAAGGAGAAAATCCAAAAGTGTAATTAAATTGTACTGTTACTGTTGATGCTTATTAACGTACTGAACATTTTTTTTTCAGGAAATATTCATGCAATTAATTTTTAAGTTTTTTGTTATTTAGAAATCTGTTGATTTAAAAAAATGTTTTTGGACTATTCCTTAAAGAGCTAAAATTCTCAAAATCAAAGAATTTTCTTGCGGAAATTAGTTTGTTTTTTATTTTGAAAATAATTCAGATGAAAAATCTGTTAGTTAAACAAAGTTTAAGGGTCTCTGTATTATGCGTTTATTTCAAAAAAACATAGAAAGCAACAGTTTTCAAACTTCACAGCAGGGCCACTTAAAGTAATATATGTGGCTTAGTAAAAAAAACCAGGATCCATTCTTTTTTCATGTGACTTAATCGACATAAAAATCATCGTAGAACCCTGAATAATAGCTCATTCGACGCAGAAAGAAAAAAACTTGAAACGCTTAAAACTCTATTTCAAATAATGTGTCGCTTATGACCTTTTGCCTTTCAACCATCGATGTATTGTATTTACTTCTTTATTTATTATATGTATGCATATACAGGGTATATCCCAGAATGTACTTAACACTTTATTTTGAAAAAAAGTTCCATAAACAATAAAATTCACCTTGAAAAAACACTTTTACAAAGAGTGTCTCAAAAACTTTTTATAGCTGGTATAAATCACGAGACACGAGAGGCGAGACGAGACGAGAGACAAGTCCTATCATCGAGACGAGAGACCCATTTTATCTCGTATAACGACACGAACACGAAAGGCCTTCTGTCGTCTCGTCTCGTCTCGCAGCAACACTAGTAAAAAAGTAAATTATGTTTCTTTTTTATTGTAACGGCCTGGACAGATAGAGCCTGAGGACCTTGAGGAAATATCACCAAACAAACTGATCTGCTTCCTATAGGAGATATTGGTGATATTTAAGTTGGAATGAGCCACAATAGACCACTTGAGTCGCAGTAGACGGGCGACATTCGCACCACTCATAATCAAACCTAACCTAACCTAGTCGTATAGCTCTCTGTTCCCCCTGCCATGTCTCTGGCCAGTGCATGTAAACACTGTATTAGGTATAAGCAAAACCGTTTAAGTAGTTATTTTAAAGGTGTTTTTAAACATTATTCAAAAGCAACAAAACAAAATGTTGTGCATTTCTAATTTTCTTATCGCGCTCGGGTAATATATTAAACCGTCACTTTCGTGTTATCAAAACTTCATTAGCACGTGTGCATGAACAAAAAGGGAAACAAAATAGCTCACAGCAGGAAAAGTACGGAAAATGTCACATTCCTATCCGGTCTACCAGGGCGCTGATGAGTTTTGTGCGTGTAACGAGCTTAAAAACAAAGCAGAGATAACGCACAGCTCTGGAGGAGTTAAACAAAAATGAAAAAACAAATCCTACTACTACTACTACTACTATGTCGGTTTAGAACGGTTTTCTACGTTGTCCGACACCTATTCTCCACCTCCTTCCATCCCGACAATCATCTTGTCAGGTTTTTTTGACTCATTTATCTTTGAATTGACTGTTGCCATTCTGGTTTAGGACGCCGCCTTTTTTCTGCGCCTTATTGGTCGCCATTCTACGACCTGCTTTGGTAATCTTTTGTCATTCATCCGTTGTACACGGCCGTACCATATCAGTTGTCTTTTGGTGATGTCATCCGTTAGGCTTCCCTTGATTCCCATTCTTATTTTTATGATCTCGTTTCTTATGTGATCTGTTCTAGATATTCCCATTGATCTTCTTATTGCATCCATTTTGACACTTTTCATTTTTGTTTTGTATTTTGTTGTTACGCGACAAGACTCTATTCCATACAACAGCGTGCTTTTCACCATTGTTTCATATATGTTGATTTTACATTCTGCTTTATCTCTCTGCTCCATAAAATAGTGTTAAGATATCCAATACGCTTTTTTGCTTTTACTAATTTTTTTTCCAGTTATTTACAGTCTGTTTCTGTCTTATCAAATGTGATACTCAATTATAAATACTCATTAGCCACAATAGACCCACTAGTGTGTCTTGTCCATGTTCACTCTTAACCCCCACTTTTGGTATTCTTTCGTTAACTTTCTCATCATATATTCCATGTCTTCTTTATCATTAGCTACAATTACTTGGTCCTCAGCAAACTGTGTATATGGTAAATCGGTGGTTAAGTTGTGTTCTCATGCCGTGTACTTTACGTTTCCAGTTTTTTAGAACTACTGCGATATATATTTTAAAAAGAGTCGGAGGGACACAACATACTAAAATTTATAGAATAAAATGGTACACAAATTCATAATAAAATTACTACAAAAAAATAAAAAGCTTTTCGTTACTAAGAATTCTTTTAAAATCGATTTCCAATTTTAATTTTAGATTTTGACCCTTTGTATAGTTCTCGTATCGCTTTTATGTATGTATGATTGATATTAGTTTGCTCCAACACTGTCCACAATTTTTCTGCTGGAACGGTATCATATGCTTTTTGTAGGTCCACAAAGGTAACATAAGTCTTTATATTTCTGGCACTCCTTTTCTCAATTACTTGTTTAAGACAAAAAACATTATCACTACAAGATCTGCCTGCACGAAACCCACTTTGCTCTTCTTCTTCTTTCTTATGAACATCATTCTCTATTTGATCTCTAAAAATCTTTCCGTACAATCCACTTAGAGTAATGGTTACTAAAATTCCTCTGTAATTGTTGCAATACAGCTTGTTTCCTTTTTTATGTACTGATGATATGAATGCAATTTTCCAATCATCAGGTACTGGATGTCCATTTATGCATTGATTGGTAATATATGTAAGATTTTCTAGTAGTTTGTCTTGTCATATTTGAGCATAAAACAAATCCGTAATTTGATAAAGTTGCATCCGGCCAACTAGGTTTTACAAAAAAAAAATAATATACATAACCTTAAATGTTTGACAAATGTCAAAACTTGTACTGACGTAACAGAGTATGTCCCAAAACTACCAAAACTGACGCATGCATGGGTATGCCTTGTGTTTAGGCTCTAACGTATTTGACCCCCCCTCGCTCGAAATCCGCGGTTGTATGTACTTCAGCAGGGAAAAACTAGCTACTTTTCTGTCACTTCAGCAAGTAGTTTGTGTAAAAAATTCAGGTGCTGTGGATGGCTCTTCGGTTTTTCCTTCATATAGATAGAGTTATCTATGGCTCTTCTCAAAATTTGCTGACCCATAATAAATTAAGTCGTTTGGGCAAGCCGGCTTATTTAAATATTTACTCGCAACTCACACTTTCCTTCTCTACTCGGCACGAATATAGGGTTTCGAATTAGGACCCACCAAACCCTCATTTTCAATATTAAGTATTATTTTCCTGGTAGATAAGATATCAGTCCATCCGTTTTCGTATGGTAAATAACCAGGGCCGTACCCAGAAAATAATTTCCGGGGGGGGGGGGGGAAGATGTTTAACGCCATCACTACGGCACAGATTTTTGCCTCAGACCCGAGGCCACCCTAGCAGAACCTGCAAATTGGCAGTTGGTTTTCTAAAGTGATTATCTACATTTTATTTTTGCTCTTCAGTTTTCAGGACCTTTAATTCATCAGCTTTCCATCCATTTTGCTAAAGCCGTACTCATGATGTCTAACAAGAAAGTAACATCGGTGTATACGGATACTAATACCCCGTTTTGAGGACGAGCCCGAAAATTAATTTATTTGGTCTTTGAACAAACCTCGAAAAATATTTAATACAATACTATTTTTCACTTTTTGCGACATATTGGTAGTCATCTTCATCTAAAGGCGCGTTTTCATTTGAAGCAAAATTCGCATGCCTTGCTGCGAAACCAACCGCGCATATGTATGTGTCCGTGCTTTGAAGTCGTGGCAGTGGCGGTTTCTCCATAAGTGCACATGTGCACGTGCACTCCCAAATTTTACTTAAAAAATATTAAAATTTGATCATTCTTTAATTTAATTAATAATTACCCCAAACGGAATTCACTAAAGACTGGAATATTACCTACAAATTAATACCCGGTATGTGTGTGTGTTTGTATTCGTGTTCAAACCATCTGCGGTGCATGGCGGATGTGCTATATAGTTAGTTCGAATCTAATTTTATTTGCACCGTAGACTATTTCTTGAAAATATGTCATACATACAGGGTCTCTAGCACTGGATAGTCAGGTAAGATCAATTTTATTTACCATCGTATATTTTAATTTAGTTAGCGATTCGACAACTTAAATAATTTTTTGGACACCCCATGTATAATTTATGTCGATTTTCTTAGGTTTTTTCCGGCTTAGTATAACATATGTTGTTTTCACATGTTTTCCATAAACTGTGACCCAACGGGGTGTTATTAGTGTCACCGCTGGGAAAAAAATATAATTTGAAGTAAGGAAAATTTGTTTTCTATAAAAAGACATCGAATGTACATAAATCGTTAGTTATTGTGCTGTCACACACAAAAAAACAAATTATTACTTTTTTTTCGGCATGGCTGAACAGGGTTTTTTTTTTACTTTTTCGATATTAAATCAAACTAAATTATAGTTATTAGCCTGTACATACTTAAGGGAGTTAGGTTTGTGTCTTGTTAGCATAAATATATCTACAATTTAACTGAGAGATCTTTAACAAGTTTTTTATTTATAAAAAGTTAAAAAACTAGAAAGAAAGCAGTGTTACATCTCTTTTCCCCCTCGTTTCTATTAATATTTTTTTAACCTATTTAGATTTCATTACAAAGTTGTGTGTAGTCTCGCCTGGTGAACTATTTGATCACTGTCTGCAGTAATCCTATTTACTTTGTCTTCGTCCCTAGATTTTAACTATGTTCAATGAAGTCTTGGGGTTGGATATTTCTTTATATGCTTGTTCTACCATTATAAATACAGAAGCGTTAATACCTACTATTAGATTAATCATGGTTCCTAATTTCATTAGGCTTAGTTAGCTAAATATGAAATTACCGTCAAAAGACTTTATCCACAATATTAAAAATGACCAACACTTAACTTTTTCTATCACTGTTCTTAATGTGCGGCTTCCAGAGATGACGACAAGAATTTATCAAATAGATCATCGGCATTTTTTAGAAAAACTTCTAATGGCAAGGTCATCTCAACTAAATTCTATTTAAAATAGTATTTGTATTAAACGAATAAATATTTCAGTCCTTTTGCGTTTTGCGGAGTACCATCTCTTCCTCCATACAACCATATTTTTATTAAATCTACCACTGAAAACTTGCTCTAAATTACTACATTTCCATCTTTAATCTTCATAATTTGATTACTTATTTCTCCTTTTTTAATTCTCATTTAGATATTATTATTATCATTATCTTTAATGTCACTAATTTGTGTAATACTGTCTGGTGAGTTACTTGATTCTACAAACCCAACTTTTTCTGCGTCACTTGACTTTAGGTCAAGTTCAATTATATTCTGGCGTGAAAGAGTTCTTTTTAGCTTTATGGTAGCTTTAGTGTCCCAAGACACATTACACATTTCATTAGGCTTAGCTGAGTATAAACTTAAAGTCAAAAGAGATTATCCACGTTATTAAAGACAAAGAAGTTTGATGTCGACTTCTCTGTTCTTGGTTGCAGACGTACCCTTAGCTTTTTTTACTACTGTTTTATCTTCATTATGTGCTGCAGAAATTTATAATAGGAATACTTGCTGTAGTGTAGTGTAGTCTTTTTGCGACTTGGAAGGAGTATCATATCTTCCATTACACACTATTACATGTTTGCATTACATCTACCATTTTAACTTTTGATTGCAGAATTCGTCATCGTTTGGCTCTTTTCGGTTTCATGCAGTTCTTAATCTCTTTCCTCTATTTCTCCTCTTCTTTTTCCTACTTTTTTAAAATCTTTTACAGAATTTATTACAAAGGTATCATCTTCAATGTCAGTCCTTTCTGTAGTATCACCTTGAAAACTAGTGGATTCTACAGACTCAACTTTTTTTTCGTCCCTTGGTTTTTAATCGAGTTTAATAATAATTTAATTTAATGTGGTAGCTTTAATGTCACAAGACCCTTTACCTGCAAAATAACATAGGTTTTCCATTATAAATTTATGAAATCCAATAGCTATAGTATAAATTTAATTTGGGTTTGTAATTTCATTAGGCTTAGCTATAAGTATAAAATTAAAGTCAAAAGACATTATCCACAATATTAAAGACAGAGAAGAGAGACCACCCTTCGTCTTATCAGCACTTTATTATTTGGCTTGCCTCACTTGGCTTATCTCTATTTTCACGTGCCTTTTAAACCTTATGGAGCAAAAAAATCTGCTGTATGGAAGACGCTTACTTGTCTGTTTGTAGTACACAATGCAGTAAGACCTTTGGTTTCTAATACCCTCTAGACCTATAGAAATATTATGTATACTACGCGTATTTTGGTTTAAAAATTGGCGACCAAGTCCTGGGCTCCTCATACTGTTTGCTCTGTTGAAGTAGTAAGATAATTCCAGAAAATCTTGGAGCAGTTAGCGAAGAACAGGAAAAGAGGTTTCACCAAGATGATTCTTTCTTAAACAGCTCAATATTTTAAGAAAATTATTACTTATTTACTATAATTTGGATAGAACATTCAAGAAACCATGATATTAAATTTTTATATGCATATGTACTAATAAAATAGTACTCGATACTGCAACGAGTTGATTAGATTTTAGTCAAAATTCATCAATGCTAGTGACAGTTTTTTGATAGTTAAAAAGTTTAAAAAATGCTAACTTTTGAACGGAGCGTCGCATCAATATGCATTTCTCGGAATATAGTAGCGCGCGTTTTTTGAAAAAATTTGTGTTATAACCAAGAAGTTCATAGGAGCATTTATTTCGGAGATATTTACAAAAAACTGTCTTCAAGGTTGATATAACGTGAAGTGTGCTAATGGGCTAGGAAGGTATAAGATCCGTCATGGATCCATTTATTTTTGCATTTAATTTTATACCATCTTGGTTTTCACAAAATGCTTTGGGTACCAAAGTGTCATCAACCGTATTCTCAAATTAGAGCCCTACCAAAATCAGCAATAAAATCATCATGAGCATTTTTAAAAGTCAAAGCCTCAATTTCTAGTTCTTGACTACTCGTTTGGGTGTACTTGGCAGCAATGGCACTGGCAAAGGTTGCCCGTTACGGGTATGATAAGTGACGTGCTCCTATGACTCTCTATATATATATATATATATATATATATATATATATATATATATATATATATATATATATATATATATAACGTCAAAATAATGAACCAAACCACTGTCGAGTTAATTTTAATAATCCCCGTTCGCGGATCTGCCAAATTGTGCCATATGCATAGCTAAAACGGTCCGTTTTCCAGGCCTGTAGGCGCAGTATTAATAAACGCTCCAGTTCACAGAATATTTAAAATATAGAAAATTACATCCAGTTGGATCCACGTTTATTCTTTTAAAATTTAAATCCAACTTAATACGGTCAAAATGCATCTCTTTTTTTTTCCGTATCATGATCAGTATAAAACTGCGCTTGATTTTTTTTTTGATGACAGGATTTCCAACCAATTAATTATATACGAAGTAACTGAACAGCCACGGTACATTATTGTCACTGAGGCAAAAATATAAAGAGTTTTTTTAGAGTGAGACATTGCAACCATTGCAACCTTTCTATCTCTAGTTCTATCCACCGGTAATATTCTGTAAACTTAATACTTCAAAAATATTGTCAATTACGATTTGTCATTAAATTTTAATACGAATTTTCATTTAAAAACATACTTAACTTAACTTAAACTACTCTTTTTTTATTTTCATAAAATATAACTAAGACATTAAATTTACACAACCTATAACGTACCCCACAAAACACCGAAAGGTACTATAGATAATGTTTAGGGTTATTGCAAACTTTATTTTAAATAATCTTATGAAGCTTGATAGGACAAATTACAAGAAAAAATAGGTAGCTACAGATATTTTCATACTGGTGTATATACAGGGTGTTCCAAGTCAAGTGTCCACCACTGCTAGCTTTGTTATTATTAAAGATAGAAAAAAGCTTAAATTGGCAAACTGGTCGAATTTTTGACGCTCTTTAAAGATGGTTAAATCCAAAAAACAATCCTGCATTGCGTTTTCGAGTCTTGTTAAAAAACATATATTTTTTTAAAATTGACTCTAGATTTAGACTTTAAATTCTAAACAAAAAAGTTTTTGATTGAACAGCAACAATAACTTTTTTTAAACAAAACTTCCTGACTTCTTTCCGGGGATCCTAGTGGGTGTGAAACCAAATCGAACCAAACTGAAACATTGTTTCGAAAAATTATTTTACTAAATTAGTTTTTCGGTCCTCATCTTGGGAGGTTGAAATTGATGTTATTCTACCCTTTGTCAATTGAGCGCAAACGTATTCTAACCTGTGACTTATATTTTTTGTTGGAAAAAGGTCATTGCTAATCAGGACCGGTTAGAATACGTTTGCGATCAATTTACAAAGGTTAGGAAAACACTAATTTCAACCTCCTAAAAGAAGAACAGAAGAGAAAATTCTGGAAAATAATTTTTCGGCTCGGTTTGGTTTCACACCCTCTAGGATCCCGGGAGAGAAGTCAGGAAAAAAATATGTTAGGAGACCACCTAGCCAAACGAATGAGTTGTGTTAAGTTTGGCATGCCCCTTTTGGAAAAAATTGTTTTTGAAGTGAATGTGTTGCTGTTGTTAAATGTTGTTCAGATTTGTCGCTCTTTTAAATGTCGCTGTTATGAATTGTCGCTCTTTTAAATGTCGCTGTTTTGGATAAGTCGCTATTTTTGTTAGATGTCGCTCTTTTGAATATCGCTGTTTTGACATGTCGCCCTGGTTAATGTCGCTGTTTTGAGTTGTCGCTCTTTTAAGTGTTGCTCTTTTAAGTGTCGCGGTTATAAATGTCGCGGTTTTAAATATCGCTCCTTTGAACCGGAGCCTCACCAACACCGTGAGCCCTGACATTGCTAAGTGAAAATCTGAGACTCTCTATTATGTGCCTTGATCTCTGGGGTGGAATAGAGTAATTAAATTTTCATATATGATAATAGGCGCATCAAGGAGCTTGAGGAAATTGCCAAGATGGCGCTGGTTGTCTTCGTTCGTACGTTACGCCCCAAAATGCGACCTCAAGTTCTGATATTGAAATGCCTAGAAGGTAAATAAGACGCGTTTCACTGTTGTAAGTTAATTTTCTCAGGTAATTTGAGTCTATTTGTTGGATGAAATAAAATTTAATTTAGCCATTTTACCAATAACAAAAACCTCACGATGATGGCGTATATACGGGGGGGGGGGCCTGGGGGGCTAAGATTTTTTTGGTTATTTTCCACATATTTCATGAATACAAACGTAAAAGCATAAAATACAGCCTCATGTGGTCTCGGCCCCCCCCCCAAAACTATCTCGGGCCCACCCCGAAACTTTTTTCTATATACGCCACTGCAACACACTAATTAAGAAAACCACAAAATACAACTTTTTTTTGTAACGGCTGTCCCAGCTTATCCATGCGTTTGGCTACTATTATGAGTTTATTTTTCGTAATTGAGCAAACGTTTTTATTTTTCATTTGTAGAAAAAAAAATGTTCGTATTTTGTGTTAATATTAAAAATAATACTTAATTTTAATTTGCAATAACTTCTTATTCTATAAATAGACAAATATTCATATATTCTAATTTAAATTTTAACATTTGCAACTTTAAACTTATTAATTTTTTTTACTCATTGGATGAAAGGATTTGTCATATATATAAAATTTTATTGCTGATTCTGGTAGCTTCAGAGCATTTTGAAATATTCAAGATGGCACCCATGTAGGAATAATTTTTTTTTAAAAGAATAATTTTTAAAAAGGAAAAAGGAGTAGGCGCAATCAATAGCTTTTGGAGTCCCAATAAACATAGTAAATGCCCCGACCCCTTTCCCTCCAGGAACATTATCAAAATGGCACCACCATCTTGGATTTTTGACTATTTTTTCCTTTGTTAGCGTTCTACTCAAAAAGTACTTCTTTTTTAAGAAAATATGTAGGAGGAAGACGACGATCTACGAGCTACCAAGGTACCACCCTTACATTGTATCCTTAAGTACCTACAAAATACTGATTTCTTGCACATTTTATTTAAAATAAATGCACCAAATATGTTTTGCACGCATTTTCCAAGGAACGAAGCCTTTTGTTAAAAAAAGTAAAGTATACTTTGAATATTTCAAAATGCTTAAGGGTACCACAGAAACAACAACCGGATTCTTAAATTATATCTCTTTGACTATTAAGATATTGCCAGTTATTTTCCTGAATCAGTCGGTCCAATCGTTTTTCGAAATTCTATTTTATTCGATTTTAATATCTTTTGAGCTGAACTGTCACCCTTTCAAATACCAAGAACAGCTAAATTTTTATTATTTTCTCATTTTCATTTCTCGTCTCGAGTAAATTTTCTGATTACAATTATATCACCTAGTTTTCGCCTAGTCTTTTGAGAATTTTCGTCGGTCTCTTTGTTTAATTCTAACAAATAGATAAAGAGGTTTGAATAGACACGAGAGGAATCGTAAAAAAAGTATAGTGCATTCAATCTATGTTTACTCCTAGCTGCCTAATACCAACCGAGGTATAGTTTTTGCAAAGTCACCTGAAATGCTCCTAATACGGGGTTCTATCGAGTTTATGAAATTTTGCTTCAATCTGCCCTTCAAAAGTTATCCAAATTCATATAAAATCTTCCTGGTATAATTTCAACCCTACCGACAGAGAAAAGGCGCGGCACTTTGCGGTCCGAGCACAAAGTATTTGTTTTCTGACCGACCCAGCACAGGTGGATAGACGGCACCTGATTGGCAGTTTTTTTTGAGATGCGCTTTTAATTGCTTTCGGGTGTTCTTTTCGGGACCACTTTAGTCGGCAGTATGCAGAGTTAGAAAATAAATCAGTGTGGTTTCTGTAGGTGTAGGAATAGAAAGTTTTATTATCTATTTTTATTTCTTTAGTTTAATGAAATAATTTTCTTGAGTATATCTACCGCCGCCCAAATGAGGTCTGTTATGTCGCGAATTTGTTATTTCGATAACCAGCAGGTCATCTACCACTAAAACGTTACTTTTTTACATCTTTTTCACGTGTAATAATGATGCCCAAGGCCAACAAAAAAATACAGGGCACGACCCTAAAAAATCAACTGTTGTTATGGGGCTGAATTTTACATTGGGTCTTATGGGCGGATATAGGTTTATTTGTGATATTTCCAAAATGGCACCACAAATGAAAGATGGTTAAATGGTTAAAATCTTCAAGATTTAGCATTCGTTATTTTGAATTCAAATTGCCCGCCAACTGTTATATTTGACATGTATATGTCTTTGTCATTGTCATTGCATTTATTTATTTGCTTGTTATGTAAAACTTGTTTTGATTTTTTACCGTAAAGTTCATTTAAAATTCAAAAATACCAGTGTTAATATTTTTAAAACAAAATTACCCTACAAAAAAATCACTTTTTGATGTTGTAATTCTTGTAAACACATCTAAATAAGTTTTAAAAGTTGCCAAATATAAACAAATAGGTGTAGATGAGCCGATTACTTTTGACGCAAAAACGAACACATTCGCTTTTGCTTTAAATTTAATTTTTGTGCTGATGAAACGGCCTTAAAAAATTTAGGATTACTGTACATTAAAAAAAATGTTTTACAAGAATATAGTAAAAACAATCTCAAAACCGACTTTATTTAATACAAAATAAAATATTCATCAACTGTCACTCCAACTTTATTATTTTAAACACAATCAGCTGTAGCGTGACGTGACCATCAAATAGAAATTCAGCTTTGGCTGTGACGTCAACACAGTTGTAGATCGTGAAACCACCCAAGGAGTCCAAGGGCGTACATTCAAGGACGGATATGGCTACTAAATGGCGCACCACACACCAGTGAACATTTAATTTGCATTAGAAGTAGCGAGGCCAACAAACATTTAAAGTTGTAATGACGAAACCCCAACTAGAAAGAATTTCTTAAAAGTAACCGCAACGTACTCCCGCTACGTCTCAGTATACCATACAGCGACGTTATAATTCCTTAAGTGGGGAACCAATTTCTGGTTATAACTACTTGGCCAAGTGTTTAAAGTCAATGTAGTAACAACTACACTACTACGTCGTAGCCAGGTATCTACTACGTCGTAGAGGCTGGTTTTTTCCGTAATGGCATAAAAGTTGCGATGTAGTTGCAAATAATATAATCGTTTCTTTTTGGTAGAATTGTTACACAATATGGTGGACACAACAGTAAACACTGACTCGTTTAGTTTTTTTGTTTGGTTATGGTTATAATATGTACTATGTTATCCAAAAAGGTGTGAGAATTTACGAACAGTGGATCAAAATTCGAGTGCGACGCAAAGTTTTTTGTATAACATGCATTATATATATTGCAAAAAACCGATGCGCCCGTAAAATTGAGCCGTTTTCTGGTAGCTGATGGAATTTTTGTGTTGTGATTTGGAGGTTATGTTTTCATAATCGACAGTTAACTCCAACAAATGGTGCTTAAGAAGAGCATTTTTGGTAAGCTTTAACTCATTTGTTTATAAAATAGTATAGCTCTTTAATATGAACTCATAAAACGACAACAAAAATATTAAATTTCTTTCTTACATAAAAACATGGCGTCCCAAACTATATTCCCTGAAAGTCGAAAGGGTTACTTGAAAGTGAGCCTAAGTTATGGCAACGTGTCACTTACGACTTTTATGTCGGCATTCCTTTTTAGTTCTAGATAACACACTCGAATTTCTACTCCTTCGTTGCAGAAACGTATTATTAACTAGCTTTCGCCACTAGAAAACGTCTACAGAGTGATGGGAACCACGCGATAAGTATAACTACTACCTCTCAAGTTATTGGGGTGTCGCCACTTGTCATTGCCGTTTCTGTCAACAACAGCATCACTGCTTATAGTGTTATGTACGAGCGTGAATTTGTGGTAGGTTTTAAAACAAAAACAAGATAAATTAAATTCCATTAGAAACAATAAATGAAGTGCCAATAAAAAAGAGTTTTTTAAAATGTATGTTGCAGTCGAGAGCATGATCCGTATTCTAGAATTTCTAGGAAGTATTGGTCAAGGAACTAAAGAACGTAGTCACATCAATGAAACTTATTGTTACTTTTTTTATTTACACATTGTTCTCACAATTCGTATGTAGTATTTTTTATTGTTTTTAGATATTTTGGCATTGTCAATATTGTAGTTTTTATTATTATAAGCCCTATAAGTAAAAAAACAATCTCTGAAACTTGTTAGATCGCTTAGAAATCCGCATGTAACCACGATATATCTAACTTGTTTTTTTTATTAGCCGCAAACAGCGCAAAAGTTCCTAGATGAAGTCTAGCATAATATCCCAGAGGTTATTTTAGGGGCCGTGCATAAATTAGATATTAGGGACCTATTGCAATAAAGCCTGGCACAAACACAGCACAAATTTAAGTTATTCACTTCAAACCAAGCTTTAACAACAGCACAAATTTGAAGAAAACCAAAAAGACAAATACCCAAGCTCAACACATAAAATGAATCACAGTGAGACACGACACGTCAGCACAAGAGGCATAGATAAACGAATTCGGTTTAGTCCGCACAAGAGGGTTACGATGGCGATAGGGTGGTGCCACAGCACAAACCACGAACGACCGTAAGACAGTACAAGGATTAGAACAGCAACAAGTAGCGTAAAAGATTAAGGATGGAGATTAAGCATGGACCAGGGAATTCTTAAAATCCGTGTGCGGTACTCGATACTTTGGATCAATATTTTGCATTTTAATTATTTTGCAAAATGGTCAAGCAATGAGCTCGAAAAAAATGGACTGCTCAAGGTAGTTAAAAAATATTTGCAAACTATTCCTAATATTCCATATTATTAAAAGGAGCCACAAAAAGTAGGGTTAAGAATGTGTGCGACCAAGATGCGACTTCAAAAAGTCTACGTTTTCAAAGTAGAAACAGAAGGAGAGATTACTTTAAAGATCGACATTAAAAAAAGTCAAAGTAGTTGCGGCTTTAAAGTTGATCCAAAAAGTTATTTTGTCTACATTGTAACATCAGATGTTACTATGATGACACAAACTTTTGTGGTAAAAATTAAAGTGATAATGTAGTTGTCGGATACACTACTTTGGTACTACAATGAAGCTTAACTTTCCAGTGGTAATTAAGTAGGATATAAAAGTCAGGGCGACTACGAAATAACGACTAAAAAGAAAGTAAAACTTTAGCAACTTCCTATTGTGGTAGAGAAGACTATCAGAATCGACTATCAAGAAACAATCCTAAGAAGTAGTTTAGAGGGTCCTTTTTACGAAACATCTACTATTTTCTGATACTAAATAGTAGTTAGAACTAAAAGGTAACAAATTTTGGTGGGATCACCACATTTCTACTATAAGAAAGTAGCAAAGCCTTTAGAACATGTAGCCGCTACTATAAATGTTAGTTGGGGGATGCATAAAATAAATTAAACATTTATATTTAAAGAAAGTTTCGAGGTAGATAAGGACGATCCAAGGTTGCTGTATCTCGCCCACGCTCTTCAAGATATATTTGGAACAAGTCCGTAAAGTATGGAAGAGAAAATGCCAAAATCGCCGAATGATCAGATAGTCGTGGCTAAGGATTATGACGACCTCGAATATATATGACACGAAAACTAATAGAAGAGTACAGTGGGGACTAGAGGTTAATCTCAATAAGACAGAGTATATGTGTATTGGTGGAACGAAATAGGATTTAATCTTAAATACCGGGCAGCAAATTCAGTCCTGTGATGAGTATTAATAATTATGTCTAAAAATTACAGCTGACGGAATACTAGACACAGCTATAAAATATCGAAACGTACAAGGAAGAAAAGTAATAAGTTTATTAAACGGAATAATTTGGAACCAAAGTATATCAAAACATATCAAAAAGCTTATATATAACACTATTGTAAAAAGTATTATTACATATGGCTTAGAAGTATGGCCAATTAAAGATTGAACAAAAAAAATGCTTTCCGCTACGGAGATGGACTATTGGAGACGAGCAGCAGGGAAATCAAAAGAGAGAGAGTCACAGAGTCACAAATCAAAGAATAAGAGAAATTATGACAGTGAAGTGAACGTACTTTAGTGGATGATAAAAGAACCAAACAACTGGTGTGGTACGTACAAAGAATGGATGATAGAAGACTACCTAAAGAAATACAACAATGGAAACTAACTGGCCAAAGAAAACGAGGAAGGCCAAGGAGAAGCTGGAGGAATAGACAGCGAAATAAGAATAAGAGGCCTAGATGATGAATTATGGGCAAACAGAAACAAGTGGAGATTGGGTATCGAAAGACGTAGAACGTTATGAAACCGATAAATATATATATAAGGACGATCCACTCATCAGTGAACAAACAACATTTTTTTTGAATAAATGAAACATAGTTATCATAGTCAAAAATCAATGTCCCGTGGGTTGAATGTAGAAGATTTTTTAAACTACCCTAGATTGATTAGTAATAAATTACACAATTTTAAGTCACCGGATGTTTGCCTCCAATTTGAGTAGGAGGGCCGGTGTGACGTCATAAATCCAAGATAGCGCCTTTTATTCCTGTTTTTTCACTAACTTTGGCTTGCAACTTTCGCTAAATTAGTTTTACAGAAAAAATATTGATAAGTTTTTTGTTGCAAACGAATACTAATTGTTGTTCTATTGGAACCAAATCATAACCTAAAATCGCAGTCTGGATTTATGATGTCACACAGGCACTCTTACTCAAATTTGAGGCATTTCATGTAAAAAAAGGCCAAGTACGCGAAAATGGCATTCCGTAAAAAGAATTGAGATAAAAGTAAAGCCAAGTTCTCCAATACAAATTTCAAAATGAAAAGTTCTTAATAGTTTGGAAATATTTTTTTAACTTTGCTATTACAGCCAAACTTTTTTATGATCAATTTAGCACTGTGCCTAAGAGTCATTTACAGCCGTAATAGCCAAGTTTAGAAAAATATTTCCAAACTAGTAAGAACCTTTCATTTTGAAATTTGTATTGGAAAACTTGGCTTTACTTTTATCTCAATTCTTTTTACGAAATGCCATTTTCGCGTATTTGGCCTTTTTTTACATAAAATGTTTTTGTTATGATTTCACTTCTTTTTTAAAGGAAATGGATAATACTTAATTTTTAAAGTAGTAAAATATGCGGAATATTGTTCAAAACTTTTGCAATGCCTTACTTAAATTTTTGAGGTTTTTTAGTTTTTTTCCATGGTTTTATCGTAGTTCCTATTAGCCTTCCAAAGCTCAGCTCTCTAGCGTTTCTGAAAGTGCACAATGTTACTTTTACATAACTTTTACATGTATAGGGAGGAGAGTAAATGAAAATATTGGACTTTTTAAATTTTTCCCATGGTTTTATCATAATTTCTATTAGCATTCCAATGCTCAGCTCTCTAGCGTTTCTGGAAGTGGGCATTGTTAGTTTTATATTAATTTACATTTATAGGAGAGGGAAATAAATTAAAATTGTCGTGTTTTTAAATTTTTTCCCATGGCTTTATCATAATTTCTATCAGCATTTCAATGCTCAGCTCTCTAGCGTTTCTGGAAGTGTGCAATGTTAGTTTTATATAAATTTACATTTATAGGGGAAGGAAGTAAATTAGAATTTTGGGGTGTTTTAATTTTTTTCTATAACTTTATCATAGTTACCATCGGTCTTCCAAAGCTCAGCTCTCTAGCATGTCTTGAAGTAGGCAATGTTACTTTTACTTAACTTTATAATTATAGGGGAGGGGAGTAAATAGAATTTTGGGGTGTTTTAATTTTTTCCTATAGTTTTGTCATAGTTCCTATCAGTCTGCCAAAGCTCAACTCTCTAGCATTTCTGGAAGTGGGCGATGCTACTTTTATATAACTTTAAATGTTTAGGGGAGGGGAGTAAATTAAAATTTTGGGGTTTTTTGATTTTTTCCAGGGGTTTGGTCATAATTTCTATCAGTCTACCAAATTTCAGCTTTGTAGCATGTCTAGAAGTACAGTAGAATATTGATGATCTATACATGAGTGAGTGAGTGAGTGGCAATTTCGACGTTTTTTGAAATTTCGTAACTACTTTACTACAGTATGGAATTGCATGAAACTTGGAGGTGTTGTTAACTCCATGGATATCTACAAATGTGCAAAGTTTGAGATTCGTAGGTCATTTCGAAGTAGAGGTTTAGGTAGGTCAAATATCGGCTGAAATGTTTCCACAAAAGATGGTTACGGCGCGCGAACTTGGCGAGGCACTGCTGTGCCCTCAGAATATATTTTTATCTTTGTCAATTTGTGGGATAGAACAAGAAATAAACAATAAAAATATAATATATGGGATATAAAGCTAATTTCTCTACTATCCTAATCGTTCTTCTATTGCAAACGAAAAACGTTTTAAGAGTTTTTTTGTAAAACTATTTTTGCAAAACTTATGAGCCAAAATTTGTGAAAAAACATGAAAAAAGCCGCCATCTTGTTTTTATGACGTCACAACTGCCCTTTTTTATGACGTCACAATAGCTCTCCTACTTAAATTGGAGGCAAACACTATATACATAATAATCCAATACCCACGGTGACTACCCATTTATGATTGAAACATGAGGGCCTTGGGGTCTTTAAGCAAAACAGACCTGATTGGTTGCTTTCAAAGACATATGCATGTTATTTCCATATAGTACGTATTATTGCAATACCTATGGAACCTTACGATGCAGAATGCAAACATATTTGAAATAGCAATATCAATGGGTATAAGTCTATCCTATTTTCGGTCCTTAAGATAAAATGTCCTGATTGGTTATACTTTTACGCATGAATATTATTTTATTCTTGTATTCGTTACGTCAAATCATCGGGGTACAGTTGACAAAAACTCTATCTGTATAAATTTGGTATCTGTGCATTTTTCGTACCTTTATTTCTGAATGTTTGCATCAAACGCCAACCATTGTGTAAATAGGTAACAGGGAGTATTGGATTATTACGTATATGGCAAACACTGGGTGATTTAAAATTGTCGATCTAGCGTAGTTTCAAAACGTCTTCCACAACTATTCCACGGGATTTCATAGGCCTCTCAACTAATATCTCAATTACTGGTGGCAATATTAAATATTGTAATAAATCGTTGGAAAGCTGACTGATAATGGTTTCTTCTCTGTTACCGTCTAAATGTAAAAATATTGAAAAACCCTGTAGATTAAGCATTTGGATCTTATACATTTAATTTATTATTCTAGTTGCACTTTACCTCCCGAATTATCCAATATTCTTTCTATACGTATAGCAACTTGAAGACAAGGAAAATTTTGAAAGGTTCGCGTCTTTCTCTGTGTGACAAAATCTCAAAATCGTCTCTGCATCCCTTTTATATGCTAATCTTCTGATATATAAAGAGCTCCAAAGACACAAGAAATTGCCTCTTTTGCAAATTTCTTAGGTAAAATCCCTAGTTTTACTACTTGTTGAAAAAGAAATAAAGAAATTTTCAAAAGATAGCGGATTCTTGAATTTTGCTTTATTCTTTTGTTCCTATCCATAAAAATACTTTAGTCCTATTTATTTCTTAAAGCAAGGTACTTTGCTAACTAAAGTAACATTTTTGGCCAAAATTGGGTAAACTTTACTTAAAATAAGAAAGTAATTTTTTCCTATGGAAAATTAATAGGTTAAAAAACAGAGAAATTATCCCCCATTTTTCCGAAGTGGGGACAAAAACCAAGGTAACTTGGAAGGAGAAAATAGGTAATTAGCAGTTTGTCTTGCATGTCTAAGTTACCTAGATGAGACTTTGACCAAGGTTTGGGCCATGTGTCTGTATTTAGACAAGTTGTCAACTTCATTTTAGCCCATATGGTTCAAAATAATTCAAAATGCCTTCTGGGCGACGGGTGGCTCGATCGTCAATTTTTGCACACCAAAAGGAAATACCTTCGATAATTCTTTGTATATTTCCAAGGATTTGCCCAAATTTCCAAGGAATTTCTCAGTATTTCCTAATATTTTCCAAGTACTTCCACGTATTTTCTAGAACTTCCTGTATTTCCCCTAACCTGGCTGTACACCAAAAGGAAATACCGAGCCAGCCCTCGCTTCTGGGGTCCCTGTTTTGTGGCGCCTAATACATATTTATTTTTAAATAAAAAACAAAGAGGAACACAATAATAATGGTTGGTGGGTGTTTAACCACTTGTGAAAAAAAATCGTGATGAATTTTATCAACTTTTGTAATAATATACGGGTGTCTGCCTTAAAGGAACTCATTAAGGTAAAAAATAAGTAACTTTTGAGCAAAAAGTTCTTTACTTTTAAGAAATTTTTAAGGTCAAGATTAACACTTTTTTACATTCTATGTTGTCTTAAAAATGCCCATTTTTAGTGATAATCTCAATGTAGAATACATGCTCAGGCTTAGCACAAATTGTCTCCTCCATTAACCCTTATAGCTGAATCAAGTTTGAAGGCTTACAAAGAGGGAAAAAATTTAAATGTTTTTCCTAAAAGAATTCTTCAAAATTTCTTGTCTATAAATAACGATTTCTTGGGTTATTTGTTCCAGTTTATGAGTTATTCTGGAGGATAAAGAGTTTTTTTTATCTTCCCAAGTAACATTTTAGGGCATATTAATATACTTCGAAGGAAGTTTTCTAAGGAAAAAAGTTTTGACATATGCCCTAAAATGTTTCTTGGGAGGATAGGAGAGACTTTTCATCCTCCAGACACCAGTCCGGGTGATAGAATGTTAAGCTGATTAAGAGTATTGAAGTGATAGTATCCGATTAAAAGCTCAGTCAACAAATTTTATCTTCCCGACTCCTGCACCGCAGCCCTACTTGGAGTGACAGTTCAAGTGACGCTTTAGGATCTGTCATTAGGAGACATGCTGCGATGGCTATGATGATATTTAAACCTACGATCTCTTGTTAGTTACTTGGTTAGCATTCGCAAGCATTTGGTTAGCATTTCCAAGAATAACCTGTGACTTAAGACTTTCTTGCACTAGTCCAGTGAAAAGTTTATTGAACGGGGCAGCTATGTAAACCTTTTCAAACTGTTGAGGGTTTATAAAAATTACATTTTTCACATGATTTTTATTGAAAACTTCTGGAACATTCTGTAAGTAATATATTAACCCGATTTGTAAGAACGTCGAATATAAAGTAGATAATTTATTTTACCTGTTTAAAACTCTCTAACACGATTTTAAAAGTAGGTGAGCACATTGACGGAGAAGAGGGAGGAGGGCTACCGAAACTTTTAACTAGGTTCCAGTTGTATGTTGGACTAAAATACTACTACTATGTCGGTTTAGAACGTTTTTCTACGTTGTTCGACGCCTATTCTCCACCTCCTTCAATCCTGACAATAATCTTCTGTCAGGTTTTTTTGACTCATTGATCTTTGGATTGATTGTTGTCATTCCAGTTTGGGACGCCCTTTTTATAATTTTTCGTCGTTCATCCGTTGTATATGGCCGTATACAATTTACCATATCAGTTGTCTTTCGGTGATGTCATCCGTTATGATTCCCTCGATTCTCATTTTTTCTTTTATGACTCATTTCGACACTTTCTTTGTATTCTTGTTTTTATTTTTCTGTTACGCGACAAGTCTTTATTCCATACATCCGCGTGCTTTTTACCATTGTTTCATATATGTTAAATTTTACATTCTTTTTTATCTTTCTGCTCCATAAAATACTGTTAAGGCTTTCAGCAACCTTTTTACCTTTTCCAATAATTTGTCCAGTTCTTTAGAGTCTGTTCCTGTCTTGGCAAATGTGTGAGACACCCAAGTATAACTAATTGCATTGCGATATTGTTTATTCATCGTCTAGTTCTAAGTCACTTGATTCGTTTCCAATACATAAGTACCTACTGAGTCTTGTCCATGTTAACCCCAACTTTTGGTATTCTTTAACTGTTAACTTTTCCGGATATAACAAAATTAGACTAACTCAATCCACTGGGGGCGGGCCCCCTAATGCAGATTTTTTTTTAAATATGTGAAAAAACTTCTTAGGCTTGAGGATGAGCCTTGACCTCTCTCTGGGTGCGCCAGTGACCTTCAGGATAAACTAAAGATCGAATAAAACCGCTACGCCTCTGAGTAGATACGTAGAGTGAGTAACAAATAGTGCCCCTCATTATTATACGGCAAAGTGAAAACTGAAAACGCAGGAAAATCATTAATCAAGAGAAATGTCGATAAACCAATAAGCAGCATGTATTAACGTGTGTTAAACAAACGGGATTTTTAAAAACTTTACTATTTACTGCGCGCGTAAGTAGGTACAGGATAATTAATGAAATATTTAAAGTTTCTACCGCTATTCTCGGGTTCGACTTCAAAGTTTCCCTGGCTATCGAGGAAAATATGCTATTTTTCTTAAATTTTTTAAGTTGGTGTAATGTTGTTGACGTTTTGAGTTTGGTAGAGCAGCGGGACTGTATGCGCTGGCCGTTTTATAAAATCTGGGTGCAAAAATCCTTAAAAGGACGATGTAAAAATATTAATTTTTCCGAGCCACACAAAGACAATATAGAGGATTGGCACTCACCTTTTCAGCTGTTTCCGTCGTCCAGAGGAGCTCCTCTCGCTGGCCCAGTCGTTGCAGGCGATCTACACTAGAATCACTTGTTTGTGTAATGGTTTAGTTTTATTTTCTAAGAATGTTATTGGATTTTTTGGTTAATAGAATTTATCACCATGCTGCGTGGTGATCTCGATAGAATACGACAGACGAATCTTTTTTTGGTTACGCCTTTTTGCGCAGATTCATTTTCCGTAGATGGCGCTGGCGTTTTGCTTGTGCCAATCAAATTGAAATTGTGTGGGTTTTCCGAATACGGGAATTTGGCGCAAAATTTGAATTTAAAATTAAAGTTGCACGAACATTTTCCGCCCACTTAAAACGAAGTTTTACATTGAGATTAATTGAATAAACAAATGGCTATATAAAAAAAAAATATAAGTTAATTTAAAACCTTAAAGGGTAGGTTATTAAAATCCGTTTTAGGTTTATAGATCAAAAAGAAAAAAAAATGGAAAAAAAATATATATATATTCTAGATAACGACACACGAAACAAAAGAAGTTGCTTGGGAGTTTAGTGCGCATCTAAAGGTAGTGGGCACAACTTGACCACGGGACGAGTGAAAAGTCCGTGTTGTGTTTTAACAGTAGCAACTCGAATGTGATTATCCCGACCAGGATGTACAGATACTATTCTACCCAGCAACCAGTGTAATGGCGGCCTAGTTTCATCCTTAATTAATACAAGCGTATCTAGCTTGATTTCAACCGAAGGGTCCGACCACTTAGAACGCTGTTGTAAAGTATTCAAGTACTCGAGTTTCCAACGCTTCCAGAAATCGGCATGAATTCGTTGGATAAGTTGCCAACGCTTAAGGGTATTAACTTTAAGGGTAGAAAGGTCAGGATCAGGACACGAATTAAGGGGTTCCATTGTGAGGAAATGACCCGGAGTCAAAGACGTAAGATCGTTTGGGTCAGAGCTTTGCTCACAAAGGGGTCGAGAATTGAGTAATGCCTCTATTTGGGCGAGGAGAGTATAGAGCTCTTCGAAGGTTAGTATCTGGTCACCGATGACCCGATACAAATGTGTTTTTATAGATTTGACTCCTGCTTCTGCTAGACCATTTAGGTGGGGGGCTCCCGGACTATTAAGACACCATTTGATTTTTAAGCTCTCAGAAGCTAATTTCGAAAGATTATGGAGCTCCTTAATAGCCCCAACAAAGTTTGAGCCTCTATCACTTGTGATTTGGACACAAGTGCCACGTCTAGCGACAAAGCGTCGTAAAGCGGCGATGCACGCCTCTGTGGTTAAATCCGAAACAAGCTCGATATGGATTGCCTTGACAGAAGTATCGACAAAGACTGCGATATATGATTTACCAACTTGTGCTCCACGACGTCTCTGACCTACAAAGGTTTTGATTGGGCCTGCATAGTCTAAGCAAACGTGTGAAAAACATTTTAATTGTGACGTTCTAAAAGAAGGTAAATCCGACATGTACGGAGTGTAAGGTTTTGGTTTTAAGCGAAAGCAGGGAATACATTTCAATAAAACCCTCTGAATAGCTCGACGTGATGACATAATCCAAAACTTTTGACGAATTAAGTATTGGACTGTGTTTATTCCGGGATGTAAATTTTCGATATGAGTTTGAATAATGATCAATTGGGTTAATCTATGAGATTTCGGCAATAATAAGGGATGTTTTGCCTCAAAGGAGAGTTGAGAATGCCGTAAGCGTCCGCCCACTCTAAGGAAACCCAGTTCGTCCAAAAAGGGCGCGAGTTTGCGAAACGGCTTAGGTAATAGCTGAGTATTTTGAATTTTTTGAATGATATCCGAAAAACACTCTTCTTGGACCCTTTTAACTAAAACAAGTAGAGCCTTGTGTAGTTCAAAAGCGGAAAAAACGCCGGATAAAGGGTCAACTGAGGTTTTTCGATTGTGAATAAGTCTTAGAAAATGACAAATGATTTTTTGAATGGTATTTAAATTGGATATTTTATCGATTAGTCTATCAAAAAAGTTTTGATTTTGAATTTCTGCCGTCAGCACCACTGAATTTTCCGGTTTTTCTTCTTTGAGAACCTCGTCCGGAACTCCCAAAGAACGTTCATTTATAAACCTTTGAATTTGCCACTCCGTAGTGGGCAAGGTAATCCATGGAGGGCCGTGAAACCAAAGAGGGTGATTTATTAAGTTATTGGGCGACAACCCTCTGCTAGCGCAGTCGGCAGGGTTCTCGAGTGAAGTAATGTGATACCATGGGACTTCGGGGATTGTTTCTTGAATACGACTTACGCGGTTTGCCACAAAGGTCTTCCACTTGTGAGGTGAAGATGTGACCCAATGAAGCGTGACCTGTGAGTCCGAGAACGCAAGAATTTCATCGATTACGAGTAATGATGAATAGGTGCGAATAACTAGTTCGAGTAAATCAGCTAATAGAGTAGCTCCAAGTAGTTCCAAACGTGGGATTGAAATAGTGTGTAAGGGAGCAACCCTTGACTTGCCCATGACTAGAGCAGTTTTGATAATTTTATTTGGTAATTCGACGCGAACGTATACGCAAGAAGCGTATCCTAGCTCGGATGCATCGCAGAAACCTAGCAATTGACATCGTTGAATATTATTCGAAAAAATATGTCTAGGTATACAAAGATTCGAAAGAGTGGTTAATTGATTATTGAATTGATTCCAAAGAGTTTTGATTGGATCGGGGGGTATTTCATCCCAATCAGTTTTGCATAACCAAAGTTTTTGCATAATCACTTTGGCTAAAAATGAAACAGGCGATAAGAAACCTATAGGATCCCAAATTTTAGCGATAGCCGATAAAATATTCCTTTTGGTGCAAGGTTTTTCACAAGGGGTACAAGAATAGGTAAAAGTATCTGTAGAAGGGTGCCACTGAAGGCCCAACACCTTAATTGATGTTGAAGAATCGTCTTCAAAGGTAACAGGGATCTGACAATCGGCGGGCGACAAATGTGAAAGAAGTTTCGGATTATTTGATGCCCATTTTCTTAATTCAAATTTTCCCAATTTAAGCAACGCTATGAGATCTTTTTGAAGTGATAAAGCACCTTCTAGAGAGTTAGCTCCACAGCAAATATCGTCCATGAAAATGTTATTCAAAAGGACCTGGGATGCTTCCGGATAATTCTTAGCCTCCAGGATGGCTAGCTCTCTAAGAGTTCTAATAGCTAAATAGGGACTTGAACTAACACCAAACGTCACTGTATTAAGCCTGTATTCCTGCAGGGGTTCATTGGGATCAAATCGCCAAAGTAGCCTTTGGTAGTCCCGATGAATTGGATTGATTTGAATTTGTAAAAAGTGCTGTTTTATATCAGTCAAAAATACGATAGAATAAAATCTGAATTTTAATAGAATTTCGGAAATATCGGCTTGTAATTTTGGTCCTATTAAAAGAGTTTCGTTCATGCTTAGGCCTTTCGAACCCTTAATCGAGGGGTTAAAAACCACCCGGAGTTTAGTCGTTGATTTGTCAAGACGAAGGACTCCGTGATGTGGTAAATAAGAACATAACTGAGGTCTAGGTTCGGATCTTGGAATTAAAGACATGTGCCCGTTTTTGAGATATTCTCTCATAAAATCCGAGTACATACTATAGAAATTTGAATTTTTTATTAAGCGAGATTCGAGAGATAAAAATTGACGATAGGCCACTGAATATGTGTCTCCTAGGTCAGGAGGGTCAATGTGACGAAAAGGCAAATTTACAGTAAATCGGCCCGAAATATCTCTAGTGGTAGTTTTTTGGAAAATCTCTTCACATCTCTTTTCTTCGGGTGAGAGAAACGTTTTTGACTTAATTGATTCTAGTTCCCAAAATCTGCGAATATTAAAGTCGAGAGACTGCTCACAGGAAGTAAAGTACGAATTGACTTGAGGTGAAATATTTATGCTTTGAGTTTGGCCCATCAAGACCCACCCAAAAACTGTCTCAAAAGCGGAGGGTAGGCCGTGAGGTCCTGGAATTCGTCCTGATTGGACGATTTCTGTGTAAAGTTGTGCACCTAAGAGTAAGTCAATTGGACCAGGGTTGTAAAATTGGTTATCTGCAAGCTTTAGATTTGAAATATGACTCCAATTGGATGAATCTACCTGTATTGAGGGCATATTCGAACAGAGTTTCGGTAAAACGAAGACTTGAATAGAAAAGGTAGGCTCTTGTTGGCCTAGGGCTCGAATAGTGCAAGTAGAAATGCCGTTAGTGGCCGACGAAGATTGATTTAGTCCCAGAACAGGGATCGAAATTTTGTTTCTTGGCAAGCCTAACCTGTTAAGACAAGCTTCGCTTATCAGGTTAGCTTGGCTACCGCTGTCCAGAAGTGCTCGGACAGGTTGGTAGTTACCCCGACTATCGAGTACCTCTAATTTTATAGTCGCTAGAAGCACTGTCGTCCGGGGCGTCAAGGTGGATAACGAAGAGTATTGATTTGTAGATGTATTTGGATTCGAATTGATTTGAATTGAATTTGAACTGGGTTGAACAAAACTAGGGTTCTGTTGGCTAAGACTTGAATTTGAATTCTGATACGATAAGTTTGTGCCTGTGCTAGGCACGGCCACTTGATTTGAATTAAAACTTTGATTTAAGTTCGAATTTTGATTTGAATTTTGGCTTGAATTAACAAAGGATTGACTTGAATTCTGACGGATTGAATCTGTCGTTTGCGATAGATGAATAAGACTATGGTGCCTATGTCGACATACCCTGCAGTTGTAGGTACTACTGCAGTCGATTACTTGATGATTTGAACGTAAACAGTTGATACATAACGATTGTTGTTTTACATAAGTGGTTCGTCCCGCCTTCCTTTTTGTAAATATGTTCTTTTTACTATAATTTACCAAATTGGTTCGAATTAGGCTATTTGGTGATTCACTAGAGCATTTTCTATTTTTTGTTTATTTAGTATTAATTAACTAATTAAGTACTTAAAATTACTGGGTTATTTGCATTTGAAACTCCCGCGGTTTTAAAGGCAAATATTACAATTTGCTATAATCAATTTACTTTACATAAAATGCATTTTGAATTACTAAGGTTCCTAGTTCCTTTAATATGGACCTTCGTAATCTCATTCCCTCCTACTTATTCCCTTTTCTCCTACGCCTATGGATTAACGACGCCACTGGGCGCCATGTGGGAGAATGAACGCAGCAGCGATACCTGCTGCCGCAGCACAGAGAACCGTTTCGCCTTCGAACGATAACACACGCGTGTTAGCGACTCTCCTACCACATTCATGTGGGGTGCAAAAAGCACGGTTAAACAGCGTGTCCTCCCATGAGTTCCACTTCCTGTATAAAAATGGTAAGTGAAAATGCATAATTTTTACCTTACATACATTTGTTTATTGCTACACTAACCTAGAAGGTAAACTAGACCATTTCAGAATCCCTTGTACCAGCTTAGCCTATGACCTTATTCCCTTAAAATTACAGTCCACATCTGACACCGTTAAATTCCAGACAACTCTCCTATCTGGACCACCAGGGAGCCCCATTTTTGATCCTTAGCGACCCGGATTTCTGGAATCGTTTTTTTGCCTTTTTAGGTTAGTTTTTTTTACTGGTTTCAAATGCAAGAAAAACCCTTGTTTTTCCTAAATGCCTTTTTTACTGGTTTCAAATGCAAGAAAAACCCTTGTTTTTCTTACATGCCTACTTTAGAAAACCCCTAGGTTTCTAAAATACATTTTGCGATTTTTTTTTGTGTAAAAACAAATGCAAGAAAAACCCTTGTTTTTCTTACATGCCTACTTTAGAAAACCCCTAGGTTTCTAAAATACATTTTGCGATTTTTTTTGTATAAAAATTAAATATTTTTAACAATAAATTTAGCCTTTTCATGCGAAAAACCAAACACAGATAAAATCTGTAAACTACTATGCTTTTTTTTGTTTCGAATAAATCAAGTTTTTTCGTTTCTTTTTTGTAAAAAAAAAACCGTATGGAATTTGGGTGTTTTTTTTTGTTTGTCACTGGAAATAGTTTAAAATAGTGTCTGCAAAGTGCTATTATTTTAGCCGTTGTGCCTTCACATTTGTGGATTGCTATAATTATATCCAATTTGCTCGAAAAAAATCTCCAAATTGCCATATTCATTTTTGCTTATTGCAAATTGCTATGACTATATCCGATTGCGGATGCTTTACTATATTCGTTTTTGCGTAAAAATTGCTATGAATATATCTATTTCTAATTTACTATTATAATATCTGTCTGCAAATGGCTATGATTGTATCCATTTTTTGCGTGCATAATAAATTTTGAAGGAAATTTAATTCTTAACTTGAGAATTTGTTTTCGTGTAAAGGCAGATAAATAGTTTTACCA
Organism: Aspidapion aeneum; assembly: GCA_963576565.1. Classification (NCBI taxonomy): domain Eukaryota; kingdom Metazoa; phylum Arthropoda; class Insecta; order Coleoptera; family Brentidae; genus Aspidapion; species Aspidapion aeneum. The sequence goes on from OY755044.1 coordinate 23,975,357, forward strand.
AATTAAATGCTTTTGATTTGTAGGTATTTATTTTTAAATATAATACATAGTAGGTACCTACTTATTTGAATTCGCGAGGCGAAGATAAAAAAACTTATACACAAGTTTTTTGTTATCATTAGTTTGCATCGGGTATTTTCTTTACTTTTGTGCGCTTATAGTTTGATTATTGTAATTAAACGTAGGACATTAATATTTATACAGGGTGTCCAAATTTTGATTTTTTTTTCAGTTTACCTAATTTTTGTCAAAATCTTTTTGGATTTTTTTTTTAAATCATGTCTAGTTCGGATAAAATTTTAAAGGCTAAAGCCTTGCGCTATAGTGCGATTTCACAGCTAAATTTGATCATTGAATCCGCGACCCTCGCAAAAAATGACCCTGCCTATCACAGCGGCTTTAAAGTCAAATTTCGCACATTGTCAAAAATCAAAAAAGATTTTGAAAAGCACCATAATACTTTGTTGACGTTGGTAGCCTCTGATGAGGATCGCTTAGTAGTAGAAAACAAAGTGTCTATGGACTTTTGCAAACGCTGTGACGAGATTTCCACTATATTTTACGAACTTTTCGAACTACCCTTTGAAGAGGGAGGGCTTTTGAGCAGTACGATAAATCCCATGGGCAGTCCCTGTGCCTCCACAGACCAGCATGGTTTACTGCCTAGGATAAAAATACCTCTTTTTCAAGGGGAATTTAAGGAGTTTCCAACCTTTTTGCAAGCCTTTAATGCTACCGTGCACAATAATAGGTCGCTGGGAAACTTTGAAAAATTCAATTTGCTTTTTTCTAATTTAAAGGGCCCTGCCCTGGATGTCATTTCTGACATTCCTATCCTTGCTGAAAATTATTTAAATGCCTACCACACCTTGGTGGATAGGTATACAAATAAACGATTACAAGCTTACCTTCACTGGAAGGCAATTGAAGGCTTCTCTCCTCTTACTAAAGAGAATGCTACGAATTTGAGGAATTTGCTTGATTGTTTTTCGAAAAACTTAAGTGCTTTAAAAGTCATGGGTTTTAAAACGGAGTTTTGGGATTATATTATGGCACAAATGCTCTTGGATAGGTTGGACCTAACCACGCGCAAGGCATTTGAGCAAAATTATTGCTCCAATGAGATCCCCTCTTATGATAAAATTCGTGCTTTTGTTTCTAGCCATTGCATTGCGTTGGAACAAATACAACAAACTCAAGATTACTTAAAAAATAAAGATTTGTCAATTTCAAGTCAGAAAAATCAAGCAAAGTTTCAAAATCGATCTGCTTTGTTTGCTAATACTCAGAGAGCCTCCAAAAATGCCTCCCAGTCTCCAAATGGCCAAAGTGGCTTAAATAATACTCCAAACCCTCAAAATTTTTGTTTTCTCTGTAAAAGTGGCGATCATATAATATACAGATGTCCTAATTTTTTGGCGAAAACTCCCCAGCAACGTTTTGAGATTGTTAAACAACATAAAGCGTGTGTCAACTGTTTGGCCTCAAAGCATAATTTACCCCAGCAATGCAAATCAGAAAAAAGATGTTTACATTGTGGCCAATTTCATCACAGTCTCTTACATTTTTTTCCTATTAATTCTACACCTAGTTCTGCGAGTAGCCCCTCTACTTCTGCAGTGCAACCCCCGAGGAGCCCCGTGGCTACCGAATTTAATAGAACCACTAACACCATTGTTACTGGTATGTCTTTAAATGATCGCGAAGTACTTCTCTGTACCGCTTTAATACAAATACAGGATGTTTTTCAAAATTGGCACACAGTGCGCGCCATCTGTGACTCTGGTGCTCAATCTTCATTTATATCTAAGTCATGTGCTGATAGTTTGGGCCTTCCTAAATTTAATATCGCCATGACTCTACAAAGCTTAGATCGAATGACAACTTCGGCAAAATCTGGAATTAATTGCAATATATCCTCTTTGCGTGATAATAATTTTGTTTTTAATTTTGATGCGATAATACTCGATAAAATTTGTAGTGATTTACCTCATTCCTCATTTTCGATTAAAAGTTTTCCTTTTCTCGCCAACTTAGAACTAGCTGACCCAGGCTTTAATAAAAGCGATAAAATTGATTTATTGTTGGGCGGCGATGTGTACCCTTACATTTTGCTAGATGGTCGTTTGTCTACGGGACCCAACAACCCCGTCTGCATTAATACTATTTTTGGTTGGGGAATAATGGGCAATCTTTCACTTTCACCTTCAACTACAAATCAAATTAAAACATTTTTTACTACGTCAATGAACGATTCTTTTGTCAATTTAGATAAAAATCTACAACGATTTTGGCAAATAGATGACATACCTAATGTCAAGGCCATTGACCCCGAAGATGAGTTTTGCGAAAATTATTTTTTGAAAACTACCTCAAAAAATGAGGAGGGGAGATATATTGTATCTTTACCATTTAAAGTTACTGCTCCAGATTTTGGCGACACTCGATCCATTGCCGTACGTCGTTTTTTCTCCCTTGAGAAGAAATTGCTACAAAACCCTGATTTTTATGCTGCCTACAGCTCTGTTTTACAAGATTATTTAGATAATAATCATATGCAACCGGTTTCTGCACCTTTGCCGACCGAAATTTCAAATCATTTTTATATTGCACACCATGCGGTGTTTAAAAAAGATTCTACTAGCACCCCCCTGAGGGTGGTTTTTGATGCGAGCATGCACGCCCCTGGCAAAATCTCGCTCAACAACGCTGTTTATACTGGGCCCCCTTTACAAAGGGACTTACAAAAAATTTTATTACTTTATCGTTTGCATAAATTTTGCTTTTGTTGCGACATCCGTCAAATGTACAGGATGATTTTAGTTGACCCTAGTCAAACTAATTTTCAAAGAATAGTTTGGAGGTTTGATCCTAACCAGCCTATTCAAGACTTCGAAATAAATAGAGTTTTATTCGGGGTCTCTTGTAGCCCCTTTTTGGCTATCAGAACTTTGCTGCAACTTGCTAGAGAGCATGAGGACCTTCCTCTTGCCTCAAAAATCATTGAGGAGGCAGTTTTTGTCGATGATGTGATTTCGGGAAGTGATGACTTTTTTAAGGCCACTGAGATGAAAAATCAATTAATCGAGCTACTTAGCCGAGGTGGATTCGAATTGCGTAAATGGGCGAGCAATTGTCCCGAGTTACTATCCGATCTTCCTGAGTCACACATTTCGATGAAGGCTCTTTCTCTCGATTTAGATGCTGAAAATTCAACTTTGAAAATTCTCGGTTTAAATTGGAACCCTCATACTGATGAATTTTTTTATACTTTCGACTGTTCTCTCCAAACATGCACTAAAAGAACAATTTTAAGTAATTTGGCCCGCATTTACGACCCTCTGTCTTTTTTGGCGCCAATAGTTTTAATTTTAAAATTAATTGTTCAATACTGCTGGGCAGAAGACTTAAACTGGGACGACCCTGTCAGTCCGGAAATTGTTTTTAAATGGGAAAAATTTAAAAATGAATTAAAGTTTTTGCATTCTGTTAAAATTCCTCGTCAAATAATTTTGCCTAATGCTAGTCAAATCCAGCTAGTAGGATTTTGCGATAGTTCAGAACGGGCCTATTGTGCTGTCGCTTATATTCGAATTTTTTATTCTGATGGAAACATTAAAGTTTTTTTTGTTTGTAGTAAATCTAGAGTCGCACCGTTGCGTCGTAAACTAACTTTACCAAGACTAGAGCTTTTAGGAGCTGTTTTGTTGGCTAAATTAATGGATTTTTTACTAGAAACGTTCTCGGAAAAAATTAAATTTGATAAAATTCTTGCTTTTACTGATAGCACAGTGACCTTATCTTGGATTCAGGGATCTCCTCACAAATTTAAAACATTTGTTTCGAATAGAACTGCCTATATACAAGGAAGAATTAGCCCTGAGTTTTGGCATTATGTTCCTACTGAACAAAATCCTGCTGACTGCGGTACTAGGGAAATGTATCCCTCTGATTTACAAAGATTTTATTTTTGGTTAGAAGGGCCTTCTTTTCTAAACCAACCTACAAATACTTGGGATTTTATGACAGTTACTTACGATGGGAATGCAGTTTTGGAAGAACAGCGAAAAAATATTTTTAACGTTTTTACTTGCGAACAAACAGTTGAATATTATGTAAACAACTTGTTTGAAAAATACAGTTCTCTTTTTAAAATTAAGAGAATAGTTGCTTACTTTTTGCGAGGGTTACAAAGGTTTAAAAATCCCTCATACAATTTTGCTACTGATTACCTTACAAATCAGGATTACTACAAAAGCTTACTTTTTATTTCGAAATGCGTACAATCTTTTTCTTTCCAAAAAGAAATTGAATTACTAAAAGATAAGAAACAGCTTCCAAAAGCTTTTCAAAAATTATGTCCATTTTTGCATAATGAAAGCTACGATTTGCTTCGTGTTGGAGGCCGTTTATGCCATTCAAATTTATCATACGATAAAAAATTTCCAATTCTTTTGCCTTCTAGTGCAAAATTCACTGAATTACTGATTTTAGATTTGCATCGCAGCAATCTTCATTGTGGTATACAGACCACAACTTTTTTACTAATGCAAAACTTCTGGGTATTGTCTGCTAAAAAGGTAGTGAGAAAAGTTTTAAGTTCTTGCCATACTTGCTGGAAAACTAAACCTAACTCCCTTCAACCCCCTATGGGTAACCTACCGAAATTTAGAGTTTCCGAAGCAAAGGTGTTCGAAAATGTAGGTATAGATTTTTGTGGTCCGTTCACGATTACTCTTGGTCGGACCAGAGGTGCAAAAACCATGAAAGCATATGTCTGTTTATTTATCTGTTGCGCTGTTAAAGCCGTGCATTTAGAGTTAGTCTCTGATATGACATCAGAAGCCTTTCTGGCTGCTCTGCGCCGCTTCATAGCTAGAAGAGGACTATGCTCAAAGATCTCTTCAGACTGCGGGACCAACTTCGTGGCCTCTGAAAAATACTTGCGACAAATTTTTTCTGATTGCGTGAAGGGGGAAGGTATAGTTTGGTCTTTTAACCCACCTGCTGCTCCCCACATGGGAGGCATTTGGGAATCAAACATTAAATCTTTAAAGACTCATCTTCACAGGGTAGTTGGAAATCAAATACTCACCTATGAGGAATTAAATACGGTTTTAACCCAAGTTGAAGCCATAATGAACTCACGTCCTTTATGTGCCTTAAGCACCGATCCTACTGATCTGGCGGTCTTGACTCCTAATAATTTTTTAAATTTGAGGCCTCCAGGTACAATACCCGATCCAAACTACTGCGATATTGCGTTAAACAGGCTGTCCAGGTGGCAACTGTTGCAAAGAATGCACCGCGATTTTTGGATTCGCTGGCATCGCGAATATTTGCACACTTTGCAACAGCGAGCCAAATGGCACCAACCTCTTGCTTCCATTGATATTGGTACTATGGTACTGATCAAAGATGAAAATTCCACTCCATTGGATTGGCCCCTAGGCCGCATTGAAGACCTTATTAAAGGTTCTGATAATATTCCACGGGTTGCTATTGTAAAGACTACTAAAGGTACCTACAAACGGCCTTTGGTAAAACTATGCGCCCTGCCTACAAATTAAACTCTCTGAAATGCCCCTGGGCATTCTCAGGGGGGTGGGAAATGGTTCGTCCCGCCTTCCTTTTTGTAAATATGTTCTTTTTACTATAATTTACCAAATTGGTTCGAATTAGGCTATTTGGTGATTCACTAGAGCATTTTCTATTTTTTGTTTATTTAGTATTAATTAACTAATTAAGTACTTAAAATTACTGGGTTATTTGCATTTGAAACTCCCGCGGTTTTAAAGGCAAATATTACAATTTGCTATAATCAATTTACTTTACATAAAATGCATTTTGAATTACTAAGGTTCCTAGTTCCTTTAATATGGACCTTCGTAATCTCATTCCCTCCTACTTATTCCCTTTTCTCCTACGCCTATGGATTAACGACGCCACTGGGCGCCATGTGGGAGAATGAACGCAGCAGCGATACCTGCTGCCGCAGCACAGAGAACCGTTTCGCCTTCGAACGATAACACACGCGTGTTAGCGACTCTCCTACCACATTCATGTGGGGTGCAAAAAGCACGGTTAAACAGCGTGTCCTCCCATGAGTTCCACTTCCTGTATAAAAATGGTAAGTGAAAATGCATAATTTTTACCTTACATACATTTGTTTATTGCTACACTAACCTAGAAGGTAAACTAGACCATTTCAGAATCCCTTGTACCAGCTTAGCCTATGACCTTATTCCCTTAAAATTACAGTCCACATCTGACACCGTTAAATTCCAGACAACTCTCCTATCTGGACCACCAGGGAGCCCCAATAAGTAAAACGATCTGAAGGAGATTTGGAAATAAAAACACCACACTGCGAGAGTGGATGAAAAGAATTATTGCATAATTTGCACTTATAGGGTTGTTGGTTTTGTCGAAATTGAATATTGGATTGTTTATTTGCTACTTGTGAGTGCGTATGCGCTAAAAAATTTGATGGAGGGCTTGATTTGTACTGATTATTTGAATAAGAATTATATTTTTGGTTACTAGAATTCGAATAATTTGGTTTTTGCTGTTTTGAAGTCGAAGGTTGCATTTGCGTATTTTGGGGAGATAGCTGTACTGTTTCAAGAGCACGGCATTGGTTAATAAGAAACTGAATTAGATTTTGATATGTTGGAATCTCGGTAGTACTATACTTTAATTCGAAAGCGGTTCTTGTGGTTTGATCGATTTTTGATAATAAAATTGAAAATAAACAAAAACACCACGACGTTACTGGAAATTCAAGATTTTCGAGCGCCGCAATATTCTCGGAAAAGGTATCTACCAAGACTCTAAGATCCTTTGCTGACTGGTTTCCCTTTAAAGAATTTGCATAGTAGATTGAGTTCCAGTAGGTACTGGCTAAAAGTCTTTTATTTTGATAGCGATCTGTTAATATCTTCCAGGCGATTGCGTAATTACTTGCCGTTAATTTTATAGAACTTAAAATATTAAGTGGTTCGCCCTCAAGGAAGGTTAGCAAATGTTGAAATTTTCTTATATCGGAATAATTAGAGTTTTCGTGAACCAAACAAGAATAAACATCGTAAAAGGTTGGCCACTTTTTTACGTTTCCATTAAAGCAAGGTACCTTTAAAGGGCCCAGATCATCGCTACGTGAATAGTGTGAAGTTGCGGGGGTAAAATTTGAATGAACTGAATCGGAACATAAACTCGAAAAAAGAACTTTAGCTTGGTGGTAGAATAGATCCGTATCTTTCCTAATTTTGTCCTGTACTTCGAATGCATCCTCATCGTCGTCTTTCAAGAGACCTATGATGTCATTATGAATGTTTTTAAATTGTTCATAGTGATCATCTAACGATTCGTAAAACGCCTTAAAAATTGGCAAGGAAGAACTATCTGATTTAGCTTTTGTTCCCAAGTTATACGTTTCCGTAATACGAGATATTGAAACTTTGCGTTGATTCTCAAGCTTTTTTAACGACATATTGTTAATTAAAAAAATAAAAAATATTTAAAAGGAATAAAACTAACACTTGACCCCTATTGACTTTAATCAGTCCAAAAGAGTCCGACAGCATATATTTTATTATCGATTTCTCGAATAAATGCAAAAACTTATCAACAGCTGTTCCTAGGTCGCGATCTTTCTCCCAAATAAATGCACAGAAAACAAATTGTACCTACTACCGTTTCTCTTATTATTTACAGGTAAATACTAATTCTACTAGATGTGTTTGTTTACCTGTTAAATAAGAATAAAGCATTCAACTCACAAGCACTTTTGTTGTTTTGAATAACTATAACATATTATTTAAACAAATAACTATTATTTAAACAAATTTCGATTTTTGAATCCAAACAAACGACCTACGAAGTGCCAATTTCGGCTGTAATGAAATGTGGGTGGAGCCACCGTTAAGCCACGCAAGGGGGGACGGAACCTCCTTTCTAAACCGGACACGGCAACAAATGAACCAAAATGGCGAGGCGAAAAAATCTAATATTTCTAGCAAACAAATTTTAAAAAACTATCTGGGTCGTGGGACCAGAAAATGTTGACGTTTTGAGTTTGGTAGAGCAGCGGGACTGTATGCGCTGGCCGTTTTATAAAATCTGGGTGCAAAAATCCTTAAAAGGACGATGTAAAAATATTAATTTTTCCGAGCCACACAAAGACAATATAGAGGATTGGCACTCACCTTTTCAGCTGTTTCCGTCGTCCAGAGGAGCTCCTCTCGCTGGCCCAGTCGTTGCAGGCGATCTACACTAGAATCACTTGTTTGTGTAATGGTTTAGTTTTATTTTCTAAGAATGTTATTGGATTTTTTGGTTAATAGAATTTATCACCATGCTGCGTGGTGATCTCGATAGAATACGACAGACGAATCTTTTTTTGGTTACGCCTTTTTGCGCAGATTCATTTTCCGTAGATGGCGCTGGCGTTTTGCTTGTGCCAATCAAATTGAAATTGTGTGGGTTTTCCGAATACGGGAATTTGGCGCAAAATTTGAATTTAAAATTAAAGTTGCACGAACAAATGTAACGTTGAAAATTTGTACAAGATGACATATGACTCCAAACGACATGATAAATGAAACTTTTTGCCAACACATATACGGTTTTTTTCTTTCTACTGATGTACAGTCAAAAACTTTTTAAATTGTAGTGCTCGAAACTAGAAAATATTCTTATTTGATATTAGAAAAACCAGTTTGTACCTAATTAAAAAATAGTGAACGTTACCTCTGTATGTATACATACATATTTAGGAAACTAGTTTTACTGTTATCTTTAATCGATTAATTTTGAAAGTACAAAAGGTCGAAAGTACAAAAGGTCAAAAGTACAAAAGGTCGAATGTAAAAAGGTCGAAAGTACAAAAGGTCGAAAAAAAATATGGAAACACAAAATATCGCTATTTTGGCCATGCCCTTTTCTTTTCCTAGATGGTGTGAATCCGAAACGAACTGAACCGAAAAGAACCGAACCGAGCCGACCTGAATTGAACTAAACCAAACCGAAAAAGCATATTTTTTTAAAAGTTAACTGACTTTTTTCCCGGGATCCTAGAGGGTAATTCGAACCGAACCAAACCAAACTAAACCGAACTAAACAGAACCAAACCGAACAGATACGAAACGACATATTTTTTCAAAAAAAAATTCCCTGGCTTCGGTTTTAAGCTTTGCAGAGTTTTTTTTTAAACAGACTGTCGTATTCAAAATTAAAAGTTGAACAAAGAAATTATCTTTAAATTAATTTGGTAAAAATGTAGATAGTTTCTGTATTATTACCCATGTATTATTTTCGGTTTAATACAAGTTTTAGTAACAAAATGAGTTAAACCGGAAATAATTTTTGGTGGAAAATTAAAATCACAAGTGCTTACAAATTGCCTAAATTAAAACAAATTCTGTTGTTGGATTTTAATAATATTTCAACATTAATAAGCGTTTTACAAATGGTGGAAAATAAATTGTGTCTAAATAATTTTTTGTCCCACAGGTATTTTTAATATATTCCAGAAAAAATCAAAATCCAAAATAAGCACACTCAATGGTGGTAAAAAGTCCTCAATCTTTATAACATTACAAGGTCGTACCTAGGGAAGGAACTCAAAAATAATCAAATATCTGGTAGTAACTAGTAGTAGAGATATGGGCAATTCTCATTTTATTTATAAAAGAATCGCGTGATTTTTTAGATTTTTGCTCATAAAACAGCTGAAAACATCCTCAAACTAAAGATTGGTTAATCATTTCCTAAAAAAGCTAACATTTTAGGCGTATTTTATACCACATATACATCTAATAAATTCAAAGTTATAAATTTTATACTGGAAAATACAAAATTTAGCGGCCATCTTGGATTTTGACTGATTTCCGGGGACTTTAAATATGTTGAAATAGACACTATTTACAATAGAATGCAAAAAGTGCCATTTCGAGGGTCCAAGTGCAGTTGCTCGTAGGTGCATTTTTAAAAACTTTACATGAGAGGCAAAAAACTGCAGTTAACTGCAATGAGAGCTGATTTCTTTTAAACTTTTACTATGAAAAATATTTCCTTTAATGTTCACGACCTCAAGTGCTTCTCAATAGATGGCACCACCTATCACGAGTAGAATAATGCGGAAAAGTCAAAATCTAAAAAGTGTTCACTTACGAGATACTGCACTTAGACCCTCGATTTGTGTTACAATTTTTACCAGGTCATAATTTATGTTTACTGCACTACAATTAATTTCCTACAATCTTATACATGGGAATTAGTTAAATGAGTTAAATAATGATTTCGTATAAATACACGGTGAAACTTCCTATCAAAGGCCGCGTTATTATAGGTGTATAAAGAGGAATCTAAATGTATAGACACAACTAATTATTTCAGTAAACTATCAACTGCCAGCAAAATAAAGGTCACCAAATAGAGCTTAAGTACATCCATCCCTCGATAACGTTTTTGCATTACGTACCTTTCTATAAAACTCAGTAAAAGGTCAGAGAGGCTTAATCTTGACGTTCCGTGAGGTGAGATGACCGAAACTTTCACTTTTATGTGTGAACTGGTAAACTTCTTATGCCGGGTCTACATCAATCCAACAAAACAAAAACATCAACAAAACAGTAACACAACAATACTGTTTTTGAAAAAACGAACAAATTGTCAACTGCTGTCCACATCTAGGAAAACAATTAGTGAACTTTTTATAATCCCCGATAGAATAATTCAATAACTGATAATTTCTGTGTTCTCCTTGAAACTATTGATGTTTTTTATTCTTCTGTCCACTTCCTCTGAAGAAGTATCACACAATATTCCTATTTCCTTTAAGGCATCTGCCTTTTTATAACGATATTTATAATCAGAGTGTCTGGCGTCCTATAACAATCTAGCTTTTCGATAAAGCTCAATTAATTTACATGTATTTTCAACACCTCATTTAAATTTTTCTCCGGACATGGGAATTTTAAACACAGAAACTACACAAATTGAACAACGATATTTGTTTCTGTTTTATTCACGTACAGGCTAAACTAACAAAGTTCCCCAAAACGAAAACAAAACATCAACACTTTGATCTTTACCAACAGGCGACGGGAATATAAAAAGTTGCTGAAAACACCAACAAAACAAAAAAGTTGCCGAATCCTTCTTATTTTGTTTCAAAAATATTGGAAAACATTGAGTTGCTGTTTTGTTTTTGTTTTGTTGGTTTGGTGTGCACCCGCTATTAAGTTCACCATCTGTGCGGGGAAATGAATCCCGTGAGTTATAGACCTATTAGGATTGATCTCACACTGAGGGGCACACAAACCAAAACAGGCTATAAATAAATGTGAAACTTTCAAATTTATATAGAAAAAAATTCACGTCAAAAAGATGAAAGCTTTGGAAAAAGATTCTATAATTAGTCGAATTTAAGCCTAGATCTCTTTCGCTTTTAAGACTTTAAAAAAAGACTGGTGCTAGGATACGATTCTAGGAGAATCCAACCTGCTGTTTGCCCCTCGAGAGGTCACATGACCTTGAAGCGAACTAAAATTTACTGCCGCGAAAATTCAAATATCCGATCGCCATCTTCTGGTGGAAGTGCTCAATAAGGTAGACTGGCAAATTTTTTTATTATTTAAATCTAATGCTTCCTTTTTAGTGAAAAGCATTGATTCTCGCGTTCTCCCCTAGAGGGCCGGCAAACGTGTTTTAAAAGAGGCATTTCGTCCGCCATTTTGGTATATGGCGGAAAGTGATAATTTCGGTTAATACAAGGGCTGTTAGCTTTTGAGTGTAATGGTCAATATTGTTTTATTTTGGAGTTTTAGTGCACCTGTGCCTAGCAACAGGTGAGTTCTATAATCATAGCTTAGAAACTAGTTATAGCTGTGTAATTTTTAAGACTGAAAGGTTAGTTATTTTTTTCTGTTTCTTACAGCTTCTTATATTACCAAATAAAAATCCTACAACCCTAGACGGCGTGTTTCTTACTGAGACCCTCTACGTTAACCCTCATCCCGAGATCTGTTACAACCTTAATAGTTCGTTTTGGTGGTTTCAAATTTTTTCGTAAAAATAGGTAAATAAAATTAATAAATTATAATATTATTAGGTTTGGGGGAGGAATGTCCTTGATTCGCTTTAAAATGAATCGAAGACTATAGCTTTGAGGCATTTATTCGGGTTTAATTGAATATGATATTGAATTAAAATCTTCCTTAAAATGGTGTTAAATGGTGATTAATTTAATCTCATCGCCCCTGCTACTCAGTAGAACAGAAAAATACAAAACAAAAATGGAAAGTGTCAAAATGGATGCAATAAGAAGATCAATGAGAATATCTAGAACAGATCACATAAGAAATGAGATCATAAAAGAAAGAATGGGAATCGAGGGAAGCATAACGGATGACATCACTAAAAGGCAACTGATATGGTACGGCCATGTACAACGGATGAACGACGAGAGATTACCAAAGCAGGTCCTAGAATGGCAACCAATAGGGCGCAGAAAAAGAGGGCGTCCTAAACTAGAATGGCAACAGTCAATCGAAAGATCAATGAGTCAAAAAAATCTGACAGAAGATGATTGTCAGGATCAAACGAGGTGGAAAATAGGCGTCGAACATCGTAGAAAAATGTTCTAAGCCGACATAACAGTAATAGTAATGAAAAACATAACCTGTACATTATTTCTCTAACTCTATGCCCCAAACAAAAAACTGTGTGATAGATGTACTTTGGCAAACACAGGCATATAGAGCATAGTTGCTCTACGCATAGAGCTATTCAAATTGCCCGAAAACTAATTTTCACCCCATTCTGAAATATTGTGCTCGACCACGGCACCAAAAAATCATTAAAATCCGTTATTTTTAATAATCAAACAAGTTTTTGTCGCTAATGGGGTAAAAAGTGGTTTTTGTTTCTCTCATATTTTTCCGTGGTTGCTCGAAAGCTTAAACTCACGGTGGTCCGACATCTATTGGACACCTAATAAGTGTTGACAGTTAACTGTTTCATCCTTATGGGACTCCTTAGAACACTGCTTGGTCAATGTAACACCCTTGCAAAGTGGATCTTGAGTCTTATCTCTCATCCTACGTCTATAGTAGGAAAACCCTCGCAAGAAGCGTTATCTATCGAGATACAAGTGAAACTAGAAAAAGAGCAGGCGACCATAAACTATATATAAACATATTTCGATCGATGAAAAGATCGAATGCGAAGAAAAGAGAAACCATCCGTGACCTACGAGAGCACTTCTGTCTTTCAGGCCAGAGCAACGCTGATTTACCCACCTTCAGACGTAAGCGTCAATTAGCGGAATTTTTAAGCCCAATAATACAATAAACGTAAATTTTTGTACCCGATCATACAAGTTTTCGTGGCTAATCGGGTAAAAAGTGGTTTTTGTTTCTCTCATATTTTTCCGTGGGTAGCTCGAAAGCTACCCACACTTTCCGATCTTGTAACTTAAATGCCCATTTTTTTATGAAATGATTTTTAAAGCTATTTAACACGTTATTCTGGGAATTCCTATTGGTCCAAGATTGTGGTTATAACAAACGTCAAAACATTAATTAATTGCCTTGCTTGGGTGCTTAACTTTATTTTGGTATGGCGGCTGGGTTTACAATTAGAACGTGTTTCTGACAAATTATTATTAGTTTTTGGTTATTGCCCGCCCACAATGACGATTTGCTATTAATGATGATTTTACAATGTAAATAAAAAAGCAAAATAGTTATTTTTGTACCACTCCGACTGTTGATTGCGAACTTGCGAGGGCATCAAGGAGGCTTATTTCCGTGCTCT